>BSBK01003855.1:0-632500 GCA_027943335.1 Chamaecyparis obtusa | reverse complement strand
TTTTTTTGATCGGTGTGAACTACTTGCATAGATGTATGTGCCATTCTTGATTACTATGTTGTTTCTTGCATAACTCAGTAATCATTGCATTTATTGTTTGGTAAATTACTGATGCTTGGTGTGTATGAATGCTTGGTGATCACTAGCTTGGTACTCGGTGAGTGTGCTCGGTCAAACCTGTATTCGGTTAACTTAAATTTTTGCCTTGTCTTTGCTTGATGTAAAGACTTTGTCTATTTGACCGACTGACTTGTTTGTTTCCTTTACCAACTGAATAACTAATTGATACTAATGACAATCCATTAATGCTCAAATAGAGATAACAATCTCCCCCTTTGGAATTAGTATCAAAACCTTATGTATATGTATATGTACCGATTGCCAAAAATATATATAAACATAAAAATTTACCTCAAAATTATACTAACTATACACTGACTTCCTTCTATTCTGACTCCCCCTTTGTGTATGCTCTCGGTGGTGTGAAGAGTGAAGTACATAGTGGCATATATACATAGTTTTCCCCCTTTTTGAAATTAATGCCAATAACAAAAAATATACTTACAACATGTCAAAAATGTGTTGATGGGTTTTCATAAGTGATGCCAAGAGTTTTTCCTATTCCTCTTTCAAGTTGTCAAGAGCAATGTGCTCTAGACCGACTTATGCATGCATGTCAAAAAATTTCTCCAAAACTAAAATATCGGGAGTAAAAACTAAAGCTTTTGCCTTCTCTACATGTCTCTCTATTATTTTTAGATGTGGAAGCAATTCTTCTTGTAACTCGATGACTTGGTCACTTATTTTATCTTCCTGCTTCCTTAGATCTGATCTCAACTGCCTAAGTTCTTGAACTTTTGATATATGCTTGTGAAAAGAATTTGGCTTAGTTAGAGAATTGTTCGCACTGGCCTTGATGTCTTCATCCAAATTTTTAACATTCTCACTAACCTCGATAGTGAATTGTTCAACAGTGTATAGCTTAAACAAAATTTTGTATGATTTTCTGAATTATAGATTCTAACTCGGTTATGACCTCAGATAACTTAACCTTGTTTATTGCCACTTCTTGGTTGATTCTCTCTGCAAGTTTCAACTATATCTTTACTTCGGCCCTTTCCTCTATTCTCTTTTCTGCATCTATGTCTGGGGCATTTATGTGACTAGTTAGAGAATAAAGTTGATCAAGTATGGGAATATCCTCATTGACATTGATCTCAAGAACTACTTGTTGTAAGATGACTCTAACTTCCTCAAGTATTTGTTTTCTCTTGCTTTGCTTTCTCAACTTTTCTTGTGCAGCCTTCCTTGTGCACAACTACCTATATCTTCTAAGTGCCTCAAGGTCTAAAGTTCTCAGGTCACATGAAGGTATCTCAATTACCTCATCCAGTGTTACTTGACCATTTCCATGTTTCTTTTTCTTCTCCTTCTCAGGTGTGGGAGATTTACTATATGGAACTAGAGCCTTTGTCTCTAGATTTGTCTTCTCAGGCTCAGTAGACACACTTTCCTCTTTCTATTTCCTGATAACCTATGTCTTGGTTGATTGTCCTTGGGCGTTGGTTGTGTAGTATGTTTGTGTTGTATCTATCGGTTTAGTTTCCTATGGTACATGTGATACTGCCTTTGTTGTTCCCTAGTCAGTTGTTCCTTGTTCCTCTATTGTATCTTTTTGTTGCTCGAGGTTCGAGCCTTTGGGTTCCTTCTGTGATAGAATATCAACAGCTTGTACTAGAATTGGTAAATCACCTGGTATCTCACTAGTATTTGTCTCGATAGGTGTAGTTTATTCATTTGTATCTACAAAAATATTAACATCTTCATCATTGTTGATATCATCAAGATCTCTATTTGTGATGTCTTCAATAAGAATATCATATGTCCATGTTATTATTACCTACTCAGGAGGATCCTTGTACTCTTCTCTATAACCTGTCGAATAAAAATCAATAGCAATGGTAGTGTCTACTACCTCGGCATCATATAGGTTAATCAGTTACTTTGTAGAAAGATCAACATCATCCAAGTGGATTCCTTTACCATTCCTCTTATTTTTCTTCTTGGGTATGACTACCAATGCCAATTTATCAGCTTATGCTCGGGCTATGAGGATTGAAGTCCATAGTAGTTTACTATTTTCATCTACCTCCTCAAGCTTTCCAGCCAAAATATTTAATGCTCTACTTTTCACCAAAAATCTCTTTGAATATTGTTTACTTAAGTCCTCAATCTCAAGAACTGATAAGCTTCACATAGCCAATATCAATGAATGTTCCCTCATCTTTTTCTCAGTGTGCAAGGCATAAGTCCATCTTGTTGACACTTTTTCATACAATTTCTTAGGTACATACTTAGCAAATTCAATAGGTACCTTTTTAAATTTGATCATCATCTGTATGGTGGCCTCTTCTATCTTTTCTTGATCCTCAGTATCCATATGTACATACCGACTTAACTTCGAGTTACTTAGGCCACCAGTTTCCTTTATTATCTTGGCTAACTCATCAATAGATTGGTTACTATTTATAACAACCTTGAACTTATCTTGATCTTCATCTTCATCATCATTAACATCATCTTTATCTCAAAACAATTTCCTCTTCTTCTTAGGTAGCTTGGAGGTGGCTTGAGCACCTCTCTTTTTATTTTGATATGTTTTTGTAGGAGTAGGCCTAGAAATTTTTACAATACCTTTCTTAGCAGGTGGGGAAGCAGCAATAGTGGTGGACCTTGTCCTTGCTCTTGTATGTGCTTCTTTTTTCTTCCTCTTTCCTGTGGCCTTGACGGGTGTAGGTATGTCTTTGTCTGACTCAGTCTCTTCTCCATCATGTTCATTATTCTCAATCAATAACTGATCCTGGATTGACTCTTCAACTGGATTAACCTCAGATGCTTCATCATCTTACGCATCATCACTGAATTGTTTTACTAACTTATCCATCATTTTATTTGATTTCTTATTCACCTTTTCAACAATAAGGTCCATTTTTATCCTTTGTTTGGCCTCTTCATAGGTACCAAACCTAGTTGTGTATGGATCTTTGGGCTTGGCTAACAAAGTCTCAATTGACTTATTGGCTTGGTCAATATTAAGTTCATAGTCCATATGTGATAACCAAGCAGTCCTTGGTTCTACCACCTTGATGAGAGTGGTGTCGGTATCCACTAAGAAATAGATGTCTTATGTGTACTCCTCAACCAGATATCCTGGTATTCTACTTGTTTTATGCATTCATTCCTTAAATTTTTCAAAATATGAATCCATAATACTAACAAAATTATGTCCCAAACTCTTAATGTGATCATTAACTTGCAAAATGACCGGTCGATCAACATCCTAGTCCACACGACTAACTAAGGGAAAGAAGTTTTGCACATAAAAGAATATACAAATCAATAACAAACCAAACTTACAGGTGTTAGTATTTTCCATTATGATGGTTCTCATATTCTCCTCCAATTGTTTCAATAAGAGCTCGGTGAGGTCAAATTGAAAGCCTTTCTTAACAATTTTGTAAGCAATATCAACTACTCCAAATGGAACACTGTTCGGTCTACTGGATTGAAATATTTTTTACCTAACTACATAAGCACCAAATCTAGTCTTAGGATCAACAATAGTGTTGACTTTCATGCCTCTTCTGTCCCATTTGGCTCCAATCAGCTTTTCAATGTCAACCCTCAGTGCACTTCTCAAGGCTTTGACCTTGTCGGTTATGGGGTAACTAGTGACAACACAAATGATGTCTCTTGTGATTTTAACCATCTCATCCAACCATAACTTACCCTCATACACTCAGCTTAGCATTATCCTTATCCATTCATTCTTAAAAACCCTCGGGAAGTACAAGGTGTTCACCAAACCCTTTACCTTTAAATGTGTATGCTCATCCTTGAGATTTCTATCTATGCACAACTCCTGATAGGTGTATTGCAGTTTAAAGCCCCCTACTTTGTTGATCTTACAGTGAATATAGGCATAGATATCTTGTACTAGCAAAACCCTAGGTGGTATGCTCAAGAACACTCTGGTTTTGTTAGTTTGCGAAGCAACCTCCAGATGTAATTTATACTTCAATTCAGTGTATGTTGCGGACTTGATCAGTGAAACCTTCTCACTTCTAGTTTTAGATTTAGTGGCTTTAGATGAGGACACCATCATTTTTCAAATTAGGGCTTCAATAAATACTATGAAATAGATCAGTAGATTTGAAACTTACTTCAACTATGAATTCTCAGCTTGAAAATCCTTCAAATCTGTGCTCAAATCACTCTTGAATCTTTCTACTCAGTTCTCACTCGAAATTGCATGTTCTTTGTGTTCGCAATGTGAAAAAAATGACTAAGTCCACCGTGTATTTATAGAAAAATTTCAAATTCATGCTCAAACTTTAGCATTAAATGCTTGACCTAACACAACTCAGTAAGAGTAGTTGCACTCTATTTATACTTCAAAAGATCATATGCTTGATTAACACAAATATATCACTCGGATAATACTACAACTCGATTAACCTTGCCAATAGTTACTAAGTAGCAGATACATAATCGGTCTTGCTTATAGCTTGGAAGGTCAAGACCACAAATGTCTACAAATGGTTCACTATGAAAATTGAGTTCACTCTAGGAGAGACACCTGTCAAGGATTGCGTAAGGCAATGTTGTGAAGTTAATCTATTTGATGAGTGTATGAGTTTTAGGTAGAACTCCTTGAGTGTTTCTTGGGATGTTTTCATCATGCATGATGCATCATAGGGTTGAGTGTACAACCAACAATGTTTCCCAACTAAAACAACTAGAGACAACATGCATAGACACCATTGATATTAAAATAATATTGTATTGTTTCTATAATGGTCATCTTGGTTTAGGAAGTTTCCTTTTTTGTACTCAGTTAACAAGTGTTTTATTTAGAAACATCCTTTTGTAATCTTTTATAAATAGATCCTTCTATCTCTATTGGATATATTAATTTATAATAGCATGTCCCATCAAAGTAGGTCAATGGGGTTCTTTAAGATTTGGTGAAATTGTTAATAGAAATTTGAGGCTCTACTTGGAACTTTTTCTAACTAATTTTAACAAAAAATTTAATTAAAATATATTTGGGGTTTATTTCAAGGTTTTTTGTTTGTAGAAGATTATTATTTTTGTTATTGAAGGCCATCATTTTCCCATAATAGCATCTTTTCTGGAAGTTTCTATGACACTTTTTATTTCTTTTGACTGTACAATGTCATCTTCCTCTTCCTACACATGAAGAGATCTATGAGCTATGATTCTTTTGTAAGTGTTTTCTTTTTTAAATCTTGAAATCTAAGCTCGTACTAGTTCTACATAGTCTAAGTTCTATTTTTTCACCATTTTTGGGTGATACACAATCACACGTGACTTCTTAGTGCCTTCCTTGTTTTTGGCCCACATTTTTAATCCTGTGACTATGTGTTTTCCATGATCGAAGTGGAAGATAAAAGGTGTGTATGAATATTAAGGGAGGGAAGTAAAATAATATTGTATTGTTTCTATAATGGTCATCTTAGTTGGTTTAGGAAGTTTCCTTTTCCACAGTCTATTAACGAGTGTTTCATTTAGAAACATCCTCTTGTAATCTTTTATAAATAGATCATTTTATCTCTATTGGATATATCGATTTATAATAACAATTGAGACCTTCATCAAGGATGTTATTCATAGTAATATTTTTTAATGTCCTTTTTCAACATGTAGTTTAGTGGATGAAGCATTGCACAATTTTTAAAACCCCATTTGGCAAGTAAAACAATTGTCTCTTTGTGTTGAGATATTGGTGGAAAAGCACGTCAAGATCCTCAAGATAAAGTATAGTCATTATTGCACATCAAGGCACATGTCTAAGGAGGTGGCCAGTTCACCAAAAAAATATTAATAAAATGAATGCATGGATGTCAACAACTCCAACTAGGAACAAGGAATGAGGATATTCAAAGGCAAGCCACCACAATTATTGAGTCTCAAGGGGATAGCATTGATAGGAAGTAGTGTAAACGAGGAAACATTGATAGGGGAAATTACATGAGACTATCATTAAATGGGGGTGGATTGGCCACACATACTTACAGATCAATAATTTGTGTGATAAAATGATAATGTATCAACTACCAAGGTGTAGTAAGTAGTGATGAGTACAAACCACACTCCAATCTACAACCATGATCCTACGTGGATCAATTAGATCATAGGAGAGTAGTGAGAATGGAGAGCATAATAGACAAAAACAAAGAGGTTTGGACAATCTACTTAAAGGATAATAATTTAGAGCAGTTAATCAATAGTGCATTTGATAGAATTGTAGGATGTTTTAGTCTTTGCTAATGATTAAACCACCAGTTAATCAATAGTGCATTTGATAGAATTTTAGGATGTTTTAGTCTTTGTTAATGATTAAACCACACATGGGAATACATCAAGCAAGCGAATTTCATGCAAAGTAAAACAATAACAATGATGGCTTGTGAAGGAGAAAGTAGATAAATCTAACATCAAGAAAAATATTGTGGTTAATTATGAGCTTACCATAAGAATGATGAAGTCTTCCACTTGATATGAAGTCTTTTACTTGCAAGGGAAAGGTGACAGACTTCAAGGTTGAGGAGGTGGATAAATGTGGAAACAAAACATATATTGCTATTGATGAACACAATTCCCCCAAGATATTAAAACAATAACAAAATATTTAGCCCATAGAATTGAAGATTTGGATGTATCAATGATTAGAGTAAATAATACTCATGAGAATCATTATGATTTCTATGTCAGTATAATTCATGCTCATAATGTACTATCTTACAAAATAAAATATGACTCCTACTATAGGGATGTTGAAATCAATGTTGATGCATTATCACTAATCCCTGATTCTACTATAGACATTTTCAGAGATGATTCATACAATTCAAAGTGATAATGAAGAACTATCATCAACAAATATTGAATTTGAAAATATTCAAAGTGAGCTTGAAAGAAAAATATAATATTCAACATCATTTGTGGTGACACTACCAAATAAATGAGATGAGTTACAAATCATTAAAAATATTTACAGATATAAAAATGAGAATGATACTATCATTGAATGTCCCTACATTAGTTCAACCTTGATAAATGAGTACACCACTGAGGGCTTATTTGACATGGTCATTCCCCACTCTTTTCTAAAATGGAAATGCATTACCCATGCAACCTCGAGCTACAAAAGTGAAACTTCTCAAATATTCCTTACATCTTATGTAATTTCATGATAATAGATTTGGACAACATCCATACATTAGATACTTCCTTTTAAATCCTATGATGTGACATTGTAGGGCCACTTACATCAATATTCATCAAAAGAAATGTAGAAGACAATTTATCAACCACTATTTAAGACCTACATGCCCACTTAAATAAATAACCAAACAATCAATTTAAAAAAGAGCTAATGTATTTTAGGTCTACCTTATGAGGGACCCATCATATTGGAACAAGTATCACACTGATCTAATAAATATAATCAATCAAATAAGTTCCCCAATGTTGTATTCGCATCAAGTGCACCAAACACAAAGTGGCCTGATCTACACAAAATTTTTGCACCCATCAATACACCTACATCGATATCTAACAAACAACACATAGGTAACATGATTAATATCCCATATACCACATCCATATATCCACATCAATGATTTATAATATTTAATGAAGAGATCATTACAAAGATCATGCATGCAATAATTATTCGTAGTGTTATGAATAACAACATCGAGGTTTTGCACACACATATGAATTTCTATGGTTAGAAAATTCACCAAACATGGATGCACTAGATTGGGAAAAAATACTATAAAAGTGACTAAAGAAATATAATTATTCAAAAATTACATCATTTCTTGGAACCCTTGTTCTAATCTGAAATAGACAACATGATCTACATAAAACTCAAACAAATGATCTATGTCTTTTAAACACATCTAATATTTTCTCTACCATCCATAGTCTAATTATGAAGAGTTAGTTAATCATGTACAAATACACACTAATTTTACATAGGGGAATTGCCTATGTAAGGAAGGGAACCATGTGGAAGGAATATATAAAGCTCTATGGAAAGAGTGTAAGGAATCAACATTAGTATGTGATGAATCGGGATACAAATCCTAGGAACCTTCAAGAAATGATGATAGGTTAAACATCCATAACCCATAGATGCTCTCCATATGAAGAGTTGATATATATTGCTAACTTGTCACCTCATGAATTCTTATTGTCAAATACATAGCTAAGTATACATATAAAGCTAAAATAAAATTAGAGAGTTGTGTCAATATGTTGGCAAACATTTGCTCAAATGAAAAACTAGAAGACCAGGCTTTGAAAGCATACTAAAAGTTCATGGACAATTTTAGAAACAAATACATGAGTACAAGAAACATGTCATATTCTACAAAAATAGCTCTCGTGATTTGTAATCATCAATTTATATTATTAAATGTAGACAAAAAGTTGTTACATCACCTAAATAAAATAATTTATGGTAGTGAGATACAAACTAACTACATATAATCCTACATGAATCACCCATATCACTTAGAAATGGTAATACTAATTGAATCAAAAAGATCTTTCACATATATTGCTTCTCGCAAAGGATGCAAGAGATGATGTAGAAAAGAAAAAGAAAAAAGATATTTTGTTGGAGTGAGTTACTATTGTATAAACATTTTTGACCAATAGACAGAGATATAGACCTAACCAAAGAAGAAATCATTAGTAATTTTAGAATCACATGAATGCACAAAGATATAATGTATAGCATGTTGATCATACATATTAAAAATTGAAGATGCCATTGAAGAGGAAAACTATTTTGAGAAGAGATGAATAAACAAGATAATCTACAAATGAGTGAATGAGAATTATATTCTCAAATGAGTCTTGCTAATAGTGTTAATTTAAATGAACTTTCAAAATGTTAGGCAAATGTGATTTTTACAACGATAACAAATGGGAAAAATACAATGTTCCTACGCATTTGGATGATATTGCAGTTCAATTTGTAAACACATATAAGATGTCTGAACAAGGTATTGATCCATCCTTAAATTTTTACAACCAAGTTGACATATTATAGCCAAAAAAATAATTCGCACTTACTATCATGTTACAAATCACTTGATAGACAAGTGCTCAAAATTTCCATTATATATGGTCATACTAGGAACTATAAGAATATGCACATCCTTTTAATTAGTTGCATAAGAAATACACTTCAAAATTGTGTACCAAAAAGAGAAAACCCACTTTTTGTTATTGCTCCAACATGAATTGCCACATTTAATATAAAAGCCTCAAATATACATACAACCCTCAAGATTCCAATTAAAGAAATGCAACCATTGTAAGGACACACACTGACAACATTCCAAGAAGACATAAAAAATATACAATACATCATCATTGATGGGATGAGCTTAGTTGGGCCAAAGATTCTATTAAAAATTGATAGCAGGTTATGTGAATCAATACACCAACAACAAAATATTTCCTTCGGTTGCATTTATATAATTCTTATAGGAGGTGTTTGTTGAGCTACCAACTATTATGGATAAACTAGGACCTATAAATCACACACAATTGCATTAAATCTATCACACAAATTTAATACAACTGTAATAGTACAAACGATATTTAGACAAGATGGTGATGATCCAATTCAATCCAATTTTGTCACACATTACAGAGCATGCAAAATGCAAAACTTTTGACTCACATAAACAAACAACTAACTCTACCTAGACAAGAAGAGTTTGACCAATCGATACATTTGTTTGCTACGAATGAGCATGTAACATTACACAATAAAAAAATGTTAAAATAACTAGTTGTACCTATTGCGCTTGGTCTTTCAATGAATACATAATGTAAATTAGTTGCTACTGATAATGATGACCAACTTTTTGAAGAGGTGTTCCTAAGGAAATATCCATGTGTTAGGCTTACAAGAATCCTATTGACCCAAGGTGGTCTTGTAAATGGATCTCTTAGAGAGGTCAAAGATATTGTATATCCCTTTGGATCCAAACCCCCAAAATTGTGAGCATGTGCTACAATCACATTTGATAACTATAATGACCAACCATGAGATGAAAGAAACCCAAAAACTATACCATTACCATCAATATCCACAAGCAATCGTACACAAATACCACTATCCATGGCACTATTCAAAAATCATAAGGCCTAACACTAAATAAAGCCACAATTGATATAAGTAAAACTGAAAGACAAGGCCTCGCATTTACAATAGTGTTTAAAGTCAAATCAGTAATCTTTTACGCCGAGAGGCGTTCTATATAATATCTGCACGACCATGTCAATAAAACAAAATCCTTTCACATTCCCAACAGTTACAAATGCATGCAAAAGCCAAATGAATGGAAGTGCAAGAGTCTTCAATTACAAATGCCTGCATGCAATAAATTTAGTACCAATTAATATATTTATTTTAATAATACTAAAGATTCATACAAGGTAGTGGAAGAGAATCACATAGATTTCTCATTTTATTTTGCTTAGCTCCCTCTATATATACTGGGAGCTCCACATTTTTAGATGATTTGGGGGCATCCGAGCTCAATAAATGATGGTACATTAAAAAGAAATTGGCTGCAATTACAACTAAAGACACACTTGCAAGTTCAAGTCGTAAATCGTTTGTTTATTAATTCTCCAATTTCAATCTCTTCACCAATGAACAATACTCCATGTCTGATAGATTATGCTTGGAGCTTAACAATTCTGAGAGTCAATCGAGGTTAAAGTTCAGATCTTTAAAAAATAACTGTGCTCGTCAAAATCAGCAACATAAAATAAATGCAATTGTGTTTTATTTATTCACTTGTTCATTTCAATCATATATTATATAGTGTGCACATTGACCTTTTTATCTTTATATGCATGTACCATTAATTAGATATTTTAGAAGATTTACATGAGGGACAAATAACTCCTCATGGAAGGTGATAATAGTGAATACTCATGTGCTATTCGATAAATGCAGTGATTAAATATTAGTCTACAAAAAATTTAAGAGTTTGTATTGTCTATGACCTTAGTCATTGTTTGCAATGTGAAGGTAAAGATTTGATGAGATTTCTATTAACTTCAAGAAGCGCCTCTAATGAGATTTGTTTAATTTTTTCATGCCAGAAATTGTTTTATTGCAGGGCCTCTTTTCAACTGTCTCCACTCTTCAATAGATGTCCACTAAATATTATTTTTTCCTTGTGTGCAAACAAGATTTTGATTTTTTGTGGTCAAATCTAACATGTAGTTGTAGCCATTTATTAATGACAACGACAATTTGAGGTTTCTTGGTTCCTTCAATAAAGCACTACAATCATCTTGGTTTTTAAGAACTAATTAATTTGATGCAAGGTTGACTATTTCTTTATATGTATATGTTTGCATTAGTTTTATGCAAGGTTGATTGTTTCTTTCTCTATAGATGTTTGCATTGATATTTTGTATCAAAATTTGAAATCTTCTAGCTCTGTTATCTTTTGTAAAATTGAGAGGTTTGCACAATTACTTGAGGCCACATTATTGCTGAATTGTATGATAACTTTTACCACTTTTATATTCAATGAATCATTAAGGTATGGAAAAAATGGATTCATTTTCATTTTAAAAACACAAATGGATTCATTTTCATTCCAAAAACACAAATGGATTCGTTTCCATTCTAAAATCATAAATGGATTCATTTTCATTCTAAAAACACAAATTTACAGATTCATGAACTCCTCAAACCTTGTAAGATCCTTATTTTTCTACACCAATAAGAAAGTTTTGAATAGCATATCGATTCTATGGAAGTGTAAATAAAATATAATTTCTTCACTAGATCTTATAGTTGCAATAATTTGATGAACATGTGCAGAGAGATGTGAACTATTTCATACAGTGCCTCAATGGGATAGGGACAAAAGGATTATCAGGATTTCAAATTGCTTGCACGAATGTTTAAATTGATAAAAACTCAAAAAAAATGTGTAATAGTAATAACATAATATAATTCTTGTACACCAATCAAAATAAATTATATTTTATATTTCATTATAATTTTTTCATTTCTAAAAATATAGATGCATTTCTACTTACAAAATACTTCACTTTAGTTATATAATTAATTTTAATTTTAATTCTTATTTTAATTTTAATTTATATGTAAAATGATTTGTAATTATAAATAATTATAAAATTATTATAATTATAGTTGTAATAATAATTTTGTTTAACTTTATAAATAATTATAAAATATTATTTATAATATATTTAAATTATATATTTTTTTACTTATAATTATATTAGAAATAAAGCTTATTGTTATACTTTACAAAATAATTTAAATTAACACTACAATAAAATAAAATTAACTACAATTTCTAATTTATATTATTAAAATCATTATAATGAAAAAGAATTACTTATTGCTACATCTAAAATTATTTAAACATATATAATTATTATCATCAAATTTTATAATTAATTAAAATACATTTATTAATATTAGAATTACATTTATATATATTTATAATAAATATAATAAAATACATTTAAATTTATCTACAACTAAACTTATAATTAAATCTGCAAGTACTGGCCACTACATGACAATTGTTTTATATTGATTTTATCTTTATGCAAATCAAATATGAACGACTTATTTGATATTCTTTTTATTTAATTTCATAAAATTTAAGTGCTCATGGTTATGGATTTGTTTGCTTGCTACTTGGACATATTTTTTATTTTGAAATAAGAAGTATGTTGACAAAGTAAAGTAAAAAAAAGTGTTGCACACAATGTGAGGTAAATAAAAAAACTTCAATGAAAACTTCATTGATTACACATTCTAAATAGAATTATTGGATCTCGCCCAAATGTGATTCAATTTTATAATTAATTATTAAGATTTATAGTATAAACTACAAATAAATTTATAAAATATATTTTTTAATATAAATTTATTGATGTAAATTTTTTTGTTAATTTTTGTTTTTACCATGTATTTGTTATTTATTTTCTGAGAAATCCGTGCAATAAGACTCAAACTGAATGGACCAATCATATGTTCAAGAAATAATTTTGGAAATTTGTAAAGTTAAAAAAATTGCATTTGTACTATATAAAAACTAAAATTTATAATAGAATAACAAATTTAGTAGTTTTTATTGGTGGAGAGACATTGTTTTAATCACTAGTTAAACCAAGAAATGCAAAACTCATTACAATAGTAGCCTATCGACAAGTACTAATAAATGAGATTTAATTTCTATCATTTATATTGATCATGTTCATATATTAATTTATATTAAATTTTTAAATCAATTTTTTGAAATAAAACTATGATAATAAATTTAAATATTAATTTAATATATTTTAATTTAAATAAAAATCAATATATATTATAATATCACAAATTTTATTTAAATTATAATATTTTATAAAAATGAATAGTATAAACTACAAATAAATTTATAAAATATAATTTTTAATATAAATTTATTGATATAAATTTTTTTGTTAATTTTTGTTTTTACCATGTATTTGTTATTTATTTTCTGAGAAATCTGTGCAATAAGACTCAAACTGAATGGACCAATCATATGTTCAAGAAATAATTTTGGAAATTTGTAAAGTTAAAAAAATTGCATTTGTACTATATAAAAACTAAAATTTATAATAGAATAACAAATTTAGTAGTTTTTATTGGTGGAGACATTGTTTTAATCTCTAGTTAAACCAAGAAATGCAAAACTCATTACAATAGTACTTGCTAGCCTATCGACAAGTACTAATAAATGAGATTTAATCTCTATCATTTATGTAAAGTTATTTTTAATGGGAACATGGTTTTAACTCTGCTTTCTCATGCATGCATGAATTTAAGACTTCAAATAATTCAATCAAATTATTAAAAAGTATTTTTTACATGTTATAAACTTAAAAATATTGCATTTATACTATACAAAACATAAAATGTATAACAAAATAATAAATGCAATGACTTGTAATTGGTCCATACAAATTATTTTAATCATTCGTTAAAGAAACAAATCCAAAACTCATTGCAATAAGATAAGATAAGATAAATTTATTAATGTCCAACAAGAGACCAACAAGGGTCTAAGGGACTAGAAATGTACAGCAAAAGGAGCAGTGAACCAACAGACCACCAAACAGTGGCCGGGAAAGCAATCAAGAACGAAAAAAGAAAGAAGAGAACAAGAAACAACAAGCAAGAAGAACAGACACAAGTGAATGACTAAGGATCATTTTTAGGAAGAAAGAAGTCCAGCACTAAAGGGTAATGATCCAGATGAGTAGGAACCCTGAGTCGTCGTTGTGAGCTGCTAGAGATGTGTTGCTGACGGGTAAAGGTGTTGCGGGGTCTCACAGATCTAGAGTGACTAGTGATGGAGGCAATGTGAGGTCGCTTCACCCCCCGTAGAGGAGATGAGGGTGAGAAGAAGGCTGTAATGAGCTGATCAAATATCTATCTCTAGGGGAAAAGAAGCTATAGCGTATGCTCGTGGAGCTGTACAGTCTCACAGAGATAAAGTGCCAGGCATCTCTGATCGGTGTAGCTGAAGAAAGAAGTCAAGGAACTGCACCCTCTAAATAAGCAATAGAATCTCCCACTGATCTCATAGTAAGTAGGACAACGAAAGATGAAGTGTGTCTCAGTCTCAATCTTAGCCATGGTGCATAACCTGCAAATCCAATCATCTCTGTCAATGTGATGGTCTGTCTGGACCTGAAGGCGATGAGATCCAACCCAAAAAGATCCCAGTGTAATGTGAAGGGTGTGGCACCAACGTTGAGATAAGTATCTAGGAAGAACAATAATCCCATCCCAAATGTTTAGAAAGTGATCAGCATAAAAAGCCATCCTCGGGCGCAAACCCCCACATGGTTTGATCCAGGTCATGGTGATATACTACCTGTATATGTCAAGTCTGACATGTTTGTTCAACTCCTATTTAGAAGGGAGGAGGTGAGCCAGAGTGTCAAGCGAGAACTGATAGGGGGGAGGTGATCAATGTCAATCCCGATGGAACCTAAAAGGGATGAGGCTTGGACATACCAACAACGTGCTCTAGGGGAGGGGTCTAGCTTGGCAAGTGCCACTGAAAAGCAATAGGCCAGGTAGGAGTATCTGTTGCGACCATCATTGGAGTCTGTAAAATAATGGAGGCGGTGAATAAACCAAACCAAATCAAAGATGGCCCCCAATCTAAAGGGATGAGCCCCGAACTCAGGTAGAATGATGCTATAAGAGGTGGATCGATGACGTCTAATGATACGTCAGAGGAAGATAGTCTAAACACGCTCGATAGAGGCCCAATTAGAATCTAGAAGTGATGGCCCCCAAACAATAGAACCATAAAGTACCATAGGTCTAACCAAGGAATCCAAGAGGGACAACTTGGATGCGATGTCCTGAAAATGATGTCTGAAACATTGTCTCTCCAACATGGCAAGGGAACCCATCCCTTTACTGATCCTGGGTAGAATGGCGAGTCTCAAGCTGAAGCAAGGGCCGGAGAACTTGACCCCAAGGTAGGTGTATGAAGAAGTAATCTCAATCTCCTGACCCTGATAGTAGAAATGAAGATGTGAGGTCTTCAGGTAGTTGAAGATCATCACCCATGTCTTACTGAGATTCACCACCAGTTGTCTCAAATCACAAAAAGAGGCCAAGCTATCAAGAAGTCTCTAGAGACTTTTCGGTGAGGAGGCAAGGAGAATCACATCGTCAGCGAAGAGGAGAATGGAGATAAGAACCTGGTGCAGGTAGAAACCATCACCCGGAAGTGAGGAATCTCTGAGAAAAGCATCGAGCTCATCAATGTAGATGTCGAACAAGGTGGGGAAAAGGGGGCACCCCTGTTTCACTCCAATAGTACTCTGGATAGGGTCGGAGAAACCCACAGGAGTCCTGAATCTGCCCTCAACATGCTCGTAAAGTCTCATAATAGTTGTCAAAAGAGTCTAAGAAATATCGATATCTCTAAGTCTCTAGAAGAGGGCCACCCGAGGGAGGGTATTGAACGCCTTATGAAAGTCAATGAAGCAGTAATATACTTTCACAGAACGATGGTGAGCCTCCTTAATAATCGCCCGCAAAGTCAGGATGTGGTCCATGGTCTGGTAATTTGCCCAGAAGTCGACTTGACCTCTAGCCCTGCAATCTCTCTTGTCCAACTCCCTATTAAGAATAGTATTCAGTGTCGTTGCATAGAGTTTGGTAAAGGTGTTCCCAATCATGATGGTCCTATAGTTGCTGGGGTCAGAAACAGACCTAGCCTTGTGAATCAGGTAGATTAAGTGTCTCGACCAGGACTCAGGGAAGCCAGTGCAAACCACACTATTAAATAGTATCAAAAGATAGGAGCTCAACACAGAGATACCGAGCTTGAAGAGCTCAGCCTGAAAATCATCCTCATCGGTCGTCTTGCTACATCTCACGGATCTAACAGCCTCGTAGATGCTGCAAGCAGTAAAGATATGGTTGTGAGGGGGAGGGGTGAGGTGAAGAGATGGCTGGTAATAGTACTTGCTTAGGCTACCAACAAGTACTAATAAGATAGAATTTAGAAAATAGAAAAAATAAATTTTATATTGTTTATAAGAGATAAAGTAGAATCTTGTTAAGGATTGGAAAATAGGCACAAACTAATTCTATAATTATTTAGAATAGATAAAAGTATAATCCTATTAACAATGAGAAAATAGAGAAACATAAATTGTATAGTTATTTAGAAAAATATAAAATAGAATATAATTAAGAAATAGAAAATAGAAAAAGATACAGAAGAACATAAAATAAAATACAATTAAAAATTGAAAAATAGAAAAAGCAAAATCCTATAAATATTTAGAAGAGATAAACTAGAATCCAATTAAGAATTAGAAAAGACAAAAAGACAAATTATATATTTAGAAAAGATAAAGTATAATCTAGAAATAGAAAAGGCCACATTCTATAGTTAGTTAAGAATTGGAAAATAGAAAAAGAAAAATTCTACAACTATTTAGAAGAGATAAAGTAGAATATAGTTAAGAATTGGGCAATAGAAAAAGAAAAATTCAACAATTATTTAGCAAGCTATATAGTAGAATTGAGTAAAGAGTTAGAAAATAGAAATAGACAAATTGTATAATTATTTATCTAAGAGATAAAGTATAATTTAGTTAGAATTAGAAAATATAAATATACAACTATTTATATGATTGTTCAAAATACATATTATATATTTTTTATGATTGATGGAAAAAATTAAAAAATAGGAATATATATATATCACAATTTTGTGAGGTAGATAAAGTAGAATTCAATCTTAAGAAGCAAGTATGATTTATTAAAGGAAATTGATACTCATGTGAAGGAAATAAATTTGAATTAAATCTTAAGAAGTAAGCATAGATTGAAGGAAAACACAAAAAAATAGAAACTAAAAAAATACATTGAACAAATTTTAACTTATGCACCATATTATTGTAGCAAGAAAATAGAAAGAAAAATTAGATAATGCATGTACATGAGGTGGATAGGGTTCTCAAGTATAATCTAAAATTTTTACAATGTAGTAGACACATTATAATTGGTGTATTAGATCTACTCTCCGATTTTTTTTGTTAGGGGTCTATTTATAGCATTAATTGTATACCATAATTCCAACCATGATATAAATCATAACCATGTAATCCTAACCATAATCTTATTCCTAAACCCCAAGTCTTGATTCTAGATGTAAAACCCAAGTTCAATAATAGTACTAATTGTGATGTAACCCTAATCCTAACCATTATCCTAACTATAATCCTAATAAAAAGTTACCTAAACCCTAACCCTAATCAAAACACTAACTCTAACCATAATACTAACCATTATGTAAATTCTTACCCTAAAAATAATTATAATGGAAATCTTAAACCTAAACCATTATCCTAATAGTAACTATAAATGTTAACCCTAATACAAACCTAAACCAGGTAATCATAATCTTAATTATAATCTAAACTCTTAACACAACCCTAACCTTGAAACTAAACCTAATCCTAAACCGTAATACTAATCAAAACCCTAACCCCAACCATAATACTAATCATGATGTTGTTAGAATAACTAAGAGGTGGGGTGAATCAATTATCCACAATCCCAAATACAAAATGTATATCCAAAAATAATTTAAACAAATTTCTGCAGCTCGGTAACATAGAATAGTAAATTGTCTGTGCTTTTACCGATTACCAGTTAATAACTTGTAGTAACTACCGATAAAATCAAATATGCAACATGTAAAGTATGATATCCAACAATCATCACAATCAACACATAACACAAGAGATTTAACATGGAAACCCTGTAAAGGGAAAAACCACCTAGGAACGCCAACCCAAATATTGTTCACTCTTCTGAAGTGAGGTCGATGAAGACCCAGCCCTGTTAAAGGTTACAAAACACACTATAAGGTGTGACCTTGTTAGAGGATTTAACACTAACTGTTATCGTCCAACCAACATTCACTATGGGGTTGACAGGATAATAAATGTACATTCTATGAATGACATTACAAGACTTTCTAGTCTACTCAGTTAAGAGATTTATCTGATTACAATGGTTAAACTGTAACAGCAGTTGATCTGATTACAATAGAACTTGATTTGCAGATGTATAGATCTATTATATGCTCATTCAAATCCTCTGATCAATATATCAATTTTGTTCAACAATATTCAGTAACTTACTGTTTCTCGGTTATAGCTTTCTGACGCTTGGTAATCTCTGCAGTTCGGTTCTCCTTAAGTAGTTTGATCAGGCATGCATGAAGCTTGTTCACGTGATATCTCTGTAGTATCCTTTCCTCTGGCATAAGTTTCATAATGAAACCCTAGTCTCTTAAATAGACAAGTAAACCGTTTTCTTTTTATCCATCAGATTTTGTTGCTTAAACCTTCCTCGGTTGATGTGTCAGTAACATGTTTCAATTTTATCCTTTAGATCTTCCTTGAATTTTTCTAGTCATTGATCTCGTAACAAAATTCATATTTCCACTATGTGATCATACACTTTACAGCTCATCAACTTTCGTAGACTAAACTAATCATTTAGTTCTTTTGTTCATTCTTGGTTAACAAAGAAATGTGTCGGTGAACACAAGCTCAGTTTATACTGTGCTCGGTATACACTACACTGCTCTATGTATACTGGAATGCTTCATTAACCGACCACACTGCTTTGTAACATTTTGCTCTCAACTTCATAATAGATTAATGCAACATAATCAAGTCAACAATATGAAGTCATAGACTCATCAATAAGTTACCAAGAGTATTCCTTATCCTCATCTTTCTCCATGTATATATCTCAGTTCTTCATCTTTCTCTTCTCTTCTACAGATGTGTTAGATGTTTGCAACTCCATGATAAGTACTATCAAAACTAGTTGACATCAATGACAACATAAAATTGATTCAATTATCTTACATAATAGTTCAGTGCTTGGTGATCTCTAATAACTTGAAGTTCTTCAATCAGGTTCTCAATCAGTTGTAGTTCATCATATGCAAACCCTAACAAAATTTCTAATGCTAAACCCTAAACCCTAATCCAATCTTAACCTTAAATACTAAACCTAATAAAACCCTAACCATAATCTTAACCATTAACCCAATTCCCTAATCCTAAATCCTAGCACTAATAAAAATACTAATGCTAACCATAATACTAACCATGATCTAAAACCTAACCCTAACTATCATCCTAAGCATATTAATGATGTTAAACCATAAACCCTAATACCAACCTAAGCTTAAAATCATACCCAAATACTAAACTCTAACCTTAACAATAATCATAATCCTAAACAAGACTATAACATAAATATTAAACCCTAATCATAATCATAACCCTAATAAAAAAACCAAGGTCTAACCATTATGTGACCTTGAATCTGAGCCATAATCCTAATCCTAAACCCTAAATTATAATCATATCTCTAACCTTAACCCTAACCCAAACATTAAAACCTACCCTAACCATAATCATAATACTAAACAAGATCATAATCCAAGCCCTAAAGACAACCCTAAACCTCACCATGACATGAACATAAACCCTTATCATAACCCTAACCCTAACCCTAAAAAAATACATTGCACAAATTTTAACTCATGCACCATATTATTGTAGCAACAAAATAGAAAGAGACAATAGATAAATGCATACATGAGGTGGATAGAATTTGATGGAAGATTGTTGAGCATGTCAGAGTTTTGGATTTGGGTGTGTTGACATTAATGCTTTGTCATTGATGTCAACATACTTGTTGTCTTAGATAGTGTGTTTAGGACATTCAGTAAGGAGGATTTTAGTTGTTCAGATTCTATGTTGAAGATCTTGAGATGTGATGCTAAGGTATTATTCTAAGATGTTTGTAGATCATTTATAGAGGTTTGCAAAAGTTGGTTCAATAATTTGAGTAAGATATTCATATCGAGTTTTTGGTTACTGGTGTCACAATGTTCTTGTGAATAGTGGATGTGTATTTGGTTCGGTATGACTTGCATTTGATGTTTTAGAGGTTGCAAATCTGGTGATTACATGTTTCCTTATCATTGTGTTCATAACTAGTGTTGTTCATGACTCAAAATATAGCAAACTATCTTTTGTTATGTCTTAGTTTGGTATCTTTGTGTTCCTGTTGACCAGAGATAGATATGAGTTTAGATTTCATATTGGAGATGATTCAAAGGTTATGGATGCTATTCATGTTACTTGTTGGTGTTCTTAGATCATGTGATGATCATGTTGTTGGTTTGCATTGGTTAAGATGATTAGATTTTCTGCTTTGGTAGTGTGTTGGTGTTTCTTCATTTAGGTCCTAACCGACTTGATGAAGTAACGTGTTGTGATTCTTGATGCTTCTTCAGTAGCACTTGTGTGTGTTTGAGGTTAAAGATCTAGGTCCTATCTAAGTCTTAGCTAACTTGATTGGAATTGAATTGGAGATTAAGCATAATGTTTATATATTTTATTATATTAGGTCTTAATCGACCTAGTGGTTGATTATTCTTTGTAATCAATATATAAATGAGAGATCATTTTGTAATTAAGAGCATGTGTGCAAGAGAGATTATTGTGTACATATGTGTGTTCTACACTTAAGGAAGTGTTTTTACTTCATTGGAACTGTATTGGCATAGGAGATGTTATTTGTTAGTTCAGTTTTAAAGGATTATATGTCCACCCTGTTCTAATTGAAGATAGATCAGTGAACCTGAATGAGGGCCAGATATAAGATTATATTATGAGCAATGAGCTCTAGGAAGTGAGCCTAAAGATTGGTTTGTAAGTGCATCATTTTTTCTCTATTTTGCTCTTAATCGGATAGTTCTTTTAACATACTACACTCATCTAGTGGGTTTGACTTCCACCATGGTTTTTCCTTAATCGGGTTTCCCCAAGAACAAATCTAATATACTTTGTGTTGTGGATCTTGCATTATTGTATATCTTTCAAATATAAGTGGCTAAAGTAAAAGTAAAGTAATTAGGTACACACAACTGATTCAGCCCCCCTCCCCCCATCTTAGTTGTGCTTGTCTGCTTTTGGGCCTAACAAGGGTTCTCAATTATAATCTAATTTTTTTGTAATGTATTGGTCACATTGTAATTGGTGAATTAGATCTAATCTCATATTTGTTTAATTAGGGGTCTATTTATAACATTAAAATTTATTGTATACTATAATTCCAACCATGATATAAACCATAACCATAATCTTAATCCTAAACCCTAAGTCTTGATTCTACATGTAAACTCCAACTTTAATAATAATACTAATTATGATGTAACCTAACCCTAACCATTATCCTAACTATAATCCTAATCAAAAGTTCCCTAAACCCTAACCATTATCCTAACTATAATTCTAATCAAAAGTTCCCTAAACCCTAACCTTAATCAAAACCCTAACTCTAACCATGATGTAAACCCTAACCCTATAAATAATCGTAATGACAATCCTAAACCAAAACCATAATCCTAATGGTGACTATAAATACTAACCCTAACACAAACCTTAACCCTAATGATAATCTCAATTATAATCTAAACTCTAAACATAACACTTACCCTGAAACTAAACCTAAATCCCAATACAAATAAAAACCCTAATCCAAACCATAATACTAATCATGATGTAAACCCTAACAATATTTATAATAATAAACCCTAAACCCTATTCCTAACCTCAACCCTAAATACTAACCCTAATAAAAAATCTAATGCTAATCTTAATCCTAACCCCAAACCCAATTCTAACCCTAACCCCAACCCTAAAGCCTAATCCTAATCAAAATACTAATACTAATCATGATCTAAAACCTAACCCTAACTATCATCCTAAGTGTAATAGTAATGCTAAACCATAAAACCTAACCCTAAACCCATACCCAAATACTAAACCCTAACCCTAATAATAATCAAAATCCTAAACTAGACCATAACATAAATATTAAACCCTAACCCTAATCATAATCATAACCCTAATAAAAAACTTGGTCCTAACCATAATACTAACCATTATGTGACCCCTAATCTGAGCCATAATCTTAATCCTAAACCCTAAATTATAATCCTAAATCTAACCTTAATCCTAACCCAAACATTAAACCCTAACCTAACCATAATCCTAATCTTAAACAAGATCATAATCCAAGCCCTAAATACAACCCTAAACATCACCATGGCATAAAACTAAACCCTTATCCTAACCCTAAAAAATCCCCAACACTAACTATAATACTATTTGTGATGTAAATCCTAGCCCCAATGATAATCTCAATCTTGATCGATAAACCCTGATCCTAACTATAACCCTAATCTTAACCCTACTCTAACCATAATACTAACCATGATGTAAAGCCTTACCCTAAGAATAATTTTAATCCTAACCATGGCTCTCAAACCATAACCTTAATCAAAATGCCAACCTTAACTATATGCATAAAGAAAAGCCTAATCTTATCCATAATCCTAACCTAAAACTTAATTCTAGATCTAACCTTGAACCCTAACCCAAACATTAAAATCTGACCCTAATAATAATTCTAATCCTAAACAAGATCATAACCCAAACTTTAAGAACAACCCTAACCCTAACCATAGCGTAAACTTAAACCTAATTCTAATCCTAATAAAAACCCCAACTCTAACCATAATAATAACCATGATATAAACCCTAATTTCAATTATAGTCTCAATCCTAAACACTAAACCCTAATCCTAATTGTGATCCTAAATCCTAACCCTTATTAAAACCCTATTCCCAATTATAATACTAACCATTATGTAAACCCTTACTCCAACCATACTCATAACTTTAAGGCTAACCCTAAACCCTAACAAAAACTAAAAAACATAACCCTAACTATAATACTAACCACATGTAAGTCTAATCCTAACCTTAACACTAACCCTAAATCTTAACTCTAATAAAAATCTTAACCCTAACCATAATACTAACCATGATGCAAACCCTTACCCTTAATATAATAATCACCTTAATCCAAACCTTAACCCTGACAATAATCTTAATCCTATATCCTAAACCCTAATTCTAAGCCTAACCCTAATCCTAATCATAACCTTATCCATAATACTAGAATCATAATGTAAACCCATACCCTAACCATAATCCTAACCATAACCATAACCCTAAACTTAAAGCCTAACCTTAATAAAAATTCTAACCTTAAACCTTAACCTTGATTAAAACCCAAACCCTAATTTTAACCGCCCTAAAACCCCAACCCTAGCATTCAGGGTGAAATCACAATAGTGTGTCCCACTTTTTGGGATGAAGGAAATCGGGTTTCCAAAAAAAAAAATTATTTTAGTGCCTTTGTTTGAAGTACCCTCTTTGCGCGAAGGGGATGATTGGCTTCACTCAAAGTACCCTGCGTGGGGTACTTCGCACAAAGCGGGGTCTTCGAGTGAAGTACCCCACACAGGGTACTTCGAACGAAGCCCCCCTTCGAGTGAAGCCACTTTTTCGCTGGATTTTTTAATAAATTTCCAACTTCCTATTTCATTTTCACCATTTTCTGTTTGAGATTTTGTGGACTCGGGACTTAGAGCAAACCAGTGATGTTCACTACGACATCAGCACCTCCCGAGCTTTTTGGACCTCTTCATATTGTTAGTAGTATCAAGTACACACATTTTTCTCATTTTTATTGTAAATTATATGTTTTATATTTGTTTTAGTTAGTTATTCATTTTAAATAATTTTTAGTTTGTAGAAATGTTAGAAAATCATAGTTAAATTTTAGAATATGTTAAGAAATGATAGTTGAATGTTAGAATATGTTAGAAAATTGTAGTAGTACTGTTAGAAAATCATAGTAAACCTGTTAGACAATGTTAGAAAATATTAAAAAATTGTAGTATAAATGTTAGAATATATTAGCAAATGTTAGAAAATCATAACTTAGTATACATTAGAAAATATTAGAAAACTGTAAATTAGTATACAGTAGAATATATTAGAAAATTGTAACTTAGTGTAATCACTTGGAAATGGACAAGATCAATCAAGTGAATAATCAAGGCAAAAATCAGAGCAATTGAATCAAATCAAGCATTTATCAAATCAAAATTCAAATCAAGCCATAATTCAATTTAATTGAAAATCAAAAGTCATAAACTCAATTTAAATCAAATAAATCAATCAATTGTGTAATTAATCTAATTAATTACATAGTTCATTTAAATCAAATCAACCCATTCAAGGGGTACACATGGCTAAAGATATTAATTAAATTCAATTATTTAAATCATATTTTCTCTCAACCACCAAATGGGAGGAAAAATCACCAACCAATAGGATTTAAGGATGGAGCTCACATGGATCAAGCCTAAATAAAATCTCAATCACTCACTTGGAGAATGCATCTTGTCCACTCATTTTGTCCTTTGGTCCCAAGCTTTGAGGACAAAATATTTAAATGGTCTCCAAAGGTGGAACCATGGACTTAACCCTCACCTAATCATGATCAAATCAACCACACCCCCTACCCTTGACAAAATATATAAAAGCAAGGCATAATTCAAGCATTAATCATCCACAAATCTGAGAATAGCATCAAACCTCTTGCAATTTAGAGCTAGAAAGGCAAATTTAGAGTTAACTAGGCTTAATTTCAAATTGGAATTGAACTATTAGCTTTGTTTATCATTTATTCTCATTTTAGGATTGTCACTAATGGAAGCTTGCTCAGAGCTTTGCATTAGCATCCCTAAATAGAGATCCATAGAGTGCTTAATTGTTCTTTATTTGTTAAAATAGTTTATTCTTTGTAGTAATTTAGTTATTTTATTCATTTATTTGCAATACTAATCCTATGAATGTACTTTTTCTAGTACACAAAATGGCACCCACCGTGGGGCATTAGGCCTCATTCTTTTAAAAATTCAGAAAATTGCTAGTTTCTAGGATTTTTCTTATTTTTTCTCTATTTTACAGGTTGTGCAGCGCATTTGAGAGTTTCTGCTACACTTACAAGCATTTCTGCAATGCTTTTGAGGCCTGAAACAATGCATACATGATAAAGTTTTATGCCTTTACACAGTGAAACGACGCTTTCAATATTTCTTCTAATTTGTCTAAAATTCTTTCTGCATGTATACCCTGACTCTGCAGCACATTTAATCCATTCTGCAGTGCGTACACATTTATTTATGCACAGTTGATTCATTAAATAGCACTTTTAAATTCTATTTATGTGCATTTAAAATTTTATGTTGCGCTTTTAATCATTTCTGTAGCGCGTACAAGCATTTTTGTAGCGCGTACAATCATTTATAGAGCGCATACAAGTTTTTTTATTAATTTTAAATTCTAACTATAAATAATGTTTTCTCTATGTTTTTATGATGCCACGACATAAATTTTTTTGGAAAACAAAGGCCAAAATCCACAGTGATGATAAAAACATCTCAAAAAGGTTGAAAAGAGAGAAAACTCTTCATCTTAACAACTTTTTGGGAGGATTCCAAGTAGGAAGGGGATGAATATGAAAAGTACTTGCATATAATTGAATTGTATAAATCTAAATTTGTTTCATTGAATTGGATTTTTACTCCTTAAGCTTGTCATTTTCTTTCTCAACTTCTAAAAGAATGGAGTAAAAGATAAATTGCTTGGATTTCTACACTTTGCTTGTTTGTGTTGGATTAACAATTTCAAAGGGATGCAAAGGAGATGGAACAATCACCACTAGGTGAGTGAAATGATGAGAGACTCAATTAAAAATGCCCCTAGCCTTTGCTAGCTTCAAATCAAGTAAGCCTAAACTTGGTCAATTTTTACTTAAATTGTGGCCTTGTGATTTTTGTCAAAATCTAGTAATTAAACCAGCATAAATGATAAATCAAGCATTTAATCAATAACCCATTGTTTGTGGAAAAGAGTAGAAATACTCGATTCCCATTAGTTAGTGGGTTTGGTAATTGAACCTTGTTAAAAGTTTTTGGAAATTGAGAAATAGATAGGGATATTCTCTTCATTCTACTTTATTGCTTTCAAAATGAACATGCTAGATCTATAGTGGGCTCGCCTCCCAAGATTTGTCTTAATAAGGCCGGTGAGAGGGATAGCCCAAAGTGGGATACATTTGCTTTTTCTATGAAAATCCAACCCACTCTAAAATAAAATGCATGCATCCTTAATGGGGTGTGTGACAAAAGGATATTAAGCTTTCGAACTTCCTCAAGTAGTCCTTTGGGATTGCGCAAAACTCCAACATACCGGTGGTGGGAAGCCTCCTAATTTTGGAGGATGAAAACTTAATGTCCATTTTGAATGGAATCTTGATTAAATACCTTGATAAATTAGCAAGCCTACCTCATTAGAGCCATTTAAAAGCCAGATTTGACCTTAGGTAGATTGCTTGGAAGAATTTCTTATGATAATTGATAAAATTATTGTGTTGTGCTTGAAGGTCTTTGATTACAAAAAGAAAACATCCATTAAGATCCAAAAATCAATTAACAATAAAGATTCAAAAGAATATTCTATTCACAAGAATTCAAGAAATGGAAAATGAAATGGAAACATTATCCAACCAATTCTCATTAAGAACATTGTTTCATTACCTCCATGATCAAGAAAAACATCATGAACGCCATATCTTTGATAATTCAAAATTTGATCAAAAAGAATATCATGAAAACCCTATATTTGATCAAAAATATCCTAATGATAAACCAATATTTGATGAAGAACCTATTTCAAAATATCAAGAGAATCTCATCTTTGATCAAGGAAATCAAGAGGAATTAGTCCCATCTCAACAATATTCATCATATGACAACTCTTTGAGAAACACAAATACATCCAAATATCCTTGGGATAGATCATTTACTCCTTTGGGAATTTCATATGAATCAGCTTTGGAAAAACTCCTTGAAAATGATCTCATCACGTTGCCTCAAATCACTTCATGTGGTTTTATCTTTTTGAGTAACTATTGTGCATATCACAGACATAATGAGCATGAAACTTCAGATTGCATGGAGTTGAAACATAAAATCCAAAATCTTATTGATGATGACTTAATTGAAATTGAAGATCCTAATGACTCATCTAATGAAGATACTACTCTCAAGCAAGATCAAACTTATGAACACATGTCTAGTAGTGGTCCTCTTATAGCTTTCACCTATTCCACCATTCCTCCATTTCATATAGAAGAAAAGCTATCCAATATTCCTCCATCAAATAAAGATCCAAACAATTTTCATAATGACTATGTATACCCTCAAGGGCTACCTCTAAAAGAAATCCAAGCTAACCTACATCTTGCTACAAACTTCTTTCATGCTTCAAAGGTTATAGACTCCAAGCCTTCATGTGCTACAATGCCTATTGTACCTATTTCAAATGAACATCCATCATCCCTTCAAGAATCCCTCGTGCAGATCCAAACTCCTACATTGTCCTTAGAAGTGGCTCCATGTCAAGAGACTGATCAAAAGTGCAAAGAAACAAGTCTTATGAAGGATCAAGATCAAGATAATATCCCTCCTTATCCTATATTTGACCAAAGTCCCATATCCCAAGAATCCCATGATGAATCCTTCATACCCTTCCATTTATTTCAAGAAGATATCCTTCCATCTCAAACACCCCATATTCCTTCACCTCCTATATCATACCCATCTCCTAAGAAATATCAAGGTATTCCTTCCATCTCTAATGAACTTATTGAAAATCAAAAGAAAAGTATTCTTCCTAGGCTATCAAAAGATCCTTGTCAAGATCAAAGTACCCCAACATCCACTTTTCATAAGCCTCCATATCTATCTCAAGATTCAACTGCTCCTATCAAAGCTACATATAAGCCTATTGGTACAAAGATAAATCCAAAAAACAAAAGCCTTGGCCATGCAGCTCAAAATAAAGATGTTGATATCCCTCCCACATCCCATTTACCTCCATTTGTGCATAAGCATATTCCTTAGACATCCTCCAAATCCATCCTTGGTCCTTATATCCCAAGCTTGAAACCTTATACATCCTCCAAATCCATCCTTGGTCCCTATATCCCAAACTTGAAACCTTATACATCCTCCAAATCCATATTGGGCCCTTACATTCCTCCATCAACCTTTCCTACCATCCCTATCCCACCATCCCCTTACCTTACCATGTATCAAGATCAACAAAGACATACATACTTGAGAAACCAAACACCCATCCATGTCAATCCTCCATATCAGACCATCCATATGAACCATCTATATCAACCTTATTCATCCACCAATCCCAAGTCTTTTGGAAGCAATTTGGATGTGAAACATAAAAATCAGAAAACCAAGAATCCACTTATGTATGAAGAGCACCATGTCCCATCTAATCGACATGTGAATGAAAGGAAAAAAGAAATATTCAAGAGACCACAAAGGTCCATCAAGCAAAAAGAAAAATCAAAGAAAATGTGGATTCCTAAATCCCTCATTGAAGAAATGCATTCTAGAGAATCCAAAAGGAAAGAAAAATCAAAGAAAGTGTGGATTCCCAAGTCACTTTTGAAGGACTTACACACGAAAGAGAAATCAAATTTGACATTCAAGCTTCCAAAGGATTCCACTCCACATTCTCCCAAACACATTCCATCTTATCCATCCATTTTGAGTCCTTGTGTCCCAAGATCTGTATCCTCTCTTACATCAAAGTCTCAAGCTATCTCATCCATTTTTCCTCCATTATTCCACTACCCTTCAAGGTGTGTATTGATGTTGATTTTGATAATACTTCTTATCCTCCTATTCATTATCCTTCCATTCCCATTTTCATGCCCACACATGGAAAGACTTATTATCATCTCATTCATTATCCTTCCATTTCCATTATCCAATCCATTGCATAAATCTTTAGCCACCCTTTATCTTATCCACCATATCACCTTTCCATCACCATATCAACATCTTTGAGCATACTTTTCAACAACCTTGGCCCATCATATCATACCTTTTCAAGGAGTATCCAAAGATCATGAGGCTTGAGTCCCTCCAACAAAAAAAAAAAAAGAAAAAAAGAAAAAAAAGAAGAAAAAGAAAAGAAATCCATCCTATGGTGAAAACCACTTATTGTGGCATCTTCGACAAGTACCATGATGAAAACCTGGCAAACAGGCATAATGCGTAATTCCTCTCTCTTGCACTCTACACTTGGGGGCAAGTTTCATCCATCATATCCTCTTTCTTTCTATCACTGATCTCACTTGCATCTGTATTACATTTTTCACCTTTGATCTTGACAAGGTTGAACATATCCATGAGCATTAAGTATCTTGACATGAGTTATCCTATCCATCAACCTATTCACTTGTTGTGTTCACGCTTCCTTATCATGATCTTGCTTATGCTAAAGCCACCTTCATTATTTCTAAGAAGCCTTCCCATAATCCCAAACCATTCACTCGTAGCCTTCACCACCCCTTTATCATGATTGTGTGATCCTATCCACATTGATCCCTTAGTCTTGATCCAATTGAAAAATAAAAGAAATGAAAAAAAAAAAAAAAATGTTAGAAAAAGTCTCTTGATATGTCCACTCCTTTGGACCATTGTCATGACACTAGGTCATTATTCTATATGCTATCCAACACCACATCATTGGCCTATATTGAGATATTATTTTTCCCTACCTTGGATAATCTTGAGGAGATGGTCCTATGGGTAACAAATTTGCTTCATCCATCATTGCCTATTTATTGGTGAATCATCAGTTTGCAAACCCATCTTTCATGTCCTATACCTTGTTAGACATTGGGGACAAATTCAATGTGATCTTGTTTGAGAACTAGTAATCTCTAAAAATCTAAAAAAAAAAGTGAAAATGTTCCTCAAATAATCCAAAAAAAATACAAAATATCTAAAATCCAAAAAACATCAAAAATATCTAAAATTCAAAAACATAAAAAATCTCTAAAAATCCAAAAACATAAAAAATCTTTTAAAAAGCCAAAAAAAAAATCAAAAAATTGCAAATCTTAAGTAAACGCTCAAAAGTTGCATTGCCCAACAAAGCATTATCTTTGCTAAATCAAACCATGGGCACTAATCCAAATTCAATAAGCTTATCAAAATAGACACAAGTTGGCTCAAAATCATTGCATCAAAATTGAAAAATTGCTACACTTGAACTTATTGATTAATATTACATTTCAAACATCCAAATACTTGATCTAAACAAAAACATTTGACAAATCAAATCAAAATCTAAAAAGCTTAATCAAATAAAAAAATCTTCAAACAACAAATCAGATCAAAATCTAAAAGGTTTAAACATAACTAAGGATCAAAGTGGATGAAGTTTTTGAAATATGGATCTACAAACAAAAGCAAAAATGTTCAAAGTGATTACTTGATTGGTGAAATCATGTCTTTTTAGCAAATCGATGATGGTTGACTAGATGAGCAATGATGAAGACATGATATTTTCTTGATTTCTTCTTGAGTGCTTGTCAGGTTGATTCATAGCAGTATGTGAATCTATCTAATGACATGATCATCAAAGAATCATCGAGGACATTTGTATATGAAAGGGATCAATTCTTTTTCTATTTACTTGAAATTATTAAAATTTGAGGAAAGAGGTATTCATATCATCATGGTTAAACCAATGAGGGTTGCACCAATTTCATGTTCCAAAAGCTTGATGATGAAAATAAGCATCCAAATTCTGAATAGTGATAGCTAGCTGCATCCATATAGATTAATTGCATGTTAGTTTGCATGGGTGGATCCTTTTTCTCAATATATGTAAGGAAAGCTAAAGGGGGTAGAGTTATCATCATCAAAAGATCAAATCAAGATACATCAAATGATCAATGATATCATCAATGGTACATCATCAAATCTATTGAAATCTACATCATCAAATCTCTATCAATATATAATCAAAGTCTTGACCAACATCGTCAATGTCTGAAATATCCATCATAAAAAATAATACTCAATCTGATCATCAAATGTACATCAACATCATCAAGATACAAGTACATGTAAATCATGATCCATAAAATGATTCATGCTTCATCAAGGACATCATCAATAATCAATCATACTAATCAACTAGGGGCAACTTAACTCTATCCATCACCTAAATCTATACCTGCACCTACACCAATGGATGACCCTTCTCTTCTCCAATCCATAATTTTGCATCATGAGAAAATCCAATCAACCTTGCATCATCAAAACATCTAATCATTTCATATCAAATATCAATCAATCAAATCATCCAAGTGATCATCTAACGTCAATCAAGTTATCCTATCATCCATTTGCTCATCTTGAGCGCATCAAATCTCCTAACTCTAGATCTTGAGGAAGGAAAATCAGTGTTTTGTCTCTCTAGATCTTGAGAGCAAAATATCAACCCATCAACTTATCCTATCAGATTGACATCAACATCAACCAAGTGATTCTAACTAACATCAAATGATACCAAACCATCATCAACTTATTTGGAGCATCAACATCTTATCAATCAAATCTTTTCTCATCAAATCCTCTCATGATCGAGGCATTTCCAAATTTCTATATCGGGAAACAAATCAAAATTTCCCATTCTCAAAAAAATCATCCAAAATCATTTCAATTAATTTCCTAAGGGGGCATACACTCGAATTATCAGGATCATCGAATCAGAGGCATAACATCAAATCAAAGCTCAATCTTTCATCAAAAAAAATTTCGCTTAACAATCGAGTGGGGCATCCAACATCGAATCAGAGCAAATCATGCATCATATCAGTGAACTATCATCATATCGACCGTTAAGGACTTAAAATCAATCATAACTGCATCAAATCTATCATCAAAATTTGTATCTTCTATCGAGCATCAAATTAGACATCAATTTAAATCAGGACTTCACATAAAAAATGATCAGGGCAGTCTTTGAATCAATAAGCTTCACACATCGATTCAAAGAGGGGAATTTGTAATCACCTGGAAATGGACAAGATAAATGAAGTGAACAATCAAGGCAAAAATCAGAGCAATTGAATCAAATCAAGCATTTATCAAATCAAAATTCAAATCAAGTCATAATTCAATTTAATTGAAAATCAAAAGTCATAAACTCAATTTAAATCAAATAAATCAATCAATTGTGTAATTAAACTAATTAATTACATAGTTCATTTAAATCAAATCAACCCATTCAAGGGGTACACATGGCTAAATATATTAATTAAATTCAATTATTTAAATCCTATTTTCTCTCAACCACCAAATGGGAGGAAAAATCACCAACCAATAGGATTTAAGGACAGAGCTCACATGGATCAAGCTTAAATTGAATTTCAATCACTCACTTGGAGAATGCATCTTGTCCACTCATTTTGTCCTTTGGTCCCAAGCTTTGAGGACAAAATATTTAAATGGTCTCCAAAGGTGGAACCATGGACTTAACCCTCACCTAATCATGATCAAATCAACCACACCCCCTACCCTTGAAAAAATCTATAAAAGCAAGGCATAATTCAAGCATTAATCATCCACAAATCTGAGAATAGCATCAAACCTCTTGCAATTTAGAGCTAGAAAGGCAAATTTAGAGTTAACTAGGCTTAATTTCAAATTAGAATTGAACTATTAGCTTTGTTTATCATTCATTCTCATTTTAGGATTGTCGCTAATGGAAGCTTGCTGAGAGCTTTGCATTAGCATCCCTAAATAGAGATCCATAGAGTGCTTAATTGTTCTTTATTTGTTAAAATAGCTTATTCTTTGTTGTAATTTAGTTATTTTATTCATTTATGTGCAATACTAACCCTATGAAGGTACTTTTTCTAGTACACACTTAGTATACATTATAAAATATTAGAAAATTGTAACTTCTAGTATACATTAGAAAATATTAGAAAAACGTAGTAGAATGTTAGCAAATGTTATAAAATTGTAACTTAGTATGTTAGAAAATGATAGAAAATCGTAGTAGTTTGTTAGCAAATGTTAAAAAATATTTTCAAAACATTAGAAACCATAGTAAAAATGTTAGAAAATGTTAGAAAACATTAAGATCTTATAGAAATTATTAAAAATATTTATTTTTAAATTGCTTTTAAAGTTAGTAAATATTAGGAATCTCTCTCTCTCTCTCTCTCTCTCTCTCTAAATTATGTACATTGTTTTAGAGTTACATGTATAAATGTTATTCATGTAGAGTTAGATGTTAAAATATTATCCTAGGAGGACCGAGCCTTAGTACATCCTAGTATCCTTTAAGATACTTAGAGGACCCAACTAGTACACCTTAGGACCCTTTAGGACCCCTATTGTGACATCCAAGGACCTTTTAGGACTATTAGTACACCCTAGGTTCTTTTAGGACCCCTATTGTGACAAAACTCTAAATAAGAACCCTTATGATCCTTAAGACCTAGAATATGACCATTTAAGACCTAATAGGACCCCTTAAGACTTAAAAAGAATGAACTTAAGACCTAATAGGACTAATATGACCTATTAAAACCAATTAGTACATCCTAGGACCCTTAAGACCTAATAAGACCACTTACTGGACCTAATAGGACCTATTAATACCAATTAGTACATCCAAGGACTCTTTACGACTATTAGTACACTCTAGGTTCCTTTAGGACCCCTATTGTGACATAAAACTCTTTAAGAATCCTTAGGATCCTTAAGACCTGAAATATGACCACTTAAGACCTAATAGGACCCCTTAAGACCTAATTTAGGACTTTAATATAAGCTATTAAAACCAATTAGTACATCTTAGGACCCTTAAGACTTAATAAGACCACTTACTTGACCTAATAGGACCTATTAATACCAATTAGTACATTCAAGGACCCTTTAATCCAGATATATCAAGTAGGTCCTAACACATGAAATAGGTATACATATTATACTTTTTGGGCATGACAACCCCATTTACAAAACCTTCAACAAGTGTTATGCCTTATGAACCATTCAGTAGAAATCCCCTTGAACATCACTTAGATGCAATGAGTTCTAAGTGTTCCATTCATTCTCATGCGAGATTGGTTCTTGTGAAGCACTACTAATGAAAAATGGGTCTGTGAGTTTGACTAAAAAAAACTACACAGATGAATCATGACAGTAATATCATAATTTGACTTACTATGGAAAATATTACCTACTTATAAATTGGTGAAATTAAGGGGCTTTCTAATGAATGGTTCACAAGGAACAACACTTGTTGAAGGCTTTTTTGAATGGGGTTGCAAGCAAAGTGGGCTTAGCCATGGAAGAAACTTTGTAGTTAAACACACTTGAGTTGAAGTAGTATTGAGATGAGTGACCTCCTGAGAAGTCTCGGTGCTTCATCTCTGTGAACATCACCTAGATGCAATCAGTTAAGTGTTCCATTCATTCTGATAGCAATATCATAGTTTGACTTGCTATAGAAAATATCTCCTACTTATCAAGTGATAGGAAGTGTTCAATAAAATGAGGAGACCTACAATATTAATATAACAATTATATATACAAATATATTATATTATAATTATTACATTAAAATTTCATGTCACATGAAGAGTGAATTATGATGAGGAAAAGTGTGTAGAAAACCCTTACAATATATACTACAAACTCATTTTTCAATATCACCAACAATTTCATTTTGATTGGATAAAAAATGAAAATAAAGGATGAAATAAGAGGTAGTTATGATAATTCACAAAAAGTCAATAATACAGATGGTGTTGATGAATTACTTGTTGATGGAATATAAGATTTTCTATGCAGAGATGAAGCATTTGTGGATGTGGAAATGAACATGAAATACCCAATTTCACTACTAGAGGACAAATTTGGAGAAGTAGGCAGAATCAATAGCAAGGGTAGGTAGTGTGTATCAATCTTTATTGATAATATGGACACCAAATTTAATATATCAAATTTTATTTTTTTGGTCTGTAACATATTAGAATATATTAGAAAGTAAGGAGTACATAGATATAAGCCGAGTAGGCTAACCAAGAGGCCTTCACCGAACATGCATAACAGAAAGGAAGAAAAAGGGTGGGAGCAAAGAGCATCTCCTTAAAACCCCATATATATAGTAAGAAGGAAGAAAAGCAGAACAATAGCCAACGCTGCCACATAAGCAAAGAGAAGGAGGGAAGAAGAGCATGTTATGAAAAAAAGGAAGGCAGTAATAGAGATAAAAAGAGGAGGCCGAGACCCCATCAAGCAGTGTGTTGCTTCCCCTTGTGCTGACCATGCTTCATCCGAGGGATATCCTCAAAGATTGCCTTATCTCATTCATCCTGTACTTTGCAAAGCTCAACCAGTAGAGCCTTCAAGAGAAGCCATTTTATTCCTATATCATGTTGATAGGCCGCCATATCAACCTTTCCCCACCACCATAAGAAAGGAACGCGTCCAAACTCAAACCCATCTTTGAGCTCTTTGAAACATTCACTGTAATCAAAACCTCTACTAGGAACAACCCACTCTAATATAGAGTCAAGGCCAAGCAGCAGTTCTTTATCAAAGAGGAGCTCGATCACTCGCTTAACCTCAACCTTAGGATCACCAAGTTGCAGGCCCAAGCAATCACAAGAGAAATAATATCCACATTAGATCTTCTCTTGGCATGACGTTCCTGATATTGACTTCCCAACACATCCAAGATAGCCAAAGGCAAAGCCTCATTTTTAATGTTCAATAAGCCCATAACTCATTCCTTACTTGCAGGTCCTTTAACTACTTTCTGTTGCTTCAAGGTCCGCACAGAGAAGGTGGCTTCCATCCTTAAGCAGTAAAAAAGAACTAAGGAAGCAATAACACCACAGGGCAATATAACAACAAGAGGAGGAAAGAAAAAGCGGGAATGCCCTTCATTCCATAGTCCAAAACTGTTAAAAGGACCCTATGAACAAAGCATAACACTGCCAATCAAAGGAGAAAATAAGGCTTGTGCCAAATCCCAAAAATGGGAGCCAATAAAAAAGCCAAAGGAAAAGCCTGAACACTGTCATTCACCGGCATAAGGACAGGGGAGGCTTAAATCAGCAAAGAAACAAAGCTTTTTGCAAGATCCAAGGTAGCAATCCACATAAACTGACAGGTAAAGAATCACGTGCATCTACAATTGGAAAAGAAGCCAGCAAGAGAAAACACAACCTGCCAGGGTCAGAGCATAAAAAGACCTGCAACAACAGTCAAACTAAAGTCAGAGGATCATGAAAAAGCTCTAAAAGGACCTCATTAACATTCTCAAGATTTGTCGCCCACTTAGATATTATGTCAGCCTCCACGTAGGACATGACTGATTTTAAACTCTAAGGAGTGTAGAAGGAGAGAGATTTCATCAATGATATTCGCAAGATGCCACGCCTTAACCACACCATTTTTAATTGCATTCACAATAATTTGTGAATCCCCTTCAAGATGAACACGCTGGATATTCATCTTTTAGCCAATTGAAGAGCTAAAAGAGCAGCCCCAACTTCCGCTAAATTATTAGTGCCATTTTTAAGTTTCTGACCAGCTAAAGCAAGGACATCACCATTCCAATCTCTAGCAATTACCCCAGGCCCAGACGGGCCAGGATTACCCCGTGAGGCACCATCAAAGTTAAGTTTGATCCATCCACTATCTGGCTTCATCCATTTAACTTGAGCCCTAGAAATGGTCCGAGCCTGAGCATATTTTAAATTCCCACTGTGAAATTGCAAACAAGGCCAATTGCAATGCAACAATCTGTTTGACTGTGAGTAAACAAGGTTACCATTAGAAGAGAGAATTTCCACTTTCATAACTTCTTCAATCGAAGTGCAGATTGAAGATAGAATGCTGCGAATAGAGCGCTCTTTCTCCTGAAAGATCCTTCAATTTCTTTCCTTCCACAATTCCCAAACAACAATCGAGGGACAAACCTTCCAAAGGCTAGAAAGAGCCGAAGAAACCAAAGGGACCGGCTAGCTTTGAAAAACATCTATAATCCCATATTGTAGAGGACCAATAAAATTAAGCTTTCCCTTAATCATACTCTAGCATTCATCAACAAAGGGGCATTGAATTAACAGATGATCCACATCTTCAGAGGCCTCCTTACACATGACACATCTAGTTGGGCCATAGAGACCAAACCTCTTCCTTCTTTCAGCAGTTAAGATTCTATTATGAACAACCAAGCAAGCAAAGACACCCACTTTGGGTAGGCAATGTTTATCCCAAAATAAATTGGTTGGCCAAGAGATAGGAGTTTCTTCCCCTTCAAGGGATAGATAACCCAAATTCATCGAGTAAATACCACTACTAGCCCGACAACAAATCAGCTTATCACTCCGATCAAATCTGGCGAACATCCTTTGCTTTAACAAATCTGTCATTACCTCCTTCTGTTGATTGGTTAAGTTAAGAGAATCTAAACTTTTCCAATGCCAAATAGGTCCAAGAGAGGAATTACTGCATGTCAAGTAATCAAAAACATAAGGGCGCCAACAGTTAGTAAAAAACTGTCTCAATTCATCATAACAATGATCATCCTTCAAAATTGGATGATTGTTCCAAGAATCTTACCAGAATAAAGATTTAGAGCCATTACCAACACTCCAAGAAACATGTTGAGCAATAAGAGGTCTGCAATCTAAAATAAAATTCCAAATTGCAGAGCCTTTGGGAGGATTAGCAATTGTGAGAATCCTTTCATCGTTAGAAGAATCTAAATATTTTGCACGTAAGATTTTCACCCATAGACTGTCTGATTGAGTACATATAAACCAAACCAGTTTTGCTCCCAAGGCTAAATTCATCTTTCTCCAGTCCTTTAAACCTGTGCCACCATTAAGTTTTCTTTTGCAAATTTTTTCCCATGCCAAGAGGGGCCACCTGTCACCATCACCATCCCCGTTCCAGAAAAAACTTTCTCATGCATGTCATACTAGAATCTAAGATTTTATAAGGGATTTTAAAGCAGCTCATGGAGTAAATAGGAATGGCCGAGATCACAGATTGAAGGAGCAAGATCCTGCCCGCTGAAGAAAGCCATCTACTTTTCCAACCATCCATCCTATTTAGACAGATATCCATAAGATTTTTCCACAATTGGGGCTTCGAGGCACCATAAAAAAAAGGCACCCCAAGATACTTGCTAGGAAGCAATCCCATTTTAATACCAAGAACCTCACTAATGTGATCTTGAACACTTCTATTGGTATTGAAAAAATAGATCTCAGACTTATGCCAGTTTACACACTGACCCATAACATAACTATAACTATCCAGAGTAGCCTTGATAATAATAGCCTCATCAAATGAAGCCACACCCATTAGAAAGTTATCATCAACAAATTGTAGGTGTGTAGAGGCCTCCACACCTTCAGCAATCTGAATACCCTTCCAACTGCCATCTCTCCTTTTCTTTTTAATGAGTCTACCCAGCACTTCAACCATAATGATAAATAAGAAAGGGGCAATAGGGTCACCTTGTCTGATGCCATTAGTAGATTCAAAGAAACTTCGAGGACTGTCATTCACAAGAATAGAAAAATGTGGGGTAGTAATGCAACTTGCTATCCATTTTACCCAACCATCTGAAAATCCAAATCTTCTAAGAACATTAAGCAGAAAATTTCTATTAACATTGTCATAAGCTTTTTTAATATCAAGTTTGATCATCATTCTACTGACTTTAGTTGTTTTGACAGTGTGAACAACCTCATGGGCAATAATAATCCCTTTAAAGATGGATCTATTGGGAGCAAAACCACTTTGTTCCTCTGAGATAATATCCCCTATAATAGACTTCAGTCTGTTCGCAACAACTTTTACAATGGTTTTGTACACAGTGTTACATAAAGCAATAGGATGAAAGTCATTAAAGGTCCTAAAATCTATCTTTTTAGGGATTAGAGCAATAAATGTATTATTGAAATCCTTAAGAACAAACCCCTCGGCTCTTGATTCCTCCACCACCTGCCATAAATCGTGACCCAAGATATCCCAAGACTTTTGAAAAAAAAGAGCAGAAAAGTCGTTAGGCCCAGGAGCTTTGTCTCCACCCAGGTCAAAGAGAGCAGATTTAACTTCAGTAAAGGAAATATGGCCCATCAACATATTATTTTGAGCCTCTGAAACACAATTAGGAATGAGATTCAATAATTCTTCAGTCTCCAGATGGGGTTGATAATTTTGAGTAAAGATATCATGAAAATAATCTACAGCTGCATGATTGATTTTGGTGTTATTAGTTAACACTTCACCATCCAAATGCTCGATAGAGAAAATTTTATTATGAGCTCTTCTAGCCTTAACAGATTTATGAAAGAACTTGGTGTTCTTGTCCCCTTCTTTCAGCCACGTTTCACGTGATTTTTGTTTCCAAAAGAGTTCTTCACGAGCAAGCAATTCTTTATATTATTTTAGGAGTGATTGTTCCTCTAAATACATAAATTCATCCATCCCCATAATAATCACTTTATCATTTAAGATCTGTAAACTTTGTTCAACCTTAAGTTTTTCAACAAAAACATTTTTGAAAGAAACCCTGTTCCACAGTTTTATCTGTTCCTTAAGAAACTGAAATTTTTTAAAAAAGATGAAGGATTTATTACCTTCCCAGCAGGGAGATTTGGACCACCAAGACTGAATGTTGTCAAGAAAATTAGCGTCTCGTAACCACATGGCCTCAAACTTGAAGGGAGAACGTTCCGGTGTAGAGTCCTCCTGAATGTTACACAAAATAGGAAAGTGGTCCGAACCAGAGATCAAAAGAATATCAGCCATGCATAGCCACTCTTGCTCCTCCCAATTCCCAGCCAAGAAGAACCTATCCAATTTCTCAGCTATATTGAGAAAACCACCTCTGCGGTTGGTCCAAGTGAAATCACCAGATTTGAAATCCAACTCAGCCAAACCATTCTCAATAACAAAATCAACAAAGTCTCTTTGACTTTTACTTTGCCAGCCCCTACCACCTTTCTTATCCAAGGGACTTAAAATAGCATTGAAGTCTCCACCTAAAATAAAAAGATCATTCTTTCTCACATCCAGAAGATTGGTAAGAGTCCCCCATAAACCTTCTTTCTCAGCAAGACTACTGGGACCATAAATATTCAAAATACAAAATTTTGAGAAGAGTTGTTTGGAAGTAACCTCAACACATTGCCAATTGGAGTCTTGGTTGATTAGAACAACATCAACCACACTATCATCTCATAACAATCCTAAGCCTCTCGAAGCTCCAAGAGCTTCCGAAAAAACACCCTTCCATCTAGGAAACTTTTTTTGAAAGAAAACTAAGTCCTCGCCTTTGAGTTTTGTTTCTTGGAGTAAGAGTATATCAACTCGTGCTGGGTCAAAACATCTTTTGAGTAGGCGAGCTTTTTTAGGGGCATTGCATCCCCTGACATTCCACGAGAGGATCCTCATAGCTTCCGGGAGAAGGCATAGCCTTTCCCTGACCTTAGCAATTTTGTCTGGTTTGCTGCACAACCAGCTTGTTCCAACTTTTCTTTGGTAGATTTTGGTCCTCTCCTTCTCCTCTTGCCAATTCTCAGCTTTTGCAAAAGAGAATCAGTAAGGTGTAGGCCCCGGACACCATAAACACTCAAAGTATCTTCAGAGCCTAAGAAGTCTACTCCACCCTCATCACTAAAATAGCTAAAATTAGAAGAGGTTTCCATCAAATTTTCCCCACTGTCACGGGCTTCAATAAAGGAGCTTTCCAAGTTTTGGACTGGAGAGATTTGCCCCTCCTTAAGGTCTCCATCCAAACCACCCTTGTCAAAAGAAGCTGAGGAAATATCATTTGAGACTTGAATATTATTGAGAGCAGTAAAAATAGGATGAAAATTGCTTTTTCGGTCCTTAGAAGAAGAATCCATCGCAAGGGCTAAAGAAACAGAGGAAAGGAACTCAGGAACCACACTAGAAGAGGGGACCAGACAAGGAGGAGGGGCAGGAGCCGAGTGATCAGGACTCAAACACTTGGTATTCCCTTGAGAAAGAAAATGAGAAATCTGAATGTCAGTACATTGAACAATGGAAATATCATCCATATTAAGCATCGATCCATCAACCTGATTTGACTAAAAGAAACCTTCATGATTGAAATCCAATTTGCAACTTCTATCATAATCATTATGAAGATAGACAGGAGAGGCCATAGAATTTGGCACCACAAGAGGTAATTCAGGCAAGAGGGAAATGGAAGGAGGGTTAACAGTTGAGGAGATGAACAACGAAGGGGACAAGGGGGTTGCAAGGACCACTTGAGAAGAAACTAAGCCATCAATGTGATAGAGAGGAGAAGAACAATTTGTAGGACAAATTTTGGACACATCCGGGGTTTCATCATTCACCAACCCCTTCCTATCCAGAATCATATCCTCCTCAAACTGAAGCGACCAGAGAGGTTGTCTAGCTCTTGTGACTTAAATGCCTTTAATCAGATCTAAACCCTTATTCTCTGCCAAGCTCTTGCCTTTTTCTAAAATAACAACCTCTGAACCCATATTAGTTGTTTCAACTTCAACTTTAAGATGCCATTCCCCATTTTCCGAATAGAGAGAGATAACTTCTGGGATTTGATAACATTTTTGCACATGAACAAGAACCCAGGAATATAAGGAGAAATCATTGAAATCAACCACATCCTTAGCTTTAATAAACTTCTCCAGAGTATTGCCAATAATTTTTAGGGTTTCATCATTCTTATATTCCCACGGGAGATTAGTAAGCTTTAGCCAAACAACAATACTTTCCACCTCTTCTTTATCAGGGTTAAAATTTGGCTTCCAGTCACAAATATAAAAACTAAGCCCATCCAAAGAAAAAGGGCCACTATTCAAAATCCACATTTTATCCTCCCTAGAAGGACAGATTACAAGGAAGAATTCAGTTGAAAGGGTTTTCAAAACAAATTCCCCACCCCAGTTCACCTTCATCAAGTTTTGAATCTTCTGTATGGATGGCCATGGCCCCAACCATTTAAGAAAAAAGGCAGTATGTTGCAAGCAATTAACCTGAACATCCCATAGGGGATTATTGATAAGAACAGACAAGGATCTAACTACATAGGTGTTATCTACCTGAGCAGGGGCAGGATGAGAAGAGGAAGCCTTATTGAGAAGCTCCTTTGAGGGCCGTGATCCTTTTGGCCTCCAAAACTTATTTTCAATTTGTCTGAATTTGAAATTTTTTGGAGGCCCAAAAGGCATGTTCTGCTTCCACAGGGGATGACAAGAGTTCTCCCTACCCCTACCATTCCTTCCAAAAAGTGATTTTCGTGAAGGATCCTACCTCAGAGGGATCCATCCTGCTCGCGTTATTGGAGCTGGGCCCAACAACCCTTTCTGAGCACCATTGAAATAATTCCTTCTGCCCTTCGCCTTGCTCCACGAGCCTCCAGAGAAATAAGAGTGAGGGCCCCCAAAAGATCTACGCCCAGACTAGGAAAACTGATGATTAGGCCCCTGCAAAGGGTATCTACTAGTTTGAGTGGAGAAGTTGAGGCGTCCATGATCAAACCTAGCGCCATCCTGTCGAAAACCACCATTTCGCAAACCTTCCGAGCCGTTGCCCTCAGAGCCGTTGTTGTTGCCGCATGCCATTAATTCTATAGATTAAGCATATTATTACTATTTAATATATCAATTATTGTATACTATAAAAATATTAAATTAAAAAATTTTAGAATATAAAATATTATTGCAACCAATTCAATTAGCTTTAAAATTGAAAATTTAATATATTTTAAACAAAATATTGTTAAAAAACTCTTTTGAACATTTAGTACAAGTAAATGGAACTATCCAAATTTTATCGTAAAATAACTTTTACGATGTAATGGAGTGAATTCTGTGTACTTGGTAGCAGTTTTGGTTACAATTTTATGCAACCTTCCAATTGAGCTATCTGTACGGGCTGCTGAGGGGGTGAATTTCTAGTTTGGGATTTCTTTACCTTAGTCTTTAATTTTTCCTTTATGCCCTGGTTTCTCCCCCCTCTCCACGTGTGAGGCCATTCCCCCTGGCTCCTATGGAGCCAGAGCTAGGTGGCATAATTAAAACGCCTGATGCCCGGGTTAATTCCTCTGCTCCTACCACCCTTCCCAAAAATATTTTTTAGAGGCAGTCACAAACGCTGCTCCTGCAATCTTTGTTAATGCCAAATTTGACCTTGCCGACAGAAATGGATGGGCTAACCTAGAAGGTAAGGATTCTGGCCTCAGGAACATATATCTATTTCCATTTCTCCAAATGATGCTATGGTTAATGAAATCAATAATGAAAAGAACAGGCTTAAGAACTCAACTTCTTTGTTGTTGTAGAAATTGATAAGTGCCCTGCCAGGAAATTCATGGACGATTGATTGGTTTTATCATTTTTGGAATATTAAACTGGGGTTTCACATTTATTTTTGACGACAAATCCATAAAGGACTTTTTGTTAATTTCTTTACTAACCCTGAAACCCAATATGTGGTTCTCAAAAGACAATATTGGGCGGTCGGTAATACTTCCTTTTGTGCCCTAGGATGGACTCTAGAGGCTATCCATGAAGAGATCTTGGCTCTCTCCTCCCCTAGGTGGATTTTGCTAAAAAATGTCCCACTATTTCTATGGCATTTTCTCCCCCAAATTATTGAACCAATTGGCAAAATAGTTAGATTGGATGACTCTACCATACTTGTGCCTCATATGGATGCTATAATACTTGATATAGATATTCCTAGCACCCTTAACATTAATATCATGGGCGGATTATTTTCATGCCCATTTGAAATGTCTGGTCGTCTCAATGCTTGCTTCCTCTGTAAAAAAGGTCACATTGGGAAAGAGTGCCCGATTATCAAACATAAGAAAACCCCTAACCCACTAGCAAAAACCCCTATCCCCGTTGTCTTCCAAATCAATGCTAACCTAAAAAAATCCAAGAAATTGCCCAAGGAGCCTCTCATAACCACTCCTGGGCCCAATAATGAAAAATCTCCCCCTTCCCCCTCCCATCCACTGAAAATATCACTGGCCCTAAACAAATGGATGTTGATCATCAAGATGGTTTTCATATTGTTGCCCATAAATCAAATAAGAGACGATGGAAAAATGCCCAACAACTTGCATTAGACCAAATTAGGGCCGTCAACCATGTCTCTTCCCCTGTTGTTTCTTCCCTTCCTCCATCTAAATTTGAATTGATTACTCCTTCGACCCCCTTACCTGATAAATCGGTGGATGACTCTACACATGAATTGGGTATGTTTGGTTGTTCAGTACCTTGCTCTGAGCTAGAACATCCCTAATAATGCTCCTCCCTTTGCATGGATTCCTATGATGATTCCATCATTATACCTCCTCCTAAAGTCTTTAAAGAAATTGATGAAAATTATGTGATTGAGATCATTGTTGCAGACCCTAATGGTAGTAAGGTGCGTTCCCCCTCCTCCCCTTGGTCATAATTTCCTTTGATAGAGACTGAGGAAACTCCCATCAATTCTTGTCACTTGATGGAAGTGACTCTTGCAAGTGATTCCCAACCGGATTTTGATTCAGGTAAGGATGAAGGTGATCTCAATAATGGGGCTTTCAAACCCAAAAGAAGGGGCAGACCCTTGGGCTCAAAGAACAAAGCCCCCATGAATAAAAAGAAATCTAGGAGCATTGTTGGTCCCATAGATTTATCCAACAACTTTAAGGTTGTTGATTGTTATCAACCCCCCTTTGTTTCCTCATGAAGTGCTTATCATGGAATTTTAGGGGTTTGGAATCCCTAAACATAAAGTAGATTGTTAAGCATTTTTAAGATTCTCATAAAGATATTAACTTTTTTATAACGCAATAATTAAAAACTATTGGATTCACCCTTGAGGTGAACCTCGACTTCATATGGAAAGACTCTTATAAAATTTATGAATCTCCTAGAGGCTGGGGTGGGGTTGTTCTACTTGTTAACCCCAAGTGGAGCAAATTCATCACCAATAAAGGCATCTCCCCTTGCAATATGGTTGTCTGGGATACTATTAACTTTAGTGGGAGGATCATCAAAATTTGTTCTATTATGCCCCCAATGATTATAAAGATAGGTCTAATCTTTGGTCCTGGCTTGCTAACCTTCCTGACATACCTTGGCTCTTTGGAGGAGACTTTAATATGATTGAATCTCAAGAAGACAAATCTAGTGGCCTTCCCACCGAATGGAGAAGCCTTGAGAAACTTCAGTGGGATAAAATGAAACTTAACAAAAATCTTTTTGATCTCCTTGCTGGAAACAAAACTATGTCCCCATGAATCTGGTTTACTTGGTGTAACTTTCAGCAAGGATCTAGTAGAATATACTCCAAACTTGATCGATTCTAGGCCAACAAAAATTTATTTTCCTTTCTTCTTGATATCCATGGTAGTGTTTTTATTGTGTGGCCCATGACCCTTTCCAATCATCACCCCATTATTACTAGGTTCAGAATTAACAACTATCTTCCCCCTGGAAAGCCTAACTACAACAAATTCATGCTCAACACTAATCTCCTCAAGGACCCTAATGTCCTGACTGTTGTTAATCTTATAAGACACCTAAATATGAAAGACACGAATCTCCCTTCCCACATTAATAGATGGAACCATAATGTGGTGTCCTAGCAGAAACTTTTATAAACTATTGGGAAAAAGAAAGCTAAAGACTACAGGTACATAGAAAAAACTCTTTCACAAAAGTTGCACACTGTTGAAGCTGATATTCAACTCAATCCCTCAGATAGCCATCTTGCTGTTCAGGTGGCTCATGCTAAGGATGCTCTTAGGCACCACCAACATGTTATAGTCAAGGGAGCCATGATTAGGTCTCGAGCTCATTGGCTTCAATTTGGTGACAAGGGATCTAAATTCTTCTTCAATCTTATTAAACAAAATCATACCAACGAGAATATTGAAAGAGTGATTGTGGATAATAATGAAATCTTGGATCTTGAGAATATCAAAGAAGCCTTCTCCCTATTCTATAAAAATCACTTTTCCTCAGAAGACTGTGAGGAGGCCAAAGTCATGAGAGACAAATGCAAAGACATTATCCCCAGTAGGATCTCGAAGAAGGATTCATCTCTCCTCAGCCAAGACATCTCTGTTGGGGAAATTGAGAGGGAAATCATGTCCCTTAAGGATGACAAAGCACCAACCCCTGATGGCCTTTCAATGGAGTTTTATAGAGCTAACCTTAGCTGGGTTTGTCAAGATCTTTTGGAAATATACTCTGAGGCTATTGCCACTAAATCCCTTGGTGACTCCATCAATATTGGGATAATCAAACTGATTCCCAAGGGAGGGGATAGGCTTTGATTAAGAACTAGAGGCCAATTATGCTTTTCAATGTCTCTTATAAAATCTTTGCTAAAATCTTGGCCCTCTGATTGAAGAAAATCTTGCCCAAATTTATTTGTTCTACTCAAACTAGTTTTATAAAAGGAAGATACATTCTTGAGAATCTTATCACTAGTTGGGAAGCTATGGAATGGGCTAAAACCTCTGACCAAGACACTACTATGTTTTTACTTGATTTTGAAAAAGCTTATGACAGAGTTGAATGGGATTTCATTTTAATGATGCTGGATGCTTTTGGTTTCCCTGTTGAGTTTTGCAAAAATGTTAAAGTGTTTCTTAAAGATGCCTCTGCTTAGGTTGATGCCAATGGATCTCTTTCTACCCCTTTTCCCCTCGGCAGATCCATCAAACAAGGCTTCCCTTTAGCCCCTGCTCTCTTTGTGATTGCCTCATACGCCCTCTCTTATCTTCTACTTGAGACAATACTCTCTCCCCCAAATTTAATGGGATTAACCTCCCCGATGGTCCTCTGACTTGATCAATGTCAAGTTTGTCGATGATACTGCTCTGTTTATTGAACTCATTGCTCAAAACTTTGAAGCTCCACATAAAAAAGATCCAAATTTTTGGTTTGATATCTGGTGCTCATATCTCCCAATCCAAATCCATATTTTTGGGGTGGAAGGAAGACCCCCCAGATTGGCTTAACCAGTATGGTTTCTAGTGGGGTGGTCTCCACAAAATTGTCTGCTATCTTGGTATTCCTTTTAATGTTGATCCCTCTCTCAAGGATATGTGGCTTTTGGTTAAGGACAATATTGATAAAAAATTGAATAAATGGCATCACAAATTTCTTTCTCTGATTGGCAGAGTACAAGTTTGTCAAAAAATCCTCTCCTCATATAATATTTACTACTCCTTTGCCTAGATGTTTAATAGTTATCAAATCTTAGAGATCCAGAAGGCTATTAGGAAATTTCTTTGGTTTGATGGTAAAGGTAATAGAAAAATGCATGTTGTTAAGTGGGATTGGTGTCATATTGATAAAAAGCTTGGTGGCCTCGGTTTGAAAGACCTCAGAACTCAAGGCATTGCCCTTGCTGCCAAATGGATCTTCCATGCTCTGGATGGGTAGGAACCTTGGAAAGTTTTAATCAGACATAATATTGAACATGGTGTCCCTAAGGCTACCAAATCTTAGAAATCCCTTCCTCTCAGTGATTTGATTGCTGGTGCTTTTCCCGTCTCTATCCAAGGTTCTTGTGTTTTTAAAACTATATGGAAAGCCTGGGAGTATGTTAGAGAACACCTCACTAACACTAGCATCTGCAGTAATGATCTTGTTCATGGCGAACGTTCTATCTGGTGGAATCTTTCCCATCTGAATAAACCCCTTGCCCTCACTCAAGGCTGCTCAGCCAAATCTTGGGCTAATTCTGGTATTTCCCAATTCATAGATATCATGGAACAAGATACTATTATTAGTTGGGAAGACCTTAGCTCCATCTACAACCTTCCCCATTCGCAAAATAAGACTTATAGTATGATGATCAATGCTTGTCGTTTCCTTCCTAATAACTGCAATGTTGATTCTCACAGATTTCTTGAATTTAAATGGGCCGATGACATTGTACTCTCAAAAATCAAAGCGCTCAATATCTATAATATCATTGCTTATGATGATTCCATCATCAATCATGTTAATAATATTTGGTACTCAAACATGGATGTTCTCTTATGGCAAAAGCACTTTAATAGACTGCGGAAAAGTCCCATGGAATAAAAAATTAAATGCTTTAAATGGCTACTATTGCTTGATAGGTCCTTCCAATAAGAAAGGATCTTACTAATGCAGAATTTCGTAATATATGTAGAGTTCCTGACACTTGCAGGCACATTCTATTTGATTGCTCCATTGCAAAAGAAATCTAGCGTATGTTTGACATTATTTTTCCGCAACAAATCAATATCCCGAAGATTATCACAGGACATATACAGGGATTAAAGAAGGACTCCAACTTTTTTTGGTTTATTTTATCCTCTAATATTCTTTGGTATATCTGGAAAATCAGGAATGAAGATAGATATCAGGACAAGTCCAAAGTCCTTACTGAGTCTTTTTGTAGACTCACATACTTAAAAATTGTCTTGTAGGTCTCTATTAACATGATAGTTGAGTGTGACAAGCTCATTCGGTTTCTTAAAGATGGCCATGCCACTATGTTTATCTACGAGCTGAAAGATGGATATGAATGACAAAAGAACATGAACAATCTTGCCAGTTTTGAGAAAGCGCTTAATCAACTAACCAACAAAGTCAGAGACAATGGAGATCCCCCCGTAGCAAGCTTGAGATGCTGGTTCAGATCCAAGAGAAGAAAAATATTATATGGATGGAAGGCCCCCTGGGGTGGACTTCATGGGCAGAGTCCCATGATAATACTCTTAAATAATTTGCTATTTTTTTTTTCCTTTTTAGACTTGTTGCTATGTGACTTTCTTTTTGATCTCGAGGCTTGGCCTCTGAACTGCTCTTGAACTCTGGTTAACTGTGTAATTCATTTTTTTAATTCCTCTATTTTTAATATATAATAAAAAACTCTTTTAATTTAAATAAAAAGTTAACAAAGATAACATCTTCAAATTTATAAAATAACAAATAAATAACCATCTTTTGTAATAATTAAAGATATACAATAATTTAAATTAACAATGATAATATCTTCAAATATTTAAAATAATAAATAAAAAATCATCTTTAACCAATTTCATTAACTTTAAACACTAAAATCTAATATAATTAAAATAAATATTATATATTTTTTAATTAGAAAAAACAAAATAATATCTTCAAATTTATAAAATAAAAATCATCTTTCAAAATTTTAATTAATATATAATAAAAAACTCTTTTAATTTAAATAAAAAGTTAACAAAGATAACATCTTCAAATTTATAAAATAACAAATAAATAACCATCTTTTGTATTAATTAAAGATATACAATAATTTAAATTAACAATGATAATGTCTTCAAATATTTAAAATAATAAATAAAAAATCATCTTTAACCAATTTCATTAACTTTAAACACTAAAATCTAATATAATTTAAATAAATATTATATATTTTTTAATTAAAAAAAACAAAATAATATCTTCAAATTTATAAAATAAAAATCATCTTTCAAAATTTTAATTAATATATAATAAAAAACTCTTTTAATTTAAATAAAAAGTTAACAAAGATATCATCTTCAAATTTATAAAATAACAAATAAATAACCATCTTTTGTATTAATTAAAGATATACAAATATTTAAATTAACAATGATAATATCTTCAAATATTTAAAATAATAAATAAAAAATCATCTTTAACCAATTTCATTAACTTTAAACACTAAAATCTAATATACTTAAAATAAATATTATATATATTTTTTAATTTAAAAAAAACAAAATAATATCTTCAAATTTTTAAAATAAAAATCATCTTTCAAAATTTTAAAATAATAAATAAAAATTATCATTTGTATTAGTAAAAAATTAAACTTTTAAAATATTAAATAAAAAATAATGTTTTGTATATTTTAATGTATTTAAATAATAAGATTTAAAAAAAGAAAAAACACAAAAAGATATCATTGTAACTTAGATTCCTCTAAACTAAATGTTGATTGTTCAATACAATCTCATTGTTTTAAAACAATAATAAAATTCAACAACAAAAATATATACAAAATTATATTATACAATCATAAATAAATTTTTTTTCATCTCCAATTATATAAACTTCCTTATAGAATATTATTATTAATATTCATTAATGTTCACAGAAATTCACCCTTGATTTTATGCCGTTGATTTATTTGGAATGCCTCCGGCTTGTATGGAGTTATTCCACGAATTGTCAGACTGGGGTTTTCGAGTCAATTCAACGGGGGAGGCGGGAAGATTGAATTTCATTTCATTGTCGTGTCTGAGATAAAAATTGAAGTTTCAGCCCTTCATGTGAGTACAGGGGAGAAATTTTGCAGCTAAAATGACTACGTGAAATGCTCGGCATCAGGCAGGGAGTCTGATAGTTCCGAGAATATGGGCCGAAAGAGATCCAGAAAGGAAGTCGGCCAAAAACGAGCCGATGCGGTTGAGGTTCAGGATGAGGGTGAACCTAACCGAGCTAGAAAACGTCCCAAACGGGCAGCCACAGTAATGAATTACAAGGAAAAGACGCTTCGTCTGGACAAGAAAGAGTCAATCATTGAAGCCAAGAAGGAAATAACTGTAGAAGAGGAGGAGCTTGCCATTAGTTTAACAGTGAATGAACAACACCAGGAGAAAATGCCTCCACAACGGCGATTGATAGATTTTATAATCCATGATTCTCAAGGTGTTTCTCAGCCATTAGAAATGGTGTATGCTATAGATCTTTATATTTCTGGATTAATTTTGCCAAAGGAAGGTTTATTGGATAAATCAAAAGGGATTCGGTGTGAGGGGTTTGGGGTCGTGGAAACATGGTCCATTACAGGGTATGAAAATGGGTCTCCTATTATATGGCTTCAAACTGAGGTAGCAGAGTACGTATGTGTAAAGCCTGCTGGCTCATATATGAAGTTGTTCAGTATTCTAAATGAAAAGGCAATGCTTTGCGTTGAGGTCTACAAGGCTCTGTCCAAGCCTGACGGAGGTAATCCTGAATTAGGATTGGATGAATTGGTGGCACGTGTTGTACGATCTATGTCTTCTAATAAGAGTTACCAGGGAAGGTTTTGGGGGAGAGATTTCATACTTTCTCAGGGCGATTTAATTGTAAACCAGCTAACTGGTTTGGACAGCAGTTCTGAAGATGGTGATCAGATTTTTACTGGTTTGCCTGCTCTTGTAGCTCTGGAGCAGGAGTGTCTTGGATCAAAACATATGGGGTCCCTGGGTATACAAATTAAAGAGAGCTCCGCTAGTACTGCTGCAGGTGCTAGTGCTGGTGCTTCGTCTGTCTATGATGAGGATGAGAAGCTTGCAAGATTGACACAAGAGGAGAATGATTGGGTGGCTGCAAGACCAAGTCGAAAGTCTCAAGGCAAGAAGTTCTACATCAAAATTAATGAGGATGAAATTGCAAATGATTATCCGTTACCTGCATTTTATAAGGCCACTGAAGATGAAATGGATGAGTATCTTTTTTATGATGATTCATGTATATTAGATCCTGAAGATCTACCCCGCAGGATGTTGCATGATTGGTCTTTATATAATTCTGATTCCAGGCTTGTTCCACTGGAACTTCTTCCAATGCTTGGTGGTACTGAGACGGATACTGCAGTATTTGGCTCAGGTGTCATGACAGAAGATGATGGTAGTGGCTATTGTTTGGATGGTGACTCTGGAGGAGGTAAAAATTCTGAAGACAGCGAGCCGCATGGGATTCGCATTTATTTAAGTGCTATCAAGGAATGGATGATAGAATTTGGAGCAAATATGCTCTTCATATCAATCCGCACCGATGGTGCTTGGTATAGGCTGGGGAAGCCTTCTAAGCGGTATTTACCATGGTATAGACCCGTGCTAAAAACTGCCAGGCTTGCAATCAAAATAATTGTAATGCTGAAGGAGCAGAGCCGTGTTTCAAAACTTTCTTTCTCAGATGTGATTAGGAAGCTGGCAAGCCTTGATAAAATTGAGCCATCTTTTATCTCACCCAATCTGGATGCTGTAGAAAGGTATGTTGTTGTTCACGGTCAAATTATTTTGCAGCAATTTGCAGAGTATCCAGATGAACGCATACAAAGGAGTGCCTTTGTGACTGGCCTCTCAACAAAGATGGAACAAAGACATCATACAAAACTGTCTCTGACAAAGAAGGGAGTCATAGTCAAAGAAAAGAATTTGAATCCTAGGGCTACTGCACGGCCCGAAACTATCAGCAAGCAAGCAATGCGTGCAACTACTACAAAGCTAATAAATCGCATCTGGAGTGAGTACTATTCAAGTTCCGCCTCTGATGAAATAAAGGAGGAAAATGGTGAGAATGGCGAGAAAGATGAGGAAGAACAGGATCAGGAAGACAGTGAGGACGAGGAAGAGACTGATTTGATTGTGGTGGACAAAACTGAACTCTCCCCTGTTATTAGAACAGGGAGAGGCAGATCAAGTAGCAAAGATATAAAATGGGTGGGCCAATCTGTTGGTAAAACATCATCTGGGGAACCTCTGTATAAAATGGTTTCTGCTGATGGAGATATCGCTGTGGGAAGTGCAGTTTTGGTGTATTCAAAAGATCAGAACCAGCACTCTGAGGCTCTTCCCACTATTCTTTTTGTTGAATATATGTATGAGAAATCTAATGGCACAAAAATGATTCATGGAAGAGTTCTTCAGAGAGGCAGTGAAACTTTGTTAGGAAATGCAGCTAATCCACGAGAAGTCTTTTTGATTCACCAATGCCTTCAAGTTGATGTGGAGGATGTTAAAGAGGCAGTAGGAGTGGAGATCAGATTGCGATCTTGGGGCTATCAATATAGGAAGGAAAATTTGATTGCAGATGAAGCTGACAGGGCACAAGCATTCGAGATGGAAAGGAAGAAATTGCCTGTTGAATACTTCTGCAAGTCTCTATATGCACCTTACTGTGGTGCCTTCCTTTCTCTTCCTTATGATACCTTAGGTCTGGGAAATGGTCAGTGTCAGTCTTGTAGAATAAAAGAAGATGAGAAGCAAAATTCAGAACTCTTCAAGCTTCAAAATAATGATGGATTTAAGTACGAAGGTGTGGAGTACTACCTGCAAGATTTTATTTATGTTGATCCAGAACAGTTTGCTGCTGTTGGAGATGAAAAGGAACCTTTAGAAAAGTTCAAAGCAAGTGGGAATAGGGGTCTTAGACCCTATGCTGTTTGCCAAATCTTGGAGATCAAAAGCTCAGGTGGCTTAAGGAAGTATGAATCCAAGCCCACAAAGATAAAAGCTCGAAGATTTTTTCGCCCAGATGATGTTGGGCTTGAAAAGGCCTTCACTGCTGACATAAGGGAGGTAACTCCATATTCCTTTTTCTACAGATCCTTTACTGTTTTAGTTTTTTGTCATCTCTAATTGTTCTAGGGCTTTGTTGGCAAACTTGTATCTCTTTACTTCACAGTTGCATCTGTCTGACAGCTTTCTGTTAGAATCTATTGGCTTAGTTATAGCAATTTGTACAAACATTTTGCATGCACCCCTTGAAGTATAGCTCACTCGATACATCAATTGGGATGGTGATGCAGAGCATCTATCACAAACCATAAATCATCAAGGGTACTACTGACCCAAGACCTTTAACCTGATTCAATAAGGCATCTGACAAGATTAAATTTCTCTTCTCAACTTGCTGACTCAAATGACTACAAAATGCATCTCAATACAACACTTTGCAGTTTGCACTCTTTTCAACTTCAAGAAATCAGAGGTCTTTTCACTGTTAAATCTGATATAAAATCAGGCCCTAAAACCTATTAGGCCTTCACCAACAAATAACTGATCACAACTCACAAATACAAACAACTTCCAAGTCCAAATGGCATTTCAATTGCCTTCCAATGTCTCCTCAAACGTAGTTAGAAAATATACATCAACTGATTTATGCCAATGACCCCAAATAGGACTGTCAACTTCTGATTTTTAGGCCAGTCAGCCCTTACCATTGACTAATCAGGTTACAACTTCTTAATGTAGGATAGTTGCCTACGAAACAAACATATTTCCAAACAAAAATAACATTTAAATCCCCTTGATGGTCTCTCAAGACATATCTGGAACTTACTCTCTGTGGTTTTGCATTAAAAATACACAGTTTACTGATCACAATATAACCTTCAATGACTTATTGTCTTCAAAGACATCTTGGCAATGGATCATTTAATCCCATTCCCTTCTTGCATACTCAACACAAAAGAGACTCAAACATTGGTGTGCAATCTGAAACAAGGTCTGTTACAAAAAGGATTCACAGGCTCCATTGTTACATTCAATCCTCCATGAGTCAACTTTCATTGTTTCAATGGACTAAGCATAGGAAGGCATTTCAAAATCATTGATGAACCTTTATTTAAAGAACCTTCAAGATTCCAAACCCCAATATGGTAAGAAATGTCTTAGCATGTTATGTTGACTGTCATAGTTCAGTTATAACAGAGGATTAATCAGACAAAATACTTATGATTCCACCAACTCTTACCCTGCAGAGGATCAAGGTGCATTCTACAACATTCTCCAACTCTGTTGATCATCAAGACCACTAATCTATCTTTGGAATTCCAATTTCCACGTTGCTTTCTATCTTTGCCAGTCTGATCCAAGTGTTCAGTCACCTAGAGCCTCCTTGAAACGCCATCAAACCCTACTCTTTGAATCTGCCAATTTGCAACATTAAAGTGCCCCTAGAGACCTTACATTTCATCAAAGATTAATTTTTTCCACCGGCCATATTGAAAGATATAGATTTTTAATGCTCTCTGATTGCCCTCATTGAGGGTTTTGACAGTCAACACAAAATTTACTAAAAAATGCACAACACTCCATACTAATGAGTGCAAAAGGATTCATATGAAAGCATATTCATTAATCTACCATCCAAAAACGTTTACATATTAAAATTACATCATTTGTGAGCACAAAAGGCTCTGTAACCAGTCACAGATCACCCAAAACTGTGTGACAGTCCGAGGTTTTGATGAATGTTCTTTGCCAAATCTCCTCCAAACCTGTCCACCACCTCTAACTTCAACCAACATTGGTTTTATAAACCATTTACAACTTTCTCAACTGCTATAACTACCCCCATGACCGAATTCCTTCCTTTTTTCATCATTTTTGCAATGTTGCAACTTTTGCAATTTTTTGCATTTTTTGACAAAATGTTACCAAACTTTGTAAAATCATTCTTGGACTCTTCAAACATACCAAAATGGACTAAATGAGACCAAGCATAACCATTCCAACCCTTTTTGAACACTTTTGCATATTTTGACCATCTTTGACTCTACTAGGACCTTACATGTCTGTTTGAACAAAATGGCTCTTAAAGCCTTACAAAATGAGTTGTTTCGACTCAAATGGTCCTTAGGACCTTACAAAACATTAATGGAACATTACAAATAAGAATAAATGCAAATTGACCAACTGAGACACTTCAAAGGCTAGGTGCTCCTACACCAAATGGCTACATCTCTAATTGTTCTAGGGCTTTGTTGTCAAACATTCATGCTATTTTTGTTAGTTTTAGTGATCAGATTAATTAACGGAATAAATCAGAATATTTAAATTACCAAATCATGAAGAGCAAACACAAGAACACAACACATTACCTAGGGAAACCTCCCTCTTGGAGGAAAAACCCAACACTCAAATTAGATCATCTATTATTGCCCTTTTAAATATAATTACACAACTCACAGATGTTGATTTGCTGAAGATCCCTGATCAATGAAGCAAATCAATAGATATCGCCAAAACAGTGATGTATCGCCAATGCAAAGATTAGATGAAGATCTCCGATTGATGAGCCCATATCATATCTGATACAATATCAGTTTATCTTCAGATCAGATCTGTCCAAAATTCATATATGGATTTGTTGTCCAGAGGATAAGATTGCTGCCTAGATGTGATCTTATATTTACTGCCCTAGATCAGAACATATTGGACGCTCCCCTAGATCGGAGTATGTAATATCAGAATGTATGCTCGCTGCCTTGGATTAGGATTTGAATTAATTCGCTGCCCCAGATCTGGTATTCGCTGCTAGGAAAGATATCGCTGAGTATGCATGTTTAGATTGCTGTAGATATATGTTCAAATTGCATGCCAAAGTCTGATCGCCTTGTGTGTATGTCCAGATCGCTGTCTTGAGTGATCCTTTGATAATACAATGCCTCATACTTATATGAGGGCTTTACAATTTGAATTTACAAGGTTGGCCCTTCTTGGCGCCAATACATAAATTGAAATATAAAATGAATTTTGGGCCCAACCCAAAATACATTATAATCATTTTATTTTTGTCAATACATGGCAATACATAAAGGGACAATAATTGGGCTCGATTAATTTTAATCTCCAATTAAAATTAATTAAGCTATAAAATATAGCTATAAAACAATATGATCTATTTAATTTTTAATTCCCAATCAAAATTAAATATGCTAGTCCAATCTAGCAATTAAATAATATTATTTTAATATTAATTTTCCCATTAAAATTAATTAATTAATTTAATCTCCTATTAATCAATTGTGCTAGAATCTGATCTAGCTATAACTTTAACACTCCCTCTTAGCTAGAGAGGATTCTCAGGAGCATCATGGACTCCTTCCATGATTTCCATCATGCTTACTCGCAGAGGATGGATTCAAAGAGTACTGTCATGGACTCCTTCCATGATATCCATCATGCGTACCCGCAGTGGATGGATCCACCTTGCATTGCCCGCAGAGGATGGAAGAGGTCTAAAACCTCAAGTCTTCTCTGAAAGAAGAATACAACACCACCTTGCCTTGCCCGCAGAGGGTGGAGGAGGTCTAATGCCTCAAATCTTCTCTCAAAGAAGAGTACAACACCACCTTGCATTGCCCGCAGAGGGTGGAAGATACAATTAACTGTATCAAGAAAGCTGAGACTCCCTCTCAGCCAAGACTGTGGAATCGTCATGGCTACTCCCATGAGTGGAAATGAACATATCATCATGGCTAATTCCATGGATGATGCAAGTATAAATATTACTTCATCGTGACATCAGCCATAAATATCACATCCACATGTGATATCTACCATTATGGCTTTCCTGCTGAAATACATGAATCACAGTCCTCAGACTGATTGATCAATAGAGAGACATGGTTCACTCCCTCTGAATCAATAAGATCAAGATCCTTGCATATCCTCTAGCTGCTCCCTAATTGCTCTTGTAAAACAGAGAGGCCCTCTCACAGTCAAGTTGTGTCATGCACATCTCCAGAGTAAATATCAGCTACATATTACTGCCCTGACTTCGGTAGAGTAAGAACATTTGCAGCATAGTACCGTTTCCTGTTGCCCCAAGAAATCATGACAGATCCCAGGCTGAAACATTCTTCTGAAGTGATCTCAACAACAGCTTGAGTCTCCATTTGTTAGACCAAGACTTCCTCATAGGATGTATCAGGTTCTTGCTCCCTCTGGATACAATCTCTCATTATCCTTATGCTTCTCAATCCATCCTGAAAACATTTTAGAGAGAGTTTGGTATCAGTTCATAGAATCCAAACCTTTTAGAAGAGAAATACTAATGCATGATTTATTTCTCTAAAAACTACATAAAAGATTCATGAACATTATGAAATGTTTATCTCCTTATAGTTGTGCAATTTAGCACTTCAGCAGGGATCAATAATGTTGAGATTGCCTTCATCTGATTCTCATGACCTCATGAGAGATGCAGCATTACTGAAGTTTCAATCCTTTTAAGGATAGACATATAGACCAGCAGCGGTCATGACTATACACAACTCCATTCTTGAATCGCAATTATAAAATTCATGTCAATTTAGAAGCATCTTCTTCACGAACAAAACAATGTAACCAATATGAATGTTATATAGGGATCAACAAGAAAGAAAAACTACAACCTAGCATAAAGACTCAGTTTAGAATGCATGCATGCATTCATCCTATTATCACAAGAATACATAGAAACTTAGATAAAAAGCAATGATGTATCAATGCTCATATGATTGAGACCCAATTTATAAAAGATCCAGCCTGTAACACACAACTTGAAAATTGTATATCCAAAACACCATACAAGTTATAACATCTAAGTTTCATAAAGAATGCGCAAAAGAACACATAAGTAAGGATCAAGTCATGCATTGACATGCTCATCTTCTGCCTTACCAGATTTTCCACATAAAATTGAATCACGGATTTGTTAGTACATACACTAAACCATCAGCATAACCTAATAATGTCTACAACCAGCTCACAAAAGAAAGGTAATATTCAAACTGATATCATTGGAAGACATAGCAATATAGGGAATAGGGATCAAGCATACAAATGCATGGAGAACATAGGATTCACAACATCAGATTTGTTAGTACCAAGAGAATTCTAAGTCAACAAATGTGGATATCATCTTCCATAATAATCATAGTAAAAAAAGTAACTCACACACCATGATAACAAAATGCAATTAGTAATACACCCAACTAGCTGCAAGCAATTTATGTTGGAATAAAGAACTTCACAAGTTTAGGATAAAGAAATTCACAAGTTATCTCAGCAAGAAGAAATACAATACTTCATAGAACAACAAGAGCCCATATTCATACCAACCAAGAATAACATCAATAAGAATGAGCAGAAGAACACGAGACTGTCATAGGAACCTGCAAGAGTCAGAATGATGTCACTACCATGGTGATTACCAACCCAGAATCATTCAAAAGTGTCTGGAGACTTGAACCGGTCAATCTTGGAGCTTGTAAAACATGATCTTGCATGAGAAGTAGGATCTCACCTCAATATGAATCTGCAGATATCAGAACTCAAAAATAATTCCATTTACATTAAGATCTATAATTGATAATCACATTACAAAACCCAATCAAATAGGTAATGAATTCATCAGAATTGAAGAAGTACTAATAGTATCAATAACTTTCAGTAATGAAGTTGGGTACCTTACAGTGGCGCCACAGTATGATTACAAAAGGAGTGAAGTATGCTTACCAATGACCATGATGATCCTGGTTTGTAACCAGAAAGGTTCTATTTAAAAAATCTGAGAGCATATAAATCTACCAACTATGTTTGCTTGATAAGCAATTAACTTATATGACAGTGAGGGTCTAATAGAGGACTATACTTCCATGTATCAATAGCAATTAGTATACTGCAATGAATATAACCATAATGACGACCCAGCTAAAGAAGTTACTCAACCAGCTAAAGTTAACACATAACTTCTTCATAAGGCTAGCTAACCAGTTCAATGGTTGATTTCTCCATTACTAACAACCTTCACATCAATGGTCAGGAGAACATTCCAAAGCTATGTTCTAATACAAGGAGATACTCATATGATTCTAACAACTTATAATTTCTGTCTTCAAACTTTTGATCAATAATTTTAGCCACACATTGTTATAAGTAAACTGTATCAATGACTGGATCTATAAGCAAGCAGATTAAATGCAGTATATCTCTGTTTCACAACAGTATCAACCAACCCTACATCAACATGATAAAAACTTTATATTTTGCAAATATTTACTAGCACCAACAAATCATACTACTGTATATAATGCATCTTCCCTTTTATAACCAAAACTAATAAGAGTATGATCTCTGCAAGCTGATCGTGGTCTGAAAATAGTCACAAGTCTCTTGTAATCTATATATAATCAGAAAGAATATACCTGCATGTTGTAAATTTCCTATCAAGTGTCACTAGGCTCATGCCCTTATCATTTTATAAGAACCTAGACATTAAGGAAGTCATATCTCGATCCAAGACTTTGATATTTACAGATCAGAAAATATCATATCACTTAACTCTGAATGGAGTCCGTGAAATCAGATATGGATATAAGCTTCAAATTCTAGAATGCTTAAAAAACCAAATCAAAACACAAAGGCTCATAGGGTCAGAACATAATGCATACTCTCTGTTTCGAAAGCCAAAAATTGGTAAGATGTCCCAATATCTGGGGATAGCATTCTGACACTCCCAGACGGTCATTCAGATCTGACAACGCTCTAAAATATGATCACTCAAGGTTAGTACGAACTTGGCTCTGATACCATGTTAGTTTTAGTGATTAGATTAATTAACGGAATAAATCAGAATATTTAAATTACCAAATCATAAAGAGCGAACACAAAAATACAACATGTTACCCTGGGAAACCCCCCTCTTGGAGGAAAAACCCAACACTCAAATTAGATCATCTCTTATTGCCCTTTCAAATATAATTACACAAGTCACAAATGTTGATTTGCTGAAGATCCCCGATCAATGAAGCAAATCAATAGATATCACCAAAACAGTGATGTATTGCCAATGCAAAGATTAGATGAAGATCTCCAATTGATGAGCCCATATCAGATCTGATACAATATCAGTTTATCTTCATATCAGATCTGTCCAAAACTCATATATGAATTTGTTGTCCAGAGGATAAGATCGCTGCCCAGATCTAATCTTATATTTACTGCCCTAGATCAGAACATATGGGATTCGTTGCTCCAGATCATGTATATCATACGCTGCCCTAGATCAGAGTATGTAATATTAGAATGTATGCTCGCTGCCTTGGATCAGGACTTGAATTCACTGCCTTGAATTCGCTGCCCCAGATCAGGTATTCGCTGCTAGGAAAGATATCGCTGAGTATGTATGTTTAGATTGCTGTAGATATATGTTCAGATCGCATGCCAAAGTCTGATCGTCTTGTGTGTATGTCGAGATCGCTGTCTTGAGTGATCCTTTGATAATACAAAGTCTCATACTTATATGAGGGCTTTACAATTTGAATTTACAAGGTCGGCCCTTCTTGGCGCCAATACATAAATTGAAATATAAAATGAATTTTGGGCCCAACCCAAAATACATTATAATCATTTTATTTTTGTCAATACATGGCGATACATAAAGGGACAATAATTGGGCCCGATTAATTTTAATCTCCAATTAAAATTAATTAAGCTGTAAAATATAGCTATAAAACAATATGATCTATTTAATTTTTAATTCCCAATCAAAATTAAATATGCTAGAGTCCAATCTAGCAATTAAATAATATTATTTTAATATTAATTTTCCCATTAAAATTAATTAATTAATTTAATCTCCTATTAAATTAATTGTGCTAGAATCTGATCTAGCTATAACTTCAACAATTTTGATGTCATGAAATTAACATCTCTGGTATAAATTGCTGTGGGGATGGCTACAGCAGGTATAAGATTGGTATCTATTTGAAGTTGAGGGAAAATAGCATTCAGCGTTGACAGTATTTTTAATCCTCATCTTTGCAGGTTTATTATAGTGATGAATCTGTAATTGTAGAAGTGAATGCAATAAAAGGAAAATGTGTTGTCATGAGACAGCAATATTTCTCTCCTATGCCTGGCAATGTTATCTTTGACCATGTATTCTTCTGCAGTTGCATCTATGATCCAACTAAGGGCACCCTGAAGCAGGTAATTTTTTAAATGTTCTAATAAATCTGCAAAATTTGAAGTGATGCACGGTTTCCATTGAGTTTATTTGAGTAGGAGAGATAATTCTTTTCAATAATCTGCTGTGTATAGCTACCTGCAAATATCAAGTTAAGCTCTTCAAAAAGCACAGCAAATCAAAAAGACAAGTTTCTTGTTGATGAAGTTGAAAATGCCAAGAGAAAAGGAAAAGCAGTTTCAGGAGATCAGCCTGCAGAAAAGACATCAGAAACATCTAATGATCATTGCTTGTCAACACTAGACATATTTGCTGGCTGTGGTGGTTTGTCAGAAGGATTGGAGAAATCAGGTAGCTTTTTTTTCTATTGAGTATTTTATGTGTTCTTTATTGCTTTGCTTTTGTCATACCCTGTAGATTTTAACCAATTTTCCCCATTTATGTTTAGTGCTTGCGAGACTAAAGAAATCAAGGACCACAGATTCATGCACATCTCATTAAAAATAAGATCTTCTTTCTCAGTTTTCCTTCTATATTGTATGCTTCAGCAATTATAAAATTCAGTAGCTACATTTTGCTAAACATGTCATTAAAATCACAATCTCCTTACCTTGGGGTGTGATTAATGTCTCAACAGGATATTATACCCAAGAAAAGCCTAAGATGAATCATTTGAGTTAATTCTTCACTGGGGTATTGCACAAACCGAAATTGACCTTGATGGGATGCATTAACTTAAACACCTTGATGGGATGCATTAACTTAAACAGTTCAATATTCAATCTGGATTCTGAACCTTTTTTACTTCAGACTTTGGGGAGCTGAATACACTATGACAGGTCGCATGACGGATTCACTAACTTGTACAGTTTAACTGTTTGTAGAAGTGTCTCTTTTCTTCATTAGAAGATGTTTTATGTGATGGAGGATTCTAGAGTATTTGTGACATGCCCTTTAATTTTGACAGTCGACATCTATATATAGTGTAATGTCCCTTCTACGAACATTTCCTTACTCAAAATGATAATGGCTTTGTCTAAAATTATGAAATTATTATAATATTCAGATTCATAATTTATGATATAATTCTGAAAATAAATCATATCTTGAATCTCTGCTAAATTCTCCTTCAAACTGTGACGATTTCCTCTTGTACGTCTACTTTGAAGGTGCTTTCAGATCTGCCCGAATTGGGGGTTTTCGTCCCTAACTCAGCAATAGAAATTTAAGGGTTTCATCCATAGAACTCTTAATTTACCTTTGAGGGTTTTTGCTGTGGTGAAGTGATGATTGATGCAGATTTGATGATTGCTTGCTTGATCTTGCTGATTGATTGTGTAATGGTGTGTAAGTGAGGTGTTCACTTAGCTTATGCATGCAAACTAGGAACTATGCCTATTCCCATTTGATTACATTAAGGAAAGTGAATCCACTTTGCTCAACCTCCAATCTGATTGAAAAAGATTGGGCACAAGGTGAACCCAATCACTTCTTGTTTAAATTGAAAATGAGCTATAGAAAAGATGTGAATTGAATGTGAGGATTAGGGCTAGAAGGTGCAAAATTGACAAAGGACAGCATAAACAAACAATTGTAAGACATAATGTAATGTCTCTTCTAATTTGCACTAAATCACAATTGCACAAGATTAGGGTTAGGGTTTACCATACATGGGGTTTCTATAATTATGTGATCCGTAACTTGAAATCCTGCAACATAGTTAGGGTTCATTCATAATCATAATGTCATGGTTAGATTTATTTGAAAACAAATATGAGCAAATCAATAGTGCTAATTTTAACATTAAGGTGACCCAACCATAGAAGTGTAGGGTGATTTGATAAGGTGCCCCAAAAATCTCCTACCCTAGGCCCAAGGGCGGATACATATGAGGTGGCCTAAGTAATTTATCATATGAGCGGATATCGCTGTTCTCCTCTATCTTAATTTGATGAGGTGCTCTATAAACCTCCTACCCTAGGCCCAAGAGTGGATACATTATTCCCCTTTGGCCTCATGTGGCCCCTGCCATACGTATGAGGTGGGCTACCTAGTGTGGCGTCCTATCTCTGTTCTCCATCTTTGACTTCCTACCCTAGGTCCAAGAGTGGATACATTGTTCCTCCTTGTCCTCATGTGGCCCTAACCATGCATATGAGGTGGGCTACCTAGTGTGGGGTCCTATCACCGCTAAATCAGATAGCTACAAATGAATATTAGATCATTGATATACAGATGCATATAAGCATGTAAGAATGTCTACATAGAAAATTACTTATTATGGTTTATGTCTAAAGTGTACACAAAGACTAGATAAGAAAAAAATAGTACTTGTAAATTCATAAATTTATCAAATGATACTCATACCTAGGAACCCGATAGTTTGAAGTATTTGGTCCTCTTATCTTTTCCCTTATCTTTGTTGTTGATTACAAGTAAGCAATGATGAATTTGTTTCTTATCCGATATTTTCCTTAGGATAGCCGATATAATATTTTAAACTCATTTGATGCTCCGTTGAAGTTAGATTGCATGTCTTCTTATATCTTGCAAAAGGGAATAGTCAATTGCGTTTCAAGAGACATGTCTATTCTTCAACATCACCCTTCCTTTACTAATCACACCCTGATTACATTGTCTCCATACATAGCTGATGTTTGATTATTTTAACCACTACCAATCTTAGCTATCATCGTTCTTTAATCACAATTGTGGACCATAATATTGTTATCATCCATTGTCGGGATATATTTGGAGCTGATTAACTATCGATTGGTTGATTATCTTTATATTCAATTTGTCATTGTTAACTACTAATCTATCTTCATAGTCTTGACAAGTCGATATCAACGATTATAGGATGTTTGTAATTTATCATACGTTCAATCTCTTGGGATTGATAAAGAATATTGATGAATTTGCTAACACATCGACTGTTGCCATTTATTGACTTTGTTCTGAGTTTCTCCCTTTGCTTGATACTCGATAGTCTATATATGACTTAGTCGCTGTCATCATCATACCTCAATCATTGTCTTTGTTCTAGTTAATGATATTAGATAGAATCATGGCTTCCTTAATCTTCGTGAGATTGCTAAGAGTAGGTATGGCCGTTGATAGATAAAATTATGTTGGACGACATAGATTTTGTCAATATTTGTTCTTTGTAGTAATCGATATCAGTTCCCCGTCTCTTAATTGTATTGACCAATGAAATTGGTATCCAATTTGATTGTGCCACTCTATGGATTTTATTGAAATTGATCATAATTTATGTAGCTTGCCTTCCATTTTGGAACATCCCTTGATGATATTATCCTAATGTCTTATTCATCCATGTATTCTTCATGACGGCTCCGATATTATTATTTACAATATTTTGCAGCACTTTTCATATTCTTAATTGACTCGTGCATCGACAAATGGGGATATTACATTGCGGGGACACGACAGTCCTCCCCTCCCAAATTTGCTTGTCCTCAAGCAATGATGAATGACCGTGGATATCTATTCCATATTCCACTTACTCATTGCGCTACTATGATATGATCATGCATGTTTTCTCTCCTTATTTTGATTGTGAATTGTGATCGATAGGAGAAACTTGGTGAAGCTTAACTTAAGACAAGTTTTCTCTCACCTTTCCAAAAAAAAGATCTAGGTCATCTTTGCAAAACTCAATAAATTCATGTTTTCTATTTTACTCCATTTACTCTTATATTCCAGATTGACCAAAAAAATAAAATAAATACTGAGCATACACAACGTATACACATGAATGTGTGAAGACACTAAGCATACACATGAAGACACAAAACATATCTTTAATATTACGATATTTTATTTTGGGAACTGGTCTATTTTATGTTATTATTGCTAGAGCTGCACCTCCTCAAAGCTCCATTGGTTTTCCACCCCTTCATTCTCTGATTGGATACCGTTGAGATCTCCCTCATCATGCTTTGTTTTCTTGTGTGGTGTTTCTTTTGTTTCCTTATGGAGTATCACTTCTATTCTATGAGCTTGACTCCTTTTTCCACATATATTACGCATGTCCCATTTTTCTTCACATTTGAAGCATATGTTTTGGCCCTTCTATTGCATACGTGTCCTGGCTTCCATACGTCTTTACATCTAAAGCATGACTTTTCCTCTTGGCCACACTTGTGTTTTGGTTCCCATTTCTTTATGCAATCAAAGCATAGTCTTCTCCTCCTTAGTTCCTCTTGGTCATTTTCAGGTGGGAAAGCCCTTTTTTTCCCATCCTTTTCATGTAAGTGTTTATCTTCTTTATGGAGATGCTTGGAGAGTGTTTTTGATGAATTTTTTGTTGGATCTATAATTGGTTGAGTGTGTATCAAATTTCAATGCTTTTTGTTTAATGTCCAGAATCCAAAATTTAGTAATACTATTAAATCTAGAAACTAGATTCAAAAGTATTACACAAACTTCACCGAAAACATCCAAACTAGTTAGCTACTCTTGCATAAAAAGGGCTAAATTAAAATGAAACTTTATAGAATGCCACTGAACATAATTTTCTGATATGTGCATCCTATAATCAGGTCTGAAGCTGATCTATTACAGCAGCAACATTAATATATTCAAACTCTTGTTCATAAGAAAAACCCACAAAAACTATTACAGCCAAATAGCGCCAATGTCAATGTAACACCACAAACTGATATTGTTTGATTTCCAAATGAAAAATGCATAAACTATGATCTGATACAAGGTTCATAACAGCAGCAAACACCTCAAAACATAGCTAGAATTACTGCAGCAATATTAATGAAACCCTGAACACACAATAGAAAATTGTTGAAAGTGCTAAAATCTTGAAGCACGATTGCAACTTGTGGATGAAATTGCTCTTTGTGAACAATGGGGTTTCATCTTCTATTCACCTGAAATTCACGGGTTTCTGTCCACAAACCTTCAATCTCCAATGGGTTTCTGTCCACTGAAGAATTTCTCAGACAATGAAGTTCATAGAATGAGAAATTGAGAAGTAAAATGGCATAATATTCCATTTTCCCAAATATTTTTTGTATTTATCTTGTCCTTGGCCAATTTGGGGTGGAAGGAAAATCATTAATTAGAAATATTACAAATTTCCACTCCACTCTTTGCAAATCTGCACCAGGTGGGAAAATCATTATTAGAAATATTTTAATTTCCCATTCCACTCTTGCTTTCCAAATTTGTGCTTGGTGGGAAAATCATTAATTAGAGATATTTCAATTTCCCACTCCACTCTTGGCGGGAAACTCGTAATTAGAAATATTTCAAACTTCCCATTATGGGACAAAGTCCAAATCCCCACTGAGTGTTTCCAAATATTTAATTTAATATTTGAATGTCCTTTGATATTGACAATATTTGGACATTCATGAATACTAAATTAATTATTCCCCTTAATCTTTTATGATTAACCCATAGAAGAATAAAATGGGTTACTATTGACCAAAAACCAATTTTTAACAAAAGGGGACATGTCATTTTTGATTGCTTCTTCCAAGTTTGCTGGATTCCAAAGTGCTCACCATGCTTTTAACTGATTCTTTCAATCCCTCTATGAATAGGTAAGTGAGTCTCTCTTGGGAAATTTTTGGTACCATGACAACCAACCTTTGGAATTTGGTGGCAAATTCTTCCATTGTTCCTTCTTGCCTGAGTTGTGTTAATTCCTTGAAGTACCATTGCGGATGTGTCCGATCAAATCTTTTTATGAGATTTTTGTGTGAAATTGTTGTATATATAGTTATTTGTTGGTGGCCTTGGGTGATTAGGTCATGATGCCACCACTCGTGGGTTGTTCTTGTGTAGTGGAGTGTTGCAAATTTAATGGCATTTTCTTCTGTCATGGAGCTTAAGGATAGATAGGTGTCTAATTTTTGCACCCACAAATGGGCTGTGACCCTTCTTGACTTGTCAAGTTGGGAAGGCTTAGCTTGCTCACTAATTCTTTGAGGTCTTTGTCAGATTGTTCTTTTCTTTTCTTACTAGGGGCGGCTTTCATTTTAGCCTCACAATAATCTTTAAAAGAGATATTTCTCCAAAGTTCGGGGTCAATTCTTAATATATCTCCACAATATCATGAATATTATTCACAAGAGCATTTGTTTCTTCTTCTTCTTCCATATGTTCCTCCCTAGGTAGGAAATATGGTCTTGCCGGTCTAGGATTTGGTACCCTAGGAGGGCCATTATTATTATTATTATTTGTAGAATGATTGAGTTAGTATCCCTTCCATTGTTAGTCATGTTTTGAATGGATTGAAGGAGCTGGTTAGTTCTTTCATTCCTCTCATTTTGTTCCATGAGAGCTCAGGTAGTTTGAGTTGTTTGTTCCATGAAGGGCCTCAACTCATTGCTCATTTGTTCACTCATGGTAGACATAAGCTTTCTTCTCTCTCTTTCCAACACTCTTTGAGCCCTTTGCCTAGTTCACATCAACTACCTCTCACAGGATGGCAAGAAAGATGCTCTGATACCACTTGTAATGTACCTTTTCTAATTTTTCCTAAAATCACAATTGCAGAAGATTAGGGTTAGGGTTTACCATACATGGGTTTCCTTCAATTATGTGATCTGTAACTTGAGTTCCTACACCATAGTTAGGGTTTATTCATAATCATAATGTCATGATTAGATTTATTTAAAAACAAATATGAGCAAATCAATAGAGTGCTAATTATAACATTAAGGTGACCCAACCATAGAAGTGTAGGGTGATTTGATGAGGTGCCCCAAAAACTTCCCACTATAGGTCGAAGGGCGAATACATTATTCCCTCTTGGCCTCATGTGGCCCTTGCCATGCATATGAGGTGGGCTACTTAGTGTGGGGTCCTATTGTCGTTCTCTATTTGTATTTGATGAGGTGCCCTAGAAACCTCCTACTTTAGGCCTAAGAGCAGATACACTATTCCCCCTTGCCCTCATGTGGCCCTTGCCATACATATGAGGTGGGCTACCTAGAGTGGGGTCCTATCGCCATTCTGCTCCATCTCTGACCTCCTACCCTAGGTCCAAGGGTGGATACATTGTTCCCCCTTGGCCTCATTTGGCCCTAGCCATGCATATGAGGTGGGCTACCTAGTGTGGGGTCTTATCGTTGATAAATCAGATAGCTACAAATGCATATAACCCTGTAAGAATGTCTACTTAGAAAATTACTTGTTATTTTTTATGTCTAAATTGTATACAAAGACTAGATAAGAATAAAAGAATACATGTAATTTAATAAAAGTATCAAATGATACTCATACCTAGAAACTCGATAGTCTGAAGTATTTGGTCCTCTTATCTTTTCCCTTATCTCTATTGGTGATTACTCGTAAGCAATGATGAATATTCCTTATTTGATATTTTCCTAAGGATACCCGATATAATATTTTAAACTCGTTCAATGCCCCGTTGAAGTTAGATTGTGTGTCTTCTTATATCTTGCAAAAGGGAATGATACGTTGCATTTCAAGAGACATGTCTATTCTTCAACATCGCCCTTCCTTTACTAATTGCACCCTTTCATGATTACGTTATCTTCATACGTAGCTGATGTAATTATTGTAACCACTACTAATCTTAGCTATCCCCGTTCCTAAATCACAATTGTGGACCATAATATCATTATTATCCATTATCGGGATATATTTGTTGCTGATTAATTATTGACTGGTTGATTATCTTTATATTCAATCTGTCATTGTTAACTTCTAATCTATCTTCATAGTCTTAACAAGTCAATATCAACGATTATAGGATGTTTGTTTCTTATCATACGTTCAATCTCTTGGGATCGATAAAGAATATCGATGAGTTTGCTAATACATATTGACCATTGCCATTTATTGTCTATGTTCCGAGTTTCTTCCTTTGCTTGTTACTTTATAGTCTATATATGATTTAGTCGTTGTCATCGTCATGCCTCAATCATTGTGGTTGTTCTTGTTTATGATATCGGAGAGAGTTGTGGCTTCCTTAATCTTCATGAGATTGCTAAGAGTAGGTATGGCCACTAATAGATGAAATTATGTTGGATGATATAGATTTCAACAATATTTGTTCTCCGTAGTAATCAATATCAGCTCCTTGTCTCTTAATTGTACTAACCAATGAAATTGGCATCCAATTTGATAATTGATCATAATTTAAGTAGCTTGCCTTCCATTTTGGAACATCCCTTGATGATATTATCGCAATGTCTTATTTGTCCACTTTATTCATGGCAGCTCTGATATTATTATTTATGGTATTTTGAAGGACTTATTATATTCTTAATTGTGTCGTGCGTCAAAAGATGGGAGTATTACATTGCGGGGATATGATAGATAATCGCAGAACCAACCCAGATCTAGGAAGAGGATGCAGAGAGGATTCTGTCACAAAAATTTGAGCTGAAACTAGGTATCAATGTTGCCTTTGGTGCCCTCGACCCGTGGGTGAATTTTTGAGCACTGGATTGAACTTGGGACCTTGAGACATTGTACTTGCTTCCGACCAAATCTCAGCATGAATTGGAAGGTCAATGGCACCCCAAGCGCTCTTGCCTAGGTGCTTTCTGACCAATCTTGGATTGGAGCTGTCTTTGTGTCCCGAGCATTTTTTCGTCTTTGGTTTCTATTGGAAGCTTGTAGCTGATCTTGAATTTCCAGACAAGAGGAGAAAAGTGGTGATTGGGATTGTGTAAGGAAGATCTCGGGTTGGGACTCAACCCTACAGTGATGATGAATTGAAATAGAAATCTGAATTGAAATGCTTGATTGAAAATGCTTTAATTGAAATGATTATACTATTTTGGTAAATAATTGAATGAATAAATGAAATGATCAAACGATCATTTAAAGGATCACATAGATGATGTTTCCATAATGAAACAATTGTAAATTAGAAACTATCTAATATTTACTTAAGTTACAATATTGACCATTAAATAATAAATAATAAAGATATTATTCTAATATCCTCCCTTAATGGTCAATCTATCAACTACACCAAGTTGGCCCCTAGATTTTACAAACTTGTCCGGGCTTAGAGATTTGGTGAGAATATCTGGTGTCTAATCCGCAGTGGGAACATACAACAATTGAATTGGTCCATCTTCAACCAGCTTCCTAATGAAGTGACAATGAAGGTCAACATGCTTGGTTCTCTTGTGGAAATCCGGATTCTTGGCCAGTTTGAGCACCCCTTCATTGTCACATTAAAGGGGAGTAGGACTTGCTTGAGACATTTGCATGTCTGAAAGACTGAAAGCATCCTCCGAAGCCAAACTGCCTTAACTGTTCCTCAATATTCAACTTCTATCGAGGAAAGGGCCATTGCATGTTGCTTCTTGCTAGTCCATGTGATTGCACTAGATCCCAAATTGAAAACATACCCAGATGTTGAGTTTTTGTCATCAATGAAACTTGCCCAATCTGAGTCTGTAAAACCAATAAGTCTAGGATCATGACTTCTACTGTATAGAAGACCAAAGTCAGAAGTGCCCTTCACATTACACAACACACACTTCAACGTTGCTATCCAATGATCAGCCTGGTGGGCTGTCATGAAGCGTGAAATGTAGCTCACTGCAAAATTGAGATCAAGCCTAGTAGTAGTAAGGTAGATGAGACTGCCTACTAATTGCTTGAATGCTGATTCATTCACCATAGGTGAATCTGATTTGGCTGTTAGCTTTAGCCCTTCTCCATAGGTGTTGATGTAGGTTTGCAATCTTGCATCCGAAACTTGTGCAGTAGACTGCGGGCATACCTAGACTGAGATAAGAAGATACTACCTTCAGTTTTCCAAACTTCAACACCTAAACAATATTGTAGAAGTCCCAAGTCTATCGTGTCAAAGGATTGACCCAAACTCTGTTTGATCTGATCGATCAAAAGTGCCGGACTACCAATGATAATCAGGTCATCAAAATAGACAACAACAAGAAGAATATCACCACCAATGTTTTTGAGTGGTGATTGAACCCAAACTCATCCAAATGAGTGAATGAGTGTATGAAATGAGGTTAAGTGCTAGAAGATATCATGGGAGGCATTTTGAAATGTCCCTTTGACTTGTAGATTGGCAGGATCAAAGCTCTGATACCAATTGTAATGTCCTTTTAAGAACATTTTTAGCTTTTGCCCTAAAACAATAATCCTTACTGAAAATGATAATGGCTTTGCCAAAATTTATTAATCTTTTATAATATTCAGATTCATAATTTATTACATAATTCTGAAAATAAATCACATCTAGATTTTCTTTATTCTCCTTCATACTGTGGTGATTTCCTCTTGTATGTCTACATTGAAAGTGCTTTTAGATCTGCTTGAATCAAGGGTTTTCGTCCCTAACTTGGGAATGGAAAATTGAGGGTTTTTTGCCAGTAACTTGCTAAGAGAATTTAAGGGCCATCCTTAAAACTTTTAATTTATCTTGGAGGGTTTTTGCTGTAGTTTAATATTAAACACTGATAATATTTATTAAAAAATTGATTGATTGCTGATTTTTTTATTTTCTTGATCCCAAGATGAAGTGATGATGGATGCAGATTTGATGATTGTTAGCTTGATCTTGCTGATTGATTGTTTGCTTGATTTCTTGAGGGATTAAAAATTGATGGATGAAGGATTTCTTTGGATGGATTCATGAGTGACGATTGATAAGTGATCCTAATGGGTAAAACTAAAAGGGGTCACCATCTTTTATATAAATTGAGTTGCTACTTTTCATTGTTGCCTTTGAGAATAATATATTATTCTCCAAATTGATCTCCCTTAGCTCTCCTCCTCAAATGAAACCTTCTCCCCTTTATATTCTCTACTGTGAGGGAGAGTCACACCTCTTCATCATGTCTGCATTTGCAATGGTCACAACCTTTCACAATTACCACCCTCTAAAAGTGTCACAACCCTTTATGTTTCTCCCCTTTGAGAGATTCACAACTTTCCATAATTACCGCCCTTTGGAAGAGTCACAACCCTTAATCATTTCCGACCTTTGAAAGAGTCACAACCATCCATAATTACCACCCTTTGGAAGACTCACAACCCTCCAACATTTCTGCTTGTTTGAAGGAGTTGATTTCTTATTTTCTTCTCATTCCTCTTTTTTCTTCCATTAATTCTTTCTTGATTCATATCTTCCATTCTTTCTTCCTTTTTCCATATCCTCATTTCAAATAAACTCTTCTTCCTTTTATATCTCATGTTTGAGGGAATCACAACTCTTCATTGCATGCCTCTTGACCTTTCATTAAACTTAATTAACTTGTAATTATATTATATTTTATATATTTTGATTTTTTTAATTATTATTTATTAAATCCTATATACAAGCTTATTAATCACTACATGATTTGATGGCTTTACAGGAGCTAGCTTTACCAAATGGGCCATTGAATATGAAGAACCTGCTGCAGAGGCTTTCAAGCTTAATCATCCAGAAGCTGAGGTTTTCTGCCAGAATTGCAATGTTATATTAAGGTCAGTCTGAACATTTGTATGACATACATTACTTTGATCCACATCATCATGGTTATAGAAAAAGTATAAGCAAATTTTATTTCCTTTGCTTTCACGAGAAAGTCTGACAGGATGCTGCCTTACTTTTAATAAGAAAATCCTGTAACTGCAGAAAACTTTGGTTGTTTCCAAGTATGAATATATTCTTTGGTTGGCTTGTTCTGTTTGCAATTAAGACTCCATTGCTTATAGTGTAGTTCCAGGTGTTGCTCTTGCCATCTTTGAGTATCATGAATTATTTTAGTTTGATGATCATGTACATGAACAAGATATGTATATAGACTCCTTGAAAGTTTTGTTCTTTAAAAATATTCTTTTTATTTTTGTAGGTCAATCATGGAAAAGGGAGGAGATATTGATGATTGCATTTCAACATCAGAGGCTATTGAGCAATCTTCAAAGCTAACTGATGAACAAAGGGATAAACTGCCTTTGCCAGGGCAAGTGGATTTTATCAATGGAGGGCCACCTTGTCAGGTATAATAATTTTAAAGTCAAATTGTGGATGTGTAGATGCTGGGATTTTAATATACATATTAATCAGTGGAATCAATCCTTTTTTTTCTTGGCATTATGATTCATTCTGGTATTTCATATTTCTTAATTCCATTGTTTTACACCCATCTCATGAAGTTTCCATGGACTGTAAGGATTCAGAAATATCCCCTAATAATCATATATTTCTGTCAAAACAACTGAACTGTTCTAATTTATTAGAATGATATCTTCTGGAATTGTATAGGAGATGTAATAATGAATACATCTCGTGGCATGCATTCATTAGTAAAAATAACCTTCAATGTCTTTATTGTCTTGCAGTTTGCATAATGTGCTTTGTATACTGTGCACTTAAAGCATTTGCAGTATTCCTCTGCATAATTCTGTTCTCTGGAGCTTTATATAGTTGACATGTGACCCTGCTATTTTTTTGGAATTCCTTTTTGTACTAGGGCTTCTCCGGTATGAACAGATTTAACCAGAGGACCTGGAGCAAAGTGCAATGCGAGATGATTTTAGCTTTCCTCTCATATGCTGACTATTTTCGGCCAAAATTCTTTTTATTGGAAAATGTCAGGAATTTTGTATCCTTCAATAAAGGGCAAACATTTCGGCTCACTCTGGCATCTCTATTGGAGATGGGGTACCAGGTAGTAATCTGTTTCATCATTGTTGATGCTATCAACCTGTTATTTTCTATTCTATTATTGTACTCTGAACTGCTGGTTTTATTTAAATGGGAATTTATAAAAATGAGAGAACTATTGGCATTATTTTAATTAATTACCCTCTGAAATGGCAGGTACGATTTGGGGTTCTTCAAGCAGGAAATTATGGGGTTTCTCAATCCCGCAAAAGGGCTTTTATCTGGGCAGCTTCGCCTGATGAATCTCTTCCAGAATGGCCAGAGCCGATGCATGTTTTTGCTAGCTCACAGATTAAGATATCATTGCCTGGAGGTTTGCAATATGCTGCTGTCAAAGATGCAGCATTAGGTGCTCCCTTTCGCTCTATAACAGTGAGAGATACAATTGGTGACTTGCCACCTGTTGGCAACGGGGCAGACAAAATGGAAATAACAGTAAGCTTCTCTGGAGCCTTAGATTCTTAAGAGTTATTTTATGTGCTTGGCACGTGATTGCAAGACTAAGTCTATTTTTACATTGATGAATGTGATTACAAAAGACAAAAGTATGGAAAGCTTTTATATCTGAAGCTTCAAATCTTATTTTGCTTAAAAAATGGTAGAGGTATGAAGATAATCTTATTCGTGAAAGTATTCTATTTGATATGATGAGACCTTGCATCTACTATTTTGAAGAATGTAGGAACCAACAAGCCCTTTTTTCCCTTGGTCTTGACTCTTGAGTAGTTATCCAAATATTTTTAATGCAGTCCTTTTTGCTTGGAATGTGCAAGAAAAAAGACATTCAAATCATCTGGACCTTCATGGTTTACCTGACTTGCATTGCCAGGAGCAGTTTACTACTGTTTCTACTTTCTTGCAACTGACAATTACAGTATGAGCTAAACCCAACTTCCTTTGCATTGCCTTGACTGCACGTGATTAGGTAGCCATGTCATAATTTACTATTTGAAAACAGTATGTTTTTCAATGTACTATTGCATGGAAGTAATCTTCTTTCTGTCCTGATGAGATGTGATGTAACTTCAGCTTACTTGTAAAGTTCCTTTCTGGCCTTTCTGAGCATATTTTGCTGTTTATCCCATAGGCGTTTTAAAAAAGCCCTTCACAGCACTTCACCCTTTGTTGTAAGGGAAAAAATTAGATAGGTCTTGCAGCCAAGGTCCTGCACATCAATTTAATTAAAAAATTAAGCATTATGTGCCAACATATTCCATTAAGGACTGCCAGTAATGCGTTTTGTGATCTTAGTCCTAGCAAGGATCTACCCCGGGGCTTCCTCTTTAGCTGCGTCAACTTTATATATTTTAAGCAAAGTCTCCTTGTGCTTCACTATTGTGAACTACGGTTTCTTTATTATGTTCAATGTGTGTTCCTTTCAAAAGTTGAAGTGCAACGGTTTGGCTTCAATGCATTTTCTGTTGGTTGATCATACAGAATAAGATTCCAAAAGGAATTTCATAAGGTTGTTTTGGTATACATGTTTTATTAGTTTTAAAAAATTCAAAATGTCACATATCAGAAATGGTCACCAAAAGATTAATGGGGAGAAGTGGTACCACAAAAGTTGGAGATGAAGATAAATCTGAAAGCAGAAGAGGAATTATTTTTCACAAATTGCTAAAATTGTGATTGGTTGGAAACTGAAAATTTGGCTGTCTTAACCAATTTGGAATTCTTATGCCTTCATTTTTTCATCAACCACTGCTTTAGGTCCTGTAAATGGGCACACAGGAATGTATAAGTTAAAAGAGGCTCATTTTTTGAGTGTGGCCTTGAGTTTCTCTTGGAGCTATTTGCATTTCTACTTAGCTTCTATATGTTTTGCCTATTTGTGATTAAAATTGGCACCTTGACCTTGTCCATCATGTATTTGGCAGTATGGGAATGCTCCAGTCTCTTGGTTTCAAAAGCAGATTCGTCATGAGGAAGTTGTTCTATATGACCATATTTCTAAAGAAATGAATGAGTTGAATCTAATTCGTTGTCAAAGAATACCAAAGTGCTGCCCAGGTGCTGATTGGCGGACTCTTCCAGAAGAAAAGGTTTTGGTGGTTCCATTCTCTGTTTGAAAGTTAATATTGGATGATACTTGTATCTTTTTGGTTTGAATATCCAAGACACTGGTAACTTATTGTTATCGGTTGTTTGTCAGGTTAAGTTATCTACAGGGCAAATGGTTGATCTTGTTCCTTGGTGCCTGCCAAATACTGCTAAACGGCACAATCAGTGGAAAGGTCTATTTGGAAGACTGGATTGGGAAGGAAATTTTCCCACATCTATTACAGACCCACAGCCAATGGGCAAAGTAGGCATGTGCTTTCATCCTGATCAGGACCGTATTGTTACCGTCAGGGAATGTGCTCGTTCACAAGTGAGTAACAGGCTTTGTTTACACACTCCACTTCCTCATCTAAATTCTTGTGGCTTATCATTATAATTTATGTTTGCAGGGTTTTCCCGACAGCTATAAGTTTTGTGGTAGTATACATAGCAAGCATCGTCAGATTGGAAATGCAGTTCCACCGCCATTGGCGCTGGCTCTTGGCAAAAAACTAAAAGAAGTAATAGATTCCAAGAGATAATGGGGGCTCTACTTGAAGTTCTCTGAGACATACAAAATGCGTTCACCTATTCGGGATTTCTTGAGGTGCAAGAACTCAGATTGGTGAAAATACAGCTAAAAATTTCTCCATTTCTTTGTAAATAAAGGGGATATTCATTGACTAATCCTCTAAGAGTGTTCATAAGTTTGGTTTTACAGATCCAGTCTGGGTCACTACAATCTCAGATTTCATTGTTTGGCTTGTAAATGAAGTTCTTTTCACAAATAGTAAACCTCTTAAACAAAGAAGAAAATAAGAAAATTGAATCGAAGGAATGCATATGCAGTACATCCATATTGAAGCCATTTTGTTTTACATAACAAAAGGCAATTTTGGGGAGTGCCTGAATCTATTGGGGGATGTCAACATATATGCTCAAATTTTTCTGCAGATTTCTGTATGCGAGGAATGCCCTTTTAAATGCTGGAATACCCACTGGGATAATCCTGTCTAAGTTAAGAATATTAATGTTCTCTTAATAATCATCGAAAGTTAAGAATAACTAAATGAGGCCAGCCTTATGCTGTAGGCTTTACTTACAATCACAGAGAATCAAATACTACATAAATTTATTTTGCCCCACAGATTCAATGACCTTGACTACAATCACCATTTCACTTTTTTCATGATTTTTAGTTACATAAATTTATTTTGCCCCACAGATTCAATGACCTTGACTACAATCAGCATTTCACCTTTTTCATGATTTTTAGTGATCAGGTTTCATTTCATGATATTAACTTCAAAAATGGATTTACGGTGTTTCTATATATCAACAGTAGTATGAATATGCGCTTGTTCCTCGTTACTGATTCCTTTGAATTTTTTTATTTTGTGGATTGTTACAACCCACTCCCATAAATATGGTCCTCCGTCATTATTTGGTTCAGTTCTGTTGGTTTTTTGGGCCTCGATTTAAATGTTTGTGTTAAACAGAACTTTGTCACCACCGTCAAGCTCATCAAGTTCCATTTTGTGTTTTCATGGCAACAAAACAATTGTAAAATCATTTTAAAACATACACATAATAATCACAAATAGAATAAGTTAAAATTAGATCAAGACTTGCTTAGATCTAAAATTAAGCACCCCTCTAATTTAGCCGATAAGGCTATTCCCCTGGGGCGATCCTCGACCGGCAAACCGTCAGGTCGGATGTGTCGAGCTGTTCTGCTCCCGGAAACCTTCGACCGCTGATGTGTTCTCCTTCGCCGAGAATGTGGACACGAAGCAGCTTGCAGAGGAGCTGTCACAGCCGATCTTGTGGACATCAAGCTGTATGCAGTGGCACTGCCATCCGCCTGTGGTAGATTGCTGCGGCTCGTCGAGCCGGCTTGGGGTAAGAGATAAACTTATCCATCTGCAAAGGGCTCGTAGTTATTTGATGCCTTTCTGTCTTTTTCTTTTAGGGGTTCATGGAGGAAGGTCTGCTTAATTCTGAGTACAAAGCTCTTTGTTTTTGAGCAAGAAAGGGCAACAGTTGCTAACTTTGAAGGAAATTGGGGTTTCTGATGCCATGGGAATCGATTTCGTGCCCTCTCCGTTGCTCTTAATGGAGGACGTTTTCCAGATACATCCTTTTGAGGATTGTACCTTTGATTTTGTGTATTCTGAGTCTTTGCTGAGGAAATTTCATGCATTTTGAAGCTAGGACAATAACAAGTGTTGTTGGAATACTTGAATATACGGGTTAATATGTTAATTAAGTGTTATGTTAACCTCGGTTGTTAGTGGCCGAGAGGTAAACAGTTATGTCATGACGTGTCGGTTGTGCCCCTTCGGGTAGTTTATATACCCTCTCGGAGGATGGACACGGAACATATTGTGTGATGCTATGATTGCACTGGATGTACTGGAATATATTAATAAAGCATATGGCAGTTTTCTGAATCGTGTTGCATTTGTTATTTCCTAGCAATTCCTTTAGTATCATGTGTAAAACTTAGTTTGCCGTAGGCAGCAAACATTTGGTGCCATTGCCTTTAAAGGATTCTTGGCAATAGTAACAAAGCGTGAATGGTGGAAGGGAAACAATGGGTTAGCCAATAGAGAGCAAACAAGACGAGGAGAACCAGAACGAGGAACTCTTCGAAGGAGAACGTGCATTAACCAACGACTTCACTGCACTATTGCAGGCATCCGTCGAGACACACGTCCGAAGGGAAGCAAAGCGAGAGGAAGTACCAGAAGGCGTGGTGTGGGATGCCCTTCGCGTGAATTGTGCAGTGAACCATCTGTTGTCTCATCTTCTAGAGTTGTTGGCGCAAACATTCCTGGCCCTTCAAACTCAATGTGAGAAGGTGCATCATGAGAGCAGGTGGCAAGAAATTTTGAACGAGTACTACTGCCGGAGAGAGGAAGAAGAACGAGATGAATCTCGTCGGAAGGGAAATATGAAATAAACCTGGAAGAGAGAATGAATAAAGAGAACACATTGTCATGACTATGTCCTAAAGATATGTAGTATGGAAAAAGTCTGAATAAATAAAAAGTGTTCTTTGATTTTCTATCATGTGTTGTTACTTCTTGTGAATAAATAAGTAAAATATTTATGCCAAATCAGTTGAATAAAGATAGGAATAAGAAAAAGGAAGTAGAAGAAGGGGAGGCTATTAGGAGAAACTTGCTGTTGCAGCAACAGACCGAGAGAAGGCAAAGACTCTGGAGGATCGCCGAAGGACGATTAGAGGAGGTTGACAGTGAGGCCGTCGAAGAGGGGAATTGGGAGGATTCTGTTGAAGAGACTAGAAGTTTGCTTTGAAACCTAACCTTAACTCCACGTACGGAAGCAAGGGAGGCCTGTAGGAGGGAGAGAGAAGAGGCCGAGGGCAGAGAAGCAGAGGATACCAATGCCGCTACGAGTATTGAAGTGATCGAGGGGCACAGGGATCAAGGCAACTTATCAGGTTCAGACACTCCTAGTGGTTCGTAGACACCAAGTGAAGGGACAAAAAACACTTCGAGTAGCAGGACACCATCGACAGTACCGACACAGTTTGTGGTGTCAACACACCCCGCGATACCAAACCAGTTGACTGCACCACCAACACAACGAGCACTTACGCCAGCCATCATGGCAGGGCAAAAACAAAAGCTACCCAAATTTTTGGGTGACGGGAAAGAAGATCCTGTACGACGCTGCAAAACCTGTGAGACAATTTGGACAACCAAGGGGGTCACAGATCAAGATGATTGGGTGAGGCAATTCCCAGCGACCCTGAGAGGCGTGGCCATTGATTGGTATTCGGATATTGATCCAACAAAGGTGGCCCTATGGACAAATCTAAAGAAAGAATTTCAAGAGGAATTCCGACTACTTAGAGATGACAATGAAATAGTAGCGGAAATCTACAACATGAAACAAGCAAAGGAGGAGATAGTTCGTGGATACAAATGGAGACTTAAAGAACTGGTGGGAAAAATGGAGATCCCACCAACAGACGGACTGAAGAAAAGGTGGTTCATCGAGGGCCTCAAGCTTGCCCTCAGGAGAAAAATGAAGATAGTGCCTCCGTCATCATATAACGATGCATACAATCGAGCAATGGACCTTGAGGGTGAAAACAAAACTGCAAAGAAAAAGAAGAGTAAATCATCAGATGATGACAACTCTGACGGAGAGACTAGCAGTGAAGAATCGGGCAAGAAAATAGAAGCTCTCCAGAAAGACATGCTTCGGATGATGGAGTTCAAGACAATGAAGAGCACCCCCACCAGAAGTGACGAAGGGAACTTGTGGTGTACGGACTACAAGGAAGAGGGTCACACAATGGGCTCCTGCCCGAAAAAACAATTTTGCGATATTTGCCAAATTGTCGGGCATTCCACCAAGGAATGCCTATACAATATGAAGACTAGAGGGCCTCAACAGATACTAATGACGCAGGAAGCATCTACCTCAACTGCGGGGGCCACAAACACAAACACCAACACAACATCATCCGACGGTTTTAGGAATAACCGATGCGGAGGAAGAGGTGGAAACAATGGTAACAACAATAATAACAACGGGGGTCGTAGCCGCATCCAATATGATACGAGTGGACGACCAATGATACAATGTCGTACTTGCAACCAGTGGGGACACTTTGCAAGAGACTGCACGAGGGGAGAAGTACCACAATTTCTATGCAGGTGGTATGGTCCGGGAGACCAAGACGATGTGAAGTGTCCTAAGCTAGGAGTGAATCTCTTGAACATTGAAGGCAATTGGGAAGAGATTCTGGCTGTCACTCGGACGCAGGCAAAGAAGGCTACCTACCCGAATCCCAAAATTGAGAAAAGAAGAATGCAAGAAGCGAAGGCGGACATCGAGAAGGAAATGATGGCCGAAAGAAGGGAAACAAACAACACCGCCAACACCTCCCTAAGGGGTCAGGCGGAACAAAACATTGTACGACAGGTGTTGCAAGCAAAAATTCCCATCAAGTTGAAAGACCTTGTGGCTATGCCACAATTGAGAACAACTTTATTAAGTGTGACATCATCTCTGAAGGCATCGAGTGGACTAGAGGTGAAGGGAGCCCATGGTGAAGGAGAAAACCCTCTCAAGAAGGAGAGCCCTTTCAGAACAGTAGAAGACCCCATGTTACTCGCGGTGAACACGGGAAGACACCCAACAGTGGTAGAAATGGGCATCCTCGGAACCATTTTGACAAACACCATTGTGAACGGAGGCTCCGGTGTCAACGTGCTCCCGAAGGAAACATGGCGGCGATTGGGACAATCGACATTGTGGCCACCAACGTTCCAACTCGTGGGCACCGATCAACACGGTATTAAACCCATTGGGACTCTCATGGCACAACGGGTTATGATCAGGACACAACCCTTTGTTCTGGATTTTGTAGTGATACCATTAAAAAAGAAAGGCTACGACGCTATCTTGGGGAGAGGCTGGTTGGTAGAGGCAAGGGTGAACCACGACTGGAAGAGGAATACTTTCAATGAAAAAAGGTGGTTGGAAATTCATAATCGACCTACGTACACAAATGGTGAGCGAGGACATGGCATCATCATCCGAGTCCGAAGGAGAGGACGAAATGGACGAAGGGAAGCAACGGATGGAACCGGACAAGGAAGGTATCTTGAAATTAAAGGGGTATTCCGACGATGACATGGACTCCCTAAATGGGCTCTTCCATTGGCAAATGGAAGATTATGAATTGTTCCACTGCACCATACTGCAGATAGATGAAGGAGAGGAAAGCCTACCTTTCCGTCATAGTACAAAGAGTATAAAGAGGGAGAGCTTTGCATACTGGGAACCCCTGCACACCAATTTGACAAAGAGAAACCAATCAAATATGAAGAGCCTTCAGTGAAGACCATGAATTTGGGAGACGAGACCAACCCAAAAATATTTTTATAGGGGATGATTGGAGCCCTGTTCTGAAGGCAGCTGCATTTAACATCTTCATAGAATACAAAGATGTATTTGCCTGAACCTATAAAGACTTAAAGGGGGTACCGCTGGACCTATGTGTTCCTTGAATTTCACTAGTAGAAGGAGCCGTACCCGTATGGAAACGTCCATACAAAATGAATAAAAATTATGCAGCCCATGTCAATGAAGAAATTGAGAGGATGCTCAAGGCAAGCATCATATTTTGGGTGCAAACAAGCGAGTGGGTGTCCCCGATCGTGATTTTGTTGAAAAAGGACACCAGCCAAATAAGAATGTGTGGACTTCATGTATTTAAATGCAGTTACAATCAAATATCTGTTTCCAATTCCTTTTACGGACAACATTTTAGAGGAAGTGGCAGGACACGAGATTTACTCGTTCATGGATGGATTTTCTGGGTACAACCAGATATCCATCGTAGAAGAAGATAAACAACTTTCATGGTGGAAGACGGAGTGTATGCGTACAACCGAATGCCCTTCGGACTTTGTAATGCTCCGGCGACATTCCAAAGAATCATCTTGCACATTTTCGACAAGATGTCAGTCGGGAATTTCAAAGCCTTCCTTGATGATTGGTCCATTTTCAGTGCCAAAAACAAACATATGGTAACCCTCGGAGAATGTATGGAGAGATGACGACGGGCCAGATTAGCACTCAACCCCAAAAAATGCAGATTTATGGTGCCCCAAGGGAAACTATTGGGACACATCGTATGTAAAGCGGGATTAAAGACAAACCCAAACAAGGTACAGGTAATTTTGGAAATGGAGCCCCCAACGGATGTAATTGGGGTCAAGTCGTTTTTGGGACACGTTGGGTACTATAGGCGATTCATTAAGAATTTTGCCCAAGTGTCGTACCCACTAGATGACCTGACTCGGAAAGGAGAACCCTACACATGGGCAATAGAATAGGAGAAGGCATTTGAAGAGCTAAAAGAAAGACTAGTAGCTGCACCAATCCTTGCGTACCCTACCCGAGACAAAGAATTCCATGTCCATGTGGACGCATCGAATTTTGTGATCGGGGCAACTTTAGCACAAACAGGAAACCACAGGCTGGACCATCCTATTTACTTTGCAAGCAGACTTTTGTCAAAAGCGGAAAAGAATTATAGCACTACGAAGAGGGAAGCACTCAGAATGGTCTACGTGGTACAAAAGTTCTGACATTATTTGCTAGTGACTCCATTTGTCTTTTATGTTGACCACCAGGCTTTGATGTACCTGGTCAACAAGCCAATAATTCAAGGGCGGGTGAGTAGATGGTTACTCTTGTTGTAGGAGTTCACATTCAACATTATAGTGCGGCCCAGAAAGAGCCATGTCTGTGCAGATCACCTCTCAAGAATAAAGTCTGGCGAACCTCCCAAAGGTGTCAATGATGACTTTCCTAACATACTTATTCAGAATCGCAATGTTACTAGCATGGTACACTAGTATCGGAGTGTACCTCTCATCAGGGCAGTTCCCACAGGAGATGCAACCGAGTGGGAGGAGGAAGTTGGTATTACGAAGTAAAATGTTCCAGCTCATTAATGGACTACTATACAAGATGGGACCCGACCAAGTCCTTCGTCGGTGCATTATGGAGGAAGAAGTCTCGGGTGTACTACGAGAAGCACATGAAGGTCCGACAGGAGGACACATGGGACCAAATACGACGGCTCGGAAAATATTACTAGCAGGATTATGGTGGCCAACAATCTACAATGACACGAGGGAATGGGTGGTGAGCTGTGATACCTGTCAAAGAGTAGGGAAGCCTCTCAAGAGAGACTTCATTCCCTTGAATCCATCCAATGCACAGGAATTATTTGAAAGATGGGGACTCGACTTCGTGGGGCCACTCAAGGCAAGTAGAGCGCGATGCTGTAGGTACATTGTCGTTGCGATGGAATACCTCACGAAATGGGTTGAGGCATGCGTCCTCTCAGATAACTCCGCCTTGAGTATGGAAAAATTTATATATGAACAAATAATCACATGCTACGACATACCCATCCAGATTACGAGTGATCGAGGAGGCCATTTTGTCAACCACATGATAAAGCTACTCACCACGGAATTCAAGATTTTCCATTCTCTTTCAAGCCCCTACTATCTGAGAGCAAATGGCCAGGTTGAAGCCACCAACAAAATACTAGTCTCGGTAATATACAAGTCATGCAGGATCAAAAAAGAGGATTGGGAGGAATGCTTGCCATTCGTGTTGTGGGCGTATTGCACCACTTATAAGGTCACCATACGACACACACCCTTTCAGCTGATGTACTGACAGGAGGCTGTCGTGCCAGCCAAATTCATGGTACCAAGTCTCAGGATTGCCATCGAGAATAAGTTGGGAGATATGGAGAGTCCGAGGGAGAGACTCCATAATCTCGACAAATTGGATGAACGACGTCTCACAGCATAGTGGGCGACTGAGGTAGCACAACAGCGACGGAAGGCGTGGCATGACAAGCACTTGAAGAGAACAAGATTCGTACCCGGACAACTGGTATTGAAGTATAACAGACGCAATGAAATTAAGCTCGGGAAATTTAAAGTCAAATGGCTGGGGCCTTACAAGGTACGCGAAGTTGGCGATAATGGAGCCATTAAACTGTGGACGCTGGACGAACAGGTGATTACAGATCCGGTCAATGACTCAAAATTGAAAATTTACCGCGAGAGGGATGAACAAAGAGGAAACCCGCGGAGACAACACCACTTAGGCGAAAATTTATAAAAACGAAACAAAAAGAAGTGGACACCATATGACCATACGGCTCAAAAGACAACTGAAGTGAGACCCCACCGTACAGTGTTTGACCGTACGACACATAAAGCCCGTACGACCAAGACATCGTACGGTTGCAAGAAGAACAAGTGGCCCACCGTATGATGCCAAAACACCGTACGGTACAAAAGGAGATAAAACACAAAGATACCGTACGATTTTCCTTATTCTTGGAAGCACGCGACATGGAAAGCGTACGATAGGGAAAGCATATAGAGTAAAGACCGTACGGTTTCCCAAACGAGCAAGGAAAAAAGTGCTCTGCACTTTACGACATGAACAAATCGTAGGTGTGTATGATCAGGAAACAATATATCAGTACGGTCATTGGAGAGTGGAGTGTGAGGAAAAGTAAAAACGTAGCTAAGAAAGGTAAATAAAAAGAGAGGTACGGAAAGGAGGAGCACTGACGGACGCGGGAAGAATTTAAAAAACTACATATAGGTAGTTATTGCCAGCAAGAAGTTTTTTTTAGCATAGGGTCTCATCAACAAAAAAAAGACCGGAAGAAACAATTGCAGACTTCAACACTAGCAAGCAACAACATTGACAGAGACAAGGGCACAAGGGTTTTGTCGTCAGGAGTTCGAATCGCTGGAAGTATGGACAGCAACAAGAAAAAAGTTCGTCCATGAGTGCAGCCACAGATACAACAAAACCAAAGGGAAGAAATCAAATGGAAAAATGTGGCATTTGAAGGGCAGAATGGTTTTGAGTGCTGGACTTGGTGGGAAGAGACTCCAGACACAGACTTTTTGAAGGGACAGCTACGTAAGGCACAGGTACATTGGGCAATTCAAATGCCTCTCTTCCCCATTAAAGAATATGAAGGACCTATGTGTGGCATGATAGACACGTTTGACAAATTCAGTAGGACCAACACTCTCAAATGTTTTGGGATCGATATTCAGATTAAATTTACAATAGCCAAATTTTCAAGGGTTTTCAGTATACCTGGCAGGCAAGGAAAAAAGGTAGACATGAAGCCTCGAAAATGTCTCGAGAGGACAAGGAGAAATATATCAAGTTAGTTTCGAGAAATCTAACTCCGAGCGAGTTTGAGTCTGTAGCGGGAGCATCCTCAAAGAATCGCGAAATAAAGAAGTCATTCGTGGCTCTCGGAGATTGGCGATGCATCATGGATATTATCAAGAGTAGGCTCACAGGCTCGAGTAGGGCTTCCGACATTGCCCTGGCACACCTTATTTTCATGAATGGACTCAAGAATGACACCGTGTATGATTGGGCATCCATCCTGGCTGAGAGGATGTATGAGTTCATGACGCTTTAGCATCAGACGTTTTACATGCCTCACTACGCCATAGGCTTGTTCCTCAACGCCACCAGAGAGCAGATTCCACTTGACAAGTTGAGGACGAAGCCGACCAACATAGCCACAGGAGAGCCCCCTATCTTCCATTGGCGCCATCTCGACACAGGAGGGACACAGCCAGGGTCGAAAAGCAAGCGCCAGGTACTCTCCAAGTCGGAGGGAGACAATGCAGATAGCGGCTGAGAGGATACTAGCGAGGACTCGGAAGCCAGCGAGAGTGCGACAGTGGGATGAGCCATGGGAGACTCAGACATAATAGGTATGGAGATACCCACTCTGTCCTTCAAAGTTGCTCCTGATCAAATTTTGTTCACGCCGCCAGACACTTCCGCTGCAGTCTCCATGCTACCATCAGTACCATCCTGTACCATTTTGGACTCGGTGCCGGTACCTAGGTTTGGAGAGTTAAGAGCTCTAGTTGATATGACACAGTCAAGTGGGGAGGCAGTTGTAGTGTTAGTAGCAGTGGGGTTGGCCGAGGACCAGTCCATGGAGGGGATGGCGGAGGCCAAAGCTGTACCTCTGAGAGAGGAGTTAGAGCTGCCATGGATGGAGAATGAGCCTCATGTTAGTCTCGAAGTATTTGGGACGGAGGCCATTGTGAGAGTGGGCCTAGGGGTGCTGGAGGAACTACCGAGGGAGTTACCGGTGGAGAGTAGTGATGCAGAGGCCTCAATGATGACTTGGCTAAGTTAGTTCAAGATGGCACTAGCAACATCGAGCCTTCTCTCACCACGGCGGGAGTTGGTTGTCCATCCAAAGATAGTGGACCTTAACTCTGTGATTTCACCAGTTAGAGAGGAGGTGGAGATTGAGGATGTACCTGAGAGGCAGGCTTTGACACAGGGACAACAACACGAGGTTACAGATGAGGAGCTGCGAGAGCCGACTGGCGAACCTAGGGAGGAGCCGGCGATAGGGTCTAAGGGGAGTGTGTTGGAGCAGTATTTGGCGGATGCAGCCGCAAGAGCCGAACGTGTCATAGCCTCAGCAGAGTTACAGGCCCAAGAGGAGGTCATAGAGGAATTGGAGCGCCTTGTGACTTTCGTACGGGTGGGTTGTCCAATTGCATTTGCTGACTGCTTTGAGTCGATAGGATGGCCTACCACAGAGTCTTTGGCCATGTTGGAGGATTGGGCTCTTTGGGAGACAATGGAGGATTGGGCTCACCTATTTTATTCCGGCACGGTTTGGTAACTTGCTACAGGTTTATGAGATGAAGCTCTGTAACAATGATCTTATAGGATTTGTGCCCTTGTCCATGGTTTTTGTCAATAAATCTGACAAATGGCTTCATCTGGAAGGTAATTTTGATTTGTATACTTTGATTCTTTGCTTAACCGTAATTCTTACCCATGAAAAGCTAGACTAGGAAGAAAATAATGGATAGCTAAACCAAAAATAGCATCGATCATGATTGGTAGCACCCTGTCTCTGTGATCAGACTCCCTAAGGATCTGTAGCTGCCTCTCATGTCTGTGATGTATTAAAACCAGCTGAAAACATGTTCATTGATTTCCTATGTTTATGGACAGATCTGATTGAGCCCCAAACAAGTCCTTGTTGAGGTGCCCTGCTTGTGCTTCCACCATTTGCATAGATACCCAAGGTGTTGAAAGATAGTTTCGTTCAGGTTTAAGTGTGCAAATTGAATATATATATATATATATATAATTATTAAATGATTGGCATACTAACTGTTCGAATAAAGGAAATACTGCAGTCACGATAATACATAGTATGCTGCAATGTATTGCAGACATGGTACATGCCGTGTACTGCAATGTATTGCAGCGTATGATATATATCCCGCGCTGCAATACATTGCAGCCACGACAGTATAGTGTGCTGCAATGTAATTGCAGTCACACGACACACAATGTTCCTCATCAAACATTGTTATTAAAAGAAACATGTCGTTTGGATTATCGTTTAGCCTGCAGTTTCTAATTGAATTAATATTAACGTAGGGTCATGACCCTACATGGCAACTGCCATGTACGGTCATGACCTTACATACTAATATATATAATAAAAGGAAAATTTGGAATCAATCAATCGCCAAGGCAATTGTACTCTACAACAACACATAAATAAAGTAATATATATTAATCTTCTGATCTAATATTCCTTAACATGGTATCAGAGCAAGTTTATTAAAGAAGATATACTATATTATTTATTATTTATATTTCTTGATATTTCATATAAACATAATAAAAAAATAAATAATTTTTTGTGTTTATTATAATATCAAAAAGAAATGGCTCACAATATGAGAATGGAAGATAGACTTGAGGGAGCATCAAACTTTCTATCTTGGAAAACTAGGATTACCTCTACTTCTAGAACTCGAATTAGAGGATTACATAGAGAAAGAACCCACAATACTTGAAGATGAAGCAGAGAAATCCACTTGGAAAAGGCGAAACAACAAAGCCAGAAAATTGATTATTGACTCCCTCAAAGATTCTATACTTCCAAGTATTTCAAGATTAACCACTCCATTTGAAATATTCAAAATCATTCAAGACACATTTGAAATCAATAATGCTAGTAGATTATTGACTCTAAAACAACAACTTATGAATATGAAAATGAACAAGGGTGAAACAATCACCTTCTATTTTATGAGAATATCAGAATTAAGAGATCAGCTCTTTACCATTGGAAATAATATGGATGATCTAGAACTACCCTTAATTGCTCTAAGAGGATTACCTATCTCTTGGGAATCCTTCATTCAGTGCATAAGTGCAAGACCTCCATTACCAAAATTTGAACAACTAAAAAATGATTGTACTCAAGAAGAATCGAGATTAATCTCAAGAGGGATAGTACCTAGCAAAGAAAAAGAAGTTCTCGCACTCCACACATCAAACAAAAAGAGAAAATTTTCAAAAAAGGAAAAGAAGTACTAAAACCTTCAATAAAAAGGATCTTTCAAAGGTACAGTGCTACAAATGTGAAAAATACGGACATATTCACAAATATTGTCCAGAAAGAAAGAAAATACAAGCAGCACTAGCTGCAGTCAAAGAAGTAGAAAATCCTCTATTCTTCTTAGCCTTGTCTAGTGAACTAAACTCAAATAAGAGTACATGGATAATTGATAGTGGAGCTTCAAGACACATCATTGGATTCAGGGATCAATTTGAAACATTCAAAGAAGACTCCTCAGAAGAAGTTACTATTGGTGACAACTCTACTTATCCTGTGAAAGGAATTGGGACCTGTGAAAGAAGTACTATACGTACCTGGAATAAAAAGAAACTTAATTTCCATTTCTAGACTAGCAGATCAAGGATATAGAGTCACATTTAATGAAGATAAAGTTCTTCTCTGGACTAAAAACTCAAATATAAAAAATGCTATCACAATAGGGTCTAGGGAAGGAAGTCTATATAAATTATATGGTGAACAAAAAATTGCCCTAAGCCATGAAGTTTAAAACAATAACGAGATATGGCATAAAAGGCTAGGCCATATTAGATATAGTGCTCTTCCAAGCCTAAGGAAAATCACACTAGGGATACCTCACCTTAAATCTAAACACTCAGGTAAATGCAAAGGGTGTGCCTTAGGAAAGAATACAAAAGGATCTTTTCTGACAAGTGAACACAAATCAAAAAAAGTATTAGAACTTATACACACAGATCTATGTGGTCCTATGTCCACACACTCTTTGTTAGGTGCCTTATACTATGTAATTTTGGTTGATGACTACACTAGAAGAACATGGATATACTTTCTAAAACTAAAAGAATCAAATGAAGTCTTATCTAAGTTTAAAGAATACAAAGTACTTGTTGAAAATCAAACCGGCAAGAAAATTAAAACTGTAAGGTCTGACAATGGAGGTGAATATACCTCTGATAGGTTCAAAGAATTCTGCAAATCTGTTGGGATTAAGAGGGAGTATACTGTGCCATATAATCCTCAACAGAACGGGGTAGCAGAAAGAAAGAACAGAACCATCATCGAAGCAGCAAAAGCCATGATGCATGATCAAAATATTCACATCTCTTTCTGGGTTGAAGCAGCAAACACAACAGTATATATACAAAACAGGTGTCCTCATGCTATTCTAGAAAATACTACACCAGAAGAAGTGTTTATAGGGAACAAACCAGACCTAAGTCATCTAAGGGTGTTTGGTTGTACTATTTACATACATGTTCCAAAAGAGAAGAGAACTAAACTAGAATCTTCTAGGAAGAAATGTATATTCATAGGATATAGTGAAGATACTAAAGGATATCAAATTTACATTCCTGGCCAAAGATCAATAGAGATCAACAGAGATGTAAAGTTTGAAGAAAATTTCACATCCACAACTACTGAGGATAATTCTATAACAGAGCTAGATAAAGACCCTACAACTGAGAATGAGAGGGAGAATCAAACAATAGAGTCTGAACCTAGATTTTCAAATGTTGAGGCTACATTCCAAAATATGGAACCTACAAACCCAAATGATGAAAATAATGTAACATCAAATAGCACCAAAAGACCTTTATGGGCAAGGAAGATGTTTGAAGAAAATAATATAGAGCCAGATCAAATATCCAGGGAGAACAAGAGAACAAGAACACAAAAATGTTATGCTGCCCTTCTAACTGAACTCGCAGAATCCGAACCTGACAATGTGGAAAAGGATTTATCAAAACAAGCTTGGAGAGAAGCCATGATTGAAGAGTATTAGTCCATTATGAAAAATGATGTTTGGGACATTGTACCCAGACCCAAAAACAAATTAGTAGTCTCTTCGAAATGGTTATTCAAGATAAAATATGCTTTAGATGCCAGTATTGAAAAACATAAAGCCCGGTTTGTTGCCAGAGGATTCTCACAAAAGGCTGGGATTGACTATGAAGAAACCTTTGCCCCTGTAGCCTGTTACACCTTTGTAAGAACCATTCTTGCAATTGCAGCAGCTAAAGGATGGAAAGTACACCAGATGGATGTCAAGACAACTTTTCTAAATGGGAAAATTGAGAAAGAAGTATACATAGAGCAACCAAAAGGATTTATCACACATGACAAAAATTACTATGTATGTAAGTTAAAGAAAGCTCTTTATGGCCTTAAACAAGCCCCCAAAGCATGGTATGAAAGAATAGACAGCTATCTCACCAAACTAGGGTACTCCAAGAACATAGCAGACCCTAACATCTACTTCAAGGTAGTAAATGGTGATATGATAATTCTAGTTCTATATGTTGATGACTTGCTTATAACAGGAGAAGATCACCTTATTGCAAAATGCAAACAAGACCTAGTAGCTGAGTTTGATATGAAGGATATGGGCCTACTACACTACTTTCTAGGTCTAGAAATTTGGCAAAAGGAAGATCACATTTTCTTAAGTCAGGAACAGTACACTACTGACATCCTTACTAGATTTGGTATGATGGATTGTAAACCATTGGCTACCCCAATGGAAACAAATCTACACAAGCTAAAAAGTGAAGCTGAAGATTTTGAACCTACATATCCATCACTGTACAGACAAATTATTGGATCCCTCATGTATCTAGTAAACACACGTCCTGACATCTGCTATGCAACAAATGTACTAAGTCACTTCATGTGCGAACCCAAGCAAATACACATGATGGCCGCTAATCATATTCTAAGATATTTACGAGGGACCATTGGACTTGGCTTGAAATATGAAAAAGTTGAAATCAAACTTCAAGGTTATTTCGATTTAGATTGGGCAGGTAGTTCCACAGATCGCAAAAGCACCATAGGATGTTGTTTCAGTTTAGGATCTGCAATGATATCTTGGTTCAGTAGAAAACAATCGGTTGTTGCTCAGAGTTCCATTGAAGCTGAATACATGGCTGCCTCTATGGGAGCTAGAGAAGCAATCTGGTTAAGAAAACGATTGTTTGATCTATTTAGAAAACCACTGGTACCTATGTTATCTATTGTGATAATCAAAGTTGCATAAAGCTCTTTGTAAATCCAGTTTTCCATAATAGATCAAAACATATAGAGATTCCTTACCATTACATTAGAGATATGGTCGATAAGAATATCATCAAACTAGTATATATCAGCACCGAGGAACAAAATGCTGACATATTTACCAAGCCTCTTGCAAAACTGAAAATAGATTATTTCAGGAGTAAAATTGGTATGACTATACTATAAACTTGTTGGGATGAAATCCTTACTCTTGTACTTTGTATTCATGAATATATAAATAAATAAAGTTATTTTTGAAATATTTCATTGTGTTCAAGAAGATGACGAACTTCTATTGAGGTTACTATTACAAGGTGACGATCTTGACAATAGTTGACCAAGTTTCAAGATTGACACCTTAACGGGTTGTCTTGGATTGTGCCAGATATCTTGATACTGAGATGTTATTATTGTATGGTGTAATAACCTATATATCATGATTGACACCTTAACAGGTAGTCCTGGATTGTGCCGGATATCATGATATTAGAATGTCTAAAGTATATCATAATTAAGACTTCTATATGTTGTCCCGAATTGTGTTGGTAAATCATGACATACCACGACCTTCCTCAACACTTCTTAAACCTTCTCTAACTAAGAGGGAGTGTTGAAAGATAGTTTCGTTCAGGTTTAAGTATGCAAATTGAATATATAATATATTCAATATATATATATATATATATATATATATATTTTTATTAAATGATTGGCATACTAACTGTTCGAATAAAGGAAATACTGCAGTCATGATAATACATAGTATGCTGCAATGTATACATTGCAGGCACGACATGTACCATGCGCTGCAATGTATTGCGGACATGGTACATGCCGTGTACTGCAATGTATTGCAGTGTACGATATATATCGTGTGCTGCAATACATTGCAGCCATGACAGTATAGTGTGCTGCAATGTAATTGCAGTCACATGATAATTATCGTGTGGCTGCAATTACATTGCAGCACACAATGTTCCTCATCAAACATTGTTATTAAAAGAAACATGCCATTTGGATTATCGTTTAGCCTGCAGTTAGTGATTGAATTAATATTAACGTAGGGTCATGACCCTACATGGCAACTGCTATGTAGGTCATGACCTTACATACTAATATATATATAATAAAAGGAAAATGTGGAATCAATCAATCACCAAGGCAATTGTATTCTACAGCAACACATAAATAAAGTAATATATATTAGTCTTCTGATCTAATATTCCTTAACACAAGGCATTCTGATTATATTTAAAATAAGTCTTAAATTCTATCTCATGAATTATCCAGAAGAACACATCCACCAGGAAAAAAATATCTATAGTTCCGCTGGTGGATCAAGCTAAGGGTTGCGGACGGTGTAGCTGGAGTGCGGCGCCATCAGAGTTTTTATGGGTTTTGGTCCTTTTCTGGCCAAAAATGGAGGACAATCTTATCAGGTATGAGAAATTCAAAGGGTTTTGCATAAAATTTTCTGTATTAATTGGAGACTGCATTGATTTAATTTTCTTTGCGAGTAAAAGTTGTTTTGGTTCCCAATCTGTAATATAGTTTCAGAGCCGTTTTTGTCTCACAATCATTCGCAAAGGAATGCAGAGGAGGAAAGATATATTAGAACTCCCTAACCGTTGGAATACATTTAGGTTTGTTAACCATTTCATAACAGGCATTCGTTATACTCTTTCAATCTTTTGGAGAACAGTGCTTCGGTGCTGGGAAATAAAGAATCAATTGAACTATGGATGCCTTTTTACTTTTCGAAAGTTTAGAAGAAAAGCATCAAATTCTTAATTTCGCCTTGTCTGTGGAATGAGCAGTAGATTTACATGTATCATTGTATAATAGACAATCCGCCTTGCCCTGCCCAAAAACAGTTTTTTCCTTTCACAAATTAACTCTGTTTATGAGTCAGAATGGTTCCGTTCTGTTTAGACTTTAGAATGACCTTTGAATAGTGCGATGTGCATTTTCCTCATAATCCCAAAAAAACCAGCTAAACTCAGGCAAATCAACGGAGTAAATTAAATTTCTGGCATTTGTGGACTAATAATGTAAAGTTTTCTGTAATTGGATAGTGGGGTTGCTTCTTCATTTAAGGATAGGAGTAGGCGTACAGTCAAAGACTAGCAGATGAAGCAATTGCATACCAGATCATGACTTCTCCCCAGAACATTTACTTGAATATAACCTAAAAGAAAGTTATAGATAGAGCCTAGAGGTATATTCTAAAATACAAAATTAACATAGTTGCCCACTGATGGCATTTAAGTGCTAATTGAAATGAAAAACAACAATTGAACCTCCTCTTGCTTTACCTTTTCCTTTCACTTCAAATCCCTCTGCTCAGCATGCATGTGTAGGATTCTAGCATTACAGTACAACATGCTTGTGCCCCTTTTTGTATTGATTTGGATGGTAAATCGATCTTATTAACTGCATGGTGTACTGTTTTGATAGGTCTTGCCCATTGAAGATATAAATCTGGGAATCTAGAATTGGCATTACTGCAGATGTGTTGATGAAAATCTGATTCCCATTGAAACAGCTAACAGAGGAATGGTCACTCAGAGAAAGTGCCTTGGAACAGGACTTTCCATTCCCCGTTCTTTTCAGAATTTTGTGGCCATTGGACATTTTTTCCAATGAAGCAATTACCATTTCAGAAAGAACTTTATTCGATGAGATTCCATTTCTTTAAAATGGACTGTTCAACATTCATTCGTCAAGTATATGCTTCCACAATGTTGCATACATGGCTATCAAAGCATTGCCAATTACCATTTGTCTCAAATCTGCCCTCTGTGCTTTAACAGAAATCCATGCCCGTCCCCAGCTTCTATGCAGGCAAGGAGTAAAATTGGTGACAAAAGGCGTTGAATCATACTTTGAACCTATTATCTGCATTTAGTATAAAGGTTTCCAATGCTGTTTTAACAAATATGCTTCCTGAAAATGCAACAACATCTTAAAACAGAACCCCCTTTTCTTTGCACACTCTATTTTGATGAGTGTCAATACCCCTGTTTCACTGCTTCCATTTGTGTACAGACAGAAAGACGTGAACACCAAAGGTCATTAATATGTTTATTTCTGACCATGTTTTGATACAGTATTCACAATTGTATCCATTCCATTCCAATTGTATATACTATATATTGCAAATTAAGGTAGTCAGCAACTCTGCCTTGAATATTCTGATGTCTCTATCTCAAGCACAAACTCGAGATTTCCTATGAGCTTATCACATTCGAAGTGTTGTTCCTTAACAACAGCATTTGTGCTTTCCACTACAACAGAAGTCAAGTCCCTTACTTTGTTCATCAGATGAACACCAAAAGGTCATTAATATGTTTATTTCTGACCATGTTTTGATAGAACAATCACAATTTTTCCATCCCATTCGAATAGTCAAATGTGCAAATTGGTGTGGTAACATGCGATTTGCATATTAAACGCGTGGAGCAGCTATGCAGATCAACAAGTGGGGTGACTGTGAGCCTAAAATCAGTTGTATGTATTGCAAATTAAGATATTCAGCAACTCCACAATCTGTGACCTGCAAGTCATGTGAGCACATCCAGTTCCTCTTTCAACAACCCTTCTGCATTTAGGGCACCGTTGCCATTGTTTCTCCTGTGCAAGTATGAATGGTTCTAAGTGGATAACTAAGTTTTGGCACCAACAAAAGCAACAGGAAGATTGTATTATAGTGAGGATTTAATTTAGCCCCGATAGATCCAATAGACCAATTTCCACAAATTGAAAGGCATTGCTATTATCATGTGTTTTGGCCATGCAAGGTCTTGTCAGCAAATTTCCCAGGCAGATAACTATAGAAGAAACAGAGAAGGAAGCCCTTAACAATAAGAAACTAAATTCATAATGCTTCTCCAAGAAAATAGAGTGCAAAAATACAATTGGATTAACTATAATCTGTAGACTCATAAAAAAATGCTAATATAAATTAATATTTCCAATGATAGGGCGGGAAGCAATGTTTAGTTTGATCTTGATGGTAACTCATAGCAAAGATCAGCTACGTCTGGGGGCTCTCCTAATGTGAAGCCGGTCAAGGAATGCTGACAACCTCTCAAGAATCTGACACTGAAACAAAGAAAACATCATATGAGACCATATGAAACCACTTTTATCAATTTTCTCCACAATTTCCTATTCACTATTTCACCACCAATTTTGTCTAAGCATTACTTACCTACCAAGCTGCTGTTCAAATTGGCCCATATCTTATCACAAAACTCTTTAATGGTTTTAAATATTGAATGCTTAAATCAGGATTTGTTTGAGTATTTCAATGGATTCCCTGAGTTCTAACATTTTTACATGCTGTGTACAAATCTCTATTATTTAGACTAACAAGCTTCCACTCTGCCTGCGTACAAAGACATTAAGCAAAAAGGTTTGTTCAATATTTATAACACAGAAGATAATAGTGAGAACATACAGATACCTTGCCTTCAAAGATTTTCTATGGAAACAGGTAGTTTCTCTGATTTTTCTTACCCAAACAACTTTACAACTGTTGCATTTTAATTTTCCTTATGTTGATTGCATAATTGGTTTTGCTTTCATCTTCTGCCAGGGCCAATTTTTTTAACCTTTTAATGTACCAAGTCTGCAATGCACTTCTCTCTGATTTTTCTTTTAGAGCAATATAAGAAACTCTGCAGGAGTAAGAGATAAGACATATTCCTTTCCTTTTCTTAGATTAGAAGAGTGCCTAGGGGTCTTAAGTTTGGACATAAGAGTGCTGAATGGTCTAAAGATTAAAAACATTTTTAATGCCATGACTTAAGTTTTAAGGATCCTAACAATATTCTCAGCAGACCATTAGCATAAAATAATAACACTTTTTGCTTCTTTTCCTTTAGGCTTTCCTCTTAGAACTTTGAAAATATGTCTTTCTTCAGTCTTTAGGTAAATAATTTGTTGACAAGGTTTACGAAAGAACCATAATGGATTGACACTAACAGATACATGCATGTAGCATCTGGCACTAATCATGCAAACATTTAGAGCACATGCCCAAAGAATTTAAAGATAGAAACATAAAACATATTCATAGAGTTGCAACTGAACCCCTTAAGCTGCATATGACAGAATCGGACTCTGGATTCAGCTACCTGCATTTTTTCTGCTTTTCAATCTCCTGTTTGAGGGATATCTGTGCAAATCATTTCTTGATCAGGAATAATCACACTTGAAGCCTGTGTATCTAGCTTCTGGCTGAGACTATTTAATTCCATATTTGCACAAGTGCAGTGTTCTATTTTAAGATTTAATGAGAAAATAGATGCAGGTTTGACTGTTCACCATTGTGAATTTACTGTTCCTGTTTCACCGTTTCGGTTTTCATGGGCTTGCAAATTATGGTATTCAGAATCAACAAATTTCAGTGTTTAGGTTTTAGATTATGACAGGCAGAGTGCACTTCCAGTATCTAGCCACCTTTGTCTAGAAAATAAATGGAGGGATGTGGGTGATTTATGAATTCCAGATTTGCATAAGTGCAGTGTTCTATTTTAAGATTTAATGAGGAAGTAGATGCACAGAATCTGCTTACCATGGTCTGAAAAAATAATTTCTCCACCCTCTGTGAGTGGGTTCTTGGTCAATGAATTGGTAACCCCTCTTTCGGAGGACTTCTGGCTTAACACTTCAAAGACCTCCCCTTACAACAGTTCTCTCTTCCAGCTGTATTAAAATACTAGACATAGAACATTTAAAGAGATCATAATGTCCAATGAACTTCCACTTTGTGGTATGTGCCACTATCATAGGAGATTTCAACCTATTAAGGCATACTTCTAGGTACATCTTTTCATCCACATTGTTGATAACGTGCATTCTGCATTTGCAACATAACATCTGTAAAAACTCCATGTGTGAGTGTCCTGGTGGTATCAACAGGAGATGGCAACATCCAGTGGAACTACTGAGACAATTCCAACAACGCACAAGAATAATAATTTTGTCAATTCAGAAACGGGATCAGTCTTTGTCAACTGGCACGGAGGAAACACGAGTGATCTAGAGGTTATAACAAATAATATTATCAGGGGCTTCTATGCTGCCGTTGAAGATCTGAAACAGGCATGTGAGGATGTGGAAAGGGTTGACAGTGACCAAATTGAAATGGTCCAAAAATCCATGAGCACGGTGCACACAACATACAATGTTTTGGAAGCCCTGTATACAACACTGCGAGACATTGCAACACACAATTATACAGAGTTGACAATTTGGCATCATCTAAGGCTGCATTTCACAGATATTTGGACCGTGTCTGGTCCCTGGATGACAGTAGTCCATGAATGTACCAGATGTTGTACTATGTTGCAACTAGCCATTTTGAAAACCGGCAGTTCTGTTGTCTTGTACAGCTGCTATTGGCTTACGGCCTTTGGCCAAGTGTATTCATAAATAAAAAATTGTTTATCAGATTGAGTCATGAGATTTAAGATACTCATTGTATGATGTTTCAGATTTGAATAAACATGGATATATTACTGTGAATTTGCCATGTATATTATTTGACCTCCCAAACAGCAAAACCCAAAGCTTTGTTTGAATCCATTCTCGTGAGGAGTCATAAATGGTATCCAGCTTTCTTGGTACATAATCTGTTTGACATTTTTTCCTTACATTTATAAGTTGTAAGTACTAAAATGTGAGAATTTTTGACATACCCAGCCAAACTGTACTTGCCTCATCAGCAAGACCGCTGAATAATTGGTAAACATTTTATTGAAAATGTTGATGAACTTCAACTTCAAGCAATCTCATAGTGTGAAAATAATCCTTTTTTGTATGCTAATGGTATATACTCTGTAATCATTTTAAGACATGTTCGTGCTTAACGAACAGAACTTGATGAATTCTTTACCTTGCTCTATAACACCTAAACAAAGTCCTAGAGTAATTGTTTTAGGTTTTGGTAGGAAGCTTTTTAGGGAGGCCAATAGGAAGAATAATACCGGGGTTTATTCCACAGAAAACAGAGGACATCAGGCAAAATGTAGACATTGCTTCGCGTGCTGCAATGTTCGCAGGATATGCACACAATGGATTTTATGAAAAGGTTTTAGGAATTGTCACGATTCGTAAAGCATGAATTTGGGACTAACAAAGGATGCAAAAGTTGTAAACTGAAACCTTTTGGAACTTCTCAAAATAGTTGACAATTTCCAGCCTCACCTCAAAATTGGTTTTGCAGGAAAACTCGCTATTTCCAAAGCATGAATTCAGAGCTAACAAAGGATGCAATCAGGCTCATCCACAACGGGGAATTGGCCCCGAACCCTAAGGTCCAAATAGTTGCCATCTTCGACTTCTGGCTTGGTGGAGAACAAAACAAACGCCACTGACTTGACATATCAGACTGCGTACACACGCAAAAGGCATCGCTGCCAACAAGGTACAATTATTCTGTGGAAACAAAGGAGATAATTATTGGAACAATATTCCAACTGAAAAAGTACAGTAGTCCTACAACTTCTAAATCAAGGTGAGAACAATGGTATTCTTTCCTAATTAAGACACATCCTCCTCACTCTTTTCAATGTAACTACTGGATGCAAATAACTACATCTAGGTGAAATTTACAGGTGGGTTGTAATTGGAGACCTTGAAGTAGTGGCCAGCAACCATGAGCTCATAGGCTAGCCCATCCCCTTCACAAAAGAGCCAGAAGGCCAGACAGAAGAAACCACAGATGAGCGTAGCAGCATGCCTTCAGGGGTAGATTATGCACATTTGAGAGGCCTGACTGACCGCCGAAGAGTACACTTTGGTATACAGATCCCCTCGAGAATAGCACAGACATCAAACACAGTTACCCCTCTTAAAAATTTAAATCCATACCAGACGAGATGGATAGTGAAATATCGTGTCACAAATAAGGGGGAAAAAAGACAATATACGAACCAGAGAGGGCCTGGACAAGTATTTAGCTTTGACATAATAGATAGTGAAGGAACTGAAACATGCGTAACCTGCTTCAATGAGGCAGCTGAAATGCGTTACCCCAAAATCGAGAGGGGTGCAACATACACAATATCAGGCGGAGCAATAAAGACAGCAAACAGGGTTTACATCAAGCTGAACAGTGGACTAGAAATTATGTTGCCCATTGATATTAGTCTAATAGCAAACCAATGTCATATACTGATGGGCATTATTTGCATCTAGACTCCGGGTATAGGCATTACATTGATCATAACTTGCTACAGGTAGCCTGAGTATTACCTCAATATATTGAGAGCTTAAATTGGCATTGACTTGACCAATGCACCAATGGATCCCCATTTTTGCTGGCTTGTAAACATTTACACATCCTTATGAGGTTAACTTGGATTTAACTTTTTCGACTCTTTTAACTTCCTACATCTTAGCATCTCCTCCTGTCTGTGCTCTCCTTAGCATTCTTTTCTTAAGTTTTAGCGAGTAACCGGAATTGATGACAGCATGATGCAAAGCCAATGACTGAAACTTATTGTAATGTATCAAGCTAATTTTCCTTCACTTTATAAGTTTGATAACTGTTTAATGAAATTGCTAATTGATAGGTGCTGTAATATTTCGACTCTATATTTTTCTTTCTTTTTGTGTGTATATCGTAATAAATGTATGACATAATGTCCATTACATAAAAATATGAAAATTGACTTTGTTGCTCAACACCATGAGGAAATCACCATAAATAGATAAGCATTCATATTTGGGTCATATTGCATATGTCTTCAAACTTCTGAGTACAGCACCACACTGTATATTGTGAGCAATTTCAACATGGACTTAAAAATAAATTGTAAACTGATTAAGGCACCATTATTCATGCTACCTTAAGTACAGGAGTTGAATTCTTCAGCGATTAAGTGGAATCAAGATGGCACTATTGGCCTTCACATTGTCTCATTGCCATGTTAGATAGCTTGAAATTGTTCTCATTGTATCTGCTTGTTTTCCCTGGAAGTGATCAAGATTTGCTTTTTTTTATTGGAAACCATCAAGATTTATTTGTTTCCCTTAACATTGAACAGCTATCAATATATATATATATCAATGATCCTATCTATCGATCTGAATTTTTTTATGTTTTTATTTATGCTTATAATATTATTTTTTCGAAAGAAGGCAGTGATAGTCCATCAGTAGGTACTCAGAAACGGCAGCACGACCACGTGAGAGAAAGTGGTGGCGGCTCTGTTCAACTTGTATTTTTTGGATGATATTTCCAGCACCTGTTGTTATGCACATGTTGATTGCTGTTTTGCAGAATTATAAACGAGTTATTGTCACATGTATGACAGTGGTTACATTGTTAAAAGCAAGCAATGCCCTGTTTTCTATGAATAAACGCAAGCCTCACAGTGACATTGGATAATTTACAATCGGCAAAAGTCAAAACCCTTGCCCCGGATGGTGCAAGTGCTAGTTTTATCAATTTTTATATATTACATACTATTTTGAAGCTCAACTCTATTAACTCTTTAAAAGAAATATTAAATTTAAATCATAGATTATAGAAATCTTATGGGATTGACCAATAATTTTATCAATTTTTAAATTTTACATAACCCTTTTATAATTTAACTCTAGCATCTAAATTAAGGATTATATTTTTAATTATTTCGATAAAATAATTGTTTAGCTTAGATAAGTTGACAATACATGTCTCCTTTCTTTAAGATGATAAATTAATATCGTTAACCAAATCCCATCCCTAAAGAATCTCACATAACATTGAAATTTATGAGGTGTATAAGGCTGTTTTATAACATAATCTGCTGGTTTATAGTGCATATTTTACAATTCACAGGGCATTGAATTGTTTGATTTGGGGAATTAATGTGGAACTCAATGAGTTATAACTAAAATTTTGCAGAGAACTGGAGGATTTATTTCTGAAAAATGATATGGTTTGGTTTGGATGCTTTTATTCAGCTGGCGGTTGTTTAAAGATGAGGCAAATTTTGTGTAGAGAAATCAGGTATTTTGAGTATTTGAATTTTTTCTTTCAAAATTTGTTTTGTTTAGTTGATTTTTTTTATATGGCATTTGCACACTAGTGCAGCAGTCAATTGGGTCCATAGAACCATTTTGTTGCTGTTGTTAAAAAGTACCCATCAATTTTTAGGTGAAGCCTTTTAAGGCTGTTTGATAACTCAACTAGGTGATGCTTACTTTGTACTTAATTATTTATAGGGCACTAACTGATTTGAGCTTGGATATATATAGGGCTGGCGCTTATCTAATACGTTAATAACTATAGGTGATTCATGGATTTGAACTTGGAAATTCATACAGCACTTGGACTCTGGTCAATCATTGCAGAAATCTGTCTTAAAAAATAAATATTATGATGATTAGGTGATTTATCTCTCTATAATTTATATTTATTTTGTTCATCAGGATTTGCAGACTCTATTCATCATTTCTTGCTCCTGTCATTAACATTGGCGCACCGCTACACTTTGCTGCATTCATCCTTGCTTTGTGAGAGGTATATCAATTATTGGGTTCGATTACTTTTGCATTGTACTTGATTTATCACTCTTCTATTTGTATTACTTGTATTCATTAGGGTTTCTTGTTTTATTTTCGAAGTATACAGGAAGCTGTGTTGTTCAAATTAAACCTCAAACTGTTAACAAAATTTGCTCTTTTTAAACTATGCACCGGTGAAAAAAAATCTGTAGAAAAGATTAATGTGGGTAGCTTGTAGCAGTGTTTTACGCATAGGGTTGGAAACACTATTTTAGTCTTCTGATTTGGCTGCTAAGCTTTATAGGATTCATTCCTTTCTTTAAAAAGGAAGAAAGCTCTACTTCAAGTATGATATCTACAACATAACTCTTGGCAGTCTGCTATCCATGATTTTAATAAAAATGAAAGGCCAAATGTTCTGTTGAAGCCTGTAGCTTTTTCCCACCGATAGTTGTGCTATCAAGCATCTACAACAGGTGTTGTGATTGTTAGTTTGATACAAGCTGTCACTTCTTACAACTGCCAAGAGTCACAGTGATGATGAATATATCACCATCTGGAGCATTTCACGACAAGATTTTCCATTTCCTCTCCAAATAGAACACCCCATAACTTTTACTTCTTAAGCTAAATTTCAACTACAATATTTAATAACGCTCATTATCCATAGAAAATCAAAATTTCAGACCTATAATTTTGCTTATAATCTTGTCACTATTCTTTCATTGGGCACTTACCCACAATGACTTCATTTCTTAGGTCACTAATTAAATTGACGAAAATAGTACCTGGAATTTGAGGTTTCTCTTTGGAAAATTAATAATGGAACATGGCAAAGTGTACAAGGGTGTAGAAGAACATGGCAAAGTGTACAAGGGTGTAGAAGAACATGGCAAAGTGTACAACGGTGTAGAAGAGTATGGGAAAAGGCTAACAATATTCGATAAGAATGTGATGTGGGAAATGCAGAGCCAGGTGTTGGATCCAAAGAAACGAGAATCGGAATCGGAATCGGATCGGAATTGTTTAGGCCGAATCAAATCGCGAATCGGCCATGAATCGGAATCGAATTGGCCATGAATTGGCAAATTTAAAAAACCCTAGATTTTAACAATTAAAAACTTATTTTAGGCACCCTTTATTGAATATAACTTAAACACAGTATAACATCATCAAATAGATGCTAACATACATAAACAAGGAACATAAATGATAAATCCATCACATACGCTACATGTAAAATGTAAATTGTAGCTGAACTAAAGTAAATAGAAATCTGAAATCATATTATCATAATGAGTCAAATCATAGAATGTAATATCAAATATGTATGTGAGATGAAGATCCATAAGACCTCAAATCATAAATGTATGTTACTATGTAAGATGAAGATCCATGAAACGTATGTCTATCAGTAAACTGTAATAGTATCAGTCTGTAAACAAAATGAAAAAACAAGGCTGTAGCTCAAGCCTCATCATCATCCTCAAGCTCGGTCATAGCCTCAGCCTCAGCCTTTGAGTATCCTGTCTACCTTCTACAAAGGCGTCTAAGGTAGCTCCTAGAGGATTGCTGAGCCATATCCTCCGCATGTAAGATGGGCTCACAGACAACATCACTAGGGTCTATGTTTGTGCGTGCACATGTGAGTTTGCTAGTGCCTGAACGTGCTCTAGCCGCCTCCTCTGCCATGGCCACAGCCTCAGCCTCTCTATCTACCTGGTCAACCCACTCATGGTTTGCCTCAGTGAAGACCGGATCCACAGCCTCAGTGAGCCACTCTGATTCTGGATCAATCTCATCTAGAATGATCGGAGAGGAGTCAATGCCCATAATCTGCCTGATCCTAATACGAAGGTTGTAATGAACAAAGACAAGATCATTCAACCTCTGCATTGTCAACCTATTTCTCCTCTTTGAGTGGATATGCTCGAACATGGACCAACTGCGCTGACATCCAAAAGCGCTGCTTGGCTGACTCACAATACGCATGGCAATTTTCTGAAGTTTTGGGGTTGTGGGCCCAAACATTTGCCACCATCTATCTGAAATAAGGTAAAACAAAATCAATTAGTATCATTTACAAAATTACAACTTTAAAATTACAAAATCAAAAATTAAAATGCACAACTTATAAGCCATAAACTTGTTACTTAACATTCAAGAATATATTATTTTTACGGTTACTTGGCTGTAGTTATGTCCGACTATCTATGGCCATCCTGCTAGAGAAAATTGACCCTTCCATATTATTGAATTTGTCTAGCTCAAGGGTTGCAGCTGCGCTATCCTCATCACTACTCAACCTCTGGATCATTGTATATAGGCCGGTGAGAACCTCCTCATCCGCCTTGAAGTCAACACAAAAACGAAATGCTGGATTCAGATAATAAGTTGCTGCATGGATGGGTCGGTGGAGCTGATTCTGCCATCTCCTATCAATGATATCCCAATGAGGGGCATACTTCTCCTGCACTCCTGCATACTTGGCTCTAATGGCCTCCTTGGCCCTATCCATGCCCTCATATATGTAGCCAAGAGAGGGCTTCTCCCCATCAATAGTTCGTAGGAGAGATACGAGGGGCTCAGTGACGTGCATATAATGTAAAAAAAATATTTGAGTCAAAACTTAAATATAAATAATAAAACTAAAAGTAAAAGTAAATCATTAACAATTAAATAATAAATAGTACAACTAAATACTAAATATTAAATTGTAAGAAATTTACCTCAACAATTTCTTGAGCAGGTTCCCAAAAACCATTCACATCAAAGATCCAATTTGCCACATCTACCCCTACAGTGGTCGTAGCATAGGAGGATGTAGTCCACTCCCGCCCAACAAACATTCTCCTTAAATCGTCCCTTGATGTCAAAAAGGACTGCAGTGTGATGAAATTCAAGGCAAACCTCGTGATCCTTGGACGAGCTAACTCCTTGCCTCCTGTGTAGGCCCTCATTGTGCTAAGGATGAATGCATGGTTGTAGATAAACTTGCATATATTTTTTGCCCTATCTACGCATGACTTATCCACTCAAGCTTGCCAATTTCCTCCAACATGAGGTCAAGGCAATGTGCCGCACAAGGAGACCAAAATATGGTGGGGTGCCTCTCCATCAATAGTTTACCCACAACAATTTTAAATTAATTAGAAATTGGAAAATGTTAGGAAACTTAGAATTAGAAAAGTGTTCAAATAAATTAATTTTCAGAACTTGAAAAGTTACAAGTTTACCTGCAGCAACATAACTTGCTGCATTATCAGTCACCACCTGCACCACATTTTGTTCGCCCACCTCTGTGATGACTTCCTCAATAATCTCACATAAGTATGTGGTGTTTTTTACATGAGTGGAAGCATCAATAGACTTGAGGAACATGGTATATCCTAGAAAAGAATGAATTATCATGGATCATCAACAAATTAGCAATCAACAAATCAGAATTTAAATTATTCAAATTTCACAATGCATGTAGGAAAGTAGAATGATCAATCACCTCCATAGGAAACAAGAAAATTGATGAGTGTTCTATTCCTCTTGTCCGTCCAACCATCAGTCATGTTGGTGCAACCCTTTACAGTCCACTCCCTTCGGTGGTTTTGAAGCTCAGCCTTCATGTCCTCTACCATTTCATCTAAGAGTTGTCCACTCAACTCAGCCTCAGTTGGGGCTTTAAACCCCGGACCACATATAGCAACTGCATCTATCATATTTTGCCAGTAAGGAGCCCTGTCACAAATAGATTATGATTAGAAATTTAGATGATAAATCATTATGTAAACGTTGTAAAGTGAATCTATGATTACATCATTACACAAATAGATATAATTAAAATTTAACTTTAAACTTAAAGAAAACAAATAAAAAAGAATCAATTACCTGGCTGCAAAAAATGGAATGTTGCAAAAGTACCAAAATTTGCAAATTTCTTTTCTCGCAGCATCATGAATCTCCTTGTTCAAACCCATGCCCTCAAGCATGGGTTGTGAGCCAGGAGTAGTGCGGGGCACAAAGTAACTATCCAATCTGATCTTCCGCACTTTGGATTGCAATAGGCCACTGCCAGCCTCAATATGACTATAAGAACGACTAGCAGTAGCACTAGCACTACCACTAGCATCAGCACTAGCACGAGCAGCAGCACTAGGACGAAAAGGAGGCCTAGTAGAACCCTCTCCAACACAACCTATGGATGCAGACTCTGATGCAGGTGTAGATGCGGTTGTGGCAGTGGGAGCATGGGAGCCAATAGCCCTTATCTCTTCTAGTTGCCTTTTCTTATTTATTTTGTCTTGTTGAAATTTTTCTAATGCCACTAAACAAGTGCGTTTTGCCTCAGTTGTTTGTTTAGTGCAAATTGCAATATCATGTCCAGGTATGCTAGCAATATGGAATTTGAATCTATAAATGCCACCAGAATTTATTTCTTTACAAAACATACATTTTGTTTGAAATTTTGTTCTTCCAGGAAAGTCGTCGGTATATTTCCAATACTCATCTTTTTTACCCATTGGGGAAAATTAAAATTAAGACTACTGCAATAATAAATTTCAAGTAAAACCTCTATGTTTCAAAATTCAAAGTAAGACAAACTAATAAACAAAACAACAAAGCCTACTTTGCAATTTAGTAAAACTAAAAAACAAACATTCAAGATTTGCAAATGAAAACTAAAAAAATTTAACAAAAAATGAACAATATACTAACATACCAAAAAAAAATCAACACTTACCTCTTGCAAATCAGTTGAGGAGTGTTGCTAATGACTCCTTAATGCTCCCAATGCAATCTTATGGCCTCCCCAAATAGATTTTTCTTCTCATTGCTGCTCTTCCTTCTTGCTGTTTGCAAACTTGTGCTTTTCCTTTTCTCTTCTTCTCTCTCACTTTTCCTCTCTTCTACTCATACTAAACAAATAGAAGACCCTTTAGGGTTAAAACAAAAAGAAAATGCCCATCTAAACCTAAAAAAACTAAGTCAAAATTTATGTTTTTTCACTTTTTATAACTCTGCCTGACGCGGTCAATTCACGCGATTCACGACATTCGATTCAGGTGATTCATGCCATGAATCGCCTAAATCAGCGATTTAGGCAATTCACCCGAAAAAACCGCCGAGTCCGATTTCCGATTCCAAAAAAATCGTTTGGACTGAATCGAATCGTGAATCGCCCGATTCAGGCGATTCATGGGCGATTCTCGGAACTCTGGTTGGATCTCTCAACCGTCCTGGGATAACTCCGTTTTCTGATCTAACAGACGAAGAGTTTGAATCTCGTTACATGGGTTTGCTGAATGTTCCCTACAATTTTATGAATGGCTCTCCTGCACCTAAAATATTACCTGTCGATGATTTGCCCACTAATTTTGAATGGAGGAAGAAGTGGGCTGTGTCCCAGATCAAAATGTAGGTGGGTATTCGTTATTGAGCTTCCTAGCCCTGAGAACTTCCTTTTGTTTTTCCCCTTTTGTAAATTTGTTTAGGTTGTTAGATCCGCAATTTCCTCTATTGTTTTTGCTTCAAACCCTAGCATTATGCAGCCAAATATTTATAACAATAGTGTTGTGTGCAATTGTCTTAGGCTGTTAGGAAATATAAATAATCACTATATGAATTGCTTGGGCGAGATATTTACCTTTTTCTCAATGATAAGTTTAGAATTAATTTAATGAAGCAATTCGTGCAATGAAGATTAAAACTATTTTTAAATGGAACAAAATGGGTTTTCATCATGGGTAGATATATACTTGAAATGGCATGAACATCTCCTTCATCAAGAAGGGCAGTAAACCCATTAACATATTTATTGTAAGAGTATAAGATTGATTCATGGGCTGATGCCTTATTTCTTGGTTTAGGTTATCTAAATTTTAGAGAGAATATTTTTTGTTGGAAAAACTCCTTATACACCAGGGCACTAAGCCTTTTCAACTCTATCTGAATTCCCATAATGCTTATCAGCTGAACGTGCCAAGCAAATATTCACTAATTTTATCCACTTATGTTTTTAAAAATGCAACTGAAAACCAACAACACTTTGGTCAAAGCAGTAGGCCTGGAAAAGAACATATTCTTTGCCCTCCAAACGTCATGGCCTTCCAAGCCTCACTCTACATATGTCACATCCCTCTGGAATGCTTTAATTTAAACAATGGTTTTGTAAAATTGTGCCCTAGATGGTTTCTAGATTTAATTAAATAGTGGTTTGTAAAATAGTGCCCTAGATGATTTCTGGATTTAATTAAACAGTGGTTTGTAAAATTGTGCCCTAGATAGTTTTTGGATTTAACTAAATAGTGGTTTTGTAAAACTGTGCCCTAGACGGTTTCTGGATTTTATTAAACCATGATTTTGAAATTATATTATCTAGCAATGATGATTATTTAATTTCGTTTTAAGATGCAATGGATTGTATTGGTTAATATTATTGCATATGATCAAGCAAGTTTGGGATAGATGCAATTGTTGTTTTGCATTATGTATTTTGATGAGATTACTATGCTATGATAACAGACTGACTATTGTTGTTTGGCAAGTGGGTGCAGGATCAGCGCGGCCTCCGAGAGAAAGGGGGAAGTTGTCATGTCCCCTATCTAGATGTCAATTGAATGATAAAATATAATAATATATTATTAATACAATAATATATTATTAATATAAAATTTATATATATATTACTTATACAATATATTATTAAGATAATAATACAATATGTAATAACATAATTTTATAATAAATAAATAATAAATATTAGTAATAAATATATTATCAATATAATAATATAATATGTAATAACAATTTTTTTCTATTAAGTTAAATATAGTTTATAAAGCTGGAATGAAAGATCGTTACAAAAGTATAATCATCAGTGTCTGATAAAGAGACTAACCCCTCCCTTTAGAAAATTACATCAAAAGACCCATATACATAGATACAGTTCGCTATATGCCAAAAAAGGAATACATTACTACAATAACTAGTCCCATTGCCCTATTATGTTATTATTGCATTCGGCCTTGACACATTCAATGGCCCCAACAGGTAGATCCACAACAACAGGGATGTTTGCTGCATCTTCCCAGTTCATTTCTTTGTACTCTTGATTCTTTTTGATCAACAAGTTCTCCTTTTCAATGTCAATACCTTTCTCTTTGACAAACATATTCAGACTGTCCAATTCTTCCTTGTTCAACTCATCAACATAATCATCAAAGTAATTGGCTGATAAAATGTCTTCTTTATATATTATCATGGCCCCTTCCTACACCAGGATCATGAATCTGTCTTTTGGAATATTCAGAACTGCAGACACCTGAGACATAATATTAAAATGGGTGAGTTTACAATTAAACTCAGTAAGCACCCTTTGTTGATGTGAGTTTTGTACCACTACATAACATATAGCAATTGAAATACTTGATACGGCGTACCAAACACTCAACCCTCTCTTGAAAAGTATATAAGAATACTCCAAGGTTCCTTACACCTGTGGATACTAACTCAGTTATATAAATGTGATTTGCTGGTAATCACTTCGGCGGGCTTATGTTGTTCATTTGAGGATGTCAAACTTTCGCTATGATGATGATGAGATAACTTTCTTCTTTTATATCATTTCCAACTTTGCTCATCAGACTAATTTATATCACTTTTAGCTTTGCTCTTCAAACTTTCGAACTTCAACTTCTCAACTTCAACTACTGAACTACTGATTACTTCTACTATTACTCCTACGGAATGGAAAGATTGGCAAATGGACGGGGATCAAACCAAATGAAAGCTTGCCAGCGGCGCTACCTCCATCGGTGCAATGATTCTAAGGGGATATTCTTAGGATTTTCACACTAACACCTATCTTCCAACCCAACTTGAAGTACAAGTGGAAAGATGAAATGCAAGTAGAACTTGGGAGCAATTGACTAGATTACCACACAAGGCTCCTTGACAAGCCGCCAAGATGCTAGTGGCCTAGTATAAGATCCTCATCAAACATTCACCAACATCACCATTACAACTAATCATCTACTTCTATTCTTACTTTAACAACATGAAATGAAATCCTACTTTAATTTGAGAGATGAGAGGAACCATGCAAATACACCAAAATGATCATGTATATCCACCATGCAAGTCACAACAATGAATAGAGAACAATTTTGATAGTATTTTGGCAACAATTCTCCAACATAACTCTCTTTTACAAATGAGTACAAATGGCCTTATATAGAGGCTCAAAATTATGAGTAGCCAAGATTAAGAGGCAAAATCAAGGGCCAAGATTAAACCTTACAAACCCTAATTAGGGTTACCATATTTCAACCAATTACATGAGGGCACCAACTTTGTGGGCCAATGAGAAAATTACAATAATTTGTCAACCAATGAGAACATAGGACACTTGGCATGATTTGATTGCATGCACATGAAATCACCACTTCATCAACCTTGTCTTATAAAGTTCATTAATCCTTGAGATGAGATGAAGCCTTGGATGCTTGAGCTTGTCCTTAGAAATTTTCTCACCACCACTTGAACTTGCTTGTACTTGATGTCTCGACCTCGAAAGGGTGAGGTCTCCATACACTTGGGGTAATCCTTCCTTGACCTTGGTGGCTTGCCTGGATGTGAACCTTCTTGCAATTCGAGAGCCTTACTCTTGGCCACGGCCTTGAAATCAAACTTGACCCTCTCAACCTTTCAATCACTTTCCTCTTTACTTCAATACTTTGCCATTTTTAACCTTCCTATTTGGATTTGATTTGCATGCACCTCCCCCTCTGCTTGAATATTCTTGAGTTTTGGAGCGCCTGCCCTGACCATATCTCCATGATTGTCCCACAATCCACCTACTACTTGATTTGAAATAATCATTAAGTTCATCAGCTGCTTCCACATTCGTAGGCTCCCTCAACCTTTCACCTCTTGGCATAAGCTCTTGCCTCAACCATGGTGGTGCAGTGCATCTCCCCAATTGGATTTGGTTCGACTGGCCAAGCATCACTAGTAGTCTTGCATTTGAATTGAAGAGGTAGGACCCCATGTAGATTTGCCCCCGATTTTGTACTATTTAAGTTGCAACTCTAAATTCATGCTAGTGATCCTAATCCAATCAATTTTCCTTAACCATTCTCAATCTCTTCAATAAAATAAAACATCCAAGGATCAAACTGTTTACCTTTAGTAGAGCCCGGAATTTGACTGAGAAGCACGATGAAGGTGCTGCACTCTGATTTGCAATCTGACTTTGTGAGCCTTGATGACTTGATGTAACCAATTCTGTCATATCATGTCTGCTGCTGGGGTAGACTGAACCTTTCCTTGCACAAATCCATACTATTTGATCCTCTTTGCCACAGGGGACTAGCTGTCTTTCAACCTCTCTCTTAATTGAATCATATCAAAGGTACCAATGTTGGTGTCTCCAACGTATTTCAATTTTGAGCGAAAGTTGGAATTGGGTATCATGACTTCCTTGTCTCCTATTTCAGCATTAATTCTTTTGGGTCACTTGCTTGCATTGGCATCATTCATCCTAAACACTTATCACTCCCCGCCTTTTCTACAATGAATGTGGAACTACACTTATCACTCCAAACTTCGCCTATAAGATGGAATACTACACTTATCACTCCCCGCCGTTACCTTAAGATGGACTACACTTATCACTCCAATTCTCCTTCCTACAATGATGAAATGCAATGATGCAAACTACACTTATCACTCCCCGCCTTTGCCTTAAGATGGACTACACTTATCACTCCAATCTTCTCCCTAGGGGTGGAATACTACACTTATCACTCCCCGCCAATACCTTAAGATGGGCTACACTTATCACTCCAATTTTCTCCCTAAAATGAAATGCAATGATGCAAACTACACTTATCACTCCCCACCTTTGCCTTAAGATGGACTACACTTATCACTCCAATCTTCTTCCTAGGGGTGGAATACTACACTTATCACTCCCCGCCGTTACCTTAAGATGGACTACACTTATCACTCCAAATCTTCCTCCTAAGATGAAATGCAATGATGCAAACTACACTTATCACTCCCCACCTTTGCCTTAAGATGGACTACACTTATCACTCCAATCTTCTTCCTAGGGGTGGAATACTACACTTATCACTCCCCGCCGTTGCCTTAAGATGGGCTACACTTATCACTCCAAATCTTCCTCCTAAGATGAAATGCAATGATGAAATGCAAGCAAGAACTTGGGGAGAAATTCCAATCAAGACAATCGAGTAATCAACTTAATATCCAAACTTCTAGCTCTACTCTTGAAATTAGTTTTCAACACCTAAACTAGCACCAATGAAATGAAAGCAATTAAGGAGAGAGGAAAAGATAGGCCACTCACCGGTTTTCTTTGGCTTGATAACTTCCTCTTGATCTCCCAGAATTGTAATTGGCTTAGCTTGATTCTCCAGAATTTTCTGTCTCCACAAGAAAATCTCCCCTTCTCCAATTCACTCTCAAAATCTGATTGCTATGAATCTTCTATCAATAAATTCTTCTATTACAAATCTGATTTGCCTCAACTCAAGCTTCTTCTCTTCATCAAACTCTCCAATTTTCGAATTTGCTTTTCGGATCTGCTTTTTCGGATTGCTTTTTCGGACTGCTTTTTCGCTCTGCTTTTTCGGACTGCTTTTTGCTGCCAAGAGAAAATGAGAGAAGTGAATGAGATGGTGAAATGAAGTGGGGGAGAGCTCCCCTTATAGACCAAATTTTGCCTCCAAAAAAGCAAGGCCGACTTTGTAGGAGGAGGGAAAAACAAAAAATTAAAAAAAATTGCCAAATTAAACATGAATTAAATGAAATAAATTGCCCAGCCCTAGGGGATTTTATTTTAATTTAAAATTGGGTCAACCTAGTGCAAAATTATCGGTTTAAATTAGCCAAATCCGAAATTATCATAGGCCCTAAAATTGAAATTTTGAAAAAAGGTCATTTAGGCCTCCAATATAGCTTTAAACCCTCCCCATTGTGAACCCAATAACTTGCCTTGAATTTCACACCTCCTAGGCCTTAAAATACGTTGAATTTAACACACAAAGGGGCCCAATTTAAATTTCTAAATTACAAACACTTAGCCCAAAAAATATGATTTTAATGCATTTAATCATGACAACCAAAATTAATTTTTTATTATTTTGCAATTTATCATCTCTATTTGGCAATTAAACTCAAATTTGGCAATTTAATATCAAATTTTTATTTAATTTCCACTTTTCTCCACCGACAATTTACAAGATTTTCCCAAAAATATCCAATTTCACAATTAAATTTTGAAAATCTCAAGTTATTCAATTTCATCAATTTTCAAAATTTAATCAAGTCCAAAATTTACAATTTTATCCCACCAGATATTAAAATAAAATTTTCTCATCGAATTTCATTTGGCTTGGAGACAAAATTGACTATTTAAGAAAATCAACATTTCGCACAAGGTGAAAACAAGCAATACCCCCCCAGGCACTTTAAAAACATCCAAGGTGTAAAATTCTCATTCCAAAACCTCTAGATCGCCCAAAATTCGCTAAGGCACCCAAACTCTCGGATCTAGAAAAATTGTCAAGGCTTGCTAAAAAAAAAATGGGGGTCCCCAAATTCTTTGGGGTGATGGTGTGAAAACCTCACAACACCCTCCTCTTTTGTTGGAAAACATCTTCATTTCTCTTCTTCCAAAGAAACCATAAAATCTCAGCAGTGAGAGCAAACCAAAATAAATTAAGAGAAAGACCAAAAGGCACAACAAAACCAGCTAAGACTTCTTGCCAAGACAACCCAGGTCTACTATTCCATATAACAGGGTTTCCAAAAAATAAAGACCAAACTCTGGAAGCAAATTTGCATTAAAAAAAAGATGCTCAAAAATTCATAACAACCACACACAGAGCAAATCACAAGTTCAATACCAACAGAGGTTAAACAAGATCCCACAACAAGCTTCTTAAGGATCAAAATCCATCTAAAACACAGAATTTTAGGTTCCACACGAGAGTGCCAAAACATATCAAACACATGATGCCATCTAGAGACTGACCAATTAAAACCCTAACTATGATTAATATTCTAAAAAATGGAGGTGTTATCTTTCAGCATGTTGTAAATAGACTTGGTAGAAGCACTAAATAATGAACCGCCATCAGACCACTTGATCTGATTAAGGGCCTGATTAGAATCTAAAGCTTTACTAGGAAAAAGGATACCAACAACTTTATGAATCATAGAGTATGTCTTCTTTTATGAGTGAGGAACCCCAAATTTGTTTTTGATTTCCTCCTAGCTACTCAATTGGTTGTCAACCAAAACATCATTAATGAGAGCAATGCCTTTGCTGTTCCAGGCCCTAGCAGAACAGCTTTGGGTGAGTGCAAGTGGTTTGTTATTCACATAAATGCCCCACCAAATAGATCTGTCCAGAACAAAGAATGTAGGAGAGCTTCCAATAGCATTTTTAGAACAAAGCAAACCTCTCACCTGAGCCCATGCCTTCCAAATGGAAGCAAAAACCTTTGAGCCAAAACATTTCATATCAAACTGACCAAACACAATATCAGCAAGGGGCACATTATTCCATTTCTTACCTTTTTTTATGGTAGATTTTTGGATGTTATTTCTAACCAGAATCTTCTAGGGCTCATCACCATACAGGCTATTCAAAATCCATTTAGCAACAAGGGCTGCCCCATGTGCCTGCAAATCTTTTAGACCCAGTCCCCCAAACTTCCTCGGGGTGCAACACCAGTCCCATCTAACACAATGCCTTTTCTTCTTCCCCATGCCATCTGACCACAGGAAGTCCCTTAGAATTTTATCAAGTTTGTTATTCTGATATTTAGCAAATAGCGACGAAGAAGCATAGTGAATAGCATGGGATGCCAACACTTTCTATACAATTTGTACTCTGCCAGCTAGAGATAGCATGTGAGTTTGCCACTTCAAATGTTTCCTCTCAATTTTGGAGTAAATCCACTGCCATATATCCTTAAGAGTTGGTTCAACTGCAAAGGGGATACCAAGATATCTGACAATGGCATTAGAGCCATTCCACAGCCACCCTCTCCGAGTTAGCCAATTTGGAGCATACTCATTCCATCCTAACACGGTTGATTTATGTGGAGCAACCTTGGCCCCTGCTACCAAACATAAATACTGCAGTCTATTCATGGTATTATCAAAATTGCCCGAGGAGAGTTCAAGGAAAAGGGCAGTATCATCTACAAACTGTGCATTAACCAACTCATCTCCATTGGGTAAGGTTATACCTCGTATAGGAGGGCCAAGCTCAGTGGCTCTAAGTATATAGAATAGAGCATCAGCCGCAATGACAAATAAAGATGGAGCAATGGGGCACCCTTGTCTAATAGATCTTTGTAGCAAAATAGGTTCAGAGATTTCTCCATTCACTTCTATGACTGTAGAGGAGTCTTTGAACAAGACTGAGATCCATCTGCAATAATAAGGGGGGAATCCAAAAGCTTGAAGCATACTAATCACAAAAGGCCATTCCACTCTGTCATATGCTTTCTCAAAGTCCAGAAGAACCATAGCTGTATTCTGACCATCATTCTAAGCCCAATTCATGGCCTCCCAACTGGTAATAAGATTTTCAAGAATAAATCTACCCTTAATGAATCATGTTTGGATAGCTGAGATGATTTTGCCCATGATATTGGTAATTCTCCTTGCAAGGACTCTGGCAATAATTTTATAGGACAGGTTCAAAAGTGTAATAGGCCTCCAATTTTTAACCTGTGATCTATCCTCTTTCTTAGGTAGCAATTTTATAATGCTCCTATTGATCTTTTCACCAAGGTACCTCTATCAAAAGCCTCATTATATACCTCTAGTAGTTCTTGGCCAATCCACTCTTTGTTTTCTTTATAGAATTCAATAGGCAGACCATCTAGGCTAGGAGATTTTCCATTAGCAATGGTTGCAATAGCCTCTTCAATTTCCTTAAGGCTAATGCTCTGTTCTAACATCTTATATTCATCTTTGTTAATCTTGTTTGAGATAAGCTTCATACATTCATCCAAAGCTCTGCGACCTTTAGAACTATACTCAGAAGTGAACAACTCTTTGTAAAAACTGTAGAATGCACCTAGTATTTCTTTATTATCTCTGGATAGGCCCGAGCTAGTTTGAATTTCTTCAATGAGCTCCCTCTTTTGTTTTGCCTTGATGATGTTGAAGAAATATTTGGTACCCCTATCACCTTCCTTAAGCTAGTTCATTCTAGCTCTCACTTTTTGCCCTTGTATATCATAATTCTGATGCCTTCTCCATTCGTTTTTGGTGCTAACTAACTCTTTCTCTAAATGAACATTCCGTCCCCCTTTTTGTAGCATCTCCTCAATCTCATAAAGCTTTCTTTGACATTTGATTTCATCTTGTCTTCTGTCCAAAGCCAGCTTCTTACCAATAGTCTGAAACATCTTCTTCCAAACTTCTACCAAGTGCCCCCATTGTTCTCCTGGAGAGGAGGATCTACTACTGAATTTGGATAAGCAAGTGACCATTCTGATGGCATCATAAGTGTCTTTGTCTTGCAGTAGGGAAACATTAAGTTTAAACAAGTTGCCTTTACGCTTTCCATGGTTTTCCTTTTGGAGGGCATCAATAGAAACCTCGCAATAGATAGGGGAGTGATTGGAGATACTGGCCTAAGAGACTCTAACAGGTTAATTTTCAGAGTCATGAGTAGCACCAAAAAAAGTAGAGTCAAGATTATATTCTATCCAATCTACAATATACCCTCTGCTTTCCTGACTGATTGTTACACCAAGTATACCATATGCCCTTACCCTTTGGTTTCTTTGTATCCATAGGGTCCTTCAGGTTAAACCTCCTTTTAAAACTGGCGCAAAAAAAGTATTCATTACCCTTCCAATTCTGAGTAATGCCCCCACATTTGTCCTCTTTATTCTCGGTCATGTTGAAGTCTCCCACAAAAATCGAATGTGCCATAGGTAGGTTATTAGCTAGCCAATCCCCAAAAATAGCTCTGTCTCTGTATTCATTTGTTGCATAGACATTGCAATTCCTACCATGTTGTCTTTAAATTTGAATAGAATCCAGTGTGCTCTCTGGCATGGGGAAGATCCTTCTCCCTCAAAGTTCTCGGTCCATTTAGGGTTGATAAGAAATGCAGTGCCCCCTTTACCTTTGTTATGATTGGTAAAAAGACATGGCTTTGTCCCACAGGAACTTCAATCTATTATATGCATGGTATCCTACAACCTTGATTTCTTGAAGATAGATGATATCCTTGTACTTTAGCCCATTACACCATTTCCTGACAATGTACTTCCTATTAGGCATTTCAAGGCTGCAAACGTTCCAGCTATGTGTGTAACTTCATTACCAACAATTTGGGAGGGTGTTTCTCCACGATTACACAATCTATTAAATCATTCAGGTATTTCAGAGTGATGTTGTTTACTGCCTTTGTCTTTATTCTTAGATAGAGAACGCCTCTATCATTTTCCTTTTTTTTTAGCATTTTTACTAAGAACTTCAATAAAATCCTCTCTAGTTTCTATCACCATATCACCCGTTGTTTCATAGGGGACAATTTGTCTGTCACTATCATCTTCAAGATTTTCCATGCAATTAGGTGAAACTTTGCTTTGATCTAAAGATGGTTCCTGTCGCTTCCTATGTGTCTCAACTTTCTCTTTGATGCTATCCAGAGCAATTTGCTGGGCATTTTTTTATTTATTGATCTCACAATTCTCGTGTTTTGGTTGACAACCGGTTGAGCAGGGATGTCTATTATTAGACATACTTTTAGCAGGGATAATCTCCAACTCATCATCAAAAAGGGGGTTAGAAAGGGAAACAAATTTCTTCCCAGCAATATCTACTTCAAAATTATCCATATTATCTTGCTCATGAGTGATGATAATGTCTTTTTCCTTACTATTCTCAGAAGAATTTTTAGCATTGCTATTCGAAACATTCTCCACATTCTTATTAATGCCACCATTTATATTATTAACAACTTCAAAAGTTTTCTGAATATTTCGGAGAGGGACATTCTCTCCTTGTGTGTCCATTAAGCTTACAGTGAAAGAAAGCACCCAAATTTTCAAGGGGCGAAATTTCCCAATCAAAGGAAACTCCTAGTCGAGGGAAATAATCTCAGGGAAATCAATTTCAGGCTCTAGGGCAATGAGAGCGCTAGGATTTAAATGTAGGAGAGTAACTTTGGAGTCCTCAACTTGCAGGGCGGATCCCAGATGTTTCAAAATCTGGGGAATGAGAGGCTAGAATTCAGGGTGGACGTTTTTTATTTCAACCCATTGGGGAGAAGATTTAGCAATCACATTATCAAAGCTACCATTAGGAGACCGAGGGAAAGCCCTAAATAGAGACTGCCCCATGTTCCAGAAGCCTTTTTTGAGAATTCGCTCTTGCATGTTATTATTCTTAAGAAAGATCACAAACAATCCTTTTTGCACCATCCTATTGAAATTGACATAAATACCAAGTTTTTTGCCCTAGACTTTGTTAAACCAGTCGTCAAGAAATTTCCTAGCTAGTAAGAATTTATTATCCATGCAAACAAAGAAAATAGCAACATTTTTTAGCCTATTTTGTTCGGATTTGATTGCTCTTACCATGTCTTCATTCAGGGTCAATGAAAGTGTTTTCAACCCAAGATGAGGGAACTTACCCTTTTCTCCCCCTCCAGGGTCTGCAGTTTCGACGAGGCCACCGTTTCCCATTCCACATCCATCGGCTCTGGAAGCCATACCTCCGTTGGCTTCGTAGGCATCGTTTCTGAGAATTCTTCCATTAAAACTCGCTGTTTCTGGGCACTTGGTACTGGAACTATCTGCCAAAATATCTTTGAAGGACTTACTAAAAGCTTGGGGAGATTTGGTATTAATACCGTTATCAATATCCTTAACTCCCCTCCCCGCATCATCATGATTGCATACACCATCTGCACGCTCCATATAAAAGAAATCAGTCACGACGAAGATCTCAAATGATCGACCCTAAATGGCACCAAAGGCTGAACGAAGGCACACACAAGAGGAACAACGAAAAATAAATAAATGCAAAGCAAAACAAATGCGAAAATACACCCAAGGCAGAGACCAAGCATTAATAAAGGACACACGACGTCACCAAAACATGCCACACAAACTCTGCAAGTACAGGCAAAGGCATCCACTTGCCCAACTTGCAGAGCACGTTTTTCTCTCGGCAAAGACAATTTTCCGTAATAACATAATTATATAATTAATAAATATTATAAATAAATATATTAATCAACGAAGATTACTTAGAGGATAAAACGATGATTATAAATATTAAATAATACTTGTTCCACCAAGAACAAAGTAGCCGTGTACTATAGGACTACGTAAAACATGGAGGTATAGCTGATGACCTCAACCACGAGAAAAACTCTCTGGAGGAAGGAGGGAGTAAATATGGAGATTGGTTGCTGCGTTTCATAAACAAGATATATGAGTACCATCCTCCATCACCTCTGGTCAATGATCACCACATATGTTGTTATGGAATCAAGTTATAATAATCTTCATACCAAACAAATACACCACTGATACTAACAGATTGACCTATCAGGGGCAATACCATTGTTTCACTAAAATAAATAAAATAAGAGCTAATACGTATTCAACCACCTAGAAATTCCACATCGCTGATTACATGAGAAAAGATAGTCATATTATCGACGCTGGAGTTAAAAGTTTAATGACAGCGTATCTCATTATTGAAGTTAAGCAATGATTAGTGGGAAGAAACTAATAACAAATACTAAATGGTATGAGGCGACTACTCAAGGCAAAGGTGTGCAACCTTTCGGTATTTCAAGCTACATATATTCAGAGATTAAATCACTCAGGGGTAAAAAAGGTGAACAGACATAGACAGTAGGGAAGAAAATAAGACATGGTGATATATAGCAGTGGTTGATAGACGTTAATGTACAGTAGTGAAATATTGAAGAAGCCAAGGAATTGAATGAAATCTTCAATATAATCTTGATTGCCATGACAGAGATAAACATATAAGACTAGGGATAAAAGTAGAAAAACTTTGTACTAATCAACTGTTAAATTGTCTAAAGACTGGAATCAAGATATTAATAATATAACATTCATAAATCATATTCAGTACTCTCATGTGTGGCAGAATAAAAGAATTGTGAACAGGTTCTAAATAGAAAATAGTCTCTTAAAGTTGGAATTATAAGAATTCAACCAAAATATTAAAACATTGTATAAGGGGACATTGCAGTGATCTAAGACAGCGATCAGACTTTTGCTTGTCAGAGAATCAGAAAAGACTTATCATTTCACTACAAGGGACTTATAGTATTATTTGGTACCCATATTGATATAATTCAACTAACATAAGGTTGCTCACTCATCAAACTTATTTACATCTGAATTAAAGTTATATGTAACAATCTCCAACATATCAGATTCTTAAAACTACAAGTTCCATTGGTCATTTAATCTATCTGTTTGACTCAAACAATCTCTTCGCTAATAATCATAATCTAATCTAAAAGCTATTACACTCACATTTTGCATCATTTATCAAACGTCATTGGTCTGCAGAGGGGATCGTATATTGTGAAGATCATACAGAGAAAATAGAATTTGAGGCAGTCCCTAATTGGGAACATTACAAAGGTATCATCAGGAAAGAGGGAAAAGATATGGTAAAGGTCATTGATGGACTGGAATTGCAGAGGAAGGGTAAGTACTAACTAGAAACGATTGGGTCACCTTGTCAGACCGGATTCCTGGTAAGATTGTGAGATGGAAGTGTTCACCTTTATCTTCGATTATTGGACATAACCATGGAGTCAATATGATTGTCAATACCACCGACTTGCACCATATAGGTTGTGTCAACCTTGTCTAGCTCATTTAAATTCCTAGCAGCGTTCTTTCATTATCTTAATGTAAACCTAGCAAGTAATGGTTTAAAAGATGTTTGTATGTCTAGTCGCAATATATGCATGCATTTACATGTGTGTAAATTAATGGTTGAACACCATAGTTGAACTACCCACACATGTAAATATGGAATATGTAAATATGATGACTAGATGTACATGTGTTTTAAATTATTAAGTGCTAGTCCTTGGATACTTAGAACACTAATAAGTTTATACCTTTTATAATGTCATATTGCCACAAAATGCCGACCATTCCTTGCATTCGACCATTCTTGGTCCGTCACCTCGGGAATATGACTTTGGCTCAAATTTGGAGGAATTGAGAGTGAGCCGTCGAAGGGATTTCTAGCAAATTTTATTATTGAATCTTTTAATTTAAGCTTGGAAATTTCATAAAACGAGGAACATTAGTGTTAGATACAATTGAGAGGGGTGGGGGTGAATCAGTTGTATGTCCTTAATATAAAATTTATCTTTTCACATCAAAACATTAAATGCAAATCTGAAACCTCAAAAGTAACACAGATACACATGGGATCTGGACAAGCAAATAACACACATCAGTCGGCCAGCATACTCCATAATCCACAAATTATCTTCGCACAAGGTAGAACACACCACATCCCATAGGTCGGCACCAAATAAAACCTCGCAAGGTCACACGCCACAACTGACATTACCAAGAGCGTGTCGATCATGGAATAAGGGAAATTATTCCTCAATGAGTCTTCAATCATATCCTGAACGTGCACAACATGAATCCATCTCGCATCCAAGTAAACACAGAAATTCAGAGACTAACTCTGTCACAAACCTCTGTTTCCGTTCCTACGACCAGTCTGTACTAAAACTGTTGTAACTTATTCCTTTGATTACATTATTGCATGCGATCTTAGATATAAGATCTAAACTCCTATTGAAACATATGTCCAAGCTCGTAGAGTCAGACATGCCGTACATAGTCCGTACAACTATGATGATTCTGCTTGTTCCTGTCTTAACCATTTTACTGCAACATCAGATACAGACAATCTTCTAAAACATATGTTGACATCAATGACAACATATGTCAAGAAACAATTCCAACAATTAGAACTAATGAGTTCGTAGGTGTGCTCAAAGAGTATATCTCTTACAAACACGATGGGTGATGGAGGAAAAATAGTGCCGATTCACCAACTTAGGGATATCATGCCTTGCGTTGGTATAAGTTCCATTGTAGAAACGGTTTTGGACATTCTTTGGAGGCTAGGATTGATAACGTAGAGAGAAGAAATACTCGCAGGAAGTCTGAAACAATTCTTAACCTGCACTTATTTGGGTGTTGGTGTCGGGTATCAATTGCAGTTTCCTCTTCTATTAATTACAGGCACATTTCTCTCTACTTCTCTATTGCATAGGAATGGTGGAACGGGAAAACCAGTAGTACTTCCTTCTTTAAATAGAATTTAGTATTGTTCAACAGTAAAGATTCTAAGTGATTTCTAGCTGTAGGAAAGGGTTCTAAAATTAAGAGTCGAGCATGGTGGTGAGTCTTTCCTTACGGGAGCTGATAAATTCTGTGCAATGTGTAGAAGTAGTAAGCTTGTCCTTGCATGTTAGTTTCCGAGTCTTTCTTGCTTTCACATGAAACAATACTAGAAATTAATTCTACATCTTTTATACCGAGGAAAATATTATGGAAGTATTAAGATGCTAAGAGTTCATTATGTCTGAAAAGAATGAAGAGATATGCTGCACGCAGCTCTTATAAGCTCAGAACTCCTAGCTCTGTCATATACAGAGAGAAAAATATAGTGTTTGCATTTCTATATATTTGTCTTGGGTAGAGTCTGTAGCTGCAAGAAGTAATAAGCACACACAAGTACTATTTCTTTTCATAACTGAAAGGGATCTTATTAATTTTCTTTTAGGAAACATGTGCTCTCATTAGAACATTGCAGACCTATGTGTAATGCTGCTCCACCACGTAGCAACTATCTAACACTAAGCCCAGAGATGAAAAGAAAGGTATACTCTTAGCAGGAAACATGGTAAACAGCCAGTTAAGGCAATTCGTTATCATTAAAGTTGGTTGATGTTGTACTGCAGCTCCTATGTTGAGAATTATACACCCAGAAAATTCACAAACTACACTCCACAGTCAAGAACGCTTGAATAACTGTTGTCTAATCCTTCTGTGAATAGGACCCTCCACAAATATAGAGAAATGTTAAAGATACTCTGCTGCCAACTTCAATCAGTTACTAATTGAATAGAAAGATTGATTAGAAAATATGAAACAAGATGTTTCACTACTGTCCTTCGACTCAAAAGAAGCTCCTCACTGTCAAGGCTGTTCGGAGTTAATAGCAAACTTAAAGGGGTGGTCTAAACATACAGCTGAACACCATAGACCATGGAATTGAAAGCATATCATAATAATGATTCAACAAAACAAACAGAACTATTAAGGACTAGTACAGTCCAGCCAGCCCTATAAAACAAAATGCAGTTGCATTGTAAGGCTTTAGCTGAGGATACTATTAAATGAAAGGCTAAGGTAACCATATCCTCAGAACCTATCTTCTCACATATAGTTGCATATACTTAATTTGCCTAAATTGCTGTGTCTAGATGGTGCAAGTCGGATAGGGTGTGAATTGACAACATGTTTGTCATGTCCATGAATCCTTGGCCAAGGTGCACCAGATTATGTTGGTCCTTGTCAATTCCTAGCTCCTGGATACAAACTTGGTCAGGAGTTACGCCGAGTTAGCAGGAGCTATAGGGCGTAACCAATTAAGTTTGTAGGGTAAACACCAGTTCCAGATGACTTGACCCTTTACCATATTCATTTCCCTTGCAGAGAGCCGGGCCCACTTCAGCTAGAAGTGAGCGAGGGAGGATCGAGATATGATCCATGGTTGGGCGGATAAACGCCCTGATGATACCTTTTCCTCCTAACAGAAGAGAGAGCAAGAAGGCTTCAGTGACAACCCACTTCTAATTGCTTAGTAAGTTATTTTCCATTCTGTATTTTGTTTCGAAAAATATGATCATATAGAGTAAATTGTAGAATCAGATTAGATTTACTTTCCAGTTTCAAGTGTCTTGTAAAATTTGTTGAAACTTGTTCTTTGAAATGTACTTGGTTTAATTTGAAAAAAAAATTACAGCATTTTAGAATAACCTCCTTTTCTTGCATATTAAAATTCAAATCTGGTTTAATTTTTTTAGCCAGCCGTTACTTCATTAGCAGTTTTATTACTTGTTACAACATAAATCTGCCACAAAAAAGTTATATTTTCCTGGCAAGTAGATTAATTGCAATATTATTCTGTCTCCCAAGAGGAAAAGGAGGAAAAATAGGGACCATTACAAAATGATCTTATCCAAGTCACACATAGATGTAGGGACAGGCCAAGCAGAGTCACTTAAACCAACTGATTGCCATCTTCATGAGATTATATAGATCCCATCTCAGTTATTAAGAATCAACAATACTCAAGGTCCAATTGTAGTATTCATACTTAACACACTCAAAAAATATTGCTCTGAGAATGAAAGGAGTGTATCTACATCAGAAAAATTCTTGGTCCTTTTATTTGATTAAATAATTTTGAAATAAATTTACAGAGTTTGGTGGCTGTCTGTATATGCATTGAATGGGTTGATCTAATATAATAGCATAAAATATAAGAAATAGCATATTAGGTATACTTTAGAAACTAAACAAAAGTCCATTGAAAATGTCTGTTATAGTTGTAAGAATGACACAGAGTAGGAGAACAAGTCCCAGCGTTCTAACAAGGATGACATGTAGCGAAGGAAGTCATGGTTAAGTTTGATACTTTTTAGTGCATCCTGGAAAATATGTATATATACTTCAGAAGCAAGTCCTGATGATTCTTATGCTGTCTGTTCAATACAACAAAAGAATGGAAGAACTTTTGTACTGGTCATCCATTGCAGATGGCCAAACGTCACAACAATGTGAGTTGCAATATAGATTTTTTTATCTGGTTCAAATTTTATCATTATTTAAGTATGACATTTTGTGCAATGACAAAGTATCAATTAACAAGCTTACATCTTTCTTTAACCTAATTTTTTTTTCTTTACAGTTTTTCTCAAAGAACTGATATTTTTTAGATGCAATATTTCAGAGTTGTGGTAGATTCTCCATCACTATGCAACCATCTCCCATTACTAAAGGTGAGTTTTCACTATGAACAGTGATGATATGACATCTGATTTACTTTTTCTCTATACCCAGGTATAGCAGTTTGAGCACAAAATTTGTGACTGGCATACCAACTATATGTTTGACAAAAATACCCCAATTTATACGGTTTTGATGTACGTCCATATGCTGTTTAACACTCCCATTCTGGGCACAACTTTGAGTTCTGCCAGTGCATTTGTTTAAAATATGCTTAATAGAGTTATTTGTGCGCATCCTACTGAGTCACATCTCTTTAAGGCATTTTGTCAAGAGTTGTTTCCACGTGGATCACATTATTCCATTATTTGATATTGTAAATAAATAATTTTAATCGTGTCTCAAATTTTGTTGAAAAAAAAGAATATTTAAACATGTGTCTCAATTGCAAACTGAGGAATTGTGTACATATTATCTTGTCAGTTTACTCCAACTTACAGGAGAAAAGAAAGGAAAAATGCAACTTCCCAGCTTGAAGAATCTTGATTCAAATTGTTTTTCTGACTCTATAAATAACTAATCATTTTTTATTGAAATTCAGAAGATTACTAGGAGATCCTGCTTCTAAATAGACGATCACATACCATTTTCTTACTTTATCTTCTATATAGATGATCATGTACCATTTTCTTACTTTATGGGCACGTATAGAAGTTTCAACATTTCATCAATGCTTGCTTCATCCACTTATTAAAATCTATGACAAAAGGGAGCAACGTGCAACAACATTGTAATGCTCTTGATAACAGACAAACATAATCCATCATAGTAATTCTTCTTCTTTTTTGAATCAAACATGATACATTTGCAGCTGCCTTACCAAACATTTTCTATCAACTAAGTAATTGTAAAATGTACAAAACAAACTTACTGCAAAGTTGCAGTATACAACCCCGACCATGTTCTATCCAGCACTGGTGATTTTTTCTATCCAGAACTAATGACATCTAAACCCCTTTCAAGTTCAACATTTCATCAATGCTTGCTTCATCCACCGATTAAAATCTATGACAAAAGGAAGCAACGTGCAACAACATTGTAATGCTCCTGATAACAGACAAACATAATCCATCATAGTAATTCTTCTTCTTTTTGAATCAAACATGATACATTTGCAGCTGCCTTACCAAACATTTTCTATCAACTAAGTAATTGTAAAATGTACAAAACAAACTTACTGCAAAGTTGCAGTGTACAACCCCAGCCATGTTCTATCCAGCACTGATGATATTTTCTATCCAGCACTATTGACATCTAAACCCCTATCGGCTCACTGTTGCATGTACAAAGGCATGCGACTGCTAGTAATAATTTGAATGTTCTATAAGGTCAGCTAATTCTATCAAAGCAACCTTTTGGACTTTTACCCAAGTTACACGATAGAATTAATGATATAATTAGGCTATCGAAGGAACCTCTTGGACTTTTACTTGAGTTACGCAACATAATTAATGATATAATTAGGAGCATATTATGTTTTTAATGAGCAGTTCAAAAAACTCATTCACCTCTTAAGCATTGGGGGAAAGATGTGTATATTATCATTGCTGGCATTTGCAATTTTGAAAAAGAAGAATTTACAAATTGTGTGGTTTTCCTGACTTCTAGTGTACTCCTTCCTAAATGTATAGGAGCATTTTTCATCAGGAGTTGGTTTTGCTTGTTATTTTGCCCTGTTATTTTAATGTTAAACCCATTTCTGCGGTTTTAGTAGTTGAATTACAACATTTACATATTTTGAAACGATTTACATCTGTAAGGTCTTCATTAGTACAAAAGAGAAGGGGAAAAAGAAGAAAAGAAAATAACAAATAGTTTTCAATTTAAATGCATTACTTTGTCAACTCGACAATTGTGAATCTAACTTGTGGCAGTAACAATGAAAAAATTGCAAGTGTTATTGTCATAGTTATTTGGGATGTTTGTATGGATATTTGTATTTTAGTGCTCACTTTTTGTTGCCTGTTGTAGTATGGTAATTTTGAGAAATCAATCATAGCAAAAGAAATTGGCAAGGATACCCCATGAGAATCCTTTTTGTATGCCGCCTGAGAAGTCAGACCCGACATTTCTTTCACAGGGCTTGCAGTATTCATATATGCTTGCTTAACACTGTCACTTGTTGCCTCCTATTGCTTCCTCTCACATCTACGTATGTGTGATATTTATAATAGGATAGATTGGAAAGTTTAGATTATATGAGAAACATGGTAGAAACGAGAAATGTAGCAATCAAAGTGATGCCTGCAAGTTTGCTTTCTCCAAGATTCAAAATGAACACACGTTTGATTTGTTTTACAGGCTGGCAAAACAGTAAGATTCTTAACTACTTTCCTGAATCAGAGACCCACGAAGGACTGCATAGCACTGTAGATATTGCCCACATACAACTTATAGGTGACATTGAACAAAAAGAAAATAGAGAAAACGACCACCCTTAAGGATTGAATGGCGCTTGCAAAATCGAAAACCCGGTTGGTATTTTCTGCCATAGTGCTGTCATGGTCCTGATGCATGGGCTGAACATTCTGTCCAAGATCTTTCATTGTTTTGGTTAATTCTCAGTGGTTGGATTGCACCTATTCTAATTTACCATGTACCTCCTTTTAGGGGGAGAACTATATTCTCTCTGTATGCTTAAGAAGTTAAGTGCCGAAGCCTCTAATACAAGATTATTATGCCTTCTCCGGGCAAGTTTGTACCCCACTGCTGAATTCCTGGTAAGTAACTTGCAGCTTGATGACTGCACCTGCTTCATTCATTCAGTTTTTTGAGTTCTTTCATTATACAATAATTCTAGTTTTAGTCATTGCCAATTTCACAGATCATTCACGTCCGCCCTTACCTTGGGGATCAATTTGTGAGGATATCGTTGGGGGCAACAACTTTTGTTCCCACCCTTCTTCCCTTCCCAATCCAATATTCGTACACTAGTTCATTTTTGCCAATCTCTACCCTTCACGTAATCTTCTTAAATTAATTGCCTTTTCTCATCTCTAATCAATTTAAAGAGGCGTGGGGAAGGAAGTAGGGGCGAGGGACGAGAGAGCATATATTCTTCTCAACATTACAAAACACCATGCCTGAGCAATGTTTAAAGTGACAATCCAGGTACCCTACATTTAACACACTCGGGTAAAGTGGTTCTCCGTGAGTTGGTGAAAGTGGTCATTTTATTTATCCTTTGTTTACAGGCTACTTTGAAACCGTATATTTGAACTTGAGTCAGCTCCTTTGTAGGTACATCTCTCCATTCCTCATTAGAGTGATCCTTAAGGGCCCGTTTGGTGCATGGAATATGGGCTCTAATTCCGGAATAGCATTTTCGGATTATTGAATTCCATGTTTGTGTCGACCCAAATAAATAGGAATTGGAATTTCGAAATTCCAATTTTGCCCACAAAACAAGCATTTCATCTTCCATTTGAAAAGGTGGAATTAGAAATTCTCATTCTAATTCCACTTTTCAAATGCCCATTTAATATATCGTCGGGTCCGCTTGCTATTTATAATATCTGACGTCCGTTCATTTTCCGCCCAAACCATTCACCATTATTTTTGTTCTCACTATTCAAATCGGCAGCTACTCTGCGCCAAGCTGGGTCTCCTGGTTTCAAATTTCATTTCTTTCCCGTGTTTCAAATTTCTTTCTCTTCACTGCGTTTCATTTCTTTCTCTTTACCGTGTTTTAGTTAGGGTTTTAGCTAAATAAGAATGATCAAAAGAAGGGGTGGAATAGCATTGTGCAACGAACCTGCAGCGAACCACAGACACTTCCATGACTCCACGCAGTGGTAGCAGATTTTTCTGAGCATTAGCCTTAGAAGAAATTTATGATTATTGAATGTGTATTGAACATGCAAGGGTACAGTTGTTTTTCAGAAGAACTCTTTCACCTCTATTAACACCGAGCAACTCATACAGGTTCTGTATTCAAGGACAAAAGACTTAGCCTCAAAAATTGTTGTGGGTTGCTGGCTTTGTGCTTTGATGTTAAAATGTTTTCTCTCCCTCTATCTATAGAATAGTTTTAGTTTTCCAATGGAAGATGATATGAATCAGCTCTCCAATATCTATGCACTGTATCAATTTAAGACCAAACAACTTTTCCTTTGGTTTGATTCAGTACAAATTGTTTATATTTAAAGAAAACAATAAAACAAATTCTTATTCTCAGCATATTCCAATTTCAAATTGTGGCACCCAAACGCAGAAAATTCATCTTCTCAGTTATCTTCTGGGTGAACCAAACAGTTCCAACACATTCCGGATATCATTTTGAGGATATGTATCTTCCAGAATTGTAGCATATTCCAGAATTGACTATATCCCGCATTCCGTATTCCATGCACCAAACGGGCCCTAATGGCTTCTATGATACTTCACCTTCTCACCCTTCAATATTGTGCAGGTCATATTGATTCCAACTCTATGATAGTCCCTTCTCACCCAGTACAACAAAGTTATTGTGAAAATAGATTTAGAATATGGGGAACTTATTCTTTTGATATTTTCGTGGAAATGACTAAACTTTTGCATTTGATTTATTTATGGTAACGACGAGGCATTGAATAGAAGACATACAAATGATAATTTTAAGTGGAAGTTTTTAGTATTAATTGTGTATATTCTTTATAAATATTTCAAAAATATGGCTGTTCAAAGGAGTTAATATTAGGTTGTGTACAAAAGTTTTTATTGGTTTCATGTTGATGCTAATATGAGCATAATATTATAAAGGATCAACACTATTAATTTTTTTTTTTTGCCAAAAATAATTTATTTACTTTAAACAATTGATTCACTCTAGCTTACACAAGTTAAATTGAGAGTAAAATGCAGATTTCATACTTAATAATGTTGACTAACAATAAAGCATGTTTTCAAACATTTTGACCACTTTTAGCCCTCGTGAATTTAAATAATCTTGAAAACACTTAAATACCATCTGAACAATACCTCTTTTGCTGCAAGCACCATTTTTCATCATTATCTCCTATTTTTTAATCACTTCCAACACCGGTATAGACACTTGTTTATGCATTCAAAAACACCTCGTCTCACCTAAATGATCACACCTCTTGCAAAACTGAACTATAAATACATTTTCCAACTATCACTTTAGCCTAGGACTGTTCAGGTATGCACGTTTCCCCAAAATAAAAAAAAATAAATCTTCGTCAATCCTCTAGCACCCACATGCATTTTCTTTTTTAAATACATCTATGGAATCTACTATTCTCACACTCCTAAAGTGTTGCAACTCTATAAACCAACACCATACGATTGCCCGTTATTACATTTCACCTATTTTATGTTGAAATATGTTACTAGGGGCATTGTAATATCCTTTACTATGAAAGAAATCAGATTCATGAATTAAATATTATCTTTTGCATTTGAAACAATGTAATAAAGGGCATAGAGAACACAACCAAACATTGAGATAAACTCTTCAAACTGAAAATACTTTTATATATAAATGTTGGTTTACAGATTTAAGATGGAAACCACAACATTTCTGTTATAATAAACTTTTGATAATATTTCTAAAATGTGTTGCAAAATACACTCCAAATGATGTGCACAAAAAGTGCCAAAACACCCTTGAATACTAAGCCACACACTAAAAACTCTCCAAGCTCACACCAATTATTTTTTAAACGCAAATAACAATAAATACAATGTAATAACAACAAAATTGCAGCCTTGTAGAACATATGTAAAGTAGTCTGTTCACCAACAACAATGTTGTCTGTTGTGTTGTCTAGGGCTCCTGTTGGAGTGTCCCGCCCATGCAATTATTTGAACTCGAAATCCAGGTCTTTGCCTCCCTCGTCTGTGTTGTAGTCATCTGTTGGGATGGATTTAGGGGGTGTTGGGGGCAGTACAGGGTGATGTCCTTGGCCCTTCATCCCCGTGGTTGGTTGTGGATGGTCCTCTTTCTGTTGGTGTCGGTGGGGGCTCCACCCCCTATTTGTATTGTTGGTGGAAAGAGCTCTGCTTGAGCTGCTAAATCCGCTCCTTTGAAGGTGAAAGCTTGTCCCATTTCCTATGCTAAGACCTCCGTTGTGGTGGTTTGTGGTTCGAAAGTGGTGGAAAATGTGGATTTCTACCAACAGTGTGGGTTGGTTTGTAGATTTGATGGTTTCTAGCCCTCCCTTCTGAATTTGAACTGTTGGGTCATGGAGTCTTGGAGATCGTTAGTCTTTGGTAACATTGACCTCTTTCCTCATGCAAAAGATTTGTATATTTCTATTTTTATCTCAAAGGATAAATGTGATTTGATATTGAGCAAATTGTGGATGTGGGGGAATCACTCTCATAGCCAATCTCTCTCTCTCTCTCTCTCTCTCTCTCTCTTTGGGATGATTGGAACTAGCATAACACAACTTTTTATCCCCCCCCCCCCCCCCTTCGCCCCCCCTCTCTCTCTATTTGGGATGATTGGAACTAGCATAACACAACTTTTTATCCTCTCTCTCTCTCTCTGCAGTCGGCCCTTGCAAATTTGAACCCCTAAATCACTATAAAAGGAGGATTCTTCCTCTCATTTTGACATCCGTTATCCATAACAAGAGAAAACATCCATTATTGTGCAAGATTTTCAAGTGAAAGTGTTCAAGTCCAAGGTGCATTCAAGGCAAGGTTTTGGCTCCAAGATTTGAAGACTTATTTCCTTCCATCCCAAGCCATATCTTCTATTGATTGTGTGAACTCTTTCTCCATGATGGATTAGTAGACGATTTCCCAATTGAGCAAGAAGATCCACATTCTTCTTTCCTCTCCTCCATTCAAGCATGCATACATCCATGATCTATGATTTGGGAAAGTATTGATCTATTGCATAAGTGGAGACATGCTACATCCTAGATTCAATCGTTCGACATTCAAGAAAGCAAGTATACATCTTTGTGGATATAATGGATCCAAATCCATCCTCAAGGGTTTGACAAGCAAGGTATATTTACATTTATCTTGTTTTACATACTTTACTTACTTCATTTCAAGGTTAATTCCTGACGGGGGCTCGACCAAAGTACACCCCTTTCTCCCAACAATTTCCCCTTTTCTTGTGTGTAGAAGCAGATTTGCGGAATTCTAGATTTGGAAAATCAAATATGAAGATATAGTATTGACCACAGTTTTGAGACCTCATAATTCTACCTTTCTGGGTATAGGTCGTCTCATGTTTGACATGTTCTTGTCGCCTCCAAATTTTTAGGGTTTGTAGATTCAGTCATCAGGGTCTCAGATCCAGATCTATTCCCAGTTTCGACATAGTTTGATAGTGTATTTTCAAATCTGAACTTGTATTCTCTACTAGCCCTCAAGGTGAGTTCATATTCTTTCTCTCTCTTCCATAGCACTCACTTTGATACCCTAGATTTGATATCTTGTTGTTTATCATTGTATGAGTGTATACTTTACTTTCCTTGCATATATATTTACATTACATTTCTATACACTAGACGGAAAGTTCACCACAAAAGGATCCTACAATTAACACTTTCTCTTAGGTATAGATCTTGCATTAGCACCCCTACATCTACTTGGGTTGTGCTAATCTGATTTTTCACCTAAAAGGGAGCTACATTCTGGGATCCCCTTGCCGCTTTTCCAATGTATAGTGGCGAAGTGGTTGTCTACCATTGACTACCATTTTTTACCTTACATTTTGGTGAACCTGACGCTTTTATGCTTAATCCTTTTGATTGGATAGTTAGATTTCCTTTGCATTATCTTTACGTCGTCGTGTGTGTAGGTTCACCTTCACCTTCCATTTTGGTGAACCCGATGCTTTTATGCTTAATCCTTTTGATTGGATAGTTAGATATCCTTTGCATTATCTTTCAATCATTATATGTGTTGGTTCACCTTCACCTTATATTTTGGTGAACCCGACACTTTTATGCTTAATCCTTTTGATTAGGTAGTTAGATTTCCTTTGCATTATCTTTTGCATTAAATCTATACCTTCTTGATTAGGAAGTTAGATCTTGCACGCTTCTTGATTTAGTAGTTAGATCTTCTTTATGCATTATTCCTCACACCTTTATTTTTAGATCTACTTTATTTTCATCTTCTTTTGATTACATTGTATGCATTTAGATAGTCTCTATTTACATCTTTTCTACATTGCATCTTCTTTCCTTCCATTCCTTTGTATATGAGTTGTAACACTTTGAGTCCAACCTATAGTATTCTAGTTAGAAGAAGTCGTAGACTAGTGGGTTCTTTTGATTCTGAACCTCCATTCTTTCCTAGGAGTCTTGATTAAAAAAATATGCATTTTAATGATCCTAATCCTATCATGGAGAATAACTCTTCTCGTTCTTCTCATGATGAAGACGAAGCATTAACAACTCCTCCTTCCCAAGTCCAAAAGATTACTCGTGAATTTGAAAAGTTTGAACATTGGTTACCTCAAGAGAATCATAATCATGAAACCATTTCTGCTATAGAAGGCCTAAAGAAACTCATTCATAATTATGAACATGGTATTAACTTCTTGCATAGCATTTCCCATCTTATTGATTCTAATGTTAAATCCATGACAAAATGTGCTCAAGAATTAGGCTATGTCCACCTTCTGCAAGTGTTGAAACTTCTTGGCCTATTCTCACTTCCATTCCTAGCAATTCCACTTATGCTCCACCTCTTGTCACAACTTCAATCCAACCTTCTAATCCTACACGTGAGTCTTCCTAATCCTATTCTTCCTTCTCTTCTTGCTAGTGTTTCATGTGTTTCATTGCCTTCATCAATGCCTTCTTATCATAGTGTTCCTTTTTCATATTCCAATCCTATTTCCATCAATCCCCCTAACACGAATCATGCTTCTTCCAACATTCCCTTTGTTTCAAACAATATTCCTAACATTTCCAATGTTTCTCCTCCTATCATTTCTTCCACTGATTCTACCATTAATTGTTTAGCTCAAACCGTGTCCTCTTTGCAACAACAACTTGCTTCTTTGACTCAATCCAAATTCAATATACCTACATCTGATATTGCTAGTCCTTTGTCCATGGATATTAGTTGAGCTATTATCACACAAAGTATTGAGATTCCTTGTCTTGAGACCTATAATGCTAAGGGTGATCCCGTGACTCATGTTAAGACTTTCCAAACCTTGTGTAGTAATTTTTCTCATGACTATAGATTCATGACAAATTTGTTCACTAGGACCTTTCGTGACAATGATTTGTAACGGTATTGTTCTTTGCCTCCTTATTCCATTGATTCTTTCCATAAGCTTGCTAATGCTTTCATTCAACAATTTCAAAACAATATTGGTCCTCAAATTTCTTTGACTGATTGGATGCATTGTAAACAAGGTGTTAAAGAAAAATTTAGTGACTTTATTCTCAGATTTCTTATCTTGTGCCTGATGTTGATATACAATGCATTTTTGTTTCTAATTTACAAAAATACATTAGAGATAATATTCCTCTTACCAATTTTTATTCCTTTTCACAATTGTGTGCAATGCTTCATCATTATCAACTTAAAGAGTCAATTTGAGAGCAAAACTCCAATGCCTCCTATTCTCGTTGATAAGAGTGATGCTGCATCCAATTTCAAAAAGTTTAATAAGCCTAACAACTACATCAAAATGAAAAAAAAACATCTAACAATTGATGAACAAATGGTAGCGTCATCTAAAGGTACAACTCCTTTGTCCTTTGTTTTTAGACCTTCTCGTACTTTTACTCCGCGTTCTAAGTCTTTGCATAATGTGATGATGAAGTTAATTAATGGCAGCATGCTTAAACTTCCTCCTATCAAACCAATAGACCCATCCAAACCTCCATCTAGATTCTTTGATCGTTAAGCTTTTTGTCAATTCCATGGTCAATCCGGTCATGATATTGAAATACGTTTTTCCTTGAAAAATGTGGTTCAAGACCTTATTGATTCTAATGCTATATCTGTAGATGCTGATATTAATCATGGAAACAAATCAGTTGCACCTCCTAATCATAATTTGTAAATTTACACTAATCCTTTGCCATCCCATTCAACCAATACTATTGAACAATCTCCATCCTCCACACACATTGATTATGATGAAAAAGTTGATGAAGCCACTCATATTGTCAACCAAATTGAACATGTTCAACCTAAACTTCAACCTCAACCTCAACCTCAACCTTGCATTACCTTTGATCCTGTTGAAACAATTAAGACACCTGATGGTCCTCGTTACATTGTCGCTAGGGTTGATGGTATTCCTTCCCGTGGTAGCCTTGTTGATTCTTCTTTCATGGCGAATGTGATAAATGAGGAACATCTATTTAGTAAACAATTGCAAAAGGATATCTATGATAAATTTGATGTTTTGATTCAAACTTACAATGGTTTCCTTTATCCTTTCTTGTGGACGTTGGTGATAAAACTCTGGATATTACTTTCATTGTCATTCCTTCTTCCGATCAGTTTCAAGTCACACTTGGTCTTCCTTGGCTTACCTCGATGAATGTTGTGTCTTCTCCTATTCATAAATGTGTTAAATTTCCTCATAATGGAGAGATCATGACTGTTAACCATAATCTTTATCATCCTTTTGTGCCTCGAGACTCCATTACCATTAACTTTCTTTGGCCTTCTATGCCTTAACCCACTAAGGTCCATCTTTATTATCTTTTTCGTTCATACCTAGCCTACAAGATTCAAAATATTTGTAAACTTAGTAAACCTAAGGATGATCCTAGTCGTGGCTTTCTTCCTACACCACCTATTCCTCCTTATTCTTTTGTTCCACCTCCCATTGCCTATACTAATTCTCTTCGTATCATCTCTCAATCTAGTGTGGTTCCTTTAGTTCTTCTTCCCAAAGAAGAAAAGAACCCGATGTTGATTGATCCTACTCCAACCCAAATATATAGCAAAGCCAAACGTAACCATCATGCTCATTATCATCATCACAAGCATCGAGCTAGAGATCGTGCACGTGCTTCCCAAAACATTTCTTCACCTCATACACCTCATACTTCGCTTTCCTTTAACCAACCCATGCTTGAGCCTATGGAGGAAATAAACTTAAACAATGTTAAAAGGAATAAACATGACAATGCTATTCGTATCTTAGATTCTATTACGATTAATATTGGTGAAGAAGATACTCTTGATGATGATGTTCATGATACTAATAATGATCTATTGATCTTGATAATGATCTACCAACTATGCTTTCACAACAGATATTTATCACTCCTAGTAACTAAAACAACACCTATCTTCAGAACATGGTCCTTGTTTAGAACTGGCTATTGTTCCTTATGTCGTGCTTGACATTGCTCCTCTTGTGAGTTTCCCACCTTCCCTAAACAATATGGATTGAGATAGGGGGTAGGCGATACACTTGATTATCTCCTCTTGTGTGGTGGATTTCATGTGCTTGCTTGTCGTAATGTGATTCCCCCATGATGTGTTGCTTGTTATATGTTTTGTTTAGATTTATTTAAACAACCCTTATTTCTCCGTTGGCACAAGGTAATAAAGAAATCACAATGTCATAATCATTCTTCTATTTTGTATCTCTCTTCTTCTATATGTTACATGTTATGTTGTGCACATGTCATTGTTCGTTAGTGTGCCTTTTTGTTTTCCAATTTGGATGATGCAAAATGGTAGAACCTATTCTTTTTGGTCTCTGTGATGCCGACCAAAAAAGACTCTTCCTCGTGACTCGTATATGTCTTTCTTCCATTGTGTTGTAGTTCTACTTCCTTTGGGGAATGATGATATCTCATTTTGACATAATATTTCATATATTATCATATGATCATATTGACCCCAGAGTTGGTAGATCCATTTTGTGCTCTCTTTTGTCATGTGCTCATTTCACTTGATTTGTGCTTTCTTGGGGGCATGTCATAGTGGAAATGTTCCTAGTGGATGCATGTACACTTTGTTATAGCTATTTCTCCCATTAAGGCATTTTCAATCGCTTTAATGTGGGGGCATACACTCCACTCACATTTTGTGCACACACAGACACTATGTTTTAATGATGCATTACACTTGGATCCCTTATCGACACACAATCCTTAAGGACTAATCCCTCTTTTTATTTTGATCCCTTATGGACATACAATCCTTAAGGACGTATCACTCTTAGCAAATCCCTTATTGACACACAATCTTTAAGGACAGATCCTAGATGGATTGACTAGCATGATACACAAATCCCTTTTTCTATAACTTTCAATGCCATCTTTTGCGGCACTTTCTTTGTGTGATTCACAGTAAAAAATGCAATCTTATTGGGACTAAGTAATCACCCCTCCTCTCTCTCTCTCTCTCTCTCTCTCTCTCTCTCTCTCTCTCTCTCTCTCTATATATATATATATATATATATATATATATATATATATATATATCTTCCTCTCTCTACCTCTCTGTATATATTATTTTCTACCTCTATCTTCATCTTTATATCTTTCCCTTTCTTATTCTCTCGTCTATATGTATTTATATCTTCCATTGCCACTCTCTCTCTCTCTCTCTCTCTCTCTCTCTGTTTTGTCAATGATGTCTCTCTTATCTTAGTTTTGGATTTGATAAAGGCTTAAGTGACTTGGGGGCTTGATGTTTCCTTGCCTCCTTAGCTTGGACGTGATCATCTTATGCATTTGATCTACTTTACCGTGAGCATGAGCTTGCCTCATACTCCCGCTAAAGTGGGGGCTAAATGTAGTCCTAAAAAGTTAACACCCATTAATTTGGAAGCTCTAGGACAAATTGGGCCCCATTTTAGTGATCTCCTTGGTTGTAGATGAATTTATGATTGATTTTCTCGCTTCTCTATTCATTTTTTCTCTGAAATTCCAAGTGCTTCTTAAACCCCACACATTTTACCTTGAAACTGGACCTTTTAGGTATATGTCACACTTCGGGCGATCTATACTGGTATAAGTCGCACTTGAGGTGACCTATACCCTAGGGGTCTATTTTGGGTGAATTTCAAGGTCCAATGTAAAGTACTTTCTTTTTCCAGCCTTGTGCAGTCGACCCTTGCAAATTTGAACCCCGAAATCACTATAAAAGGAGGATTATTCCTCTCATTTTGACATCCACTATCCATAACAAGAGAAAACATCCATTATTGTACAATATTTTCAACTGAAAGTGTTCAAGTAAAAGGTGCATTCAAGGCAAGGTTTCTGCTACAAGATTTGAAGACTTCTTTCCTTCCATTCCAAGGCATCTTCTATTGACTGTGTGAACTCTTTCTCCATGATGGATTAGTAGAGGATTTTCCAATTGAGCAAGAAGATCCACATTATTCTTTCCTCTCCTTCTCCATTCAAGCATGCATACATCCATGATCTATGATTTGGGAAAGTATTGATCTATTGCATAAGTGGAGACATCCTACATCCTAGATTCAAGCATTCTACATTCACACAAGAAAATATGCATCTATGTGGATATAGTGGATCAAAATCCATCGATAAGGGTTTGATAAGCAAGGTATATTTACATTTATCTTATTTTATATACTTTACTTACTTTATTTCAAGGTTAATTCCTAAACGGGGGCTCGACCAAGGTAGGTCCCTTTCTCCCAACAATTTCCCCTTTTCTTGTGTGCAGAAGCAAATTTGTGGAATTGTAGATTTGGAAAAGCAGATATGAAGATATAGTATTGACAACAGTCCCGAGAGCTCAAAATGTTTCCTTTATGGGTATAGGTCGCCTCAAGTTTGACCTATACTAGTATAGGTCACCTCATGTTCAACATGTTCTTGTAGCCTCCAAATTTCTAGGGTTTTCAGATTCGGTCATCAGGGTCTCCGATCCAAATCTATTCCTAGTTCTGACACACTCTGACAACGCATTTTCAGATCTGAACTTGTAGTCTCTACTAGCTCTCAAGGTGAGTTCATATTCTTTCTCTTTCTTCCATAGCACTTAATCACCTAAAAATGGTCACCAAAACCATAAGCCCCTAATCTCGATTATTCATAAAAAAAGCCCTAATTTTGATCAAATCTCCTAAATCCTAACCTAAGGCAACTCAACTCATCGATCTGTTTTGACCTATATTCTAAGTCTCATTCAACTATTTCACTTGATCCTCTTTAATTAATTAATTCCTAAATTCTAATTTTATTGGCAATAAAATTAAACCTTATACCATTTATTTTATTAATATTTTAGGATGTTGATTAAATAAATAAATAATTGTCAATTAATAACAAAAAGGAATTAAATTAATTATGTCACCACATTTTGGAGAAAAATGCATAAAATCCCTTAAATATTCTAAAAATGTATTTATGAAGTCATCATTCAGTCAACTAAACACAGTTTTGGAAACAATCTAGTTAACTAGAAAAAAATTTGTTAACTCATCAGTCATTTTTAGAAACTTCAGTTCTTTCTTGGAAGTTTCCCAAATAACTGATTAGACTAGTTCAGTTAACTGATTCTCTCAACCAATCAAATTAGTTGCACATGGATTGTGCTAGTCTGGAATAAATCTCCATCGTCCGTCTTTGATCAATCTCGTCTGTTCATTCTCAAGAAGATTTCTATATAACCAGACCTCCATTCTCACAAGAAAGATCCAATATTTTTCTTAGAGTAATGTTGTCATTTTGTTTATCATTTGTTTATTGCAATCATTGTTAGCTATTTTAATTGCATAGTTAATTTAGTTTGTTTCACTTTCATTTCATTTATCAAATCTAGGAACACTTCAATTTTGATTAATATGGATTAATCTTAGATTAAGAATTGGATGAACTTGCATTGCATAATAGCTTATCTTTTAAACCCTTCATTTAGATAGAGTCTAAAGTCACTGGATTTTGCAATGATCTGAGAGAAAAATTCATACTCTTGTCTACTAGAAGGAAATGAGTCGTCTTGGTTGATTTTGATTCTTAGATTATCTTATTTTCTTTGTTTAGATCAATCATTTAATGACTCATTGAAGTGTATTGTTGACCACTTCTCACACTCACATTTCTGAGTAGGGCAGAAAAATCAATTTATGTCTTCACAACCATTTTTTTTGTAAATATCAAGATTTTGTCTGTACTCTGGTCCTGTTTTCTTGTACGAACATTCTCATAGGACAATACGAGTATTCTCACAAGCCAATTTGAGTTGTAACAAATAGTCGTACTACTTTCTGTAGATTCTCGTATGGAATCTGTCCAAGTTTTTTTTGAAAACAACAAACTTCTCTGTTTTTATGATTTATACAATTGGGTTTCTTCTAATTTTGACAAGTTGGTTTCATATTCTGTTTCTGTGGTTTTTTGGCAGCTTAACAAGTTTATGCAAGACATTTTGGTGAAGATATTTCTTAAACATTATTTTGTGCAGGGCGTGCACCAAAGAATAGAAACAAAAGAGACTACTGATGTATTTGGTGCAGGTTGCCTATGAGGGAAACAACTAAACATTTTGTTTGCTTTAATATTTCTTAGGAACCTCACATGCTAGACATTTAAAAAAGAACAATTGCTTGTTGTGTATTGGGATAGTGAAAAGGATAGGAGATTATGATCTTTTCCCTTTGAGGGAAAATTAGAAATCCAGACCCTTGTATCTTTTCCTTTTCTTTTCTTGCATTCCTTTAGATGGGCCCGTCAAAGTGGGAAAAAGTACTCACCCTTAGATAACGACCCACGTGAGCATGAGGTGTAAGCCACACCACTCCAACTCAGGTTAAACAAATTGCTTCTTTGAGGCCAAAGCCTCGGAAGTCGGATTTCATTTGAGCTTATACTCAGCTCTCACTTGACCACATAATAGGGCCTTAGGGTCTAAATCATGTTTACGTGACTATTGGTGCAAAGGTGCTTTGTGGGGATATAGGCCTAAATCATTCTTGTGTGGACACCGAGAATGTATTTGAATGAAGACCCTTACTAGAATCCATATATTAATAGCCTACTCGGTTCACCCCCGAAAGTTGGATAATCCAAGTGCAAGGGAGATAATAACTCCCCCAAGACACTCGTTATATCGTGTCCCCATTAGCATTTGGAATCGGATAATACAACATCATTATACCCATTGCATGGTTGGTGGTGGTCGTATTCTGATTAGCTATTGGATGTGTACCTAACTTAACAAGAAAGGATTTTCTCACTCAACCAATTGACTATAGGGCTTAAGAATTGCTGCTTTTTCACACGTGCTTTCTATTTTTGTGTACCTTGAAACACTTGACATTGAAACTTTCCAAACAAAAAAAATTACCAAAACAAGAGACTAAACAATGATCCTATCAAAAATTTGGAAAAATAATCTGAAATCTTGTTAGTTTTCCTTCAGATACCCGGTCAAGAGTTGTCCCATGTTCTGCAGATATACCTTTGAAGTTGAAAGATTGTCATAATCAATTCTAATCTTTAGTCATTCAGATTTCTACTTTTGTGAGTTTAGTCTTGTTGATCCAGTCCTTTGATTAGTCTCATCACTAGCATCTTCAATCACCCTTATCAGATGTCCTTCTTTGAGTCGTGAGTGCATCATCATCTAGGTTTCTTAACCTTGACTCAGATCTGAGCCATTTGCATCTCCTTCTCGAGTGGACATTATCTTTTTCTCATCATCTACCTTGGACTTGTTCAGCACAACTGTTCTTGCTTCAACACCTGTTTGACGACTAGTTGAGTTATGCCTATACAGACCAGAAGCTCTTTCAGACGATATGTAGGAGAAGAAGAGAGACCCTTTTCGTTTGAAGAAAAATCTCTTTTGGGGGAACAACCAAAAAATTCTGGAAGATTAATCCATCACCAAGAAAAATCCTTTGATCCCAACATGTCTGGAAGAGGAAAGGGACATGAGGATTTTAGACATATAAATTGCAGTGTCAGTGCCCATAACATAGATAGAGAGGGTTCCTCAAGCTAATCTGAGCTTGATGAGGTTAGCCTTTCTAGGTGTAAGGATGACAAAGAGTTTCTCAAAATGATGAAAACTAGCATGGCTTGGGAGAAAGAGAAATACTTTCTTGAACTAGAAAAACAAGGAGCACAACTTCCTCCTTAATACAAAGTTGAGGACGTCATTTCCAAGGAGGAAAAAACTCCTTTCACCCTTGTAACCAAGAAATTAAAAACCTTGCAAGAAGAGTTGAAAGAGATGAATAAGAGTCAAGAGAATCCAACTACAAAATATTCCATTTCCTTTTGATAAGGACTTGTATTTACCTCCATTCCTGTGTGGAGTTGAGATCCAAAAATTTGATAAGTACACTGGGAATTCTGATCCACATGATCACATTCAAGAATTTTGTGCCCAGTGTATGGATTTTATGCATGACGAGATGTATCTCATGTGTCTCTTTCCTTGAAGTCTAGGTGGTCAGGCTATCGAGTGGTTTTCAAAGTTACCCACTGGAATCAAAACTTTTGATGAATTAATTGAATAGTTTTTGCAACACTATTCTTACAACATCCAACATCCTGTGACAATGACTGATTTGTGCAATACCAAGCAAACAATGGGGGAGCCTCTTTTGACATTTCTCCAATGATGGAGGAAAGTCTTTTCTCAATATCCACACCTCATACCCGAACCTATGAAGATGGATATATTCACTAGTGTGTTGATCCTTGAGTTGAGTTTCCCTATTCAGTTACAAGACCTAGATACCTTTGATAGGTTGGTAAAGAATGCACTAAAAATAGAAGATGTGCTTGTTCGAAAGGGTGAGATCACCCTTTGCAAATTAAATTTTTTTTTCTAATTCCAAAGACAAGAACAATTATTAGAACAAGAATAAAAGTGTGGTAAATGACGTCGTGGTTGACCATGTTGCTCCCCAACCAAAACCAACAGTCTTCAATCTGACAAGTGACACAAAGGCCCTTAAAGATGTTGAGAATACCACTAAGGCTCCTTCAAAAGGAACAAGAAATATTCTAAAAGAGAAACCTTGGGTTAAGCCTAAACGTAACTTCACTCCTCTAGGTGAGTCATACAAATCAACACTCAATACTCTCCTAGAAAATCAACTGATCACATTGCCAGATTATTCCAGACCATATGAACCAGAAGTGAAACCAAAATGATGGAATGATAATGATTATTGTGACTTTCACAAAAACAAAGGACATAAGACTGAGAACTGCATGCGACTCAAGCATGAGATCCAATATCTCATTGACAATGAGGTGATCATGGTTGAAAATCACACCATAAATACTAATCACAAAGCATTTAAAGACCCCTTACCCAAGTACGAAAAAGGGGAAAGTTCCAAACCAAAGGACGGTACCCAAATTAATCACACGTATGGCACCAGTGATAAAAATATAATTTATATGCTTGAGGTGGTTACTTATGAACATTGCAATGTCATTATCATCAAAAAAGAAGAAAGAGAATCTAGAGTCACTAACAATATGAACCGAGCACAAGAAAAGGTCACCCTAGGAGGAGAAAAAAATTCCAAATCTGGCAATCAAACATCATCGTCAAAACCCTCCATGTCAAACAAACAACCAGCTACAACTGTGTCTAAGTCATCGAATTCCATACAATAGGTTTCATTACATGTTGCTAACTATAGCATTGTTGAGAAAGTATAGAAGATGAATGATCAAATATCAATATTTGAATTGCTCAAAATCTTTGTAGCTCATAGAGGGATCCTGGATAAAGCCTTGTCATTTGCCAATGTCCCTAAAGACTTGGACTTAGATCGATTCCAATCCATGGTTGGTCATTTGACCTCACCACATTACTTGTCATTTTCAGAAGAAGATGATAATTCTTTGAGTCAGCCACATAATCACGCCCTGCACATTGAAGTTATGATCCACACACGTCGAGTCAAATGAGTTTTGATAGATGGAGGCACTGAGTTGAACATTTGTACCTACAAATTGATCGAACAATTGGGATTTTCATAATCTTCTATTGATCCAAAGAAGAAAATAACTATAAAAGCCTATGATGAACAAGAGAGGTCTTCCAAAGGTCTCGTATGTCTACCTATCCAAGTGGGACCTATTGAAAGAGAGGTCATATGTCAAGTACTAGATCTCCCACTCGTGTACAATATGTTTTTGGGACGACCATGGATCCATGATATGCAAGTTGTTCCATCCACATATCACCAGTGCATCAAGTTCCCTTTCAACAGTGTTGAAGTCACTATTCATGTCGATACCAACTATGTTTGCAATGCATTGAAACAATCAGATGATTCCCTTATCCCACACAACAAGGAAGCTACTACTTCTGAGTCTGGAAGAAACCTGATGAAAGATATGGAAAAGAAACTAAAGAGTAGAGATACTACAAGTATGGGTGGATACATGATAGAGATTGTTCTGTCATTGACATGACTACCCACATCCCCTAGATCTCATGGTAAACCTTTAGAGGCAATGAAGCCATCAAATACACTATCTCAAGTCATCTACGATGGTAGATTCATTCAGGAAACTGTGCCTCTTGAAGAAAAAAATGAAGAGAAGGTCATTCTAGCATGGCTCTATAAAGAACCCAAAGATAATGAGGTCAAACATTGTGAAATATCCCTTGAGAAATACAGTAAGGGGTATGACCTGGTGAAACAAATGGGTTGTAAAGGGGAGGGTCCTTTAGGCATGAATGAGATGAGACTCATTGAATCACTTCATGTAGAATTCAAGAATCCAAGAGATAAAACCAATGTCAATTTCAAAGAAGCCAAGTTTCATCCTATAGTTGATCAAGGAGGACCCATTTTGATTTAGAAAGTGAGGAAGAAGCTAAAACTAAAAATCTAGCCTTTGAAAGACTACTACATATCAACACAGAGGATCCTGATTATCACAAGGAACCATGTCTTCTGCAATGGTATAGAAATATCCTCAACCCAATTCCACCAAATCCACCAGCAAAAGAACCCTTGATAACTCAACATGAGTAGGATCTAGCATCTACTACAGAAGATAATGAACTAAACCAAGGATCAGTCGATAAATACCCAAACTATGGGTAACTAGTAACCATATCAAATATGCTATATCTAGCTCACTTTATTGATCCCAATGGGTCACCTATACCATCACAAGAAGATGAAAGGGGAAGACCTATACAAGAGGGTATACAAGAGAACAACAATCCAAATCCAGATGAAGAACCTCTCATGACCCTTGCACGATATATAGGTAGGTCTGATGATAGCGAGACTAATTCAGATGAGTACAAATGAGATGTACTCTCAGATGCTACAATAGATATAGAATTGGATGTGATACACAAATATGCCACTCAATTTGAACAAGGGGAAAGCTCAAATGCAAGGGCTCCGAAAAATTGGGACCTTGGGAAGATGATGAATCTCCAGAACCTGTACCACAAACAACTCATCAGTTCTCTAATCTAGAAACTTAGGACACAAATGAGACAAATGTAGATACCTAGGTGATTCAAGAAGAACCTGAAAGAGTATCTGAAGATAGAAATTCAGATAAGATAAACAATGACATCAATAGATTCCTCTCAAGGTCCAGAATTGAATTAGTCCCTATCAGTACATGGCTTCGACAAGTAAATGAAAGTGATGCTAGGATAACATGAGAAATGAATCCACGTCCTAGGGTTAGATAAAAAAAGTTAGATTCACATATAGCCAACACGAATTTCATTGACAATGATGAGATTCCTTCTAGTCTAGCCACTCTATTCCAAAGTGACGACCTAGATCTTAACTTGTTAGTTGTGAGTTATGATGAACATACTGTGAATTCCCTGGAACCATCCAAAAACTTACCCCTAATACATCTTGAGCTAATTGAATGGACACAACAAAATGAGCCACTTGGTATTCCCACCTTCCCAAATGACTATTCCTTGGCCTGTTACCTCAATGTTGTTGACCCAGTTACCTCTTCCACTAGCAGACCTAGTGTGAACATGAATGAAGTAGATATCAAGTACCTCAGTCATAAAATGAAAATAAAAAGAAACAAATGTTCTGAGGGAAAAAACCACATTGTGACGGTCTCAGAACATAAAATAGTAAAAAGAAAAGATGCATACAACGGTGAAAACCTCCTTGAGGTGTCGAAGGATGGGGTACTTGATACCTTGTCTAGTCACTTCTAGGAGCGACCATTAGTTCTAATAGAACCAAGACAAGCGGTGAATATTGGGATTGAAGAGCATCCACGGGTGATCCATCTGGTGTAATCATTATCAATAGAAGAACTCGCAGAAATTGCCCAATTCTTTAAAGAAAAGAAAATCAACTTTGCATGGACCTACTCTAACATGTCGTGATTTGACCCAGATCTCATTATGCATCATCTCTCAATTGCACTTGGAGTAAAACCTATAAAATAGTCTAAGCTCTAAAAAATGCATCCTCATGTGGCCCTCCTAGTCAAAGATCAATTGAAAAAATTACTCAAAGCTGGGTTCATCAGAGAAATTGTTTATGTAGAATGGATCTCCAACATTGTGCCAGTAACAAAAATAGATAAATCTATTAGTGTGCACAGATTTTAGAGATCTTAATAGGGCATGCCCCAAGGATGACTTTCCTATGTCCAATATTGATATGATTGTAGATATGACATCCATATACAAGATGTACTTCTTAATGGATAGATTTTCCAGATATAATCAAATTAAAATTGCTCTGGAAGATCAAGAGAAAACCACATTTACTTGTGCCTGGGGAACCTTATGTTGGAATGTCTTGCTATTTTGATTAAAGAACGCAGTTGCAACTTACCATAGAGTTGTTACAACCATCTTCCATGATATGATCCACAAGAATATGGAAGATTATGTAGATGATACAATTGCCAAAACACGAAAGCGATCCACACATCTACATGATCTAGGCCAGATTCTAGACATAATGGAGCAGTTCAGATTGAGGTTGAACCCAAAGAAATGTACATTCAGAGTAACATCTAGGAAATTGTTGGGATACATTGTCTCAGCAAAAAGAATTGAGGTGGATCCTGCAAAGGTACAAGCCATTTAATCATTCTGCATGATGTCTAGAGCATTGAACACATCATAATATTTATTCTTTGCCAGAATTAGAGCATCAATTATTAATTGAAGAAGAGGTGTCTAGGTTGATACATTATAATATGAATAAGAAGCCTTCAACATAGAATAGTTGGGATTGAGGATGGAAGAGTGTAGAAGCTGCAAAAGTCTATAATTTTATGAGTATTTGAATTTTCTACCAAAAAAATATCAACCACATTTTCAGTAGGAATTATTCAATGCTCAACATCATCTTGACTAAAATATGGGGCAATAACAAATTTGGATAGGTAATTTCGTAAAAGTCTAGTGATAGTAAGAACATCACGCCTTCCATTTCCATGAAACTAGGAGTGATGGTATTCTCTGGAAGCCGATACAACTTGATGGTCCTACTCATTATCATATGAGCTCCAAGCCTTAAGAATCCAACATCTACGAGCTTCTTAGGATTTAGTGACATGTGCTAGTACTAGAAAGTGGCAATTGGAGTAGGTAAAAAAACCCCTAATGTATATACACCTTTCCATATGTCCCCAGATGCACGCTTCTTGTAACTTACTTAATCATAACTAGTGAAAGACTCTTGGATTAGAGCTTATTATGAACACATAAAAAATTTATCTCTTCCATGAGGATAGATCGATCTCGGGCTCTAATCTTAGCAGGGACACCTATAATGAAAGCTACTAGTTTCCTGGTATTCTTAACCCTCACACCAACATGATAGCTCTTGAAATAGTCAGGAGGTCTGAGATCCCATTTGAGAAACTCCTTAGAGTAATCAAATCTAAACATGTTCTCATCATCCTCCACATAGTTATTGGTCAAAAGATTGTAAATCTCAGTGAGAGTGTTCTCACTATCAATATCATAAGTACACTACTCATATTAATTGGGAAAATTTTATGGCTCCTTCATAACCTCATACAACGGGGTGGGATCCTCTATTAGACCTACAAGAAAGTTATGATTATCCACATCCTTGAATTGACAAACCGGTTGGGTTTCCCAAAAATTGTGTTTTTTGGCCAAGATGAAGGGATTTTGTGCCTTCCTGCTTCAACTCTCAATAGACTCCTTTATCTCAAAAGACACACCATTGTCATCTTGATTTTGATCCCGCCCCCCAGGTGTAGAATTAATCCTTACCATATTGATTTCTGATCCAATCGATTAAATTCTCAATTGAATGCAAAGAAAACCAAAACCTCATCCAATCAAATGAATAATGAAATGAGTGCCTAAGAAACCTAGAATCTCAATAAGAACTTTTTCATTTATTCATTTTAGTGCAGAAATCAGAGAACCCATTAGAGAAATGCATAAAACATGAGTACCCAACAGGTAAAATCACATAAAATAAATTTAAAAAACCAAGATACTTGAATCCAATAGAATGGTAACTGTTGACCTTTTCAGCCCACCATCAAATCCTCGGATTTTTTTTTTCAATACAGGGTACATTTGAGCAGATAGAAGAGCTATCAATGTGGAATACTTTAGATCAATCATTTTGGTATAAAATCTATCATATTCCACAAAAATAGACGTTCATTGCATCAATAGTGACCAAAGACTAGATTTTGACGAGACGTGTCTCTTGTTTCCCAAAAATTCCAATAGATTGATCATCGGGATGATAATGCATATTTCGAGGTAGTTGACCTCATACTTTGCCGATGAAGTTTATTGATGGTTGTCTTGCATATCTAAGGGTTCATCGGTGATTGAAACAGAGGAAATCGTATGTTTCGATGGGCTTTGCTACACCGATGAAGTTCATCGACGTAACTCTTATCGTTACACGGTCTGGAAGTAGCAATAAGTGAGGTGTTTCGGCAAGAAATCTTTGGGTCTTGCCAAAACAACCTTTCTTTAGATTCAATGGTAAAGGTATTCCTGACGTATGTGTAGTTCACAACGAAGCAAAGGAAATGGGATCAGCAAAAGTCTTACCGATGTCGATTTTATCAGGCATAAAAAATGATCAATTTGAGCATCCCTACAGTATATGTTATGCCAATAGATGTCATCGTGATAAGTACCCCCAATAAGTTCCTTATTGGTGATCGACAGGGACCAAAGTGTGTTGTTCAATGGTTCATGCTCCATCAATAAATCTTATCGAAAGACCTCTTATGTAGTCTTTCAGAAATCATTGAACACCAATCTAGTGCAGGGTCTTCATCAACAGAACTTCTTAGTGATTCTCTAATATTCGATGGTTTTTGACATTAGGCCATTTCACTTAGTAAAAGTGGTTGGTTATTAGGGGAAGCTCTTTCTGATAATCAATGGAATTATTTTGGGTTCCAAAGAACACAGGGACTCCTTAGAGGAACTCTCACTGATGAAGAGAAAGAAAAGGTCGATTATATTAATGTTCTCAGTTGTCTCCAATGACCCATCTACCCTTTGTCAACTCGTTCAGGTGGTACCATTACTACAACATGGTCTCAATTAGGTTTTCACAAATCTCCATGCTCATTTATGATTGCAGGTGGCTTGAGGATATTTTCCATGCCATCAGATGTAGATTTGGTCTCTTTTCTAATAGAGGCAGGTGCATTAACTTTGGTTCTTCCTGTCACTTTTCTACATGAGCATTTTTTTAGCCTCTTCCTATCACTTCTTTGTCATGAGATACTTGCAAGGATTAGATTTTTCTTCTGATCTAATCTCTCTTATAACTCAACCTTAAGTCATGGTTTGAACTTCAATTCTCAATCTAAGTTATGCATGAACTCCTTTAAAAGGAAAAGTTTGTAAATATTTTGGTAGGATCCCTTCTCTATTTCATTTGTAGAATACTTTATGTGTAACTGTAACAAGCCTTGAATGTTTTCAATGAAATTGTTATTTTACCTATTATAAAGTGTAGATATTTTGTGTAAATCCTATCTCTTACGTCTACATTTTCATGTATTTCATCATCTGAAGTCTTTTATGATTGTGTAAATTTGGATTGTCTAGTCTACTTAAGTGAATGGTTATATTCCTTATAGGATTGATTCAATAACTTACCTTCATATTGAATTGAAGTTGATGAGTAGTTGGATAGTGTATTGGTATGATCTTAATTGAATTAAAGTGAAGTTATAGGCAAGAGGAAATCAAAACATTCAATTTTATGTATCACCCATTTCCATTTCAATCATCCTTCTCCCCTTTTCCTTTTCAAGTTAATAGTTAGGTGCATCCTGATTTTAAGGAATCCGACCTTCTCTAGAGATTTAATCTCATTGATCAAGTCCCACATAGATATATTTTTTCCATGTTTTACAAGGTTGTTTAGGTCACTAACTACACCTAAAAATGGGTCCAAAATTTTGTGACAATAGTTTTTGGCACGCCCAGTGGGACACAAATTCAATTGCATAAGTTTTTTGGTTAGCCGATTCAAGCATCATTCATTGAGAATTTGGGTTTTATTCTTAGTGTCATCATCCTTTGGGGGAATTTCATCAAACACCATGGTGACTCTAACTACAAAATCTACTGGTTTCAATTCCAAGAGATGGTATGTGTAATGATCAACTCTGATCTTTTACGTTTCTTCAAATTTCTATGAGATTGTTTATTTGAATGCCTAATCATGGATACTTTCCATAGAAATGTTTACTATGCTCTTCCATATCATGAAATTCCTACCCCTCAACCCTCATATTATCAATATCAAGCCCAACTGCAGCCTGGTTATGGATCATTTCTATTGCTACACCAAAAAACCAACATGTTCACTATGCATATCACTTGCCCACCCCTTCTCCATCTTCCTTGTCTACAAAAATATTTGATGAGCTTTTATCCATGATGATGGTCTTCCAAAGCCAGATGGAGAATAAGCTTCAAGACCAAAATTCATTGATGTAAACTATGGACATGAGGTTTCAAGAATAGAGTAAGCAGTTGCAGGCCTAGGACATGTAACTTGATGAGATTACAAGGCAATACGACCTTGACATGCAACAAGAGGAGATGGCATACAAGGCCTATCTCCAAGAAGAGAAGAAAATGAAATTCCAACATGGGCAATTTGAGGAGGGATACACCTGTCAAGATTCCCCTCATCAACAAGAGCCAAATTATCAGACTCTCCTTCACTCATTGAAGTGGGGGATACAAAACATCAGTTTGAGTAGGACCTTACAAGAGGGTTGGCTACAATAGAGGAGGAAACGAGGCTTAAGATTTCTCAAATGAAAGCATCTGAAGTACAAGAAGCTCCTACACATAAATTTTCCATTTTCAAATAGAGTACACATTCCCCATTACAAGAAGTTGCACAATAGCCTAAGGTCCATTCTCCAAACTTCATCATTCCAAGTTCTAGGCAACTCCCTCCATCACAAGATCCTACTAAAGAACATGAGGTTTAGCCTTCTAGTTTCTTTCCAAATCCCTTTTTTGGATAATAAATTGATGTGTTAATTTTTCATGTGGATGAATCTCATGTTGCTATAAATCCTCAAGTAGTGCAAGAGGAGAAGATATGGACAATGATTCCATGTGATCATTGGATGAAACCTGTTTCTTGTGAGTTATCACGAGTTAGTGGAGGATACAAAGGAGTTGCAAGAGGATATTGAGAAAGTTGTATTGATTCAAACCTCTCTGCAGATTAAGGGCGAAAAAAGAAAGAGGATCCAATCCTCTTATGTGAGGGGTTTTCCTCTTTTGTTGAAGAATAAAGGAAGAACAAAGTTGTTCCTTCCTTTGAGGAACAAATCCTGGCTAATGATCCTATAGAAGGATCAAAGGGTTTGTTGCAAGGAGAAGAGGAACAACTGAATTAGTTGTTGTAGTAGGAAGTTCTCCATGATATGAAGGATAAGAAAGAGGCTCTCAAGGATATCCCTATCCTTGAGAAAGAGCATATAAAGTTGCATGAGGTTTCTCCTCAACCTATGCATGTCATTACAACTGTTATAGAGGAGATTGATGGTGTGGATGACCTCTTGGATGAGTTTGATGTTTTCGGCTCATCTATTGATATTGAGTTTTCATCTCCTCCAATTGAATATCATAAGTTGTAGTAGTAGCATGTGGAGATTCACTCCATACCAAAGAAACAAGAGGTGGTTCTTGAGTAGAAAGAAGAGAATACACCATCACAAGAAGAGGAAGAGCCATCTCAAAACCATCAAGATACTAATGTTTCAAAGTACAACGACAAGGTATTGATTGAAGAACATGTAGATTTGTCTTGCTCATAATGATAGTGTTTTAGTATTGGAGAACTTTTTTGTTCTTAGTATTGAAGGAATATTCCATAATATAACAATATGTATGATATACTTGACTTTGCATTGCCTAGTTCCCAAAACGCATGAAAAGAATAATCAGTTGATAAGGAAGGGCATCTACTTAAAAAATCTAGCTAATGTCTTTGTTTGATGTTTTTTAATTGTAAACTCTTGTACATAGTAGGCTTAGTTTTTCTAGCTTTTCAAGAAGTGCACGAACATAGCTATTTTCTTCTAAAGACAATAGGTTTTGAGGTTTTGTTCAAATGCAAGAGGGTTGAGTTGAGTTCTTTGTTTCTCATATTTTGACTCCATGCCCAATGGATTATGAAGCTACTAGTATTTTTCACTTAGCAGGCAAGTGCCCCCATAATGTTGCTATTAATGTTGACCTTTTAGCTCACCACCAGATCCTCAGATCATTTTTTTCAATACAAGGTCCAGTTGAGTAGATAGTAGAGCTATTAGTGTGGAATACCTTAGATCAGGAATTTTGGTGTAACATCTCTTATGTTCCACCAAAATAGACATGCATTTCTTTAATAGGGACCAAAGATTGGATTTCAACGAGAATTGTCTACTATTTCCTTGAAATTCCAACAAATTGATCATTGGGCTGAGAATGCAAATTTTGGGGTTATTGACCTCATGCTTTGATGATTAAGTTTATCAACAAGTGTCTTTCCAATCTCAGGGATCATCAACAATCATAATGGAGGAAATCGTGTGTTTCAATGAGCCTTGCTACACTGATGAAGTTCATCATGTAAAGTCTTCAATGATTGTGTAAATTTTGATTGTCCAGACTTACTTAAGTGAATGGTTATATTCCTTGTAGGATTGATTCAATAACTTACCTTCATATTTAATTGAAGTTGATGAATATTTGGATAGTGTATTGGTATGACATTCATTGAATTAAACTAAATTTATATGAAAGAGGAAATTAAAACATTCAATTTGATGCATCACCCCTTTCCCTTTCAATTATCCTTCTCCCCTTTTCCTCTTCAAGTTAATAGTTAGGTGCAATCTGATTGTAAGGAAGTTGGCCTTCTCTGGATATTCAATCTCATTGATCAAGTCCCACATTGAGGGATTGTTTCCATGTTTCACAAGGTTGTTTAGGTCACTAACCATCACCTAAAAAAGGGTGCAAACTTTTTTGACAATAGTAGTGAAAGCTTCAACTTACATGTTTCTCCCAAATTTGTTTCCATAATTCCTTCTTTTACAATTTCCTTTTTTGGATCAGAAATAGCCTACAAAGCTAGGGTGATCAGTCCAATGACCAGAGACCTTATTCCAAGCTTGGATTATTTGGGTGTGTGAGAAAAGTGTGATTAAACAAGAACATACAAACTTTGTTATATGTGGAGTTGTCTTTCTTTTATTATTTGCCGCATTAAGTAAGGGATCATTCACTAAAGGATCTTCATTCCTATGTTATTTGTAAGGAGAGTTTGAAATCACCACAATTAACACCCCATGGTTACAGCCTGGGGACCATGGGATTCATTTTCAACCATGCTTGCAAGTTTCCAACTTTATTTTTTAACTATATTATTGAAGAGGAATAAAAGGAACCCTAATTGATTATCAGGCCAATCGTATTCTAGATTTTAATACTTAGTAAGCATCCCTTTATAAGATGGAAATAAATCTATATAGTGTAATAAATATAATATGGTGGAATTTTTATTTAGGTCCTATCTTGGACATGTTCATTGTATTTTCGGTCCTAGCAAAATTGTGCAATGCATTGTTTATATTCGTTGGTACTGAATGTCTCGAAGATGGAGTAGCGTGTTGGTATGCACGAGGTATGTTGCATTGAGAAAGGTGGTCCACATTTCATTATTCACCACTGCAGGAATGCTTTGGTGTGACCTATTTTGAATTGATTTAGGTCGACTTGATTATTTGCATCAAGTAGTATAAGAATAACAATGATATTAGTTGTTGTGAGTATGCATGATGCTTGTATATGTGTAATATGCAAAGTGAATGCAAATAGAACATGGAAAGATTTGTATGTTGAAGATCATGTGAGTTGATGCAACTGGTAGCAGACTCTTATATCATTTATTTATATTTCAAAGTGTTTGTAACTATTGACCTTTTCATCCCACCATCAAATCCTCAGAGTATTTTTTATCATAGGGTTCGGGTTGAGCAGATTGTAGAGCTAAATCAATGTGGAATTCTTTAGATCAATCATTTTGGTGTAGCATCCCTCATGTTCCACTGAAATAGATGTGTAGTGATTCAATAGGGACCGAATACTATATTTTGGTGATACCTATCTACTATTTCCCCGAGATCCCAAATAGATTATTCATCGAACTGAGGACACAAATTTTAAGATAGTTGGTCTCATGTTTTGTTGACAAGGTTTATAGGCTAGTGTCTTCCTGACGTATGGGTAGTTCACCGTGAAAGAAATGAGATAGGTGGAAGTCTTGCCGATGTCAATTTCATCGGGCATTAGAGGTAATCAAATTGAGCATCCTAATAGTTCATATCTTGTTGATGGATGTCATCAGAGTAAGTCACCTTGATGAGTCTCTTCATCGATGATTGAAAGGGATAAAAGTGTGAGTTTTGATAGTGTAGGTTATGTCGATGGGTCACATTGGCATAAGTTTCCCCGATGGTCGGTTAGTATACTCAAGGGTAGTTTGTTCATCGATGGAGCTAATTTTGGGCTTTACTGATGAAGTTTATTGGCCAGAGTCTTTCTAGTCTTGATGTTCATTAGCAATTACGAGGGACAAAATCTTACGGGCTGACAATGTATGGTATACCAATCATTACATCGATGAGTGCTTTACTGATAGGATTGGCTACATAGATAGATGATAGGATTGTATCGGTATATCATCGAGGTAACACCCCCGATGATTTTCTTCATCAACAATCGGAAGGGACCAAATTTTGTTGACCAATAGTTCATGCTCCACTGATGAATCTTACCAGAAAAGCTCATCTGCGGTCTTGCCAAAATTATTGAACACCAATCCAGTGTAGGGTCTTCATTATGAAACTTCTCATGGATTCTCTGATATTTGATAGTTTCTTACATTAGATTATTTCACTCATTAGAGTTTGGTTATCAGGGAATCTCTTCCCAATAATAGACATAATTATTTTGGGTGCCAAGTGTGTAGTGTAAAAATGACCACACTTCTATGAACCATTACTTGCAAGGTTGCTCAACAATGAGGCCTCACAAAGCGGCTCATAGCTCTCTATGCATGGAGTTGCAAAGGACTTATGAGTTTTGCTCTCAGCTAAAGCTACAAGAATGTGACCTTGCTAGTCAACCATGCAATGAGAGATTCAAGTGAAGACAAGGGCAAGAGTGCCAATGTCCCCAAGAATCTAAATGAAAAATGCAATGCAAATGCAACTAGTATGAATGTGCAAGACTAATCTATCAAATGAAGTGCAAACTAAACTATGAAAAGAAGTACAATAGATTTCAAGCCCCTAATTAAGCTATGTGAGACCCATTCTATTGCATAAAAGAAAATCTAATCCATGATGCCATGATCATGCAACTAAGAAAAAAAATATAAACTAGATGATGAAAGCAACAAGTCTTCAATGTCTTCAAACTCCAAATGCACCTAAAACCTGCAGCATAACATTAGCATAAAAACATGGATATATGCAAATGGAGGAGAGAGCTCTCCTTTTATAGGAAATGAGGTGAAATGGACCATGGAGATTAAGAGGCAAAAAGTCTTAATCAGCGGTGGAGCTTGAAAGAGGAGCAATCCATGTGCACAAGCATCCTCCAATGAGAGTGAAGTGTTGACTTTTGAGCCTCATGTGAGACAAAAAGTGCTTTTTCCCTTTTTATAAAATAGGAATAATGCTTTATTTGTGCAACTTAGGATAAGAGGAAAGTGGGGGCTTTTTATTTATTAAAAGGGGAGGAAATATTCCTTTTAAATAAATAAAGACTTAGGATAAATGGTTAGCCCCTAGGATAAAAATCCAATATATGATCGAAATTAGGATTTGATCAAGAAATTGATAATGTTCAAAAATATTGATTAATGATCAAAATGATTCAGGATTGATAAATCAAATAAATGGGGCCCAAAGTCTAGGCGACCATTTTTGGGTGCATACATTTGCCCCTCTTTGACTAATGTGTGATTGATTTGGGAACACATGTAGTCAAAGAATGAAGTTGAAATGTGAGATCGATCTGGGATCACAAAACAACTCAGATATGAGGTCGATTCGGGATCACATCTGGACAAACATAAACAAAAGCTTAGACCAACACCATCACTGCTAGGTGCAAATCAAGCTTTAGACAAAACTATCACCGTCGCTGCTAGGCAATAATCAAGTCTAAAAATGGGAGATAAGAATCTCAAATTTGAGCAAAAGCTCACAAAAGATGTCTGAATCAGGAAAATCAAGAGAATTAGGGATGAGAATCCCATAGGTACTGCCCCCTCGGAGTCGAAATCGAAATCATAGAGAGGAGAACAGCGAACTGATAAAGATTTGATCAAATCAGAATAAAATCACAATCGAAGGTAAGGGTTAAATAGGTTAACCATTAGGCAATAAAACATGCCCCGGCCAGAAATGAGGGAATGGAATGAATATGAATGAAAGACTAGAAGTTTGGAAGACATGAAAAGGAAGGAATGACGATGCCCCAGCAAAGATTAAAAGATTAGGCCTCAAAAGATCAGCCAACTGCGCAGAAGGAGGGAAGATTTTGAAACCCGATTTTGACTATCAAGATGACCTCGGATTTCAATTTCGAGTCCGAAAATGGATCCAGGACGTCGAAATTAGCTAGGGGTGCAATTTTTGCGCAATTTTGAGGTGTTTTGAAAATGAGGTCAAAAAGTCAAAAGACTATAAAAGGGGTCAAAATGTCATTTTCAAAAATTATTTGTCTTTTAGTGATTTGAGAATTTCAGAGCTTTAGAGAGAGAAAATGGCCCAGCAAGCAGGAGTTCCCATCCACAGGCATCGATTCGAGCGCGCCCGGTTGCACAACCGGCCACCACATTATCCTGCCCTGGTATGTTTTCAAAAAACTCGAGCTTGTTGGTCATTTTTAGCATTTAATAGCACGTTTTTTCAAATTTTCAAATTTCAAATTTTTTCTTAGGTGAAATATCGCGCGATACTTTAGAAGTATCGCGCGCTTTGGGGCGAAGTATCGCGCGATACTTCGCGTGCCCCAAAAGTATCGCGCGACCTTAGACACCAGTATCGCACGATACTGGGCGAAGTATCGCGCGATATAAGGTTTATCGCCCCACTATAAGGAGAAGTATCGCGCGATACTTCTCCAAAAAAGAATATCGCCCAGCATAAAATATTATTTTTAATGCATTTTTGAGCAAAAATGACATGGGTCTAGACAATGTTACATTTTTAAGATGTTTTATACTGAGTTTTTGGACATCCATCATGATATGTGCTAACAACGGGCTTGGTTTTGGCTTGCAGGAGGTTTTTCTGGCGCTCATCATCAGAGCGCCGAAGGTGACAGGATTACGGTGTGTCCGAGATCTGGATGATCCGGGCAATGCCGACCTTAGGGCGATGGGATTCCGGTATCTGTTGAGGTACCCATATATTCGAGCAGACCATGGGTTGTTGACTGCGCTGGCCGAGAGATGGCACAGCGAGCACAACACCTTCCACCTTCCTACAGGTGAGGCATCCATCACACTGGAGGATGTCTATAGGATCCTCCGAGTTCCATGCCACGGAGAGCCTGTAAGTATAATCATGTTTTTGAGATAGTCATGTAAAATGTAACGTTTCCAAAAGATGAAAACTAACATGATTTATGTGTTGTCACAGGTATACTATGATCAGGATGCCACTGAGGGGCGTCGATTGATTCAGGAGATGTTTCAGGATGTGACTATCCTGGACAGGCATGTCAGCTAGGAGCGACTGCTTGATGATTTTGGCAGAGATTATCCGGTGCCATGCATTGTGGTATCTATCATCTCATAGATCTTGATGACTGATCGCAGTCAGAAGGGATTCCCGCTTGGATGGGGCAGGTTACTGGTAGACTTGGTAGGCAGGCCCCGACGGATGGCATGGGGGCCTGCGATCCTGACAGAGATGTATCATGAGCTGCATGAGATCGTCTACAGGGATAGTCAGACATGGGCATGTGGTGCCATCCTGGCACAGGTATGGGCATGGGAGCACATTGCTGTGGTGCGCCCCAGGGTTCAGCCGAGGGAGAGGAGGTACCCCTACATTTATAGGTACATCGGGTTTATATCACATGCCCATTCTGGGGATGTGACCTACTACAGGCGGATTTTGGATGAGATAGCCTCATTCACATGGAGGTCGTACAGGGAGGTTGAGGTTTGGGGGGATGCCGCAGATGAGTTGAGCTACATGTTGTGCAGTCGGCCACTGGTAGGTCGATATGCGGAGATCGTAGAGAGATTCTGCATCACTCGGGTGTGGCAGCAGTTTGGGAGGCAGCAGCGATTCTTGATAGAGACTACTACATATGCCAGGGCTAGGGATGAGGAGGGGCATGGGTGGCTACCCATGCTGGATTATCAGCAGGCTGTCGCAGAGACAGCAGCTATCAGGAGCGAGCCTTGGGATTATTTCCCAGATGTGGCAGACGCAGGGGCTGATGGAGCCTACAGAGCAGAGCGGCGGAGGGTACCATTCCCTCAGTTTACAGTACCAGATGTACAGGTGCCAGTGCCGGGAGGAGACGGAGGAGACGGAGGGGACGGAGGGGATGGAGGAGAGGAGGGAGGGGATGGAGGAGATGGCAGGAGGGGGAGAGGGAGGAGGATGGATAGAGGAGAGGGGTCCAGATCAGGTGGCCAAAAATGGTCATGGGGACAGAGATCGGCGACACCTGAGGAGGAGGCGAGACCAGCTCGCCGGCAGGCAGAGGCACAACAGGAGCAGCCTGCCGGGGGAGAGGACCTGAGAGCCCAGATACAGGCTCAGGAGGCAGAGATATAGCAGCTGCGGACTACTATAGCTGTGAGAGATCAGCAGCTCCTAGATCTGAGGGCAGAGCGGGATCAGCAGATAGCTGATCTCAGAGTAGAGATAGCACGCCGTGAGGCGATGGCACAGGTCGAGGCACTAGAGCTCTGACGAGAGTCAGCGAGAGCTGCCTATTACCACGGGTTATATTTGCAGGCCATCCCAGAGGGTGAGAGAGCACCATCATACTCTCAGTGGGCAGGGGTATCAGACATGGTACTCGATAGGAGAGCCATGCCTCCTCCACCACCACGAGCTCCTCACGAGGGTGGTAGCGAGTCTTAGGATTAGGTCTTAGATGTTTTAGACATATTTTGAGACTGTTGATCCAGATTTTGGGATCCCATATTGTATTGTATATCATGACATTGTATATGAGATTACTGGATGTTCGATGTATCATGTGTATTTGTCTCACTTGTGATGGATGTATCAGTTTATGTATATTGTCTTATCATTTTGCTCAAAATGCTTATGTATGTGCTTATGTATGTTCTCTCTCATAGATGTATGTTTAATTCTCATATGTATGATATAGACTTATGTTTCTCGAAAATGACAGTTTTGATATAGATATGATGATATGATTAACCCCTTGTGATGAACAGGAACAGGTTCGAGATGAAAAAGACAAGGAGCGAAAGACATGATCAAGAAGGAGAGAAGATGAGCGCAGTTGACTGACAGGTCCACGTAGGATGAAAAGGAGAGCTCTTTCCATATGCCAAATGCAACACTAGACTAACATGAACCTAAAAATGCAAGCTATTATGAAAGTGGTTGACTTGCAAGGTCACAATGCTTATAGACATCTAATTATCATCATTGAGCGTTATTGGTAGCGTCGTAAGATCATACAATGCACACTAGCGTAACTATGTGAATATGAATATGATCTTTATCAGATAGAGATGTGGGAATCTCACCTAGGCATCAAAGACATATAGGTCAAGATGGCTAGTGCGGTGAGATCACCTAAATTTGATATGGTGAGATTATGCTTGTATCAAGACACATGAAAGTCAGGATAGCTAAAAGCATGCACGCGCAAAACAGTCAAGGATAATACCTTGTCAATCCATAGTGTCAAGTAGGACCAGCATAAATGCTCATGACAGTTAGGATCAACAAAATATACCCACAAGTAGATAAAGAAAGAAAACATGTTCTCATTCCCTCAGTCTTCTAGCTATGCATCATCGAAAACTTCTCAGGGAGAGATCACTCATCAAAGAAATCCTCATAGACAGCACACAAAGAAAAATAAAGTCATCATATCGTTATCGAGTTGATTGTTTAAGTGCATGTGTGTTGGTCATAGAGTCAAATTCTAAGTATCATATCTGCAAATGAGAAATATCGGGTCATACGAGACTGTTTGGGTAAGACACCTGATAAGTGTTAAGAAACACTCGACGCAAGGGTAGTGTTGAAAAACACTATTTGGGGTGGTGTTGAAAAATACCTATTGTGAAATGCCCCAAGAGACAGACGCACCTAAAAGACCAATGCTAACAGTTATGCCCCCTAGACAAAGGCAAAGACCAATTCTAGACTAGGCCAAATAAGGTCAAGGCATGATGGAAAGTGGTTAAGTGTCGAGAGCGCATGCTAACAAATAGGGGTGCAAAGGCCTCAAGTAGCGCCTGTTTCCAGGTTTTCACCACTTGGATTTATTGCAATTTTTCTCTTTTTTGAATTTTTGCTACCAAGGCGCCTATTGCTAGGTTTTCACCAAGGCACTTTTTCTATTTTTTTGATTTTTTGAATATTTTGATTTTTTTGTATTTTTTTTTCAGGACTTTATATGCTTTTTAGGGTTTTTTCAGCATCATATATCAATTTTTTTAGAATTTTTTCAGGATCAATAAGATATGTACAAAGGATGCCTCCAGACAGAACGGGCATCAAGGATAGAACTTCTTGAGGTGCGCAATGTTGATGGGATCAGGGAGCTGTTCCCCATCAGGATCTGACAGTAAATACGCACCAGTACCAAAAGCAGCTGTGATGACATATGGTCCAAGCCAGTTAGGTTCAAACTTGCCCTTTTGCTCTTTGTTTTGTTGGTTCTTAGGGTTCTCTCGTAAAACAAGATCACCTATTTAAAATTCTCTAGGGCGAACCTTCTTGTTGAATGCCTTGGACATACGCTTCTGATACATTCTCATATGATCAAAGGAAGCCTTACGCTTCTCATCTAGAAGTTCTAGTTCCTGTAACCTCATGGCGCGGTAATCCTCATCTGTAATCAAACCTTTGAGTGAGACTCTAAGTGATGGTATCTCGACTTCTAGAGGCAATATTACTTCAGCGCCATAGGTGAGAGAGAAAGGAGTGGCTCCTGTTGGTGTGCGAATGCTTGTTCTGTAAGCCCATAGTGCTGGATTGATTTGTAAGTGCCAATCCCTACCATTCTTGTGTACTGTTCTATGAAGAATCTTAAGAATGGTTTTGTTAGAAGCTTCTGCCTGTCCGTTTCCCTGTGGAAAATAGATGGAGGACCAGTGTTGCTTGATTTTAAACTTTTTGCATAGGTGCTTTAGGTCCTTATTCTTAAATTGACCTCCATTGTCAGTAATGATTTCAGAAGGCACTCCAAATCGGCAAATGATATGATTCAAGATGAACAAAGAAATGGTCCTTCCTGAAGCAACAGAAAGTGGTACAGCCTCCACCCATTTTGTGAAGTAGTCAGTGGCAGTAATAATGAACTTGTGTCCACCTGATGAGTTGGGATGAATCTGCCCAACCAGATCAAAGGCCCAGCGCTGAAATGGCCAATGAGAAACAGAAGGAATCAGCTCCCTACCTGGAGCATGAATCAGGTTGCTGTGTTTCTGACATTTTTCACATGACTTAGCAAAGGTGACTGCGTCCATCTGCATTGTGGGCCAATAATATCCTGCCCTAAGCAAACTTTGGGCCATGGCAAGACCATCACAAATGCCCTCGTGGATGTCAGCTAACGCTTGGTTGGATTCCTCCTTTTCCAAGCACCTAAGGAGCGTCCCATCTAAACCCCTCCTATATAAATCACCAGAGATGAGGGTGTGGCGAGAGGCGTTACGGATGAGGTTTCGGCATTCGGAGCGGGTGAATGTGTCAGGGATGATGCCATCACGAAGATATGAATAGATAGCACCATATCGGGAAGACTCGTGTGTGATAATGGCACAAATGACACGGCTTTCAGACGAGTCAAAGATGGGATGGTGTAGCTCTTCCACCAGGAATTCAAATCTAGATTCATGTGTCTCCAACTGAAGAAGTGAAGCTAATGTGGCCATGGCATCTGCAGCTTTGTTCTCTGTCCTAGGGATTTGTTGAAACGTCACAAAGGTGAAATAGCATCTCAAAGAATCAACCATCTTTTTATAGGGTATCAATTTGTCATCCTTGGTTTGATAATCTTCATTGACTTGGTTGATGATTAACTGGGAATCCCCAAAGACATGTAATCTGTGATGTTCCATTCTATAGCCATTCTCAAGCCATTAGTTAAAGCTTCATATTCTGCAATGTTATTGGTACATGGGAATAATAGTTTGTAAGACTTCGGAATGTTGTACCCATGTGGAGAAACAAATAACACTCCAGCACCTGATCCATTTTGCATGCGGGAACCATCAAAGAACATTGTCCAAGTGCGAGTGGTTGTATACAAGATGTGTTCATCTGGGAATTCCACTTGGACTGGCATACTATCCTGGATTGAAAAATCAGCTAATTGGTCGGCAATAGCTTGCCCTTTTATTGCCTTCCTTTCAACGTACTCTATGTCAAATTCAGTGAGGACCATCATCCATTTAGCAAGTCTACCCGTCAGGGCAGCCTTACTAAGCAAGTATTTAAAGGGATCAATTTTGGCAACCAAATGTATGGTATGAGCAAGCATGTAGTGGCGCAACTTTTGAGAAGCAAACACCATTGCGAGACAAGACTTCTCAATATTATTGTAATTGATCTCATAAGAGACTAGAGTACGGCTGATATAGTAGATGGCCCGTTCTTTCCCAGTATCATCTGTTTGAGCCAATAATGCCCCAAGGGAAGTGTCTGTAGCTGAAATATATAGGATCAATGGTTTCCCTGGAATAGGAGGCATTAGGATCGGAGGATTGGCCAATTATTGTTTGATCTGATCTAGGCTCTTTTGACAATCCTCGTTCCAAACACAAGAAGCACCCTTATGCAATGTCTTGTTGAAGGGTTGCGCTCTATCTGCAAGCTGAGAAATAAACCTCCTAATTGATTGAAGACGTCCCTGAAGACTTCTCATTTGGCTGATATTTCGAGGAGGTGGCATATCTAGGATTGCTTGGACCTTTTCGGGGTCAACCTCGATACCTTTTGCTGATATTATGAATCCTAAAAGCTTGCCTGAGGTGATGCCAAATGCGCACTACTTTGGATTCAATCTGAGTTGAAATTATTCCATACGATCTAGAATTACTTCCAGATCATTGAGGTGTGTGTCCCTTTTTCTTGATTTTGCCAGGGTATCATCCACATAATCTTCCATATTTTTGTGCATCATATCATGAAAGATAGTCGTCATAGTTCTTTGGTAGGTTGCTCCTGCATTCTTTAACCCAAATGGCATGACGTTCCAGCAGTAGGTTCCCCATGCACATGTGAATGCTGTTTTCTCTTGGTCTTCAGGAGCTATTTTGATTTGATTATACCCCGAGAAACCATCCATTAGGGAATATATGTCATAGCCCGCCATCATGTCCACTATCATGTCAATGTTTGGAAGTGGAAAATCATCCTTTGGGCAGGCTTTGTTTAGATCTCTAAAATTTGTGCAGACACGAATGGACCCATCATGTTTGGAGACCGGTACTATGTTTGAGATCCATTCTGCATAATCGATGGCTCTAATAAATCCAGCTCTCAAAAGTTTTTCTAATTCTCCTTTGACAAGTAGAGCTATATGTGGATGCATTTTTCTTAATCTCTGTTTTACTGGCTTGACTCTTGGAGCTATAGATAAGTGATGCATTATGAGATTCGTGTCAAGCCCTGGCATGTCTAAGTAGGTCCATGCAAAATTAATTTTCTTTTTCTGTAAAAACTGTACATATGCCTTGGTCTCTTCCTCTGATAAAGACTGAGCAAGATGGACTATCTGAGGATTTTCTTCTGTGTTTAAATTGACCGGCTTTGTTGGTTCAATCAATATTGATGATCTATCCTGGAAATAACTCGGCAAGTTATTAAGTACCCCATCCTTAGGTGCCTCAAAGAGGTTTTCACCTTCGGATGCGTCATTTCTTTTTACTATTTTTGGTTCTGACACCGCCACAAAGTGGTTTTCGCCATCAGACCTATTTTTCTTTTTGTCTTTTGTTTTGAGACTGAGGTACTTAATATCAGGCTCTGTCATGCTGGTTGTTGGTTCACTGGTGGAAGAAGCCATGGGTTCGAGAGCATTTAGATAGCAAGCAATTTCGTAATCATTGTGAAATGTGGAGAATGTGGGCTCTTGGTGGCGCTGAGACCAGTCAATCAGGTCAAAGTGAACAAGGGGTAAGTCAATGGTGGGTTCGATGTTGTTAATGCGAAAGGTGTCATCTCTAGTGACCATATAATCAGAGTTCATCAAGTCTTCTCCTAAGATACCTGAATTAGGACTCATCCTATCAAACGAAGCGTCGTCTACTAAGGCGATTTGAGGAGGGCAATCCTCTAGTCTGACACTAGGATCGTTAGTCGCATCGGGTTGGGTACTATAGGCATGGATAATATCCACGTCTAGATCAATTGTTGCATCTGAAAGTGAATCCCATTCATATTCATGGGAGTCTGTCTCTGAGTCATCATTTAGGCCTCGTGATGTAGAAGCCTCAAGGTTAGGAAGGGTTTCCCCTTCTCTAGTGCTAGTATTGGTACTATCCGTCGCAGCTAGGACAGTAACACTTTCCTTTGTCGATCTAGCAGTCACACAGTCACTATCCGTCGCAGCTGGGATAGTAGGACTATCAAGCATCAAATCTATGGAATCTCCCCAAAGGAGATTCGTTGAGGGCACCCAATCATCAGACACATCTTGTTGGTTGGAGAGATCAGGCGTATAATCTGCATCACTGTCACTGTCCGTCGCAGCTGGGACAGGGATACCTTTCTTCTTCTTATTCTCAAAACCTAAGCCGACCGTGGACTTACTCTTTCATCCAAAAAGAGCGTGATCAAGAGGCTCGGCTTTAGCATCCAGCCTATGACTAAGGGGGCCATATCCTGGATATCCCATATTTTTAACCAGTGTATACCCTTTCCCATAAGTTTCAGGTGAGGGAGCAAAATTCTCGTTATGTTTGTATTTCTCCTCGTGATATATCCAGTCCCTTACAGCAACTTCCTCTTTTTCTTCTTGAATGGGGACTGAAGACTCAACAAATTTCCCAAATAACGTCATTGCTGATGACGAAGGCTTCACATTTGGGGATGGTCTCCCATAAGACCTAGGAGAGATTGGCATTTTTGTAAAAGAATCAATCTTATAATCTCCCATCCCAAGGTCCATGGTCTTGAATTTCTGCTTGCATTGTTCAAGTGAACTGCTAGGATTGTCGGCTTCCCTATTCAAAGGTACATGTGATCCCGCAAACATGTTATTAACTGATAGAGCACTATCTCCAGGGATGCAAACTTCTACACCGTTATAGGGAAATTTTACACACTGGTGATATGTTGATGGTACTGCTTGCATTTCGTGTATCCACGGCCTACCTAGCAGAATGTTGTAGGCTAGAGGTCCAACATCAACAATTTAGAATAATATATCTTTTTCTACGGGACCAATGTGAATAGGCAAAACAGCCAATCCCTTAGAACTTCTTTCTGCCTCGTCATATGCTTTGATTGTGATTCTTTTCTTTGTGTCAATGACGTTCTCGAAATACCCTAGAGCTAGCAGCAAACTCAGGGTACAAATATTGAGCCCCGCACCCCCATCTATCAGTACACGCCTAACACGGGTTTTATGAATCATGACTTTGATGTGTAAGGCCAAATTATGTGGGTGACTAATGGATTTGTCATCTTCTTCTGAGAAGGTGAGGTAATGAGGGCTAGCCAAATGGTTGACCATGTTTTGGAATTGGTCAATATCTAAGTTATTAGGGACATTAGCTACTCGCAAAGCATCCTCGAGGACGCGCTTGTGCTTAGGAGATAATTCTAAAAGCTCAAAAATGGATATCTGAGTGGGTGTACGTTGTAGCTGGTCAATAAGATTATAATTGGAATCGGGACCAACGACAGATTTGGGAGGAGCACCTTTGGACACGGGCTGTTTAGACTTGCTAGTGCTAGGACCTTTGATGATAATGGGTGCTTGGGCCTGACCCCTAGTGACAGCATTGAGGGACTGGGGCCTTCCTTGTGAGTGAGGACCTCTTATCACCACAGCGGGTCTTTCATTAGTCATAGGAGTTGAGTCCACATTATGTCCATAAGGATCTTTCTTTCTCACCATGTTGATGTTATCGTCAGCCATTTCAAGCATGTTAATCACATTGTCAGCATGTGTGTATGTATAGTTAATAGCCACCTTGCCATTCTTACTGCTAGAATTCTCTCCTTTTTCATATTTAGGCAAGGGCTCTTTAAAGGCTTTATGGTCTGCATTAGTGGTTAACCCATCCACTTGTAATTGTCCTTTCTCAATAAGGTCTTGGACAAGATGCTTGAGTTTAAAACAATTTTCTATGTCGTGTCCAATCCCATTATGGAAAACGCAAAAAGCCTTAGCATCCCACCAATGAGGTAAAGGATCTGGTATTTGATGTTTTGTAGGATCCTGTGGGTGCGCCAAATCATGAGCAACTAATGTCTTAAAAACATCTGCATAGGATTCTTCCAATTTAGTAAATTGTCTTTTCTCCATTTTAGATCTCTTTTGATACTTAGGTTTGTCTTGTTGCGTTGAAGATGTTTGCAACTTCATAGCTTGAACTGCATGAGAGAGGTTAAGAACTCCATTTTTTACCTGAGATGAATCAACAACTCCGTCGTTGACCACTTGCTTGTTTTTGTTCCAATAGGAGTTCTTTTTGTCCTTGTTACCGTTAGTATTGTTATTTTGGCTATTGTTGTTATTTGTTGGTTTAGCCAAAATTCCTTGTTCTTTTAGGACATCCTCAATGCGACATGCCACCTCTACCATAGTATCAAAGGAATTAAATGGGATTTTCTTGACTTCATATTTGAGTTCTGGTATTAGATTGTTCACAATGATATCAATTCTCTCTTCTTCAGGGATTGTCCTTGGATATTTCGAACACAATCGCCTCCATCGTTGTAAAAAGGTGACAAAAGATTCCCCTTGATTTTGTTTAAGTTTACACAAATCAAGCATTGTGACCGACCTAGATAAGTTGTAAGCGGAATGCTGAACAAATCTTTGGACAAGTTCTTTAAATGTCTTTACTGGAGGGGAAAGGTTGGTGAACCACTCCATGGCTTGACCTTTTAAACTCCTTGGGAATAATCTCAGCAAGTAGGAGTCTTCATGGTGAAAGGAAAAGCTCATTATGTAGAATTGTCGAACATGGTCGTGAGGGTCACCAGTGCCATCATATTTGTCGTATGTTGGGAATTCAACTTTCTTAGGGAATTCTACCATCACCACACTTTTGTCAATGGGGTTAGGACATATGGAGTCCAAATGAAATGTGCTCTTGGGAGCCTTCATCCTGTCTATATCCTTTTGCATTTGTAAGATCACCTCGTCAGTTGAAGGATTCTATTTCTTGATCTTTTGGTGAACATCAAAATTATATGGAACTTTAGCGCCTTTGTTGATAAGACTTTCCAAGAATTGGTCTTTGTTTTGTTCCACATATTGCTCCACATAGGCTTGAAAGGATGGTTCTTGTTGCATAGTCATGAAGTCCATATGATCAAATTTAGCATAACTGCCTCCGTGTTGTGAGCCATGATGTGCTCGTTGGGAGGGTTGTTTTGAATGTCTATGAGATGACTGTCTCCTATGATGGTCATATCTTGAAGTCCTTCTTCCTCTAGGACTTGGGGATCGTGAGGGTGTCTTTGATCTTCTTCGAGGGCTAGGGGAAGGGGTAGATGGGGGCGAGTTGATCCCACTATTGGCTCCCCTCCCGTTAAATCAACTTTGGAGTTGTTGTGCATAGAGTCTATCTTCTTCTTCTTGGGCGACTCTTTTCTATATATCCAACAATGCACGTTCCTCTTCCTCTAGTTGTCGGAATTTTTCCTTTTTAGCAGCCTGTTCATCTAAGTAGGCTTGCTTCTCTCTCTCAATGCTTCTCAATCTTGTATTTGCATATCGAGAGGTGTCTTTAAGTGGGGAGGTTTGTCTTGAATGCCTTATTGCATTAGCTGCGTTGATATGGTGATCACTAGATTCGTTGTTCTGGTCTTCGTGTTGTGACCCTGAATTTGAGTGAGCTTGCTTATGCTGTCTTTCAGCTCATTGATGAGCATCAAAATACCTCGCGTTGTTAGGAGGTGACCCGGGTGGACTGGCATGAGAAGAACTACCATACTCTCTTCTATGTCGTTGGAAGATATCCTCAAGAGTTTGATTCATGGCTTCTCTTTGCTGTCGGGTGAAAGTGTAACTCATGTCCATACTTGATGAAAGTGGTACAAAAGAGGTGCTCACTTCACTAGGATTAGCTTCCGGATTAAAACAAACCTCGGATTCACTCTTAGGAGATTGGTCAAAAAGGGGTCCTTTTCCCTTAGGTTGTCGACGAGTCTTGACGGGTGGTAACTGGCTAAAGGCAACAGGGGGTCGCTTCCCTTGATTAACTTGGTACCTTGTCGTAACTAACATGAAAGAGAGATACTCTCAATGATAAGGTGGCCTTTCAAAGTGTCAACACTAAACTAGGATAATCGAAGTCCTCTATTGTCTAAAGAGAAATGAAAAGAAAAGGAGGGCTTTACCAACACTGTCAAAGAGGTGCTTCAAATCAAAGGGTGACTACCCTTGCACTTTTGAATCAGGAGGTTGGACTAGGCCAAAAGATAATTGAAATTGAGATGAAAATGAAAGCGATTTGGACAATAAGAGAACTAAAATTTTTCCAGAATATAGCTAACAATTTTAAAGATGAACCTTGGCACCAAGAATGGCTTTCTAACTTGACAATTATTCCAAAGTGACTTTGTAAATCAAATGATGCTATCCCGGAGGACTAAAAACCAAAAATTTGGAGTCAAGACAGATCTCAAACGTCAGGGTGAGAAGCCTGCTCTAAGACCTAGCCTAATTGACAGCAACTAAAACTGACCAAAATTTAAGCACGGCAAAAATAAACCAGGTGATATACTCCAGGCTGCTGGGGCGATAAACCTATACCCGGGCGATACTTCACCCTAAGCCAGGTGATACTTCTTAATACTGGCGGGCGATATACTCTAGGCAGGCCGGGCGATAGTCCGTCAGGGGTGAACTATCGCGTGATATTTCTCTTCAAAGGGGGCGATATTTCTAGCATGCGCGAAGTATCGCGTGATACTTCACCTTACAGGGCGCGATACTGTTGCAGAATTATTTAACTCTTGACCAGAATTGTGTGAAATTTGCATTTTTGGGTCTATTTGGTCAAAATTTCCAGTCTGAGGGTTGATGTTTTCGATTTCAGTCTCAATATCAGCAGAATTTCAGCAGGTTTGCAAACAACAAGGGATCAAAACATGGTCTCAAATACTTGAAACAAGGGCAAAAGCAACCTTGCCAAGACAAACACTTGTGATATCAAAATTGAAACAACACCCTATGAATGCTACCGATTGTTTGTATGTAAGAACGTTTGCACTGGTATCACACAATCGAAAACACTTCAAGCAAATCTATCCTAGAAAGTCAAGGCTCAATACTTACCAACTTAGCCCACAACTTGATGCCCCCTCGCCTCACACCAAGTGGTTACCCACAAGAGATGTTGGCTTTGTCATGGAAATGTCAAATGACACAACCAAAGGGACACATATGGTGAGTATCTTAAGGTGATCCGGGTAAACCAGTTGGATCAATCCTTGCACTAAGAAGATAAGCGGCTAAAAGAGGGTGGCTTCTATCTAATGGTTCTTAATAAGGATTTCCGTTCACAACACCCCTCTTGCTCCTCATAAAGGACTAGGACCTTGCGGCCTCAAGAGTACCTTAAGCATTCATGTTCAATGTTTTCCTCATGGTCGCAATCCCATGAGCTACTCACATCAAATGAAGACAAGTGTTATGTCTATCAAGGTTTTTGGTGTCCTTGATAGCCTTGAGATTATAGTGAGTTGGAATCACTTGCCACCAAGGAGAATGATGACAAGGTTGTCCCCACTTGATTCGTTCCTCTTGATTGCTCAAGAGCAGGCCCGCTAAAGGATTCCTAAACTAAACAAAAATGGATCAAATCTTGAGGTTCAAGGTTTTTGATTCACCACAAGGGTGAAGAGCATACTCCCCTATCTCAAGAATCTCTCTCAAACACGCCAAGCAAAGAGATCAATTACCCCCTTGCTTCCAAAACCTTAAGATGGGTCAAGATTTTCTGATTCACCTAAAGGTGAAGAGCATACTTCTCCTACCACCTCAAGATCCCTTTCACAAGGTATTAAGATTCCTAATGCAATTAGTAGATGCCACAAATGAAAGGAAAGTAAATAACAAGCAAGAAATAAAAAATTTATATTTTTTTTTTGTTTTTATGCTTGGGTAGCCCTGCAAAAACTGTTAGTAGCCCTCTTTGACATGCATTTTTAGCAATTTTCAAGCAAAGGAGAGCACCTACAAACACAACTTGTTAGACCCACAATGTTAGCAAAATTAAAATCCAAATGTAAATGTGCAATAATCTGATAGATTTAAGCTAAAAGATGCAGGTTAGACCTATCTAAACAAAGCAAAACAAAACAGCAAGCTAAAATAATCAAATTCGGACAAGAAAATTGAAAACGCAAGTCTCTGCCAGACCAGGCGATATTTCTCAGACTTCAACAGTATCGCGCGATACAGTTACTTCTCAGTCGGGTGATACTTCTCAGTCGCGCGATACTTCTCAGTCGCGCGATACTTCGCACAGTGCCAGGCGATACTTCTCCCGATGTCAGGCGACAGAAGTCAATATAGTAGTGCGATACTTTTTCCGCACGAACTATCGCGCCAAGACAGAAAGTATATCGCGCGATACTTCTGAGAAGTGTCGCGCGATAATCTGAGATAGAAAACCAGAGAACGCAGATTTTTCTGAAAATTAATCTGAAAATGACGAAAAATGCATCAAATGAAAGGACAAAGCTATCTAATCTGCCCCACAGTGGGCGCCAGAAATGTGTAGTGTAAAAATGACCACACTTCTATGAACCATTACTTGCAAGGTTGCTCAACAATGAGGCCTCACAAAGCGGCTCATAGCTCTCTATGCATGGAGTTGCAAAGGACTTATGAGTTTTGCTCTCAGCTAGAGCTACAAGAATGTGACCTTGCTAGTCAACCATGCAATGAGAGATTCAAGTGAAGACAAGGGAAAGAGTGCCAATGTCCCCAAGAATCTAAATGAAAAATGCAATGCAAATGCAACTAGTATGAATGTGCAAGACTAATCTATCAAATGAAGTGCAAACTAAACTATGAAAAGAAGTACAATAGATTTCAAGCCCCTAATTAAGCTATGTGAGACCCATTCTATTGCATAAAAGGAAATCTAATCCATGATGCCATGATCATGCAACTAAGAAAAAAAATATAAACTAGATGATGAAAGCAACAAGTCTTCAATGTCTTCAAACTCTAAATGCACCTAAAACCTGCAGCATAACATTAGCATAAAAACATGGATATATGCAAATGGAGGAGAGAGCTCTCCTTTTATAGGAAATGAGGTGAAATGGACCATGGAGATTAAGAGGCAAAAAGTCTTAATCAGCGGTGGAGCTTGAAAGAGGAGCAATCCATGTGCACAAGCATCCTCCAATGAGAGTGAAGTGTTGACTTTTGAGCCTCATGTGAGACAAAAAATACTTTTTCCCTTTTTATAAAATAGGAATAATGCTTTATTTGTGCAACTTAGGATAAGAGGAAAGTGGGGGCTTTTTATTTATTAAAAGGGGAGGAAATATTCCTTTTAAATAAATAAAGACTTAGGATAAATGGTTAGCCCCTAGGATAAAAATCCAATCTATGATCGAAATTAGGATTTGATCAAGAAATTGATAATGTTCAAAAATATTGATTAATGATCAAAATGATTCAAGATTGATAAATCAAATAAATGGGGCCCAAAGTCTAGGCGACCATTTTTGGGTGCATACACCAAGGAACACAAGGACTCATTAGAGGAACACTTGCTGATGAAGAGGAAGTAGAGGTCAGTTACATTAATTTTCTCAATTGTTTCCAATGACCCATTTATTCTCATCAAATCGTTCAAGTGGTGTCATTATGGTTACAAATGGCCTCAAGTCGCATTTCTACGATATCAAAGGAAAAATCATCGAGTACTTATAAAGGGATGGTCATTCCTTTTGAAAAAAAGGATTTATTGATTGGCTCTTTCTGTCACTTCTGAAGTGATCAACTTGCAAGTATCAGTTTTCCTCTTATCTATCCCTTCTCTTCTAACTCAAACCCTGAGTCAGGGTTTGGACTTAATGTCTTACCAGAGTTGTGACTTCTCTTTAAAAGGAAATCTTGTACATTTTGTAAGGGGGTTCTTCTATGGTTCTCTTACATTGGCTATGCCCCGTATTTGTAATTTTCCTATTTCTTGCAGCAAAAAAAAAATATCATTTTTACCTCTTTTTTCCAATCTAATATTTTGTGAATCTTTCTTGCCTTGTATTGGTTGTTTCTTGTTGGTTTTATAGATTTTCATGTTGTGTCTGATGTTTTGATGGATGTCATGGTGTGAAGACTATCCTTCCTCGTAGTATCCCATTAGTTCTAACCTTCATGTGAATCTTTTAAGGTAGATTAGAGTGAAAATTAGAGTCTTTAAGTGATTTATTGGTGTCATGTGCAACTATAGGTGTATGCACCCTAAAATGGTCGCCTAGACTTTGGGCCCCATTTATTCAATTTGTCAAATATCAATTTCCTGAATCAATGCTTTGCAATTTTCAAATCAATTCCTTGATCAAATCGCAATTAAATCAATAATTCAAATATTTCTAAGGTTTGATCATTTCATCAATAATTTTATTTAATTAAAAGAAATATTCTCTTTTAAATAAATAAAATAGGCTTATTTAATTAAAAGAAATATCTTAAATAAAATAATCTTATTTAATTAAAACCCCTTTTAATTGAATGATTTTATCTTATTTAATTAAATATTTCTCTTTTTATTAAATAAACTTATCTTATTTATTTAAAAGATAATTCCTCTTTTAAATAAATAAAATCCCCACTTAAAGCAAAATCTGTGATGGAAAAAGAAATAAATCAAATAAAAAACAAAACAAAAATCATTTTCCTGATTCTTTCAATAATTTTATTTAATTGAAAGAAACATTCCCTCTTAAATAAATAAAATAACTTTATTTAATTGAAAGAAATATCTTTTAAAATGAAATAAATTTATTTAATTAAATAATTTTTTAATTAAATGATTTTATCTTATGATATCTCTCTTTTAATTAAATAATGTTATCTTATTTAATTAATAGAGAATCATTCTTTTAAATAAATAAAAAATCCTCTTAAAGCTCTTTGTGATGAAAAAAGGGAAACAAATAATTAAAAATAAATAAAATTCCTTTTCTCTCCACACTTTCTAAAAAATGAGCTTTATTTCCTCTTTTTGGATTTATCCCACATTGCTCTTGAAGATGCATTCTCTTCCACATTTTCCTATATAAGGAGCCCTCTCCTTCTCATTTTGGATCCGAGAATTTTCATGTTATTGTTATACTACAGGTTTGGAGAGCAATCTTGGAAGAAGCTTGTTGAGCACATTTGGAGCTTGGATATTTGAGACTTCTTTCTTCTTGTCTTCTTCTCTCATGCCTTATGGCAATCCATAGTTTAGATTAATATTGCATTCACATAATAGTTTAAATTCATGTTTCCTTTCATAGATTAACATTGTATAAGCATTCATTTCAATAGAATAGTTTATTTCTTGCATTGTTATCATCTAGACTAGTTTCATTTGCATGCAATAACTTGATGATCATGGAGATTAGCATGCTTGTTATTCATTTTTGAATCTCTCGTTTCTTGGTGTACTTGCATGGGCATAACTAGGTCAATTTGAAGGCCTCATATACAAACCCCTGCACTCCACAAATAGAGAGCTGTGAATCGTTGTTTGAGACCTCATTCTTGAGTGTTCTTGAATGTAATGATTCACAGAAGTGTGACTACTTTCTAGCACACATTTTTGGCGCCCACCGTGGGGCAGAAAAGATTAATTTCTGGCCTCATTCTTGATTGGTTTTTTAATTTTAGTGTTGGTTCCAGGCCTTGTATGGCCATGTACAGACTGAAAACCCTATAATATAGTAATGGATGGATATAATGATGAATCATCTTTCTCATGCTTTTAGTTTGGTTCATTTTTATAAAGAAATGAATAAGTTATGATCATTTTGGTGAAAGTGGGTATTTGCAGATTTGAAATTCTCTGAATACAGTCAGATTAAAACATCTAGTAAGGACAAAGTATGAAGAATCAGGACCTATAATAATATTCATTGGAAAGATACATGAATTAGCTTTCATTTCCTTTTGCAGGCAATGATTTTCTCTTAGAAAATAATTTATGAATAGAAAAAAATAAATGGCTTACATATTTGGAAACTAGATTCAATAATAGTTGTTTTGAAATTGGTTTAGTTTCATTTGGATTCTTTTTGAGAAAGATATGTGATTCTCTAAACAGGGTTTGGTGTTTTAAATCTGATTTATGACAGAAAAATTGCAGTCTGAAAAGGTTATTGGTTGAGGAACCAAATGGAATCATAAGACCTTATAATTTTGGGAAATGGTAGTTCTTGATGTTGGCTAAAAACTTCATTTTTTCCAAAAATTTTAATATTGTGATTTTATGGGTCAAATAAATCAATCTTTAAAGACTGTCTTGAAGACAACAATGTTAAATCAAACTCCTAACAATTGATTTTCATATCTAACCATCTTAGGGTTTTTTTTTCGGATGTGTGCTAAATGCTAGAGTGAAGATCTTTGGACCTAAGGTGAATTCTTAAAATCTCTATAACACTTGTTTTGGGCATAAAATCAATCTCTCATGTGTTTGGCTTGAGTGTTACATGCTTTCATAGAACACATTTTTGATGCTCTTAATGGGAAATGAATGAACATAGATTTGCTTTTATACAAGTTTGTGTTTAAGTGAATGATTGTGTTTAAACATTAAGTAATTCTTGGTTTCAAATATCAAAACATCTCATTGAGTAATCTAGGGCATGGATTCATTCCTAGTTTACATGAAGAGTTAAATGCACCACTTTGTGGACTCACTTCATTTTTACTTGGAAAGTTAAATATTCCATGATTCAAACCCTCTTGCACTTATGAGTAGTATTGATTAGCAGTCTTAAATTAATTGTGATTGATCTAGATTTCTATCTTGGGTTATTGGACTCGCTAATCCACCGGCCCCTCGTTTCCACCCTGTGGTTGCAATCTCAACGCCACATTAAAGGGGAGGGGTCTATAGGAAAGAAGCGTTAATTGTTCCACTAGGCAACCCTTTTGTGCTTTTTGGAACTCACTTGTTTTATAGGTTGTGGACTCGTTTGTAGCTTATGTGGGGTGTTAAAGTGTTCCACCTTGTGGACTCACCTCATATTTTCTTTAAGCGTTAAGTGTTCCACCTTTAGTGCTTTTCAATACTTTTTGATAGAGAATTACTTACTTTTCATTTTTTTAGAAGGCCTGCTTGGGGATTTCATCACCTCAAGGGACGACCTTAACTCCCGTGTTCCGGCGGAGTATAAATATCGGGAGGTGAATCCAAAGACACCTCTCTTGGGAATGAGTTAGATTTCACTCTTGGCTAAGCCTCAAAGAACTTTATACTTTTGAGAAGTGAAGGAAGAGATTTGGGTTACCGTCTCCCCCCGACTGTGTGATTTCTGATTCTTCTCATCTATGGATTTGGGCCTCATGTACCTTGCGTATATCAAGGACACCCTTTAGAAAAGCCATGTATATCCTTGTAGACAGCTTGCTAGGATGTTGTTGTGTTCTGAGTGCCTGCTAAAACATATCCAAGAACATACACAAGTAGAATCTTTAAGGAGTAGCATACTAAGTCACTATTCTTGTTCATGTGCAAGGTTGCTTTGCCCCTTGCTCATTGTTTGAAGATAATTGCTTGCTTGAACTCCCTGATTGCTGTCTTATGTGCTTGATACAAATCCATTGATATACTTGCTTGGTCTTTTAAAATGAACAACAAACTGAAATACTGAGTTCTTTGATTAGGTGACTTGTCCCAGTTCTAGAGACATGTTATGTATTTAGGGTTCTTGTGTCCTTGACCTTTTGAGTTAGTGATCCTTGATCTCATAAGCGATTTTGCTTGAGATTGGCAAATCAGGAACTGTTCCTATCAAATAGATAAATTTTCAGACTCTTTGATAACACACTTGGAGAGTGCTAGTAATCTCTTCGTCCACCCATTTTCATACAATTCAAACTCAGTATACTTTGTGTAAGTCATCCTCTTGATCCATACGTGCTCGGGTATTCACCCAAGAATTGAGCACCTTTGTGGCAGTGTTGGTTTACACCTATTTGCAACAGTTCTATTTCACCATTTCTCTCAGACAAGAGAAAACTTTTACTATCCTAGTCTAGTATTGACGTTTCCTAGAATTGTTTGTTTGCCTAAACTCTCCCTTTCATGTCAGTAAAAACAAGCTATCAAGTGAGCCAAGGAAAGCGACCTCAGATAGTCTTCAACCAACTACCCCCAGTTCAGACTCGTCAAAAGAGAAAGGAAAAGGAACCAATATTTGACCAATCGCCTAGGAGTAAGTCTGAAACCTGGTTTGACCCAAAGAGCCATTTTAGCGATTTGAGTACCCCCTCAACACCTTCCCACTTAGGTATGGATATGAGTTATATTGTCACTAGGCGGGAGAGGGAAGCCATGGATCAAACTCTTGATGACATCTATGAAAGACACAGAGATAAGATTTTGTTTGGTAATTCCTCTCATGATGCTCAACCTAGTTCACCCCCCATCAGCACTAGGTACCTAGATGCACATCAAAGAGCCGAAAGGCATGAGAGACGAGATCACCCAGAACAATGGTCACAACACGAAGACCAAGACAATGAACCTGGTGATGCTCATGTCAATGCAACGTATACCAATGATTTGTACAAACATTCAAGACCAAACTCTCCACTTCAAACAACCTCAAGGCATACAAGTGAAAGGCTTAAAAGGATTGAGTGCGAGAAGAAAGCCTTTTTAGATGAGCAAGTTGCACAGCAAGAAAAATTTAGACAGCTTGAGGCAGAGAGCCAAGCTTTATTGGAAGTACAAAGGAAACTTGCTCAAGAAGAGCAAGATAGGCTTTTAGCCCAAAAAATTAATACCCAATTGAACAATAGGGGTGCCAATAGTGGAAATAATTCTTCTCCCTCCAGCCCTTCCAGAACACCAAGAAGTAGAAGGCAGTCAAGAACCCCTTCTAGATCTCCTAGTCCTAGAGGAAGAAGGGCCTCTCAGGATGCTCACTATAGGAGGCAGACTCCTCCCAGAAATTCAAGACCACACTCCCAACATGTACATCATGGTTTCCAACATGGAGGTGGTAGCTCACATTACGACCTTGATACTCAAGACTTCATGCGAATGCAACAAGAGCCTATCTTCCAACAGTATGTGGAGAGGTATTTGGAACAAAACAAAGATAAATTCTTCGAAAGTCTAATCAACAAGGGTGCCAGAGTCCCTTATAATTTTGATGTGGACAACAAAATACAAAAGCAAAATCCCTCTCAAGAGGAAGAAATCTGCCAAATGAAGCAAATGATGGAGAAAATGATGCAACCTAAGAGCTCATTCTCACTAGACTTGATTTGTCCTAATCCATTCGACAAGAGTGTGAGTATGAAGGATTTTCCAAAGAGGGTGGAATTCCCTCAATATGATAAATATGATGGCAGTGGTGATCCACACGACCATGTGCGCCAGTTCTATACTATGAGCTTTGAATTCCATCAGGATGACTCCTATTTGATGAGGTTATTCCCTAGAAGTCTTAAAGGACAAGCAATGGAATGGTTTACCAATATCACTCCCCCTGTCAAGACTTTTAGAGAACTTGTTCATCGATTCGTTCAACACTTCGCATATAATCTATCAAGATCTGTTACTATGTTGGACCTATGCAACTTGAAACAAAATCAGGGGGAACCCTTTGTTACCTTCTTGCAAAGGTGGAGGAGACAGTGCTCTCGGTATCCTAGGACGATCCATGAGGATGAAAAGATTGACATACTTGTCAGTAACTTGGTGCCTGAAATGAGATATGAGATCAAAAAGATAGTCTTCAATTCCTTTGATACCATGATTGAAACTGCATGCTGCATTGAGGATGTTCTAAAAGAACAAGGCATTTTGACCAAACATAGCAACAATGGCAACAATGGTCAATAAAACAACAAGGATAAAGGGAAGAACAACAATTGGAACAAGAACAAACAAGTTGTCAATGATGGAGTTGTAGACTCTCCCCAACCTAAAGATCAAGGTGTCCTTCACTTGTCCAGTGCAATTCAAGCTATGAAGCTCAATGCACCTCCTCAGCAAGAAAGTAAACCAAGATATTAGGAGAGGCCCAAAAAGGAGAAGCGACAATTTACCAAATTAGGTGACTCATATGAGGATGTTCTCAAAACTCTCATTGCTAACAACTTGGCACATCCTCAGGATCCTGCAAAACATTACATCCCTGACATTAAGCCACATTGGTGGGATGAGAAGGCTTTCTGTACATTTCATAATGGCATTGGGCATACCATTGAGAATTGCTGGAAACTCAAGCACATTATCCAAGATCTCATTGAGAATGGAAAGCTTAAGGTGGATGGACTGAACACCAATGCTGATCACAAAGCATTTAAAGAGCCGTTGCCTAAGTATGACAAGGGGGAAACCTCTAAACCAAAGGATGGCAAGGCTGCAATCAACTACACTTACACAGTGGCAGAAAATGTGGTAAACATGCTTGAAGTTGTGGAGCCAAGTGTTAATATGATGAGGAGTAAGGACCCGCATGGTTATGACTCTCCCCCTGTCTTTGACAAAGAACCTATTGTGGTGCTGAGAGGTCCTCATTCTAGGTTATCTTCTCAAGCCCTTAATGCTGTTACCAGGAGTCAAAGCCCTATTGTTCTTAGAGGTCCTAGTTCAGGTCCATCCAACAAACCCAAGCAAGTGGCATCCAAGAATGTCACCAAGTCTACCACTGCTCCCAAACCAAACTACAATCTTGTAGATCAGTTACAGAAAACTCCAGCACAAATATCAATCTTGGAGCTTCTAGAGTTGTCCCCTAGACATAAACATATCCTTGAGGACACTTTGCGCACAACAAATATCCCCAACAACATTGATATAGACCAATTCCAATGCATGGTGAATCACATTACTAGCCCATATTACCTCTCTTTCTTGGAAGATGATGACAAATCCCTAATCCATCCACACAATCTTGCCCTTCACATTGAAGTAATGATTCATAAAACCCATGTCAGGCGTGTGTTGATAGATGGGGGTGCTGGGCTAAATATTTGTACTTTAAGTTTGTTAAAAAATTTGGGCTATTCAGAGGAAGTGATCAACACTAAAAAGAAGATCACTATAAAGGCCTATGATGAGGCAGAACGAAGTTCTAAGGGGTTGGTTGTCCTTCCTGTCAGGATTGGCCCAATTGAAAAAGATATCTTGTTCCAAATTGTTGATACTGGACCCCTTGCATACAACATCTTATTGGGTAGACCATGGATTCACGACATGCAGGCAATGCCATCTACCTACCACCAGTGTGTTAAGTTCCCCTACAATGGAGTAGAAATTTGCATACCAGGGGATAGCACTTTATCAGTTAATTTAATCTCAGCTAATGTTCATGTCCCTCTTAATCGAGAAGCAGAGGATTATCAAGCAACTTTAGCAGACTGTCAAGACAAGTTTAAATCAATAGACCTTGGCATGGGGGGGTATCAACTTGACTCTTTTGCAAAGATGCCTGTTTCCCCTAGGTCCTATGGAAAACCTTCACAAGAAATGAAACCGTCTTCTTCGGCAATGACACTATTTGACAAGTTTGTGGAATCCTCAATACCAATACAAGATGAAAAAGAGGATGTAGCTATTCGAGATTGGATATACAAAGAGGAGAAGTACCAGCACAATGAAAATTTCTCCCCCTCTCCTAAGTCCTATGGGAGAGGATATACTTTTGTCAAGAAGATGGGTTATCCAGGATATGGCCCTCTTAGTCACAGGTTAGATGCTAGAGCCGAACCACTTAATCATGATCTTTTTGGATGTAAATCTAAGAAATCGGTTGGCCTAGGCTTTATGAAGAATAAAAAGTGCACTGTCCCCATTCCTGATAGGCGGGATAGTGAAGATGACATAGAATATGTACCAGATTTGAAAAATCAACAAGACATGACAGATGATTGGGTACCTTCAACAAATCTCCTTTGGGGAGATTCCAGAGATTTAACAATTGACAGTCCTCCTATCCTAGCTGCGATAGATAGTGACTATATGAATGCAAGATTGACTATGGATAGTGTCTCCATCCCAGCTGCAACGGATGGTGATAATTCAAATAATTTGTGATTGAGAAAATTGCTAGAGGAGAGGAAACTCTTCCAAATCTTGAGGCTTCTACATCACAAGGCCCCAACAATAATTTAGAAACAGACTCTCATGAGTTTGAATGGGATTCACTCTCAGATGCAATAGTTGACTTGGATATGGATGTTGTCCACGCTTATAGTTCTCAACTGGACATAGCTGATGAGTCATGTGTCAGATTAGAAGATTGGAACCCACGTGTCGCATTAGTAGATGATTCTTCACTCGATAGGGTAAATTCTGATTTAGACACCTTAGAGGGATACTTGACAGACTCCAATTCTGCGGTCACCAGAGATGACATCACCTATATCCTTAATCTTGAACAGTCATTAACCTACCGCTTATTGACCCCAACCTTATTGATTGGTCTCAACGTTATCAAGAGCCTCAACTCTTGACATTTCACACTGACTATGAGATCACCTGCTATCTAAATGTCATTGAACCTGTAGTCTCTTCCACTAGTGAACCAGCTACCAGTATGACAAAACCTGACATCAAGTACCTTAGTCACAAGATAAAAAGAAAAGAAAAAAAGAAAAAGAGTTCTGATGGCAAAAACCACTGTGTGGCAGTGTCAAAACCAAAAAAAGTAAAAATAAAAGACATATCCAAGGGTGAAAACCTCTCTGAGGCACCTACGGATGAGGTACTTGATAGTCTCCCAAGCTATTTTCAGGATAGATCATCAGTATTGGTTGAACCTACAGAAGCTGTTAATTTGGGCACAGAAGAGGCTCCAAAAATTATACACTTGGCTAAATCTGTATCACCTCAAGAAAAGAAAGCCTACACTGAGTTCCTCCAAAAGAAGAAAATTAATTTTGCATGGACATATTCAGACATGACAGGGTTGGACACTAATCTCATTATGCATCATTTGTCCATAGCTCCAGGTGTCAAACCAGTCAAACAAAAGTTGAGAAAAATACACCCTCGTATAGCTCTTCTAGTGAAAGCTAAATTAGAAAAGCTCCTTGGTGCAGGATTCATTAGAGCTATAGACTATGCCGACTGGATTTCCAACATTGTACCTATTTCCAAACATGATAAATCCATCCGAATCTGCACAGATTTTAGAGATCTTAACAGAGCATGCCCAAAGGATGATTTTCCACTTCCTAACATAGACATGATAGTGGACATGACAGCGGGCTATGAGATCTATTCCTTGATGGATGGTTTTTCTGGGTATAATCAGATCAAGATTGCTCCTGAGGATCAGGAAAAGACTGCATTCACATGCACATGGGGTACTTATTGTTGGAACATCATGCCCTTTGGATTGAAAAATGCAGGAGCTACTTATCAAAGAGCTATGACAACCATCTTCCATGACATGATGGATAAGAATATGGAAGATTATGTGGATGACACCCTCGCTAAGTCTAAGAAAAGAGGAACACATCTGGCTGATTTAGAAGTAATTCTGGATCGCATGGAACAATTTCAACTAAGATTAAACCCAAAAAAGTGTGCATTCGGTGTTACTTCTGGAAAATTATTGGGATTCATCATTTCAGCCAAAGGGATAGAAGTGGACCCTGAAAAGTTCCAAGCCATTATAGACATGCCACCTCCCAAAAATATCAATCAAATGAGGAGTCTTCAAGGACGCCTTCAATCCATAAGGAGGTTTATTTCACAATTGGCAAATAGAGCACAACCCTTTAACAAAAACTTGCATAAAGGTGTTCCGTGTGTCTGGAATGAGGATTGCCAGAAGAGCATGGATCAAATTAAGGAATACTTGGCAAGTCCTCCCATTTTAATGCCTCCCATTCCAGGAAAACCCCTCATTTTGTATGTCTCAGCTACTGAATCTTCACTGGGGGCATTGTTGGCTCAATTAGATGAACAAGGGAAAGAAAGGGCCATATATTATGTTAGCCGCACTCTTGTTGCTTATGAGGTCAATTATACTAGTATTGAAAAAGCTTGCCTTGCAGTAGTGTTTGCTTCTCAAAAATTGCGACACTATATGCTTGCGCACACCATACACCTCATAGCAAAAATTGATCCTCTCAAATACTTACTCGGTAAAGCTGCTCTCACGGGTAGACTTGCTAAATGGATGATGATTCTTTCTGACTTTGACATAGAGTATATTGAGCGCAAGGCAATCAAAGGCCAGGCTATTGCAGATCAACTGGCTAATTTCCCAATTCAAGATAATATTCCCATTCAAGTCAATTTCCCAGATGAACATCTTATGTACATGACTGAGAGATCCTAGAAACTATTCTTTGATGGTTCCTACATGCAAAATGGTTCTGGAGCTGGTGTGTTGTTTGTCTCTCCACATGGGTACACTATTCCCATATCTTACAAGTTACTCTTCCCATGCACAAACAACATAGCTGAATATGAGGCTTTAACAAATGGATTAAAAATGGCTATAGAGTGGAATATCACAGAACTACATATCTATGGGGATTCTTAGTTGATCATTAATCAAGTCAATGAGCAATACCAAACAAAAGATGACAAGTTGATACCTTACAAAAAAATGGTTGATTCATTAAGACAGTATTTTACTTTTGTCACTTTTCAGCAAATCCCTAGGGCTGAGAACAAAGCAGCTGATGCTATGGCCACCCTTGCTTCACTTCTTCAGTTAGAGGAACATGAGTCCAGAAATGAATTCCTGGTGGAAGAGCTACGTTATACCATTTATGACTCTCAAGAAAGCCACGTCATTTGTACCCTTGTCAATCATGAATCCTCTTGCTATGGTGCTATTTACTCATATCTCCATGATGGCATCATCCCCGACACATTTAACCGATCTGAAAGAAGAAACCTTGTCCGTAACGCCTCTCGCCATTCTCTCATCTTTGGTGATTTGTATAGGAGGGGTCTAGATGGGACACTTCTTAGGTGCTTAGAAAAGGAGGAATCCGATCAAGCGCTAGTTGACATCCACGAGGGCATATGTGGGGGACATTCTAATGGTCTTTCCATGGCTCAAAGGTTGCTTAGGGTGGGGTACTATTGGCCTACGATGCAGATAGATGCGGTAGCTTTTGCCAAGTCTTGTGAAAAATGTCAGAAACATGGACACCTGATACATGCTCCAGGTAGGGAGCTAATTCCTTCTATATCTCACTGGCCATTTCAGCGATGGGCCTTTGACCTTGTTGGGCAGATTCATCCCAACTCATCAAGTGGACATAAGTTCATTATCACTGCTACTGACTACTTCACAAAATGGGTAGAGGTTGTTCCACTTTCTGTTGCCTCAGGCAAGACCGTGTCTTTATTCATTTTAAACCATATCATCTATCGATATGGAGTACCATCTGAGATCATCACTGACAATGGGGGTCAGTTCAAAAATAAGGACCTTACACAAATCTGCCAAAGATTTAAGATAAAGCAACATTGGTCCTCCATTTACTTCCCACAAGGAAATGGTCAGGCAAAGGCTTCAAATAAAACCATTCTCAAGATTTTACATAGAACAGTTCATAAGAATGGTAGAGACTTGCACCTATAGATAAACTCGGCCTTGTGGGCCTATAGAACGAGTATTCATACTCCAACTGGGGCTACTCCTTTTTCCCTCACATACGGCACTGAAGCAGTGTTACCTTTAGAGGTTGAGATTTCGTCACTTAGAGCCTCTCTCAAAGGTCTAGTTATAGATGAAGACTATCGTGCCATGAGATTACAAGAATTGGAACTTCTGGATGAAAAGCGTAAAGCATCATTTGACCATATGAGGGTCTACCAAAAGCGGATGTCCAAGGCATTCAACAAAAAGGTTCGCCCTAGAGAATTCCAAGGAGGAGATCTTGTCCTGTGAGAGAATCCTAAAAACCAACAAAATAGAGAACAAAAGGGCAAATTCGAACCTAATTGGCTTGGACCCTACATTATCACAGCAGCTTTTGGTACAGGTGCTTATTTACTATCTACTGAAGAGGGGGAGCAGCTCCCTGAGCCTATCAATGTTTTGCACCTAAAGAAGTTCTATCCTTGATGCTCGTTCTGTCTGGGGGCATCTTTTGTACATACTTATTGATCCTGAAAAAATTCCAAAAAAATTCATATATGATGCTGAAAAAATTCTAAAAATCAGAAAATGTCCTGAAAAAATTATCATCTTAGTGAAAACCTAGCAATAGGCGCTTTGATGTATCTCAAAAAAATTATATATTCCAAAAATACCAAAAAAATAAAAAATTCAAAAAAAATAGAAACAGTGCCTTGGTGAAAACCTGGAAACAAGCGCCTTGGTAGCAAAAATACAAAAAAATTATAAAAAGTCCTGAAAAAATTCTTCCAAGTGGTGAAAACTTGGAAACGGGCGCTACTTGAGGCCTTTGCACCCCTATTTCTTAGCATGCGTCCTCGACACTTAGCCTTTCTCCATCATACCTTGTCCTTGTTGCCTTGGTTTGGAATTGGTCTTTGTCTTTGTCTAGGGGGCATCACTATGTTAGCTTTGGTCTCTTGGATATGCTTGTCTTTAGGACACCTCGCAAACGGTGTTTTTCAACACCAACCCAACTATGTTTTTCAACACAACCCCTGACATCGAGTGTTTTTCAACACTTATCAGTTTGGTCTTATCCAGTTTGGTCATGTGATCTTACCTGCTAGCAAGCGGGTATGTGCAAGATCATGAGGGGCCAAAAAGTGGCAATGTCAGTTCAAAACTTTGACAATGTAGCTGACGACTTTTCTTTCACCCAAATTTGATAAAATGAAAATGGTATCTTAAGGAGATTATCAGCTTTCTATTGATATAATTGTTGTCAAATTTTGAATTTGGTAAGTAATTATTAGTTATTTTCTAATTGAGCTACCTCTAAAGTGCTGATTTATATATTGATTGAAAAATGACTGTAACTTTCAGACGGTATAACATTTTTCAAATCCAAAAAATGCGTCACATTCTATGCTTTGCCTACTATAAGGAAAAAAAATAAAAATTGAATTTTGTAAAGTTTTGAATGAGTTAAGGTGGTCAGACACGGGAGTTTTTTATTCTGAAAATGTTGTAGCAAAAAATTCATAATTAATTATTATTTTTGAATAAAATTACAAAAAAATATGTTTCACATCCAAGCATGAGTCTACTACTTATATATAAAATCTTATAATAAAATTTTATCATTTGATTATGATTAAGGTGGTCAGACATACACCTACTTCTTATTTTTTTCCTGAAATTTTTGTACTACTGCATTGAAATCTATACTTTTCACAAATCATACTAACTTTTTCTCAAAAAAGGCCTAGTAGTTTAAAAACTACATTCAATTTTCTATATATTATATTCTTACAACTTTTTGATATTAGGTTCATAGCTAGTTGAAATTTTCACGTCAAGTTGACTAACCCTGATTTGCTGATTTTTCATTGCCACTTAAGGGCATAGTTTGGCCCCTCATGATCTTGCACATACCTAAGCATTCGATCCTTATCCTCGGAACTCAGTATCAGTTTACACACTTAAAATTTTTAAATGCAACACTTAATGCTTGAGATATGTCATGATTTTTTTTTGTGTCCTGACTGTTATTGATTTTCGTTGAATGTCCTTGTCTAATAAGTCTCTCCATGATGCATCACTAGAAGACTTGGGGCATGGGGCATGCTTTTATTTGCTTTCTGCTTGTGGGTGTTGTCTTGAACCTCTTTTGTGTCTCTTGTTGTCTCCTTGACACACTTAGGAGATTTAAGGCATCATCCTTGACTATTTTTTGCACAACCATTCTCATGGTCATCCTGACGTTTATGCCTTGATGCGAGCATGGTTTTGCTACATTCAATTGGGTAAGCTAACATTGCAGTCATCTTGACCTTTATGTCTTTGATGCTCATGTTAGAATCTTTCCACATTCCAATTTGATATAAATCACATTCATATCTTCATAGTTGCATTTTTTACTAGTGTTGATTGTGTGATTGTCCGATGTCCGGTAATAACGGCCCTATGATGAAAATAAGTTCTTTTACATTCTCTAATGAATGATGAAGACAAAAATCCTATGTTACCCTATTGTAAGTACACCTTTGCATTTTCATGTAGCTTGCATTATTTAGACTTCATGTTAAATTTGCACTTTTAGGCTGCATTATGAGTTTGAGAGGGTTTCCTTCATCTTTCTTGTAGACTTTTAGTCAACTATGGTCACATTTTGATCTTCATTTCCTTACCTTCTTTCGTGATCTCAATCGAAATTCCCTATCTTAAACAGTTGATTGATTTTGGGGCATCTTCTTTCTGGAGGCAAATTCTCTTTCTTCTCTCCATTTCTTTCCATTTCTTCCAAACTTCTATCTTCCATTCGCTTTCACCCCACTTCTTTTCTTCTAATTCAACCTTGGGGCATAATCTTTCTTGTTGATCCACCTTGGTTTTGTGATTTTTTTAAAAAAAAAAATCTTTCATCTTATGTCAAGAACCTTATGTTTAGTTTGATTTGATCAAATTTATCAATTGACTATTTCTCCTCTATCTCATTTTGATTTCGATCATGAGGGGGCAGTACCTACCAAACTTCAATGCTTGATTCAGCTTTATCAAATTTATCAATTGCTTCTTTTGGGGCAACCTTGCTTGAGATTCTTATCTCTTATTTGAGACTTGACAATTACCTATTCACAGGTGTTGGCCTTGTCTTTTTCAGTCTGCTTATCTATGTCCTGATGTGTTCCCATCCGTCGAACACACATCTGGGTTGTTTTGTGATCCCAAATCGATCTCACACTTTAATTCCATTCTTCGACTACATGTGATCCCGAGTTGACCTCACATTAGTCAAAGAGGGGCAAATGTATGCACCCTAAAATGGTCGCCTAGACTTTGGGCCCCATTTATTCAATTTGTCAAATATCAATTTCCTGAATCAATGCTTTGCAATTTTCAAATCAATTCCTTGATCAAATCGCAATTAAATCAATAATTCAAATATTTCTAAGGTTTGATCATTTCATCAATAATTTTATTTAATTAAAAGAAATATTCTCTTTTAAATAAATAAAATAGACTTATTTAATTAAAAGAAATATCTTAAATAAAATAATCTTATTTAATTAAAACCCCTTTTAATTGAATGATTTTATCTTATTTAATTAAATATTCCTTTTTTTATTAAATAAACTTATTTTATTTATTTAAAAGATAATTCCTCTTTTAAATAAATAAAATCCCCACTTAAAGCAAAATCTATGATGGAAAAGGAAATAAATCAAATAAAAAACAAAACAAAAATCCTTTTCCTGATTCTTTAAATAATTTTATTTAATTGAAAGAAATATTCCCTCTTAAATAAATAAAATAACTTTATTTAATTGAAAGAAATATCTTTTAAAATGAAATAAATTTATTTAATTAAAATCTTTTTTAATTAAATGATTTTATCTTATGATATCTCTCTTTTAATTAAATAATGTTATCTTATTTAATTAATAGAGAATCATTCTTTTAAATAAATAAAAAATCCTCTTAAAGCTCTTTGTGATGAAAAAAGGGAAACAAATAATTAAAAATAAATAAAATCCCTTTTCTCTCCACACTTTCTAAAAAATGAGCTTTATTTCCTCTTTTTGGATTTATCCCACATTGCTCTTGAGGATGCATTCTCTTCCACATTTTCCTATATAAGGAGCCCTCTCCTTCTCATTTCGGATCCGAGAATTTTCATGTTATTGTTATACTACAGGTTTGGAGAGCAATCTTGGAAGAAGCTTGTTGAGCACATTTGGAGCTTGGATATTTGAGACTTCTTTCTTCTTGTCTTCTTCTCTCATGCCTTATGGCAATCCATAGTTTAGATTAATATTGCATTCACATAATAGTTTAAATTCATGTTTCCTTTCATAGATTAACATTGTATAAGCATTCATTTCAATAGAATAGTTTATTTCTTGCATTGTTATCATCTAGACTAGTTTCATTTGCATGCAATAACTTGATGATCATGGAGATTAGCATGCTTGCTATTCATCTTTGAATCTCTCATTTCTTGGTGTACTTGCATGGGCATAACTAGGTCAATCTGAGGCCCTCATATACAAACCCCTGCACTCCACGAATAGAGAGCTGTGAATCGCTGTTTGAGACCTCATTCTTGAGTGTTCTTGAATGTAATGATTCACAGAAGTGTGACTACTTTCTAGCACACAATAGGTAGAGATCAACCACAATCAATTTGGTGCATCACCCCTTTCCCTTTCATCTCCTTCTCCTTTTTCTCTCAAAGCAATAGTTCTAGGTGCACCATGATTGTAAAGGAAGCGAACCTTCTCCAGAGATTCAACCTCAGTTGTCAAGCCCCACACTTGGAGGTTGTTTTCACGTTTCAAAAGGTCACCTAGATCTCTAATCACCACCTAAGTCTAGGTGTAGACTTTTGTGACAACATAAAATTTAGTGGTGGATTAAATTCTCATTCATATATCTTGGATATAAGCCCGATTGTATCAGCAGCGAGCCTACTTTGTATTGGCAGTGAGCCTCTTTTGTATCTCTGGGTATTTAGCCCAACCAGCAGTGAGTCAAATTATAGTGAGAAAACCAAGAGTGAGCCTTTGTACAGAATTACGTTAATTGGTGTTCATTTCATGAGAATTATCTTCTCCATGAATTTTCCTAGTTTGGGTTTCCACGTAAATTCTAGTGTTCAATGTGTTGATGGCTTTAAGATTTCATTTTTTTATTTATTATAAGTTTTTGAATGCTTTAAGTATCTACCAGATCAAGAAAAGTTTAATAAAGTGTTTGGGGATAACTGATTCACCCCCCCCCCCCCCCCCCACCCCGCCCCTCTCAGTTATTTTGCATGTACAAAAACTCCTATTCTCTAGTTGTTCTCAACTGTTATGAGTCTCACATCAAGTCTTTCCTTCAATATTGTCAACTCTTAGGCAAGAGAGTCCCTCACCTCTCTATGTATTCTTTCAATATTAACCCTTGGAGGCATCTTGGCTTGTCTTCAATTCTACTTGTTTTCTAATCTTCTTATCTTCTCTAACTGATCTTCCCTACTATGATACCAATTTGATGCAAAGGTAGGGACCTACTTGATCTTATAAAATCAAATGGCAAAGAGGCTTCTTGAACTTGAACATAGTTTGACTCACGAGCTTTTGTCTATACCCTTGTTCTTGGAAAATCCTTAGAACTCTTGGACATTTTTGTACTTGTATTTTTCCATGTCATGGACATAACAACTCATGATGTCTTAAAAGAATCATAAACAACTTCTTCGTGGAGGGTTTCAACAATGCACAATACTTGGGGTTTACCCCTTCTTGTTTTGTGTAAACTAGGAGTGACAACCTTTGGAAACTAGGCCAAATTATAACAAAGTACTTCCAAACCTCTACCACTACCTTGGAGGCCCTTACTCCTCACAAAAAAAGTGACTTCATGGGTCATTTAGTGTCTGCACACAACAAAGACTTTTAACATGACTAATTATTGACTGGGGTATTCATTGCCTTGCACATTCATTTAGGACATTCATGGTATAGGACCTTGATTTCCACAATTGGTCATAAACACATTGACTAATTATATAGGACCTTTTAATACCCTTTACCAACAAATAAAATGAACATTCAACACTTTTAGACTTGGATTTATTCAATCGTCAATTATTGCACTATCATTGTCGTGATTGTATTCAGAAGATAGTCCTTGCAAATTTGGTTTCAAACACCACAAAAATATCAAACATATGTTGGGACATGTCTATAGAATATTTACACTCTCCAAACACCTTCACCAATCACAAAAATCCAACACCATCCCTTCTTACATCCAAATTGTCCATATAAATGTGTAGACAAACTAGATTAGGAAAATCAAACTTACAATCAATTGGAAACACATGCAAACCTCCATTTGAGCACCTACAAATTTGAGATATGGGATAATACATATAGACAAAAGTTTCCACCCATTTTGGTGATTTCTCACCAATGGAAAGTCAAGTTATAAATTTATTTCCACTTGTTGGTTACCATAGGTAGGGTTTTGACCCATTTTTACAAAAAAAAAAATGTAGTATCATACAAAATACCCAATGAAAACTGATGATATTGGAATAAAATGAAAGTATATTCACATTCCTACCAATTCCAATTGGTTTTAGATCATAATGTGGATCATACAATCCGTACAAAGCAAAAGAACAATTAAAAAACATGAGAAATACACTAAAAAAATGTGGTTTCATTCATCAAATTCATCACTAATAAGTTCTCAAACCCAAAACTCAAGTTATAAGGTTGTATTTATACATTTTCATAATATAATTATTTCAACCATACACCAAACCATTCTATTAACACAACACCTTTTTGCAAAGTTGCTTGACAACTTTTTGAGCAACATGACATGTTTTTGCAACTTTTACAATATTTTACAAATGGACTTATAACTTTCTAAAATAGATCAATATAATCCCAAATGGTCTCAAAGGACCTTATTAGACACAAAAAAAATCCCTAAACAATCTAAAAACTAAGAAACAACAAAATGCCCAAAATGGCACCCTATGGTGCCCTTGCATTAGGAATGGGGTCTAACTCAAACAAAGACTTCTTCGAACACATATACTGAAGATCAAATGAAAAGTTGAATGATATATAAATAATGATCTTGACACCTTAAACCATCACCCTCCTTAAAAAATTTCATCTCACTCTTCATTGAAATAAAAAATGAAAAAATAACCTCTACCACAAAGAGCTCAAAGGAAGAGATTTTAGATCCCCTATCTATTTTTCCAAAACAATGGGGCTTGTCTAAAGCCCAATAAAATGGCCAATAAGTGCATTGGAAGAGATATTTAAAACAAACTGATATATGCTTTCAAGAGGCACTTCCACCAATGGCACCTTGTCCAACATAGGGATGAATAAGCTAAACCTGGGATACAATAGCTAAGAAGAACCAAAAACAAAGGGCTTAAGAAAGAACCTGGCTTTTAAAAGTACAAAAGTAGTAGGATCAGGTGGAGTGTGAACCCTAGCAAATCGTTCTCAATAAAAGCACTCCAACGTGTATAATTGTTCCTCCTTTTGTCAATTTTACAATACATGGATTTTTGACAACCTTGGAACACTTCATGTTTGATTCGATTTGTAAATAAATTTGCAAACTAATTATACCATTGTTGTCCATTAATAGTGCAGATGGCTACACATTTCAATATTGAAATGGAAAGAATTAATGGTTCTACATAGGGATATGGGCATGGTTTTAATGCAACTTCGTGTGTCTCGTCAATGAGATAATTGATCACTTGTAAAAATGTTTAGTTACTTATAGTTTGAAAGAATCGCATCAGACTAACAACGCATGGAAAGCTGATTTCTAAAAGCATATATTGTAGTTGAAGTTAGCACTTTTGAAATCAAAATAATAGATGTAGGCCACAGAATAAAGTTGTCACACAGTAACTGAACCAATTTTTGTTGTATTTCAATGATTCTCATACGTATTGAAAATACTTATGCAAATTGGAAAACCAAAGAATGTTCCACCTCTCATACGTATTGAAAATGTGAAATGTTAATAAAGAGGTATGCAAACTCACATCATTGCATGGAATGGAGTTGAGTGACAATCTTTATTCTGAAGTGGGTTAGTGCTAGATAGCAGGGCAACGTCTAAACAGCAAACTAAAACGTGTATCTTACCAAGGGGAACACTTGGTTTTTTTTCACACTTCGCTTTATATCTGAGAACAAGTAAGAACAAATGAATAACAAAATAGAAAAGCATGAGGATAAAGTAAGTAACAAAACTTGCAGATTCTTAAACAAGGCAATAATAGTAGGACAGGATCTGGGCAACTAAAATATATTCAAGCCATTCTTACATGCTTCTGGGCAATAAAAATATACCAGTCATCAATAACAGCAACTGCAAAAGAAATAATTGATATTATAGGTGTCTAAACATGTTTCTGGGCATGAACTGTTGAATATTGTTGTACCTGCCAATACATGGCCGGTCATATATCTGACCAATATTATATGACCAATTTGTGGTTGTATAAATGAAGAATGAGTTCGAATTCTATGTTAATTTTATTTTTCTTCTATGTCGCGAATGTGTAGTAGTAATGTCATATGTGTATACTGTTAGATCATAAATGAACTTTTAATTCATGTCTTTGACATGACGAACTATGAAGCTCTTCTTCTTTTTTTTTGGAAGAAAAAAAATTTAATAGTAAACAATTATGGAGTCATTTTAATGTCTTCTAATACACTAAGAGCTAGATTCTCTTTAAGTTCGCTACTAACTTTATAATGAAAGTGGTATGCTTTTTCTATTTCATGCCATCATTTTTAGGGTTGTCATAATGGTTCAGTGGGGATTTTGTAAATACTAGTATACCCATTTTAAAAAAAAAATGAACTATTGCAATTACACATAGTTCTAACCGTTGTCATATATCTTTATGCATTAGATTTTATATTGTTGAATCATATAAAAATTCCTTTACTATTTTTTTTTTGTTTTAATCTATTTATTATTATCCCTCCAAAATATTACCCAACTTCCTATCAATGCAATCATTGCACTTCATTAAGGTGCAATTGCTAGTACATATCTTAAAAAATCTTCCTACAATTCAAAAAACTATCTTGAACCTGTATATTTCTTTATAAGAAATCTTAGACAATTAAAAAATATATATCTATGTTCTAGTAATATTTATTCAAGGTTGTGTCCATAGTTGGACCACATGACTTAAACATCACACACTAAACTTTGATCGCTTAGTGTGTCACGGTGTGAGGTCCACCCAACCCCCCATCTCCTCATCCGCTCTCATAATTGTTTACCTTTCTGTTCCTCCTTACCATCACTACTTTTGTTTCCCCATTATCGTCACTGCTTCCATGCATTCTCTTTACAGCTATATTTTTGAAATATTTATTATCAACTATTGCCATCAACTCCTCATCAAGCCATTTAATAGCCCTTGTATCCTGTGATCTACCAAAATGCTTGTGTTTCCAATTTTTTTGGTATTATTTTCAATTTCTTTGGCGAGGGAACCATTCAATTTATCTGGTAGGCATCCCTTTGCTTTCAACAAAAGGTATGTAATTTTAAACCAAGATTTATAGATTGAAGAGATGAATCAGAGAAGACAAAATTCATGGAAATACATTTTTATTTTTATTTTTTGGACTGGTGGAATCTTGATACTTACTAAGAATTTAAAACACATGCAATCAATTCCTTTACAACCAAATGTTTGGGAATATGAATTCCTTCAGTCCCTCTCATCGCCATATGGGGTGAGTGAGTTGGATTTATGACAGCAACCAAGTATTTAATTTTATTTTTGTTCTTTCTTTACTGTTATAAATGTTAGAATAACAATGTCTCAAACAACTGAGAGGGCGGGGAGGGGTGAATCAGTTGCTAACAATCTTATTAAACTTAACACCAAATATAATCTTATGCAAAACCACATCACATCATTGAACACAAGTGACACCAAGATTTGTCCTCGAGGAAAACCCTGTTAAGGGAAAAACCCCGGTGGGAATGATGCCCACAAATATCTGCACTATATGAATGAAACCATGTTATGAGCTGATTAATACAATAGGCAAGTCCCTGTTAAAGGATAGACCATGTTAGGAGTCTCAAACCCTATTAGGGATATTGCAGCTGGCCACATGTGCAAATACAATCAGAGGGTTACATCCACCTTCAATCCTTTACTAAATATACTTCATCATACTTGAATTGCCTGTTAGGAAAATCCAATCATTGTGCCCAAATGCACAACCTTATGCCTTGTTAGAAGTAGATCTCACATCCTTCAAGCTTGCATATTACCATCACAATCCACACACAATCTCAAGGAAGAAACCCTTCATTATTTACAAGTTACAAATAATAATTCATCTAGAGGTCGACCATTATAGGACCTCATTACATAACAAACAATTACATTATCCAAGGCGACGACAAACACGTCATCCCTGATCATGATAAAATAATTATAGTTCACCCAAGGTCGGCTCCATCAATAATCCAATCATAAATCAATCATCTACAAGTTACTCTTCATGGTCAGTTCCCAAATACTTCCACGCTAGCAAACACGCTAGAGATGACGTCAACAATCAAATGAAAAAGTTGTGATCACAATGTATCTTCTTTGTGATGTCCTCTGGCATTTTCCAAGCGCGCATACTGAAATTCATCGTCACACAATAGTTCTATTCCAAACACTGCAACTAGGTCTATGAAAACTCTCAATCTTTGTTCTTTCAACCAGTCTTTACTGAAACAAACATATCTATGTCCAATGATCATATAAACGTCTATGGTCATAGGCATAATCTCTATACACATCTTGAAACATATATCTAAGCCCTTAAGAGCTAATAAATCATACAATTTCTATACCACTCTCTACAATCTGCCTATCTATACTATCCTGCAATTCCTAGTCTTCATAACTGAATATATGTTGACATCAATAACAAAACTACAATTCCATCAATCTCCCCATTTGGCGTTGATGGAAACATATGTGAAAAACCATGAACCCAAGAGTACCCTTCTTAATACAACCTTCTCAATATCCTCTTCAAAGCTCCCCCTAAACTAGTAGGGTTTTTCACTGATATCTCTCCCCCTTTGACATCAATGGAAAAGGGTGCCAAAACAATATCTTTCCTTATTTCTATGAACCTTCAACTAACAGGTATAAAATCACTATGATCTGATCAGTTATGCTCTACCAACTACTCCCCCTGAGGAGTAGACCTCTACAACAAGTCCACAAGTGATAATTCTCTGATAGCTTATGGACTTTTGCACTTATGCACTTCCTTAGTTACCTGCTAGTGGGGTCTGACCCCAAGCTTACCTGTAAGATATTCAAAGGTATCTTTACTCAATGGTTTGGTGAAGATGTTTGCTACCTGCTCCTTTGTACTGATGTACTCAAGCTTCACCACTTTATTTATCACTTTATCTCTCAGAAACTGATACTTGATTGCAATATGCTTACTCTTTGAATGCATCACTGATTTTTTTTACTTGTTTACAACACTTACATTATCACAATGTATGATAACAGTTTCTCCTGAATTCACACCAATGTCCTTCAACATTTTCTTCATCCAAATGACTTGATTACAATTTATTGTTGTTGCAACATACTCTGATTCTACTATTGACTTTGATACATAGTCTTGCTTCTTGCTAAGCCAAGAAATCAACCTCTTCCCAAGGAAAAAGGATCCTCCACTAGTGCTTTTCATGTCATCTACACATCTTGTCCAATCTGCATCAATGTAAACATTCAGTGTGAAGTTGTTTGACCTATCATACCACAATCCTAATTCATTTGTTCCCTTGAGGTATCTAAATATCCTTTTTACTGTTGCAAAATGTGTCTCCTTTGGATCTATCTGAAATCTAGCAACAATTCCAACTGCATTAGCAATATCAAGCCTAGTATGTGTTAGATATTGAAGCCCTCCAATCATTGATTTTCATTGTGTCTGGGGTATATTCTTTGCCTCATCTGAAATGGATAACTTACTCCCTATCACCATAGGATTTCCAACTGGTTTACTCTCATCCATGCCAAAAAATTTCAACAACTCTTTTAGATACTTTGTTTGTGATATAAAAATCCCATCTTTGCTTTGATTTATCTGTAATCCTAGGAATAATTTCATCTCCCCTATCATTGACATCTCAAACTCACATTTCATTTCTTATGCAAACATATTACTCATAACATCATTACCCCCAAAGATAATGTCATCAACAAACACATTTATTATCAAAGTACCTTCATTATTGCATCTTAGATACAAATTACTATCTGCACTACCCTTCTTGAAACCAAGATGTATTAAATACATGTCCAACCTTGCATACCAAGCCCTTGGAGCTTGCTTCAATCTATGCAATTCTTTCTTCAATCTGTAAATCATATCTCTATCATTTGTCAAAGAAAAACCATCTGATTGCTCAATGTAAACTTCTTCCAAATCACCATTTAGGAAGGTGGACTTGACATCCATCTGATACACCTTAAAATATTTGTATGTAGCATAGGAAAATAATAACCTAACTGCCTTTATCCCTGTTGGTGCCAAGGTCTCCTCAAAATTAATTCCTTTTTTCTGTGAATATTCCTTACACACTAATCTAGCTTTATTCCTAGTCACAACACCATCTTCATTCATTTTGTTTCTGAAAACCCACTTTGTGCCAATGACATTCTTGTCTTTAGGTCTTGGGACCAATTCCCAAGTGTTGTTCTTCTCAATTTGATCCAATTCTTCTCTCATTGTATTAATCCAATACTCATCACTGCAAGCCTCATCAAGTGTCCTTGGCTCAAGGTCCGCGAAATTAAAAAAAACTACATCTATGACCTACGACCGTTTCCTAGTACCTGTAATTTTGTATCCAATGATCTAATCCCATGGATGATTCTTCACAACATACTTAGGTGTCTTGAACACTTTTGGCTCACACGGGTTTATATTTGTACCACTTCCTGGTACCAAACCCTCTTGCAATTGTTCCTGCACTTCTTCCTGACCTTGCCCTATTTGAAGCTAATTTTGAGTGCCCTGAAATATCTCATTTTCAAACCTTTTCTAATTTGGATCATAAGGATTGAATTCACATGTTCTTTCTTGTACCTGAAACCTTTCATCAACTCTGACATTCACACTCTCAATCATTTTTTTAGTTCTCAAATTGTAACATCTATATGCCTTTATTTTAGTGGAATACCCAAGGAACACTCCTTCATCACTTCTAGCATCAAATTTATCTATGTCATCATCTCTTTTGATAAAAACACTTGCTACCAAAAATTCTAAAATATCTAACAGTAGGAGTTTCACCATACCATAATTCATAGGGTGTCTTGCTAGTTCCTTCTCTAATCTATACTCTATTCATTGTGTATATTGTAGTGTCCATTTCTTCCCTCCAATGCATGTTTTCTACTTTCCCTTCAATCAACATTGTACTTGCAGTATCAAGGACTGATTTGCTCCTTTCAACAACACCATTCTTTTGTGGAGTTCTAGGTGTAGATATTTGTCTCAAAATTCCATATTCATCATAGAAAGTATTGAATTCACCTGATGTGAACTCACCACCTCTTTCTGATCTCAAGGACTTTATCTTCAATTTGGTCTCATTCTCTACTTTTGCCTTAAAGTATCTAAATTTCTCAAAAGCTTCTAATTTTTCTCTAAGAAAACCAACCCACGGCATCTTAGAGTAATCATCAATGAAAAGTATAAAGTACATGTCTCCAAAGTAAGACCTAGTCTGATTTGGTCCACAAAGATCTATATGAACAAGATCCAACTTATTCCTTGCTGGAAATGCTTTGCTCTAAAATCTTCTCCTTGTTTTCTTTCCCATCACACATTCTCTACAAGTATTGTTAGAAGGTTTCACAATTCTAGGTTGGTTTCTGATGGCATTAGTATTACTTGCCCTTACAATTTTATGAAAGTTGATATGACAAAATCTCCTATGACATAACCAACTATCATCAACCTTTGAAACAAAACACCTTACCTCACTTAAGCTCAGATGAAACACATTACCTCTTGTCTAAATCCTAGTAGCAATCAAATCTCCCTTAACACTTCTAATTGAGCACTTTTCATCCTTGAATTCCAACTGATAACCCTTTTTCACAAACTGACCAACACTCAACAAATTATGTGTTAAACCATCAACAAGGCATACTTCATCAGTTTAGTCTTACCATCCAAAGTAATGGATCCAATCCCAACAATAGCTCTAGGAGTAGTGTCATCTAGTTTTCCAACTCCACCATCATACATATTCAACTTTACAAATCTATTCTTATCTATTGTCATGTGTTGTAAACAACCACTATATATGATCCAATCAACCTTTTTATTAACATGAGACACTAATGTTTTTTTCTTCTCGAATAGGTTTATCTTCTTTAATTGCCACAAATCCAAGTAACTCATTCATCTCATCATCATCATCATCATCATCATCAGATGCACCATCATTATCATAGTAACATTCTTTATCCTTGTTGCATTTCCCATATTTAGGCTTATGCTTAGGAACTCTAGTTGGACATCTAAAAGAAAAATGACCAACCTTACTGGAATTAAAACACTTTATAGCCAGCTTTTCTTCAAACTTACCTTGGCCCTTTCTTTCTCTTCTTGTGATCATGGCTAAGATATTCTCATCCACACTATTTTCAAGCTTTTCAATCTCTTCCCATTCATCAACATAATCTCCTAGTTCTTCGTTGTACTTACTTGATTTGCTAGCACCTGCAAAAATTATTCCTACATCTTTGTTCGTGTGCATTGTTGCCTTGAAATTTATCTCCGTCTTGGTAAGGCATCCTTAAGCTATGTGGTCTCAAATGTAGTTAGCTTGGATACTAACATTTTCCATGTGAAATTTGTGGTCAATGTATGATCTCCTTTATGGAATGCACTTTAGTTTTGTATGTTGGTGTCAAAGATCTTAGAATCTTTGAAATGACCTCATCCTCAGTGTAGGTTCCTGCATTGTTCCTAATCCCTATTACACATTTTGTAACCCTTTGAACAAACATCCTTATTGTTTCATGTTCTTTCATCTGAAGTGTTTCCATCCTTTCTCTCAAATTTTGAAGGTTGGCCCCTTTAGTGTATGTATCTCATTCAGACAGTGTTGCCAACCTTTCACATATTTCATGCGCTTTGTTCAGATCTCTAATCTTAGAGAATTAACCATCAAATAATGCACTTATCAATGCCTCTCTGGTTATCATGTTGTATTGAAACATCTTATTTTCCTCTTCAGTCGTGGCAGGGTCTTCCAACTCATCTTTAGACTTGAGTGTTGCATCTTTCTTGGTTACCATCCAATACTACAAGCCCAAACAGAACAAAAGAGTCTTCATCTTGTCCTTCCATGCATCAAAATCTTCTACATCAAACTTGGGACTTTCTTTCTTGAAGTAAGACATCATGTATCTTTTCCTCAAGCGGTCAAGTGTTCTCTCTGAGGAACAACAGCTCTGATACCAATTGTTAGAATAAAAATGTCTCAAACAAATGAGAGGGGGGGTGAATCAGTTGTTAACAATCTTATTAAACTTAACACCAAATATAATCTTATGCAAAACAAAATGCAAAACCACTTCACATCATTGAACACAAGTGACACAAAGATTTGTTCTCGAGGAAAATCATATTAAGGGAAAAACCTCGGTGGGAATGATACATATCTATTTCAAACTGGCAGATGTACTACAAAATAGACTCTAGTACCTAAACTTAGTGATAGATCTCCTATAAGTTACACCCCTAAATTTAGTTTATTCAACTATAAATTAATTGAGCTTAAATTCTTATTACTCTCTTTGCCTAATCATTTAAGCCTATTATGAAATAGAATAATTTTAAACTCTCACTACCCCTTGAGGCATGCTTATATGGATGCAACTCCTCTATGTTTTATAAATATTACATTTTAAGATTTCTCTTTAAAGCACATTGCTTCATGTGCAATCATATTCTTGCTTGTGTATTTTCTAAACTTAGGACTTATAAATTATTAATTATTATTTCAAATTTCTCTAATGATAGATGTTTTTTTTAAAATGGATTACTTCTTGTGCCAAGTATCTTGAACTCATGAGGATATCATAGGAGTGTAGTCTGCAGACATGTTACACTCCGTTATTTTGTGATAGCTAGTAAAATTTAACCCTTACATTAAAAATAACATCAGTTCCCATTATTTTCTAGAACCCCTTAAGGCCTATAATATTTGGGCCTACTATAGCTCTCCTCCATTAAATCATTAAATATTGAAACTTGTGAGTGTACAAATTTTGTATCAATCAACAAATAAGGGGCATAGTTATACACCTATCCTTAATAGACAACATTGGAATGGATGTTTTTTTATGTTAGCTTTCACCAATTTTCTTTCAAATGCAACCATTTGAGCTTTGAACCTTACTGATTTGCGACATAATTACTTAAATATCCTTCTAGGTATTTTTGTCTATTTGCTTCATCTCATTGATTATAAGGTATTGACTTGGGCTTGGAGTGGCATATGATATTTTTTTTTCAAAACCTATCAATTAATTTTGGATCTATTTCACCAATAATACTCTTTCGATGTCTAAACAACATGTATATATCTTGTTTGACTTTGTCACTTTAGTCCTTTCAAAATTTTGCATATTGGAAAGAAGGGTTTTGAATTGTATCAACTCATTCTTCAAGTATAAGTATAACTAATTGATATTGGCTCATTCTTCATCTTCATGCATCTTAGTTTAAATTCACATCTTCCTAAATTGACTTATATTCTTCCACAAACAAATTCTTAATTTAAAAGTTTGATGATATGCTGAGTAAAATGAAATTGAGACTTTGGGCTCAAACTTTGAAATTTTATTTACCTTTTCAAGTCCAAGCATTTTCATAATTGATTGCATCTATGTCACAAAAATTTTTACCATCATTAGGTCAATTCTTGGCTATATGATGTGTCACATTGAACCCAATGTAAAAATGCATGTGACTTTCTCTCCCTCAAAGTCTCTAGTACTTCACACTTAATTCTAGTTACTTGGCTCAATATGTTCTCTAAGATTATTTCTTAGGGTCAAGTCCTGTTGTCTATTTTGCCACTATCAACCCATCACATATAACCGATCTGAGACATTTTCATTATACATTGAACTCTATTACAGTGGGTTAACACACCAAGTTTGTTGGATAACATGTCGTGTTATCTGAAATGCACTTCATCAATGGAATACAAGTAGGGCCTTGTCGAAATCTGATTTCGATGTAACATGGAGGATCACCAAAGTAAAAAAGTGCTTCATTGACATGTTTATTTCATCAACAGGTTGGTTTTGATGGAGCTTTTCCCTTGTTTCATCAAAATCACAGTTGGGATAACATGTCGTGTTATCCTCGTTTCACCATTTCGTGATTCTCCTTGGGGTGAGGTGTGAAATGATGAAACCAGTCCAATTTTTCCACGTAGATTAACCATTTTGTTCGACTAACAAGTGATGTGGGCTAGTGTTATTACATGTTTTCTCAAATTTTTGGTTGTTCATCTTCATGTTGATTGACGACCCTAGTTTCTTTTTACCATTTCACAAGCTTGCTAGGAATGAGGTGCAAAATGGCGAAGGTCAACAGGCCAATGCCATAGGTGGGATAACACGTCATGTTATCCCATTTCGACAATTTTGCCAGCAAACCGATTTGACTATTTGCGGCTCGAACTCAACACCAAGACTGATTATTCAATGTTAATTGACTTCTTTTGGCTTTGTCAGAATCTTCATCATTGACTCATTTAAAATGGTGGCCTATGTCTGATTTCCACACGTGGTGGTATTTCTTATAGCTGTGTGGAGTGGGTTAACATGTTGTTTTTACCTCCTTGACATTTCTTTTCAATGGTTATGATGTCGCCACTCAGCCCCTTTGGAGGCTCCATCCCAAGACATCTACAAGGGTGTTTCCCTTTGATCCATTGGAGGCTCTAGCCCAAAAAACCCTATAAGAGGCACTACCCATTGACCCCAACCTCCACTCACCATTGTTATTGTTAATACAATCATTCTCATGTTTTCTATGTTTATTAGTTTAAACTTCGCTTAGTGTGCCAGAATTTCATTTAAAATTATTATTCTTGATTTGCTCCCAAAATTCAAAAACATTGCCTAGCATAGTTAATCTTCAAATTTCAATGCAATCATTATCATGTTTTTCAAGTTTATCAATTTTAAGTTTTAAATTTATACAGTATGCCAAATTTTCGTTTGAATTTCTTATACTTATTCTTTCCACATCTTTTTATAACTAATTTTTTTAGTACTATATATGTATTGCATGTTTTGTTATGTTATCAAATTTTTCTAGAATTTCTACCAAGTTTGGTATACCATGTGTGGATATAATCTAATCAAATTCTAACATTTTTATTGTCTCTTAGATGGATGTTGATTGGTTTCGCATAGTAGACGAAGCAATTCAATGCCCATGTAGCGGAAAATGTTCCTATACAGATATTTCATGGTAGAAGTATGTCCTTAAATGCTCAAAATTATTTTCAGCTTGGATTGAAGTTGATAGATTGAAATATTTTATTGAGGGAGAAAGTTCAAGGGACTCATATCAAACTTGCTTTCACATAAGTCATTCAAGGAAACCCCCCCAAAGTTTAGATACAAAAAATAAGATTAATAGTTATTTGGACTACAACATGTAAGAGTAATATTCTAAGTAAGATTGTTTATACTTGCAATTGTGAAGTGAAAGAGTGTTTCTAATCATTTGTTAACTACGTGTATTACTAATATGAATATTCTTTATGATTTCTATAGGTATTGGTGCAAGTTTGGACCAGAGAACCATAAAGAAAAAGATGCACCACCATTTGATCCTTCCTTTGTTCCCAAATCAGGGAAAGGTAGTAGGCCTGGTCTCAAACATACACGATGCAGTTGTACCTACCATTTTAGCACTCGAATCATGGTTCATAGACCAAACCATGTGTTGATATGGTACCATCAAGTTCAACATGTGAACAAGGAAGGCATACCTTGTCACAATCAAATGAACAATGAGTTTTTGGGAATGAGGTCTTTCTTTATGCCATTTATTAGTAAGCAATTGCATCAATGGGTCAAGTCATTGCTATTGTTTGGCACACCCCCAGATGTAGTGCATAAAAAGCATAAGCAAATGGTGCATGAGAAGATGACCATATTTGAGGGTCAGTCTTCTAGGGGTGATTTTCTTACAATGGATGATATTGCAAACATTGATCGCAAAATTAAGTCATTAAGATACATGTATGATAGTAGTGATGCCCTTTCAATGCAACAATGCATTTTGGCGAACGCCAACAAATGGTTTGCATATCAAGAGTATAGTGCCACTATTGATGGAGATGAGGAAGTCTCGTTTGTGCTAGGGATTCAATTGCCAACAAGTTGATTGAATGCTTCAATATGGCCACAACAACATATTGGCCATGGATTCTACATTTGGTATGAATGCAATGAAGGTATGTTGTGTATTCCTTAGTAGAGTTGACTTAAAAATGTTTACACTTAAAATAAAACATAGTATTGATGCAACATACCTTGTCTTATGATAGTTTCAATTGTATACAATGCTTTCATTCGACTTGAAGCATATGGAGGTGCTTGTAACATGGATCATTATGTCCATGTCTTGTGCACATAATATTGCATATTCGATGCACACTCTTCTCCAACGGGCTCACGTGAAAAATATTGATAAGAGACTTAATGCATTCATGGCGGATGATGCAGTTGCTGAGATCAAAGCTATTAGGTATATTTCATTTGTCATTCAACCCTTGCATTTTTAAAAATAATTTAATACACCCCTTAAATTAAAATTAGATACCAACTAAAAGTATTTATGATGTAGAGAAGTGTTTCAATGTGATGTATATCTATGCACTTGGCATGTTAAACGTGTGTGGTTGAAGAACTTGATTGCAAAGGTATCATGTGTGGTTGAAGAACTTGATTGAAAAGGTAAAAGATAATGCAATTAGAAAATAGATGTTTGATAGACTTGGATTTATCATGCATCATTCAGCAAGGAATGAGATTCACATATTTATTGAAGATTATAGAGATACACAACCATTATTCATTGAATATTTTAAGGGACAATGGTCTAATAGATTGACTATGTGGACTAGATGTTTCCATACACTAAAGCATGCAGGACAAGAGACAAATGGTGTCATCAAGTCTTATCATTCATATTTAAAGAGATGATTTTTGAGAACAATCAAGCGTGCTACAAACCATCATGTTGTTTGGTTGGTACGCCAGATAACAACGCATGTTTATGTCTATTACTGGTGGGTGCAAGTTAGCAAGAAACATAGTTTCTATAGAAACTTTGATATTGAGAAGATTGAAAACACATCTCGGGTTTGGGCCATGAAAATTTCAAATGACCATGTTGCATTCAATGAGACAGATGATCACATAACATGGATGACAAGTGAAAGCAATCCCAATTTTCGATATGAGGTGTATAGCTCCTCACCTAGTTTATCTATGTGCTCTTGCAATTTTTTAATACAATGATACATGCGCAAGCATGTGGAGAAAGAGAGAGTATTTAACAACTTGGATGTACACTTTGATAATATTGCTAGTAAAGTTAGTTCTATAGAAGAAGGATGCCCCCAACAATGTCTCTAATCATTTGGTACTTAACAAATATGAATTTTTTGTTTTATTGCTATACCATTATTTGCAAACCATGTGTTTTTAATTTTTTAAATGTGTTGCAATGTCAATGATTTGTAAGCATTTAAGGACTTGTCAAACAGGGTCAAGAGTAGACACATCTTATCCCATCTTGGACTAGACCATCCAAGTGCAAATCCATTTTGGGTTGCACAAGATGGAATTGATCACCCTATTCATCAAGAAAGAGACTGATTGAGTGCATGAATGTGAGGAGAAGGTTGAGTATCTCCAATAGAACACCCATGTTTCCACCAATGCCACAAAATCGCAAGCGTCAAAAATGATTTGATGATCTTGATAGGGAAAAAGAATGAGAAAATGACCAAATTTAGTACAATGAACATAATTTTGACATGGTTACACATGTTTGAAATTGTCCAAGATACTATTGTAAGCACACAAGATTTTATTAATAGAACATAGAAGAGTGTCATCACATTGTTTTTAGTTGTGTACAAGTATTTTTAAGACTTTGAATGATATAACGTGATTTTAGATGTAAAAAATAAATGGCTCACTATGTGCAACCCCTTATGAACATGCATGACTTGTTGGTATACATACATGATGATTAGAATTTACATCACAGTCTCTTTATGAAAAATCATTTTTATAACATTTCTATGCTTCACATGTATTATATATCCTTCCACAATATTTGGCAAGATTTTTGTATCCTTTACTAGTAATATATGACAAAATCCCCCTTCCACTATGCCTTGATGGATGTCATACATTGTTCCAAAGCTCCCATTTTGACATTGGTAGGGAGGATACTGGAAAAAGCTATGAAATGTGGCTTTACACCTACGAATTGCACTTGCTTGAAAGTTTCAACAGTCTTTTTAATAATAATTTTTTTAATGCATTTCCTACAATCATGGGATTCCATGAGGACATCTCTTTGAAGCATTCTATCAAATAGTTCACGTCTGGTCTATTCTTTCATATTTTGCATACATGCTTACCAAAACGTTTTCAGCTACAATATTTGACCTATCTAATCCATTATTTTTGCCTTGTCTATGTTGTCATGTCTAACTGAGCATTAACACATGCCATATATATGGGTAAAGGTGGAAAAATACAAATTCTCTTGCCTGCTCCAAGAAGTCCTTCTGAAGCCTCTCAAAAAATTTACTTCCTTGGTAATGGTATCCCACATTTTTCTATGACTCTGAAATTGCATCATGGTTTCTAGGACTAACACTAGAATGACATCAATTTGTTTAGCAATGGTTAAACTAAATATCTGTGATTTACTTTTTCTGAAAGGTAACAGTAAATACTACCAAAATTTGCTCTCGGACCTTTTCTTATAATTATGCACATTATTTTAGAATCTGAATGTCAGTTCTTAGCTTTTCATGAACCTGATGTTTCAAAACCTCGGAACAAAATTTAAATGCTCTACCAACATTTTTCTATTAATGTGTCAGATTTGTTTCCTTCTGCAGTGACATAGTGCAAGCAATGGGAGGAGAAAATCTTAATATGATATGTCAATCCCTGCAAGTTGATGGCAATTTGGACCCATCTACAATTGATTAGGCAGCTTTTGTTGGTGCAAATTGTACAGTTGCAGGAAGTTGTCTTTGGAGCAAAATACCCACCTTTTGTAATTGCTCTCTTGAGGAAAAAGTGTTGAAGCTCAAAAATTACATAATCTTTGTTTATAGAATGAATGCTCTCAAATATCACTTATAGTGTTGGCATATCACATTGCCTTTTAATAAACATAGATGTTTTTAGACGAAATCTCCACTATGTTGGTATTATTTGTGTGATAATTATAGTTGTGTTATACCTAGTTATGCTTTTATAAAATGCACACTTACTAATAGTAAATATACACAAACTAGAAAGATTTGCCAATCATTATGTACTTAAAACACTGTTTTCCTTTTGATTCTTTTATCAATGGCATCCTAGTTAAGTGTAGGTGTTTGATAATTTTCAATTTAATTTGTCAACTAGTATTTATAAATTCAAATAAAAATCAATAAATTGTTGCTAGTTATTTCATTCCATGGTTATGTTATTAACATTTATCATATGTGAGAGTTATTAACATTTATCATATGTGAGAAAAGTTCTAAGGATCCATCACATGTGCCAAAGGATATCATTTTGTTTAACCAATTATGGTAGACAAAATTGTTTATACCAGGTGCTAATCATGGAAATGTAGTTACCATCTTTGATAGAGTTTTTAAAAATTGTTGAAACTTCAAACAAGAAGAGTATAAAAGAATGAAAAAAAGTGGTCTCTAAACATGTTTTATAAAATTGAACTAACCGTGTACAAGTTGTAAAACACAATGTGTTATTCTGCTAACAATAAATTATTTACAATAAAATCTCATCATAATCCTATAGCAACAAAAATGATAAAAAGATAACAAGACAAGATAACATGATGTGTTGGTCATGGCAGAGTTTTAGCCCATTATGAAGATGTCTCGGATTGGTTATCTATGATATTATAGATATCTTAAAGAAGTCTAAATTGTTGGCTATTTTTTCCACCACTCAGCCCATCCCAAATAATTGACCTAAGACATCTTCATCATGAGCTAAACTCTGTTACAGTGGGTTAACTCGTCTTGTTATCCACAAGGTGGGATAACACCGTCTTCATCATGAGCTAAACTCTGTTACAGTGGGTTAACACGTCTTGTTATCTACAAGGTGGGATAACACCATCTTCATCATGAGCTATACTCTGTTACAGTGGGTTAACACGTCTTGTTACCTACAAGGTGGGATAACACGTGGTGTTATCCCCATTTCACGATTTCACAGTTCTCTTCAAGTATAAGTGCGAAATGGCGAAAGCAGCAAAGTTTTTCCATGTCGCTCCTGTTAGTTTGGCAATGTGGGCCAATGGCTTACAATGTTTTGTCAAATTTTAAAGGTCATGCATCTTCATGTTAATCAACGGTTGTGGTTTATTTCGTCATTTCACGATTCTCTTAAGGGTAAGGTGTGCAATGGCGACGTCAGCAGGTCAACGCCTAGGATGGAATAACATGTCGTGTTCTCCCATGTTTTGCTATTTCGCGCAGTCATTTTTGGCTTTCTGAGAAACAGCGATGGAGCTTTTTATGTTAGCGATGGTGGGCCTGCCAACCACATGCTTTGATATGATTGGTTAGTGATCTGATTGGTCAGCGGTTAGTAAAGTGTTTTCGCTGTTTCACGCGGTCATTTTTTACCACCTGCGAAACAGCGATAAGGGAAGAAGGTTAAGTGCTTCATCGCCATTTTGGGGGTGGTGGGGTAACCTGACATGTTTGTCGTCCCAACAATTTTTTGCAAGTGGCCTGACTTGACTTCCATGGACCATGACATGGTGCTAGTACTTGATTTTTAATGCTGAGCTGGATTTTTTGTGGCTTGAACGCAATGTTGATGCACTCCATGCTCATTTATTACTTGTAGGGATATTTTATCCCTTTCAACTGTTGGTGCATTCAATTTTGGATTTCCTGTTACTTCAATGGATGAATGAATGCATAGAGATCACATTTTGATCAGATTGTCTGAACTGCACGGTATGAGTGTTTTAATGGAGTTTCAAATAAAAAATGTAAGCTGTGCAATAACCATAACAATCTGAACAGATCATGTGGTTAGAAATAGGAACAAGGCAATGACAATGGCAACGGAAAAGTGCACGAAATGGACGGGAGTGCAAGGGCAAGTGGAAGTACTAGGCCCACATCCACCTAAGCAGTCAAAGCTTAGCGTGTGATGTTTAAGGCTGGCCTAGTTGGACCTTTCCGTGATTGTGACCCGTATAATAGGAAAAACAAGTATTTGGTGCGTGCAAGTGCCCCGCCTTATCAGAAGTTTGGGAATGTGATGGAATCTGTAAGTGTCCTTTGTGCACGTTCAAATTCTGGTTGCCTTCCACGCACTAGAGAAGTTTCCTCGTCAATCCTACTGAACCAGGGAAAACTTTAAGAAACCCCATCCCTAGAGAAGGTATAAAATCCCAGCGAATCCTACATTATTTTGGGTGGAAAAAAATAATATTGTTGGCGATTTTTTTTCAACCGTATGAAAATTCTATAAAATCCTAGTGAATCTTTCATTGTTGAAGAAAATCGCAGCTAAAAGTACGCATAACTAGCAACTATCATTTCACCATTATTATTATATGGATCCTAATTAATTATTAGACTTGAAGGTTAAATATTCCCCACTTTTATCGCTGCAATTTCTCTCCAAATTATTGAATGGGGGTTTGGGGGCAGCGCCTCCGAAAACTAAACAACTTTTAATATTTTAGTAACGTGTCCTAAAATAATTATATACCATTTGACATATAGTAAACCTATATTTTATAACCGTTGGATGATCCTAAATCAATGACATAAATCCTATTTTGGGCCAAACTTTTAAAGGACACCAAGTTCCCAGGAAAGTCTGAAATTAAGACACAGTCCACAATCAAATTTATTCCGGGCCAAAGTTTGAAAGGATAAAAAGTTTCATGAAAAATCTCCGAAATAGAGACACATGTCAAATATATGTACTTAACCCGTACCCTAACTTAAATTTTGACCACATATTGGCAAATATGACCATCGATTAAGACAAGCTTTGGAAATTGTAGGCGAAGTTATTGCTAAAATACAAATAATTCCATATCACTATTGGCGATTGGCCTATGCATGGGACCCAGTTTTTATAAAGCACAGGTGACATGGCCACCCCCAAAAGTCCAATTTTTTAGCCAAATTTGGGGTCCCCGACGAGTGAAATTAGCCAATTGGCGAATATTCGCCACTAAAGTTATCCCTGTACTGAACTGCCTGGTCATCAATTAATATGGAGATTAATGGCAACTCTTACTTCCAATTCCTTGAGTTGAGATGCTTTCATTTCCTATCTCCATTTTAATTACCCAATTAAGCGCTTGTCATCCGGGAATCTAAATCTGATGAGGAATCATGGTAGCTTGGAAATATATTTTGACGATGGATTATCAAACTCTGATAAAAAAATTGGGGAGGAATGTCTGAGCTTGGAAGACAAAATCTGCTAAGGAATCCTAAACCATTCTATATTTACCAATAAATTTCAACTTTAAATATGTTGCCCAACTGCAAATGCTCATTTTACTGCCCATTTATCCTTTTTAGTATAGCCAGGGTCATATGCCTTGTTCACTTGTAATCGGGGCAAATGTTTATTTTACTGCCCAATACCCCTTATTAGTATAGTTAGGGCCATCTGCCCTGTTCAACCGGAATCAGGGCAAATGTTTGTTTTACTGCCCAATTCCCCTTATTTGTATAGCCAGGGGTATCTGCCTTGTTCACTTGGAATTGGGACAAACGTTTATTTCACTGCCCAATTCTCCTTATTAGTATAGCCAGGGTCATCTGCCTTGTTCACAATGCACATGAAATTGGAGTGGAAAGGACTTGTGCTTGAATGCTTGCCTAAAATTTTCTTCTATCAATCTGAAGACTACATGTTCAGTTCTTCCCAATGCAACTTGTGTCATGCATTCATTTCAAAGCTTTCAAAGCATTGCCCAATTGATTGGCATATCTTAGGCCTTTCCAGACAAGTTGAATACAAACAGGAGAGTTCCTTTGTCAAAAGCCCTGTTTATTACAATAGGTAGATAGTAAGCCAAGCTTGGAAAGAAATGTATCGTGTTATAAAAGAAGCAGAGTTATACCTGCAGCATTGTTCTAGCCCTCAATGGTAGATTCAGTCTGTTCATCTGTCTACCACTGGAGAAGTTTGTCGTCTCCACATGAGATCTGGTCTGGTCCAATTTGTGCTTGGAATTGAACATTCTCTATGCCAAAGATAGCTCCCGAGATGCCTACACTATAGCAGCTTGCAGGAAAATTGGGGATTTTCATGCAAAGCTGTCAAGTGTCATTAGAATTCATGATGAATATGTAGATGAAAAGCAACTAATTTCCACCTTTGAGCAAATGGTGCAGAATCAATATCAGTTCAACAAATTTGAATGGAGAAGTGGAAAGAGAATAGTTGAAGATGAGAACAGAATTAAAATAGCCAAATTTTTATCTAAAAAGATCCAAGCAACCATCCGAATGGAAAGTGGCATGGCAGAGAGTATACCCTCCTGGTTGCAGTTAGACCAAAAACATTTGATTCCAAAAACAGGCATATTGGAAATGGGTCATATGGTGCAGTCTACCAGGGATCGTGGCTTGGACTTGGAATACCTGATGAGGCTTTCGACCTATTCCAAAGAGAAGCACTTGTTCTTGTGAAGCTACAGAGCCCTTTCATTGTACAGTTAATAAGGACCTGCATTAAGGATGAATGATGCTATCTAATTGGTAAGTTCAAGCCTGGATAAGAAAATTGAAGATAACTCTAAGGAGAACAGTTCACCGTTTCCATTCCATGTTGCTATAGATATCATGTTACAAATTTCAAGGGGGATGGAATACCTTCATAGTCAAAAAATCATGCATATGGACCTTAAGGCTTCTAATGTTCTCATCCAACCATCATATGTTCCAGAATCCAGAGATGAAGGTTACGGACGTGAAACTTTACGATTTTGGAATGGCTGGATTGAAACTAAACAGTTTTCGGTATTCCATTCCCAAGGGCACATCGTACTGGAGGGCGCCAGAGGCCTTTGCATACCCACAAGATTTGGATAAGAGCATGCAGATGCCACAAGAATATAATTACAAGGCAGATGTATACAGCTTTGCCATGACACACTATGAGATACTCACTGGTAAGCAACCATTTGAGTCTGTTTCTAGCAGGATTCTCTATAGTTCAGTTGCACAAGGTAAAAGACCAATTTTGCCTTCCTCCTGTCCTCCTCTGCTAGCTGATTACATAAAGAAATGTTGGCATACAGATCCTTCCCACCGTCCATATTTCCCAGATATTTCTAAGTTTCTTAGATACATGAAGATGTCGGTCATGAGAGTAAATGATCTTAATGAGTGGGCTTCAGTGTCTTCTGTTTGCAAAGATTTTGATAAGCGTGGTATTGGTTAGGATGATGAAGAATTGGATGGTAGGCTTACAAATAAGGAAGAAAGACTCATAATCAGAGCCCTTGATGGAGACTTCCCTAAATTTTTTCAACCCCGCTTCCTTTCACAGCAAACTAGACAGCCTGCTTTGAGTCCATGAATGAAGTTTCTTGTTAGCCTTCCTGATATTATTCAAAAGTACTACTACAGTGAAGTGCAGAATGCAACAAATACATTTAACAACAACATCGAAGGAGTTTCACCTTCCATGTGGACGGGTGTTCTTTCTGATGGAAAAAATCTAGCTGTCAAGGAGAGTAGCATAGAAAGTTTCTTGAACGAGGTAACTATCTTGTCTCAGCTTCATCATCCCAATAGCATTTACTCAAGGAACACTCTCAACTAGAATATGCCAAGAAGAATATTTTGGGCATTGCACGATCCCTTGCATACCTTCATGAAGACTGTGGAAAGAAATTCGTCTGTGTAGCAGTCAACACTAGGAATATTATGCTTGAAGAATGTTTTACAGCCAAGCTTTGTGGTTTTGGATTGGCAATATCATTGGATGGAAGTTCTGGATTTCGATATGCTTATGAACAAGTTTAGTTTGAAAGAACTGTCCAGGATGAAGAAATGAGCAATGTTTATAGTTTCGGAGTGATTCTATTAGAGGTATTGATAGGTCAAAGGTGTCAAGATATTGCTCGTGCAGTTTATTCCCTTGCATTTTCCCTCACTAAATCATGCCATGTCATTGGGTCAAGAAACGTCTTGGATTTTGTCAATAAACAAATAAAAGAGGAGCTCCAGGAATTCAAGGCTAGAAGGTTAATCCACCTTGCTTTATGGTGCTTTGCCAAAGATCCACTCTTGAGACCCAGCATGAGCAAAGTTGTGTTGATCATTGAAGGACATTTTAATCTCTCTATGACACCACCCCTCAAATCTTTCTCTGTTTCTCTCTTGAGATAAAACTAATGCTGCTAAATTGTTGCTAGCTATACAACTGATTCATTAGAAGCTCAAATTCATTATATAGATATTTGATTTTCTTTGTGACGGACGACTCCAGTGATGCATTTAGGCATCTGCTCAATATTTCGAGTTGTTGGCATGCAATCTTGGACCATACCATGGTAATTTTAGAATGGGGTCTCAATATCTTGGGGGAGGCTTATAAGAGAAAATGGGACACTAGATGCAAATGGAAGCCATATAATATAACACAACAAATTCATGCTTTAATTTTTCATTCAAATACATTACATTTATATAGGAGTTTAATCACCTAGTTTATATGAACCATTCCCTAATTATACGAGTTGTTCTAACATACAACTAATAATATATATTATCTAATAGACCACACTAACAATATTGAAATCTAATAATAATATAAAGTTGTTTGTCAACAACTTATAGCTAGCTTAAATACCTATGTGAACACTAATTCCTAACACCTCCCCTTAGTGTGAACATGGAGTGAAAGTAAATCACAATAATTGATGACCATATAGAATAGCTCACCAATCAATATAAGATAAGAGTAGGACATACACATCTACTCATGTCAAGCAATAGTGGAACTAACCTCACTATGCTTAGTGTACTTTCATCCAAGGATAGGGACAAACACATCTACTCATGGATTCAAGGATAGGGACTAACACATCTATCTAAGGTCTAATATCGGGTTTGGATAGGGACAACCATATCTATCCAACATTAGTCTTGAACAGGGACACACACATTTGCTCACGACAATTATGATAGGGAACAAACACATCCAATATCACCAACTCGTGTGACTGGGGACAAACACTTGCAATCATTTCACTACTTCATGAATGGGGACAACCACATTCATTCACTAACAACCAAGAAATGTGATTGGGGACATACAAGTCCAACAACAATATAAAAAAGTTTGAGAGACAAGTCTTCATTGTCGCATATGTAGCCACCATTGTAGATAATTGCCACTCTGATCACAAATGACATGAGACAACTACTGCTGCCACCTGGGAACCGATCTTCGCTTTAGTTGTTTTGGCACAAATGTTGTCACTGAAACAATTTTGCAACCTCGTCACTAGTGACTGACGAGAGGTTGTGTTGTGAAGTTTTCACACCATTGCCCCATTGCAAATGGGGATGTCCTCTTTTTGCTTCTCGCTGGTAGGCTTAGGTAGTAGAGTAGGTTGGCAACAATTCCGGAGCCTCTTAAAATCAAGATGTCCAAAATTTGAAAAATGGCAAAACTGGTCAAGTATGAGAACAAGAAGGTAAGAGTTAGTGCAATGGTTACACCAATAGGAAGATATGTCTTGTGTAATATTTTGGAGGGCTACTAATAAATAAATAAATAAAACTGAAAAGGTATAGTAAAAATATTTTTTGTACAGTCCAAAAATATAAAACCCAACACAAAGATATATAGCTGTCTGAATTATGTGACACTATAATGACAGGATTTTTTTTTTTTAAAATGGGCATGCTAGCATCCATAAAACCCCACAAGAAAAATCTCTATGATAACCCTCAAAATGATGGCACGGAAGAGAAAAAACATACCACTTTCATCATAAAGTTAGTAACAAACTAAAAGAAAATGTTTAAGGCACTAAAATGACTCAATAATTGTTTGTTATTAAGTTAGAAAGAAGAGCATATATTTAGTCATCTCCAAGACATGAATTAAAAGTTCATTTATGGTTCGACCATATAGTCATATGGCATTAGTACCACACATTCATGGCATTGAAGAGGATAAGTAAGGTCGTCATGGGATCCAAACTCATTCTTCATTTGCAAAACCACAAATTTGGAAGCTCCAAATTCAAATTTAGAAATGGAACCCAAGATATCTCTTTGCCTCCATCCAAACTATTGTCAAACTATAATTTTTCAATTCCCTTCCCAAGATCCAGTATGCACCTATAAGATTAGATCTACATCATTTTCACAACCATTAGTATCTATAATCCACTCTAAAAAAATTATTATCTAATTGTCACTCTTATAATTGGTCTTTCTTTTTTCACAGGATCACACTACAGTAGCATTCTTTAGTTATGTCACTTCTTTGTCAAAACGAAGTCCAAATCTTAATTTTATACTAAATCTCTATTATATTTATTTTTTCAAATTCTAAGTTCCCTTTATTATAACCCATCTTTAATGTCAACACATTCCTACAAGCAAACCTTACTCTAATATTCATCTCATCATTCTCTACTTTTCTTTCAATATGTAGAAACCTGTTCTAAGACTAATTGACGCATACAATCATGGGGATGGGCTCAGACATGCAACAAATACAGTTCGCACACAACCTTGAATAGAAACATCACACATAAAGCAATATTCAAAATATTTTATTAATGGTTCAAGCCGTAACACAGGTTACACATTACAGATCAGCATTTTTATGAATAAAGCTAGATACCAAATTAGATCACTGCCAAAAGGAACCATCTCCCAGCCATGGTGTCTCATTCTCTACTATCATGGCTGTATTTGATAGACATAAGAAAGATTCTTGCATTGAGATGTATCAAACTGTCCCCTACTTCACCAAAACATATATACCAAACAATTCGACTATGGCAGCAGGAATAAACTAGTGTACAATAAGACAGGAAAAAATGGGTATAGTCGCTTCCCCATCCACAGTGCAATTGTGAGAACAGGAGAATGGTTGGTCAATTTGGATAATCCCAGGATCTCATACATATAAATTGGAGAGAGTTTTCTATGCTTTAGCAGAGTGAATATGATGATGGAATAAACTGTGGTCTTCTTTCATATCATCATGAGACAAGGAGACCAGGAGAATAGGTACATTGTTGCCATGTTTTCTGTGCTTACAGAACTATTTCAGTCAATGACATTAGGGAATGATTTGTAAAGATAATTGAAAAGGGAATTTTAAAGAAACACAAAATTCTTTCACGAGGCGGAACAAGAGTCTAAGCAATTTGAAATTGAAAAGCGCTGATTCAGCTCAGAGACAAAAGAGAACAAAAAAGAAATGGGATTCTGAATAATACCCAGGATTGGAGGCTCAGAATCAATATGAGAAGCAATGCAAGAGTATGTGTTCTTCAATTTTATAGCCATTTTCCATTGTGGGTAGTCTAATTTTACCATTTTATGAGGCAGGGTTTAATTAGGTAATTCTAATTTTGGATGTACAAATCAGGTGGCGGTAATTCTAATTTTGGATGTACAAATCAGGTGGCAGGACACAAGAATTGGTGTGGAATGCAACCTTTCTTTTTTTGCCTCTGGAGGCTTGTTGGGTCTAAGGAAGGAATGGTTCTACGGAGTATATCAAGATTTGCCCAGATTGCCACGTGAAAGAGACATTATTGGTTAGATGTCCAACAAACATACTGTTTCAAAGTCTGTGTTACTATGTTGACAGGACTGATATTGACATTATATGTGGCTATAAAAGAGCAAGAAATTATTTTGAAGACAAAATATATAACAAAAAGTTGTTGTCTAATGCAGGTCATTTGTTGGATACAATTGTCTGAAGGACATTGTTGGATTAGCTATGTGTTGTCTTTGATGTCACACAAATTTCATATCAATTATCGCTCTCAGTATCTACCGAGCTCAATCGGTCAGCTAGGCGGTTTTTAGTGTCTACCGAGTTCTCTCGGGTGTCTAAAGGAAACATGACACGGTAACAGTGTTAACCGAGCCTCCTCGGTTATCGAAGGAAAATTAGTGGTTACCGAGCTCTCTCGGTCTCCAAAGGATGTTGCAGAATTCGCTGTGGTTACCGAGTTCTCTCGGTCACCGAAAGAAATCTTTTCAGAATTAATGTTTACCGAGCAAAGTCGGCCCTTTCAAAGAATTTTGTTATTACAGTTTGTTTATCTCAGCCGACTGTTATAATAATTATTAGTGCCGACTTGACAATCTAAATGATTATGAAATAGCATATATATATAGAAAGTCAAGTGGTGAATAAAAGATATACAGCATGCAGAAATCATTTTGAAGAAAGGTGTGTGCGAATTTTGAAGGATGGTCAGATATCCTTGAGGAGCAGCAAAGATTTAATTGATCAGTAAGGATCTAGTGAAACAGAACAGAGATCTATATTCAGCAATTCAGTTGCAGGTCATTTCATTGTTACTCTCTAGCAATTGTAGCAGTGATATCAAAATCTCTTAACCGAGTTGGTTTAACAACCATTTTGTAAATCCTCTAACAAGGTAACAGTTCTATTGAATTGTTTCAAGACCTCTTACAAGGCCACTCCTAGCAGGGTGATTAAATCCTCTAACAAGGTCACACCTAACAGTGTGTTTTGTAACCTTTTACCAGGTTGGCTTCTAACCGGGCATCACTTCAGAAGAGTGAAAAACAGTAACTAGTTACATTGGTGGTTTTTCCCATATTGGGTTTCCACGGTAAATCTGGTGTCTCTTGTGTTCATGTTATTTTTTTTATTCATGTAAGTTAATCAGTGATGAATGCTTAAGAACAATTTAATTATTACACACTTCAAGAATCAAATTTTCAGCATTTCTCTGTATATTTACCGAGTGGCACAGTAAATAATTTGTTAAGATATTTAAATGATCAGTGGTAATATTTTTGTGGTTAATTGATTCACCCCCCCTTTCAGTTACTGCATCTATATTTCCAACAATTGGTATCAGAGCTTTTAGTGCTTGCAGGAAGGGTTTCAAGGACCTAAGCTAAAGATCAGGATGTCTTACAAAAGAGAAATTCCAAGGCTTAACAGAAATAACTTTTCAGCATGGCAAGGTCTCATGAGACTACATCTGGCTTCCATTGGTGATTCAGGATGCAAATATATTGATCAAGAATATACAATTCCTACTGGCACATTAACTGTTGAAGACATTGCAAAGAAGAAGAACCATAACACTATGATGATAGACATTGCATCAGCTCTTAGCTATGAAGAATTTGATGAAATCAAAGACTACACAACTGCTCATGAAATGTGGAACAAGCTGAAGAAAATCTATGGCGGTGATGACAATGTGAAGAGAGCCAAAAAAGAGAGCCTAAGAGGACAGTTTGATCAAATGAAAATGAGAGAAAAAGAAAACATTGCAAAATATGTTGAAAGGATCAAGACAAGTGTTAGTGCAATCAGAGCTTCTGGAGGAAAAATTGATGATGAAACGGTTATAAGTAAGGTTCTTAGAACATTACTCCCTATTTATGCAATAAGAGTTTCTGCTATTCAAGAAAGAAGATGTGAAGAAAATCACAATATAACTTTGGATGCCTTAGTTGGAAGATTGACAGCCTTTGAATTGGATAACTATAACAACTATGTTCCAACTTCTAAAAATATTGAATCAGCTTTTGAGGCCAAACTTTCACTCAAGAAAGGGAAGAGAATCCAATCAAAAAGTGAAGAAGAATCAAAGGAAAGTTCTAATAGCGATCTTGAAGTTATTGAAGCATTACTTGCAAATAAGTATTCAAGAGGCAGAGGAAAATACAAAGGTAAAACTCCCTTAATCTGTTTTTCATGTGAAGAAATTGGTCATATTGCAGCTAGGTGTCCAAACAAGCAAAGCAAAGATGAGAAGAAAAATGACAAGTACAATGGCAAGAAAAATTTCAAATCATTCAAAGATAAAGGTAAGAAAACATGTTTTTTAGCTAAAGATTCGGATGATAGTGAAGAAGAAATTGTTTTCATTGATGTAAAAGATGAATCTGATAATGATGAAGATGAGATGGCACTTATCTCTCATATAAGCAAGAATGATACATGGATTATAGACAGTGGATGTTCACATCATATGACTAGTGATAGGACCAAGTTTGAACACTTTGAAAACTTTGATGGTGGTAATGTAAGGTTTGGAAACAATGAACCCTGTTGTATAAAAGGAAAGGAACGAATTTCATTAACCAAAGAACTTATATGTGATAATGCATATTGGGTCGAAGGACTAAAGCATAATCTTCTAAGTGTAGCACAGCTAATCAACATTGGATTCAAGGTTGAATTCATGAATGGCAAAGCAAGACTGCTGGATGACAAAGGAAAACTGATAGGATCAGGCAAACAAACCAAAGGTAACCTGTTTTATCTTGATCTTGGTGATTACTCATGTTTTATTGCTCAAATTGAAGAAAGTTGGTTATGGCACAAAAGGTTATGTCATGTAAATTTTGACAACATGATGAAAATAAGCAAATTCAAGAAAGTAAGAGGTATTCCTACTTTGAAGAAACCTGATGTTGGTCTATGCAAGAATTGTCAAATTGGTAAAATGGGAAAGTCTAGTTTCAAAAGTAAAAACTATCAGTCTGAAGATATTTTGGAAATTGTGCATACTGATTTATGTGAACCTATTGGAATTGAGAGCTATACCGGAGAAAAATTCTTTATTCTCTTTGTTGATGATTATTCTAGAACGATGACTGTTATGTATTTAAAAGAAAAGTCTGAAGCATTTGAGAAGTTCAAATGGTATTTAGCAAGAGTAGAAAAGAAAACAAGAAAAATAATAAAATGCTTGAGATCAGACAGAGGTGGTGAATTCATCTCCCATGAATTCAATAATTTCTGCATTGAAAGAGGAATCAAAAGACAAGTATCAGCCCCGAGAACTCCTGAGCAGAATGGAATAGCCGAAAGAAGGAACAGATCTATCATGGACTGTGCAAGGACTCTAATGATTGAAAAGAACATTGCTATGAAATACTGGAAGGAAGCTATCAGCACTGCAGTTCATACCTTGAACCGAGTACAGCTGAGAAAAGACACATTCAAGACTCCATATGAGCTATGGTATGGCTACAAACCAAATGTAAGTTACCTAAAAGTATTTGGTAGTAAATGTTACATCTTAAAAGAATCTAGAAAAGGAAAATTTGATGAAAAAGTGATGAAGGAATATTTTTGGGATATTCTTGCAAAAGTGAGGCATATAGATGTCTAGATTTATCTACTCACAAAATCATAGAAAGTGCACATGTGAGAATTGATGAATTTGCAGAAAAGATTGAAGAAGAAAGCAAAAAGGAACCAGAGGACTACAAAAAATTTGTTTACATCGAACCTGATACATTGCCAGACACATGTAAGGAGACTACATCTACCGAGCCCAGTACAGTAACCAAGTCACAAGAAGTTTAGACCGAGTCACAAAGTACCGAGTCTCAGTCTGAAGCTACCGAGCAAGTATCTACTCAGCCCGAGCAATCTGAACCTGAAGATGAAGAAGATGACAATGTAACTCATTCAGGAAGCAAGGAACCTGTATTAGCCAAGTACGTCAGAAAGCATCATAAACCAGATCAAATTATTAGAAACAAATCAGATGGTACTATGACAAGAAGTAAACTAAAAGGTACATGTTTATTTGCTGATTTTGAACCTAAAAATGTCAAAGATGCATTAGAAAATGAAAGTTGGATTGAGGCTATGAATGAAGAAATAGAGCAAATAGAGAAAAATAAGACATAGACTCTTGTACCTAGGCCTAAAGATAAAAATGTAATTGAGACAAAATGGGTATTTAGAAATAAGTTGAATGAAGATGGTCAAGTATCAAGAAACAAAACAAGATTGGTATGTAAAGGATATTCTCAAGAAGAAGGAATAGATTATGGAGAGACTTTTGCTCCTGTTGCAAGATTAGAAGGTGTGAGGACTTTACTTGCATATGCAGCAAATAAAGGATTTAAGGTATATCAGATAGATATCAAATCTGCTTTTCTCAATGGTACTCTTGAGGAAGAAGTCTACATTGAGCAACCTGAAAGTTTTATTGATCCAGACAAAAGGGATATGGTCTGCAAATTACACAAAGCATTGTATGGTCTGAAGCAAGCTCCTAGAGCATGGTATGAAAGATTACATAACTATCTTACTCAAATTGATTTCAAAAGGGGCTAATGACAACAACAATTTATACATCAAAGAAGGATCAGATAACAAAATTGATTTGGCAGAAACATTTGTGGATGATACTGTGTTTACAGGAAATGATGATCAGTGCAAAGAATTTTCAGAGCTTATGAACAAAGAATTTGAAATGTCTATATTTGGTCAGATAAAAATTTTTGTTCGACTTCAGATTCAGCAGAACAAAAATGGTATCTACATTACTCAGTCTAAATATATCAGAGAAATACTTAAGAAATTTGGTATGGAAGATTCAAAACCAGTTGGTACACCCATGTGTATTAGACTGAAGCTTACCAAAGATGATGATTCAAAAGAAGTAGATCAGACCTTATACAGATCAATGATTGGAAAATTACAGTATGTAGTACACACAAGGCCTGATATTGCCTTAGCAGTTGGAATAGTGGCAAGATTCTCTGCTAAACCCAGAGAAAATCACATGATGGCAATCAAAAGAATCTTGAGGTATTTAAGGGGAACTGAAGATTATGGCTTGTGGTATAAATTTGGAGGCAATCTGGATTTAAAAGTGTTTACTGATGCTGATTGGGTAGGAAACATTGATGACAGAAAGAGTACAAGTGGTGGAGCATTCTTTCTTGGCAAGAGGTTAGTATCTTGGACTAGTAAAAAACAAAACTGCACATCCCAATCCACAGCAGAAGCAGAATATGTTGCTGCAGCAGTAAATTGCTCTAATATTATATGGTTTAAACAGTTTTTGGAAGGCATGAAGGTTGAGATCAAAGAACCAGTTGTTATGTTTTGTGATAATACAAGTGCAATAAATATTTCAAAGAATCCAGTAATGCATTCCAAAACCAAGCACATTGCAATTAAATATCACTTTGTCAGACAATTGGTGCAGGACAAGGAAATCAGATTGGAATATATTCATACAAAAGAACAAATTGCAGATATCTTCACCAAGCCACTACCTAAGGATGCATTCTTGTATCTAAGAGGCAAGTTAGGGGTCACTCCCCTGTCCGAGGTTCACTAAATAAAGTTTTAGTGATGCATCAACCAGAACATGTTGAAGATCAATCAGTTGATGCAGCATAGTCAGGGAATCATTGCATATGAATCAGTACATAAGGTACATTGATATTTACCGAAACTGTGTAAGTTGTCTTTGGCATGTGTTGTCAAAGAGGGAGAGTTTGCTGTCATTTCAAAAAAATTCTAAGAAAAATAATTTGAGAAGTTAAGAGGGAGAGTTCTCAGTCAGAGAAAGAAGTTTGAAGATGATGGGAATCAGAATGAAGCTAAGGATATGTTTCTTACTCTTGGTTTCTCTGTGAAATTTCATTGTGCTATGACATGTTGTGTTGCCATCAATGCCAAAGAGGGAGATTGTTGGATACAATTGTCTGAAGAACATTGTTGGATTAGCTATGTGTTGTCTTTAATGTCACACAAATGTCATATCAATTATCGCTCTCAGTATCTACCGAGCTCAGTCGGTCAGCTAGGCGGTTTTTAGTGTCTACCGAGTTCTCTCGGGTGTCTAAAGGAAACATGACAGGGTAACAGTGTTAACCGAGCCTCCTCGGTTATCGAAGGAAAATTAGTGGTTACCGAGCTCTCTCAATCTCCAAAGGATGTTGCAGAATTCGCTGTGGTTACCGAGTTCTCTCGGTCACCGAAGGAAATCTTTTCAGGATTAATGTTTACCGAGCAAGGTCGGCCCTTTCAAAGAATTTTGTTATTACAGTTTGTTTATCCCAGCCGACTGTTATAATAATTATTAGTGCCGACTTGACAATTTAAATGATTATGAAATGGCATATATATATAGAAGGTCAAGCGGTGAATAAACGATATACAGCATGCAGAAATCATTTTGAAGAAAGGTCTGTGCGAATTTTGAAGGATGGTCAGATATCCTTGAGGAGCAGCAAAGATTTAATTGATCAATAAGGATCTAGTGAAACAGAACAGAGATCTATATTCAGCAATTCAGTTGCAGGTCATTTCATTGTTACTCTCTAGCAATTGTAGCAGTGATATCAAAATCTCTTAACCGAGTTAGTTTAACAACCATTTTGTAAATCCTCTAACAAGGTAAAAGTTCTATTGAATTGTTTCAAGACCTCTTACAAGGCCACTCCTAGCAGGGTGATTAAATCCTCTAACAAGGTCACACCTAACAGTGTGTTTTGTAACCTTTTACCGGGTTGGCTTCTAACCAGGCATCACTTCAGAAGAGTGAAAAACAGTAACTACATTGGTGGTTTTTCCCATATTGGATTTCCACGGTAAATCTGGTGTCTCTTGTGTTCATGTTATTTTCTTTATTCATGTAAGTTAATCAGTGATGAATGCTTAAGAACAGTTTAATTATTACACACTTCAAGGATCAAGTTTTCAGCATTTCTCTGTATATTTACCGAGTGGCACAGTAAATAATTTGTTAAGATATTTAAGGGATTAGTGGTAATATTTTTGTGGTTAACTGATTCACCCCCCCCCTCAGTTACTGCATCTATATTTCCAACAGTCATTAACATATGATATTCAAGTCCATAGCAAACATTACATATGCTTAAATAAAAGGTAAAGAGACCTTCCAAAGTAAAGCCTAAACAGCTACTCTAATAACCACCTAAACAGAGAGGAAACAAAACCAAATTAAGAGGGTGAGTACAAATGCTCCATTGCAACTGGTCCATCCTTACTGCTTCTGGTTAACAAACAATTTTAGGAGATAGAGTACTAACTGTATATGCACGTTACAAGACCAAATGGACAGTCTAGAGCCAGTTCTGCGATTCCTCCAGTTAATTGCAAGAAGAAGAAAAAAGATTAATCAGTTGCTAAACTTTCCCGGCCATAATCTTATTGACATTTTGCTAAGGTAATGAGGATGAAGGATGGAATCTTGGGAGCACTAAAACTTTTGCAGGCCTTGTTGTTACTTCTTCTACGCAGTCCATTGTGGCGTGGCTACTGGAGACATTTCACAGAACCTACCAGCCTTTCCCCTTTAGCAAGCTTTGTTGTTACTGATACCACACACTTCACTTTGGCATGGAGTAGAGATACATGTTGTAACTTGCCAGCATTGACCTTTTTAAAACTATGTCCTTACTTCTGGGATCTCTTCATTTAGACTATTATATAATTCACGTAAGAAAACTCCAAACTGCTCATTCAAATTAACTGGACAGAAGAGATAAATTTTACTTCACAGAAGAAATAAGATTCAACCAGAATATATTTATCCAGTCTTGATAATTGATGAATTCTTGTGCCACATTAGAATGTAATTCTTATCAATGTCACAAAACACTGGGCACAACTTTTCTAGAACCACATATAACATTTCCTAACTCAGTTGTTTTATAGCAATAAGCCAAAAACACAATTGAAAATTTCACAAAAGAATTATCCAAAATTTCCCAGCTCAGTTTTATTGCAATAAACAATTTTCTAGCTCAGTTTTTATGGCAATAAGCCAAAACACAATTGAACATTTTACAAAACTTTTATCAAATATTTCCAGCTCAGTTTTATGGCAACAAGCCAAAACCCAATTGAACCAGGCATACTAACCAAGAAACCCACATTGAATCTGTAATCCTCAAGCAAAAAAAAGATCAAGGAAGGAGAATGACTGGAAATGAAAATGGATTTTTTTATGGCAATACGCCAAAACCCGATTGAACATTTCACAAAACTTTTATCAAAAATTTCCCACCTCAATTTTATTGCAATGCACATTTTCTAGCTCAGTTTTATGGTAATTAGCCAAAACCCAATTGAACATTTTACAAAACTTTTATCAAATATTTCCAGCTCAGTTTTATGGCCACAAGCCAAAACCCAATTGAACCAAGCATACTAACCAAGAAACCCACATTGAATCTGTAATCCTCAAGCATAAAAAACAGAGCAAGAAAGGAGGATAATTGTAAATGGAAATAGATTTTTTTTTGTAAATTATGTTATCAGACGTTCTATTTTTTAGTCTATATATTTTTGGGTCACGTGACATAGTGTATCAGACTATCATGTATTCAATATACAGCAAACATCTAATTGTACTTTCAATATGAAGCATACACACTTTACCCCAAAAGATTCAATCCATTACTTCAACAATCGCCATAAAAATAACAAAATCACTTGTGAGGGCTTCCAAGATTACTAAAACTCTGTCTGCACCGGAGGCTAATGTCATCTGCTATAAAATTAGCAAGACATTATTTGTGGGGATACTCCGAATCTTTTTCAAAGAAAAAGATTACCAAATCTCTGGCTAATGTCATATTTTTTAATATCAAGACAGCCCATTTTTTCCTGAATTTCATATAGTAAAATTAATAACCTGGTACATGAAGAAGACAGAATCCCAAAAGATAGGAGCATAGCTAATAACATAAAAATTCTGCATTATCCATACCCAAGAAATTTGCATGTATAAGAATGCAAGCTATTTGCAAATCCCAAGAGAGCCAAAATGAATAAGAAAATATTTCTTGTATGGCAAAGATTATGACCTTTGGCAAAATAACAGAGGAAAAATGCATCAACATGCATACTACCATGAATTCCACAAACCAAATAGATGTACAAGTACATAAAAAAAGAAGTCTCCTTGACCTGACATTATTTGCATCTGAAATTCAACAGGGCTCACCTCGTCCAAATCTATAGAAGCACCAATCCTAACTCTGATGGTTTCAGGGCATCTCTGATGCGATAATTATAGAGGTAATAATGAAGCTGTCCGTCACCTGGTCCAAACTTTAACTCTTTCAAAAAAGACTCATTCTGCATGATGTCCAGAGCATTGAACACATCATAATCTTTCTGCTTTGCCACGATAAGAGCATCATTCATTAATTGAAGTAGAGGTGTCTGGGTTGATACATTATAATATGAATAAGCAGCCTTCAGCATAGAATAGTTGGGATTGCCCAGGATTGAGGATGGAAGAGTGTAGAAGCTGCAGAAGTCTGTAATTTCATGAGATTCTGGATTTTCTACCAAAAAACTGTCAACCACATTTTCAGTAGGAAGTAGCCAGTGCTCAACATCATCTTCGCTAAAATCTGGGGCAACAACAAATTTGGACAGGTAACTCCGCAAAAGCCTAGTGACAGCGAGAACATCACGCCTTTCCATTGCCCTGAAACCAGGAGTGATGGTATTCTCTGGCAGCCTGTACAACTTGATGGTCCTGCTCATTGTCATCCGAGCTCCAAGCCTTGAGAATCCGACATCTATTAGCTTCTTAGGATTCAGTGACCTATGCCAGTACTGGCAAGTGGCAATTGGAGTAGGCAGGACAACCCCTGCTGTATATGCGGCTTGCCAGATGTCCTCCAGATGCACTCTCCTTGTAACTTCCTTAATCAGAACTGGTGCAAGCCTCTTGGATCGGAGCTTCTTATGAACACAAAGAAAATTGATCTCTGCCATAAGGATAGATCGATCTCGGGCTCTGATCTTGGCAGGGACACCTGTAATGAAAGCTACCAGTTTCTTGGTATTCTTAACCCTCACACCAATATGCCAGCTCTTGAAAAAGCCAGGGGGTCTGAGAGCCCATTTAAGAAACTCCTTAGAGTAATCAAATCTAAACATGTTCTCGTCATCCTCCACATAGTTATTGGTCAACAGATTGTAAATCTCGGTGAGAGCGTTCTCACTATCAATATCACAAGTACACCACTCATACTGACTGGGCAAATTGTATGGTTCCTTCCTAACCTCAGACAATGGGGTGGGATCCTCTATCGGACCTTCGGGCATGTTCCGGTTATCCACATCCTTGAATTGCCCAACCGGTTGGGTTTCCCAAAATTTGTGTTTTTTGGCCAGGGCGAGGGCATTTTGTGTTTTCCTGCTTAAACTCTCAATAGACCCCTCAATCTCAGAAGGCACGCCATTGTCATCTTGATTCTGATCCTGCCCCCCAGGTGAAGAATTACTCCCTACCATATTGATTTCTGATCCAATCGAACAACTGCTCAAGTGGGTGCAAAGAAAACAAAAGCCTCATCCAATCAGATGAATAATGAAATGGGTGCCTAAGAAACCTAGAAAGCTCAATAAGGAGATTAGTGCAGAAATCGGAGAACCCATCAGAGAATTGCATAAAACATGAGTACCCAACAGGTAAAAGCACATAAAATAAATTAGAAAACCAAGATACTTGAATCCAATAGAATGGTAACGAAAGCTTCAACCTACATGTCTCTCCCCGATTTGTTTCCGCAGTTCCTTCTTTCACAATTTCCTTTTCAGGATCAAAAACAGCCTGCGAGGCCAAGGCGTTCAATCCAATGACCAGAGACCTTATTCCAAGCTCGGATTATTTGGGCGTCTGAGAAAAGTGGGATTAAAACAAGAACAGTCGAACTTTGTTGACTAAAGGACCGTAAATCCTACGCTGTTCGCATGGAGAACACCCCACGGTTATAGCCTGGGGACCATGGGACTCGTGCTCAACCAGGGTCGCAAGTTCCCAGCTTTCTTTATTATTATATTCTCGAAGAGGAATAAAAGGAACCCTAATGATTATCAGTCCGATGGTATTCCAAACAGAAATTTTAACAAAGTACAAGTAAATATGTTAATAAATACTAATGTTAGTAATATATTAGTTGATAATAAAATTGTTTTTAATTGTGCTCATAATTTTTTATTAAAAATTTATTATCTATTTGATCAATTGACTACATATATTTCAATTTACTTTTATTTTCTATGTATTCAAACTTATATAAATATAATAAAATTAAATTTTATAGTTAACTACATTAAATGATATATATAACACTTTTAAGTTAAAAAAATCCTATAAATTATTTTAAGTAAATATAGTCATAGTTTGCACAATGCAAAATATATTAAGTTAAAAAGAAAAGAGTTTTGAAATTAGTGAAAACTTTCTCTCAAAAAAATCAAACTTATTCTACCAATATATATTATTTTTTAATTAATAATTAACAATAAACAATTTATTTTTTAAGGTATTGAAATGACCAAACTATTATAAAATTTTTATATGACTAAAATATAGAGAGTTTCAAATAACCTTCACATAAATTTAAAATTTGACATTTATAAAGTGTAGAAGTCAAATTGTATTTTTATTTGAAAATTTTGTAATTGTTTTTTTAATAAGATGAGATCAAAATTAATTGTTATTTTGTTGAAAAGATAAATAAATATCTTTAAATTATTGTTACATTTTGTTATTGAAAAGATGGATGAATATCTATATTATAAAGATTTTTTAGTTTATTAATAATAAAAAATTTAATTTTAATTTTAATTTATTGAATTTGTTTCACTTGTAATATATCTATCTGGTGGAACCTATGGCATGGTAACAAGCCTTTAGCTCAAAATGGGCAAACAAGGGCATAAAGTAGTTTTCTAATATTATTATCCAGGGGAGTCTCATCAATTGGCAAGAGTTGTGGCATAAATATGACCTCCCCCAAACCTAGTGGAGAACCTATGTTGTTTTGAGAGAAGCCTGCAATATATTGAACCTCCCAAGACCTTATGACATCAATGAAAACAAACTGCCCCTCCTCAAATAGTCCAATGGTACTCTCTTCCCCTGCACTAAAGCCAAAACCATATACAAATTACTTTCAGACAACCATGAAAATTTTTAGCACCTCAACTCCCACTGGAACCTCAACTTGGAACCTTCAGATTGGACTAAGCATCTTCTAGCCTTATGGCTTAGACCTTTGGAACCCAAGATTATTTGTTTCATCTGGTGCATCTTCTTGCATAAATTACCTATTAAGAAGCCTAATGGGGATATCAACCTTTTCTCGGTCTGTAGAGGTCTTGAAACTACCCATCATATACTTTTTGACTGCCTTTTTGTCAAAGAGGTCTAGAGTATGTTTGGTTTCCACTTGCATAATAACTTCAATTTGTTGTATATCTTATCTAATACATTGTTGGGACTTGAGAAATAATGCAATATTTTTTGGCCTACACTATCTGTTGTCGTTTTATGGGTCATTTGGAAATTAAGAAATGAGGACATTTATAAAAGTAGTGTCAGGTTCCTTATTGAGTCTCTTTGGAGACTCATATACCACAATGTTTCATTGCAAGTCACTGTCATCATGAAGATGGAAGAGAAGAAGTTTTTGGAGCCGCTAAATGATGGGGTTGTTAGAGTACCAAGGAAGGAGATAGCATATGGATACACCACAGCTAAAGAGAAAACAAAAGCATAACCTTTTGAACATGCACTACAAAACTTTAAGATACAACTCCATGACATGCTAGAGAAGGTTGCACTAGAGAAAGGTAAAGCAGATCTAGTGGAAGTTCTTCCTCCTGCGGCCATCCCTCCTCCACCAAGAGTTGTTGTTTAAACTGACAAAGTCCTTAAGTGCACTTAAGGTTCTAGTGGATGGATAGCATGGATGTAGTTTATTTTCAATTGTTGGTCTTTTTAGAGATCATATGTGAATATGCACAAATGTATTTAGTTACATATTTGTATACATTGATGTAATACTCTTAATATACTGATATCCTTGTCTGAAGCCTAGTGGTTTGGTTTTGGTGATGAAACTCATGATATATTGTATATGTTGTTATCAAATTATACTCAATATAAGAAAAAAATTAATTGTTATTTTTGTTGAAAAGATAAATAAATATCTTGAAACTATTGTTATATTTTATTATTGTAAAGATGGATAAATATCTATATTATAAAGATTTTTTAATTTATTAATAATAAAAACATAAATTAAAATTGTAATATATTAAATTTGTTTGACTTATAAGTAAAAAGTAGGAATTGATTGGAAATAATACAAATAATACAAAAGAATAATACTTTTATGAAAATATGGCTCTGCTTATGCAAAAAAAATTCAGCCCATGGAAAGTGGGTGAGCAATATTAAATTCAATTCTACATCATACTACAAAGTGTCTTCTGCAAACTTGAATCGGTTTAGGGTTTTAGGTGACCCTCCGCCCATTGCTCAGAGAGCTTCGAATCATCTATCAAATAGGTCGATATGCATCTCCACTTTTATTGTTGGAGATCATGGGCGTGAGTGGTGGCAGAGAAATCCTAAACTTGGATTTCATAGAGGAAATAATGGAGAATCTCATGACAATGACAATAATTGGCATATTGTAAGGGGCAAGAAGGAGAGGAGGGATCTAAATTCCAAAGGTTGGATAACTTCAAGCAATAACAATGATGGGTGTAGAAGTAAAGTTTGGGTGATTCCCATCACATCAAATACCCTGAGCTTTGCATATGGTGCAAGTCAATTAAAATTGGGGTAGAATTCTTTTAATTTCTCAAAACCAAGGCATTTAGGGTTAGATCATTCAACTCCTTCTACAATTCAACTGTCAAAGATCCCTCAACCAAATATTGGTAATGGTCTGACTCGGAGGAATACCCCATTTCAAAAATTTCAAGGATAAGGGAAAGTCCTAGTTGAACAAAATAATGATAATAAGCAAAATGATAATGGGCAACTCATACCCTCTATTGCTCTGAAACACAAAATAATGATGATCACAAAGGAACCCATGCCTACACATCAATTGTGAGATAGGCCATGACAGGAAATCCATCAATCCCTATTTAAGGAGGAAAAGGTTATTAGGGTTGTGATTAGAAACAAATATACAAATGGCATGGGGTATTACTATAGATCTCATGGTATTTTTGCTTGGTGGTGTGGATATGGGCTTCTCACGGAAGATATTTTGGAATGGTTGGAGAAAAATTATGAGGGCTAGGTAGGTATTGCCATCCTATCAAAATATTTCTTATTCATTGAGTGTAAGAACATAGCACTAGAAAAGGAGTTTTTATCTGGTAAAAATGTGTATTGTGAGGGATTTGATTTCAAATTCTTTGATTGGTACCCCAATTTTGATACTAGAAAACTTCAATCTATTAAAGCTACTAGATGGATTATCCTACCTAATCTCCCAATTGAATTGATTTATAATGAAATTCTAATGGAAATAGGAAATCAATTGGGAAACTTTGTAGGGTTTGAAGGAAATTTCCTATCTTATTCTAATATTAAAATCTTAGTAGACATTGAGATTAATGTGAAATGTCTTAAACCAATATAGCTAAGCACACAACATGCTACATATATCATTAGGCCAATGATCTATAAAAGGACCTACCCACAAAAAGGTAATTAATAAAATTACAAATGATCCTTATTAGAAAAATGGCAATGTAGGTGAAAATAATATGTAGTATCGATGAAGAAAGACCAATAAGGATATTAGTCCTAAACATGCAGAGAAAGTTAACATGCAACTTGTGGAAGGGGATGGGGGTTTTATTGTGGAATGGCAGAATGGTAGTCTGTTTAGATTTCCTAAGAAAAGTAGTCAACAAGATATTTTATCTCCTTAGTAAGAGCTTAACACAAAATTAGTTATGGTTGATTTGGAGTATGAGGAGAATATAAAGAAAAGAAGGGCTAACAAAGCCTAGGAGTCAAAAAACCAAGAATTAAAAAAGCGAGAGGAGAAAAGGGAAGATTTTATTGATGGAGGAGAGAATAAGAATCTAAAATAAGATACACATGAAGATGTAGTCCCTGAGATAGGGGTAAACCCTATAGCACCAATAGAAGTTAAGGAGGGTGAGATATTAGAAGCAAGGATAATGGAGGCCCCTATGATGGAAACTGCAGGGGGAATGGGGGATGAGGAAAAATTAGAAATTTTGGGGAAGCATGTAGTTTTTGAGAGCAATAAAGAAACTCCCCTAGAACTGGATAACAATGGTTCATTGAATAATAACTTCTGTGAGAATATTAGGCTGGATGTAGAGGAGAACCCACAACATGGAAATGAAGAAGACAATGTAGAAACCAAGGTAGAAGATGTAAGAGAGGAAGATTTGGAAATGGGATTAGAATACTTAAATAATGAGGTTATAGAAAATCTTATGGATGAGAAAATTAATGATTTCATCAATGAAGAAGATTTTTCCAAGGGAAAGAAAGAGCTCATTACAAGGATCATGGAGTTGGAGGAGGAAGAGAGTAAACACGAGGATATGATGGAAGATATCATTGAGTTGGGAAGGAGAGAAGAGGAAGGGGAGGAATCACACTTGGGAGTATAAATATTTGAAATAGGAAAGGTGAGCCTATTGGAGTTGACGAGTAAACAACCCACAGCTCCTAAGAATACCTGCACGCAAACACCTATCACAGAAAGAGAGAGAAGCAAACAGCTATGAAGACCTGAATGTATGGATCCACGAGAGAGGAGAAATCCTTGATGTGCAAAAACAAAAAGTTGCAAATCAATAAAAATGAATGTTCAAAATTGTTACAAAACAAGAGGAGATCAATCCTTATAAAAGGAGATCTAAAAACCTAAACAGGTAAAACCTATGTCGCATAATAATAATTAATAAAGCAATTAATTATTATATGCTTAAAGTTTAGCTTAATTAGAAAGAGATAATAAGTGACTTAGTAATTAAATAAAACATGATTTAATTAATCAATAAACACTTTATTACTCGAACACCCCCCTTAAGATGAACTTTTGGAGAAGCTAAAAACCTAGAAAGAACTATTGAAAGCAAATGGGTCCCGACAACAAAAGGCCTGATCAAGTACCCAAGTACAAAAGAGAGTCTTTATAAAGTAGAGAAATAGAGAAAACCACATGGGAAAAACTCTACTCTAAAAAGAGACAAAGACTAGTCTGAAGGACTGAAGAAGCCTCCAAAACTAGGAATGTTCCAAAAAATAGGAACAAAGATGAACATGTACAACATCACTGAAGCAAGAAGCTGCAAACTCTGTCAAGAAGTAACTGATGATCTGAAGATCCTCCATTGAAATATGACCAGGTAGAGAAGACTGTAATCTGCATGAGTGCCCTCAAATGACACTACTTGAATCAGGAGGCAAACAAAGGCAAACAACTAAAGTTGCAAATACAAAATATTGTAATCTGCACGAGTATCCTCAAATGACACTACTCAAATCAGGAGGCAAACAAAGGCAAACACCTGAACTCAAAAATAAAGATGGCATTAAAACACCAAAAGTATGAAGAGTTGATCAATTAAAGCTGGAAGAGTGTGTCCAAAAACATGAAAGAAAGAGTGTCCATATGGTAAATGATCCATCTCACCAGAATGCATAGGTACCCAGCCATTGCGTCCACCTAGTACATAGAATCAAATACTGAATACATAGCTCACACTATTGAACCAAGGAAGTAGTAGAACTAACAGTAGAAACCCCCCCATAATACTAACAAGGAAGTAGTGACAGGTACACTGAAAAGATCATCCAATATGAATTGCAGAGAGAGTACAAACACATATAGAGATACCTGAGGCTAATGTCATTGGAGGAATGCTCACATGACAAAAGTAGATGGCAAAAAAAGGCTAACATCAAACCTCCCTGGCACTTTATAATGGAGTGCAAGTACATAGAGCATGAACATGTGCAAAATCCCATACATGCAATAGAATGACACTTTATCTTAGTGTTTGTGCATAAAAGAATGCTACAAAAGTGAAGTATACACTACTTAAAGAAGAGTGAAGGCTGCTGAAACAAAAGAACAACCTAAGATGAGTTAGCCCTCAAAGGGAAGAGATCCCAGGACCTGAAATATCCAAGATATCCACTAGATTGCCAAAATGCAAAAATATGAATAAAATGTACCTGTAATAGGATTTGGAAACATGACTCACAACACTTCAAATCTCTCAAAACAAGCTTTCCAATAATATATCGTTTGTCCAAAATAGAGTTCGGATGCGCAAAATAGAGCTCCCGGAGTGCAAAAATGAACATCTAACTTTTACACTAAAAAAATTATCAAAAATTCAAAATCAAAAATTCAAACCTTCATATTTGGATAGAGCTCGGAACCAGCTTTCCGATAATATCTCGTTTGCCCAATTTTGACACCGTATGCTCAAGTTATGAGCAAAATACCAACTGTTGCATTGGAGGGCCCAAAAATGGTGCAAATGATGATGATGCATGTTGACATCATCAAATGACGGGCTTAAATTTGACGGCCAAAAAAAATATTTTTTCAAAATCGCATGTACACCTCGAGATGCGTGCTAACTTGTACAAATTATTGCCTTGATTTGCGTGCCATATATTTTTTTTGTCTTAATTTGTGTGTCACTCAGTACAAATTCCACCTCAGAAAGCATGTCAAACTGTCTGGTACCAAAAAAATGCCCCAAAATGCAAAGTTGTCCAAATTGGACGTGCCTTATATGGAAATAGGGGTTTTTAGGCGCTGCGGACGTAATCATGAGGTCCGCTTGGGCTAGAAATGCTCCAAAAAATAGTGACCATCTTGGGATCCATGCTAGGGTAGATTGCAAAAAAAATTTACCATAAATTCCAACTTTGTCCAAATTGGACAAATTTTATATGTCCATCTAGGGGTTTTTGGACATTATGAATGCAACCATGAGGTCCATTTGAAGCTAAGATGACCAGAAAAAGAGGTCCCCCTGATCTAACAGAAAACCCTCTAAAAATGCAGATCTAATGAACATAACTAAATCTCTCAAAAAGAGGACAGGGGCAAACAGAACTGAAGCTTTGATACCATATTGGAGTTGATGAGTAAACAACTCATAGCTCCCAAGAACACCTGCACAAAAACACATGTCACTAAAAGAGAGAGAGAATCAAACATCTATGGAGACCTGAATGTATGGATCCACGAGAGAGGATAAATCCTTGATGTGCAAAAACAAAAAGTTGCAAATCAATAAACCAAGATAAAAAGAAAGAATGGAGCCATTTTTTAAGACCCTTGGGGGATTGTTGAGGAATTTCTTAACCATTTTGAGAACATTTTAAATAATTGGGAAGGCTCAAATTTAGGACATCAAAAAGAAATCTTAGAAAATATAACCACAATTATTTCTGCAAAACAAAATAGGGCATTAAATGTAAAATTTCTAAGGAAGAGATAGAAAGACTATTATGAAGATGCAATCAGATAAAGACCAGGGGCCAGATGGCTTCTCAACCTTCCTCTTTCGAAAGTGTTGGTATTTTATTGGGGATGAGGTTGTAGGAGCTATGGAGGGGGTTATTAATTCCATAAATCTATTGAAGGAAATTAACATTACCTTCCTAACTCTCATTCCTAAGAAGGAGAAAACTGGCAAATTTTATGACTTTAGGCCTATATCACTCTGCAACACCCTCTATAAAAGCCTTACAAAAACCCTTTCCAACATAATCCAAAAGCTTCTCCCCAAACTTATTAGTGAAAATAAAATTGGTTTTGTTCAAAATAGGTCCATCTACGATGGTGTGTGTGTATGCTAAACACCTTCATGAAATTAAGATATTTAACTATCAAATCAAAGCAAATGCAATACAAATTTAACTAAGAATTGAAACTAAAATCCACAACATCTCATGGTTCTCTAATCAGATGTGGTAAGTGAAGCCCTTAGCTCAATCTCCACTAGTGACACTTCTAAAATGAGAAATATGATGCTACAATGTTTAATCTAGCTCACTAACTCTCAAATTGATACAGAGATAATTCAAATGCTCTTAAATGCTCTTGATTGCTATGAAATTGTCTATAATAAGGATGCTTTGCAAATGAATTTCTAAGATGATTATTGCTCTCAAAATGCCTCATACTTATAGTAAATTCCCAAGGGTAGGGGGTAGAGTGAATTAACCATGATTTACCTTTGGTTGAGTCAAAAACTTTGCAATGTTCATAAATGGGGGGACAATTTAAATGTTTGTCTCAAAGCTTTGGACAAAAGGACAAAATTGAGTGGATGAGATTGAAACTTTAAAATAAGTGATCAATATTCATTTTTTTTTAGTGATTTGTGTCTCTTTGTCCTCAATTTTCATTGGTTGCTCAACTTTGTTGAAAGATATTAAGATTTATTAAATTTAATTAATTAATTAAATTTAGCCATGTAAGGAATAGGTTCATTTTGATTTTTGATTTAACAACTATACAATTAATTAATTAAAATCAATTATATAGTGCTTTTCACCCCTTTAAGCTTTGATTTAATTATTTAACATCATTATTTAATTTTTCCTTTGATTTTATGATTTTGTCCAACTTTGATTAATAATGTCCATTTAAATTGATTTAATCCTTTTTTAATGAGAATTAGTGCATTTTGATGATTTTGAGCCATTTTTTTAATTTAAAAGCACTTGCCCACGTTTTAGTGTCTACAAATGGCCCTCTTTGAATTGATGTGTGAAGCTCATTGATTCAAAGAAATTTTAAGTCCTGATTGCTTTTAGGTCCTAATTTACTGATACACCACTGATTTAGGTCCTGATTTGATACCTGATATGATTCAACATTTGATATGATATGCCCCACTGATAATAGTTCAAAAATTTTGATGCCCCAAATTCACTGATGTTTGATGCCAATTTGATACTCTGATGCCCCCTCAGAAATGAAACATATTGATTGCTTGATTTGAAAAAATTTGATGAAATTTTGATTGATTGAAATTGATTTGAATATATTTTCATTTTTGAAAAACATTGATGATATGCCATGATTTACAATTTGCCCCGATTGATTGATAGGTTAATATAGGTCAAAGTCAAAATTTCACCTCTAAATTAGGTCAAAATTAGCTTAAATAGGTTGAAAAACCTTGATTTACTATTCATTTTCACTTTTGACTTCTGTGATTTTGCTCTGGTCATGCTTTGATTTTTGCAATGGTTGTCCCTATCAGACAACATTGGTTCAAGAGGAGTCATTGGTATCAGAGACCACCTAACTATGGACCTCCAGTGAGTCATTTATAACTTCCTTTTTGCATTTATTGCTCATTTATAGCATTTATTGCATTTTTTTCATGTTCTTGCATTTTTTATTTTGCAAAATCATGCCTAGGAATAGTTAAATGTCGCGTAGTCTTGTTAAGTCATGCATCCGCACTTTTTACTCATGCCTCCACGTAGTAAAGTGTCGCTTAACAATAGTGAACTCTCGCCTAATAACAATCTTTTTTCGCGTAGCAATGGTATTTTCATGCCAATTTCCAATTAGTTTTTCACTTAGGAAACCCTAGTTTTAAAATGACGCCTAGGCTCCTTAAAATTACGCCTAGCGTTGTGAAGTGATGCGTAAATCATGAAATGATGTGTGGTAAGAATAAAGTACCGCGTGATAGATTTTCTGCACCGCGTAAGGTAAAATTCTGCCTGGTAATGGGCAAATGAGGCCTGCAAGTTTTTTTTGAAAATTTTCAAATTTTTTGACTTGATTTTTTTATTAAAATTTGATGTCATCGACTGATCGTTTGAATTCCAAGATAGTTTAGGTCTGTTATAGTTTAGCAAAACAATTGATTAGGATATCAGGATAGTAGTACCAATGAATGTTTGATTACGTTAATCTGATAGGATTGATCTAATAGTAGGATACTGATAGGTAGGACTTGTTTGATCAATGTGAAAACTGATGTTGATAGGTAGGATTAATGCTTCATTCTCAGGATACAGAGACACAAACAAATGGTACTAGGTTTGATTAGTTCGATTCCTGATTCTGATAGAATGATTAACTTAGGATAACTTATTGATATGGTATACTGATATGATTCCTTTGATTTGCAAAACATGCACATTTTCATAGATTATATATACGGACCGTCACTTCCTGGGTGATTGATTTAGGTTAGGCTCTGACTCCTACAAATTATTGAGTTATTGAGATGTGCGGTCTTAGTTTCTTGCTTGACATCCCGTAGTTTCAGCTGAACCATGGTTTACTTACCGTAGTGGTAGAGCGATGGCACTCTAACCACAACACATTCCACCTTCCTTTTGGAGAGATGACCATTACTCCAGAGGATGTATACAGATTATTATGGATTCCTTGCCATGGTGAGATGGTCTATTATGATTCTATCTATGATAGCACAGTCTGTAGATGAGTGTTTGGAGATAACACTATTGATCATGATACTATTACTTGGGCTTAGTTTGCTTCTTTCCCTACATTGTCAGTGATACTTGGTGCTTTGATCGGTGGTTTACTTCTTCCCGACCGTTGAGGTTGTGGCTTCTCAGTTAGATGGGGCAGGATACTCGAGGATCTTCTTGCACAGCCTCAGAGATTTGATTGGGGCTCATGTGTGTTGGCACAACTTTACCATGATTTACATGAGGTTGTTTATAGAGAGAGTGCTTCGTTATTGGCAGGTGCAGTGATTTTGCAGTTATGGGTATGGGAGCATCTTCCAATCACTAGACCAATTTCAGATAGGATTCGACGGTGTGGTTGCCCTTATGCCTTTTTGTATAGTGGTATGTTTGTCCAGCATCATCTGGGCAAGACTGAGTATTGGCACCATTAGATTGATGATCTTGATCAGGTTCAATGGCGGCCATACATAGGATGTGAGCACTGGAGGGAGGATGATGATGAGCTCCCCTATATGTTTGCACCTTGATGGATGATTGATAGGTCTACTAGTGTTATTGAGCATTTCTGCTTTGGTCAAGTTTCTTGTTAGTACGACAGAGTACATGATATGCCACAAGGTACAACATTATATGCTAGAGTTCAGGCGGAGAGATCCATGTGGGGTGCTCAGATTGATTATCAATTTGTCTGTGATCAGATTGCTTGTTTGGCATACTGCAGATGGGAGATGCTTGGAGGTATTGTTGATGCTAGTGTGTCTCATGAGTTTCGAGACTAGTGGTCTTGGAACATATTTCCTAGATTTACTGATCCAACAGAGCCTATCCGAGGTTGTGATGAGAGATATGAGGGTGATGATGATGATGAAGATGATGATGGGGATGGTGGGGGTGGTGGTAGGAGGAGACGTCAAAGGTGATGAGAATAGAGAGGACAAAGAGATCCTCAGGTCATAGGGCGAGGATGAGATGGGCCACGAGTGAGAGGTGGACATGCTAGGGATAGAGCTAGGGCTGATCATGCAGTTGAGATTATACGTCCTAGAGCAGCAGTAGGTGATAGGCAACAGAGACGCTAGAGACAACAGAGATAGGTTCATGTAGAGGCTGCTAGATAGATTCCTGGTGGTTTGGATCCCTTGGTTCAGTTACAGCGCGTTGCCTTAGCACAGTAGGATTGGGATTAGGTATAGCAGGATCAAGTTCTGGCACAACAGGTGCCTCCACAGGTTCAGCAGTCAAGGATATGGGCCAAAGTTCACAAGCTGCTCCTAGTATTGATAGTGCAGCACAAGATTTTCAGTCATTGAGGACAGATATATCTACTGTTGTGGGTAGACTGGACCAGGTAGCTCTTTTGATGCAACCATTTATGACTTATGTGACTTAGAGACCTAGCGTAGCGAGCACATCTTAGGCTCCTCCCTCATAGGATAGACAGGATGACCGGGGTCCAGATGGATCAGGTACTGCTATGGGTTCTTGATGATTTGATGACTCATTGTATCATGTTTCATGTTGTTATTGTTGATCAGAACATTGATGTATCCCTTTCATGATATTGTATCTTGATATACTGATGTACTAGATCATTTGATGTTGCCGAACACTTATATGATGATATACTTCCTTGATTCTCTTGATGAGTTTATTTATGAGATTATCTTTATATGCAGCTATATGATGTTTTGAATGTATTTTTCCTTGGATTATGCTATGGATGCAATGTATCTTATTTATGATATAGATAGATGAATGCATTGATGTATGAATTTTTGATGTGTTTTTCTATTTTTCAATGTATGGATGTAAAATGTTTAATGGACATGTGCATATGAATGCCCCTGTGTTTTTTTAAAAAAAAATTTAATGTATGCAGTTCTATCCTTAATTATATGTATGCAAATGATGTATGAGTAATGATCTTTTTCTTTTCTCTTGATTTTCTGATATATGGATAATTAATAATGATTAATGCTATGCATGAATGCAAAAGATAACCTCCCTTTTTTTATTGATTGATATTCAAGGAAAAAGACGTTTGATTTGAACCCCCCATTTCTTTAATGTTTTGACTAACCAAGATTATTAATATACCCCCTTGTCCTTGGAAAATAACCACAAATAAATGCAATTAATCTAATATGATAATGCAATTATGCTAACATGATAATGCAATGCGATGGAACTAAGTGTCACTAGCTTTTAGAAAAGAAATGTCATAAAGATAAATTTTCATCATTGAGCAATTTGGGATCGGAAAGCAAGTACAACCATCACTAACCACATCATGATGATATGAATACTGCTTTTGTATCACTTTTGGTAACCTCTTTGGAAATGAGTACAACCCTCACTAGTTGGATGACCAAACTATGGGAGTATGAATACCGATTTCAATGGATTCAATGTTGCAAGTGGATTTTGGTATTAAGATATAGAAGATCTAAATAGCCAAGGTATCCGTTTGCGTAAACAAGAAAAGGTTAATCCTTCATCTTATGTGATAGTCCTCGATGGTTCTTTGATGACCATGTTGTTAGATGAATTCTCATAGGTTGATGAATCTTCCTTAAAACAATCACTCAAAGGCAAGAAAATATCATGTCTCTATCATGGCCAATCTAGTTGAAACATCATCGATCAACTAAAAAGATGTGATAAAAGTCAATTCCATAAAGATTATCAAAGAGAAAGCTTCAAAGTGTTTTGCAACGTTTCATGATTTTCAAAAGAAATTTCCAAGTATTCTGATCTTTAAGGTGTTTGTCAATTTTTAATCTTGAATAATAAAGTCAATGAAGGCTCAAGGATCAAGTTGTAGGATCAAATACTTAGGTGTGAACAATGATATCCATCAAAGGTTCACAAAAATCTCTCTCTCTAAAGTTCTGATAAGTCTCTCTCTGATGTGACCGAATATAGCACTATTGAATCCATTTGGTACCAAATTGCCAATCTTCTTTTGCCCCCAAGTGATAAATGTGATCGTGCGATGAACTTAAGGCCATAGGAAATTCAACAATGCGACTGATAGGTTTTATTATGACTATGCACAAATGACATATGCAATGAAGGTTTTACAAATGAGATGTTGGGAATGCAATATGGACATATGCAACTAGGAAATGACTTAAGGGAACAAAAGGTGCTTGATTGCCAAGTTTTCACCTTTTGGATCTTTTCTCTTTTTTTGCTACCAAGGTGCCTATTGCTAGGTTTTCACCAAGGCACTTTTTCTCTTTTTCAATTTTTTTATTTTTTTATTTTTTTCTTTTTCTCAATTTTTTTTGTATTTTCAAGATCTCTTTTGACTATGTACAATAAATATGATGCTCCTCATCTGATACTCTTTATACTCTTTCGTCTACCTCATGTATAGAACCTCTTTAGATGGATACTATTGATAGGTTCTTGTAGCTCCTCTCCTTCACAATCTACTAACTTATAAGTTCCCGTTCCAAATGAAGACACAATGATGAACGGACCAAGCCAATTTGCCTCCCATTTTCCTTTCTTATCTCTTTCAACTTGATTTTTTGGGTTTTCTCTTACACTAAGTCTCCTACTTGAAAGACTCTCAGTTTGATATGCTTATTGTAGTTCCTTGAGATTTTGTTCTGATAGACTTTCAGGTGTTAATATGCTTGCGTTTAGTGTTCTTCTAGCAACTCTAATTATTTAACTCTAGAAACTCTATAGTCTTCATCTATTATCAACCCTTGCAATGACACTCATAAAGATGGGATTTCAACCTCCAATGGTAGAACAGCTTCGGCTCCATAAACTAGTGAAAATGGTGTAGCTCCTATAGGTGTTCGAATGCTAGTTCTATAGGCCCATAATGTTGGGTTAATTTGCACATGCCAATCTCTTCCTCACTTATTTACCGATCTCTTCAAGATTTTCAAAATATTCTTATTTGTAGCTTCGGCTTGTCCATTTCCTTGAGGATAATAAATGGATGAAGAGTGATGTGTGATATGGAATGTGCCACAAAGTTCATCCACATCTTTGTTTTTGAATTGCTTTCCATTGTCTGTGATTATGGCATGAGGGATACCATATCTACAAATGATGTGGTTCAAGATGAACATGGAAATCTGTTTGCCCATGGCCATGATCAAAGGAACCACTTCTACCCACTTAGTGAAATACTCTATTGTGGTGATGATGTACTTGTGCCCATTGGAAGATGGTGGATAGATTACGTCGATCAAGTCAAATCCCCATTGATAGAATGGCCACGGTGTAACAAATGGGTGCAATTCTTGTGCTAGTGCATGTATCATGTCACCATGGTATTGACATTTGCTGCATATTTTGACAAAGTGACAAGCATCTTTCTCTAAGGTTTTCCAGAAATACCCTAAGCAAAGGATTTTCTTGGCTAGGTTTAATCCACTTGAGTACGACCCACAAATTCCCTCATGAACCTCATGTAAAGCTAAAAAAGACTCCTCTTCCTCTAGACATCTAAGTAATGTCCCGTTAAGACCCTTACGATACAATGTTTCAGAAAGGATTATGTAACGGGCTGATTGTCGGATAAAATTTCATTTTTGGGCTTGTGATTGATCTAAAGGTATATATAGGGTCATACCAAGGTGAGTCATGTCCATGAAGTAGGGCAACAATTTGGGTTTTGGGAAGGTCAAATGTCGATTGTGCTAACTCTTCCACCAAGAATTCGTACTTCTCATTTTGATCTGGTTTTTGAAGTAAGGAAGCCAAGGTTGCCATTGCATCAGCTACTCTGTTCTTCTCTCTTGGAATTTGCTCAAATGTTATCAAAGCAAAGTAATTTTTCCAAGCATCAATCATAGCCTTGTATGACATTAATTTTTCATCTTTGGCATTGTATTCATCATTAACTTGATTGATTATTAGTTGAGAATCTCCATATACTTGTAACTCGGTGATGTTCCACTCTAAAGCCATCTTAATGCCAATGACCAAAGCCTCATATTTTGCTATATTGTTTGTGCATGGGAAAAAAGCTTGTAGGACTTGGGAATGGTGTACCCTTGAGGGGTAATCAATAATATGCCAGCCTCAGAACCTCCTTATGTATATGAGCCATTGAAGTACAACTTCCATGTCTTTGCTTCTATGTTTACAATTGCAGAATCTGGAAATTCCACTTGAATGGTTTGTGTGGAAGTCAATGGGTTTTCTACTAATTGATCTTCTATCACTTGTCCTTTTATTTCCTTCCTATCCACATACTCAATGTCTAACTCACGTAGTATCATGACCCATTTTGCTATCCTACCCATTAAGGCAGTTTTGCTTAGCAAATACTTTAGAGGATCAATTTTAGCAATTAGTTTCACCTTGTGCATCAACATATAATGTCTCAATTTTTGGGATGCAAAGACAATTGCTAAACACTCTCTTTCCATGAATGTATAGTTAAGCTCATATTTGATCAATGTTCTACTCAAGTAATAGATTGCACTTTCTTTCCCTTGCTCATCTTCTTGCGCCAAAAGCACTCCTAGAGATCTTTCAGTGGCGGATATGTAAAGCAAAAACGGTTTTCCCTTGATTGGTGGCATTAAAATTAGTGGATTTATTAGATAACTCTTCAATAAAGTGAAGGCTTGATCACATTCTTCATCCCACATAAAAATAATATCTTTGTGTAGCAACCTTGTGAATGAATGACATTTTTCGGCCAATTGAGAAATGAACCTTCTTATGGATTGTATCTTGCCTTGTAGAGACCTCATTTGACTTATGTTCTTTGGAATTTCCATATCCATTATTGCTTGGACTTTTTCCAGATCCACTTCAATCCCTTTTGTTGAAACTATATAGCCTAACAATTTGCTAGATTGGACACCAAAGGCACATTTTTTCGGATTAAGCCTCACTTTAAATTGTTCCAACCGGGTGAATATCTTTTTTAGAATTTGTAGGCGATCTTCTCTTTTGTGTGACTTTGCCAATATGTCATCCACATAATCTTCTAGAAAGGTGTGCAACATGTCATGGAAGATAGTGGTCATTGCCCTTTGATATGTGGCTCCGACATTTTTAAGGCCGAAGGGCATGACATTCTAACAAAAGGTACCCCAAGGGCATGTAAAGGCTATCTTCTCTTGGTCTTCGGGTGCAATTTTTATCTGATTATATCCGCTGAAACCATCCATTAATGAGTACATGGAGTGACCCACTATCAAGTCAACTATTGCATCTATGCTCAGAAGTGGGAAGTCATTCTTAGGACATGCAAGATTGAAGTCTTTAAAATTCGTGCATACCCGAATGGATTTTTCATGCTTGGTGACCGGTACAATATTAGATATCCATTCAGCATAGGCTATTGCTCTTATAAATCCCACCTTCAATAATTTCTCTAATTCTGCCTTGACTAAGAGAGCTACATGTGGGTGCATCTTTCTCAACTTTTGCTTGACGGGCTTAACCCTTGGTTTAACATTCAGATGATGCATAATGAAGTTAGGATGCAATCTGGGCATGTTGGCATAGGACCATGCAAAGTTCACTTGTTGTTCTCGGAAGAACTTGATAAAATCCTTTATTTCTAAAGGTGTAAGTGATGCGGCCAAGTGTATAAATTTTGGATCCATTTCTGTCCCAATGTTGACCTTTTATGTCGGCTCTATGAGAATAGGTGACCTTTCTTCCTCATGCTCGGGTAGGGTATCCAATCTCTCTTCCTTTGGTGCCACAGTTGGGTTTTCACCATAGGAAACATCCTTTATCTTTACTTTTTTTGGTTCTAGTGCTGCCACATAGTGGTTTTCATCACTAGAACTTTTCAATTTTTTATTTTTTTTCATTTTTTTCTTTGGATTAAGAGATTGGACCCCTGTTGCTTCCATCATGTTTGGTTCAAATTCATTGGTGAAAGAGGGCTCAACCGCATTAAGGTATTGGTTCATTGCATGGTCATTTGGGAAATAGAGTATGTCACTTGGTTCATTTAGGTCCCAGTCAATAAGGTCGGGGTTTATCAAGGATAAGGTTTCATTTGGCAAAGTATCATCAATTGGGTTTATGGACATGACTTCATTGGAGGGTTCGTACATTGTATCGTTTAGATCTATAACATGAGCTTCCTCGAGATGGTCCATGGAAGGAGGATCAAAGTCCTCTTCACTTGATTCCTCAATGACTTATACGGGAAATAGCATGGGAAATACAACCCGTGGATTAATCCTAATGTTTGAATCATCTTCCTCTAAGGGATCCCAAAATTCCTCTATCCATGGTTGATTAATGGGTGCTTGTCCTATGTTAAGTTCTTGTATGATGGGCTCTTCACGCCTTGGAGTTTGCTACCTTGGAACCTTAGCATAAGTATGTATGGTGACTACTTCTTTATCATGGCATGACTCATTGGATAAAGTATCCCATTCATAGTCTCAGGAGCCATCATTATCCACATCAGATACCAACGTATTCACTTGAGGATAGAAATCATGAATTGGGATGGAGCTTTCTCCTTTGTATTGGTAGCCTACCCCTGATTTTCCTCTTTTGACCTCCAAGAAGGTTCAATAGGCTCTAGCAAGCCTCTATTTCTTTTGCATAAGGGTCCTCTTCCCTTATATCCCATTTTCTGCATTATCTCAAATTCTTTCCCATATTGATCGGTTTGAATGTTAATATGCTAGATTCTTTCTACGTGAGTACTTGAGGTATCATCTTCATCATGATAAAGCCATTGAAGGACTTCATCCTCTTCTTTGTCAAATGTTTCTTTGTCACTTTCTCTCACGAAGTAAGAATTATACTTATGAGGGAGATTTTCTTTTGATGGTTTCCCATATGTTCTTGGAGATGTGGGCATGTCAAATAAGGAAACAAAATATTCCCCTACTCCCTTGGAACTAATTTTACATTGTTTTTCAAATGCATCCATCATCTCACTCATTTTTTTGTAGTTTTCCTTTTTAGCTTTATCCTTTTCTTCTCTGGTGGGTTTTGAAAATTCTATCCTTGGTATAGATGCTTGATTTGAATCTTCATTTGACGTTGGACCCTCGTAACTCACTTTTTCCTTTCCTTTAGTTGATGTTGTTGAGCTAGCTTGAGGAGGGTTTGAAGTAGTACTTAATGTTAACTTAAGATCATCCATTTTGATATCTTCAATGGTGTCTCTTTGGATAATTCCTTCTTTGTTATGGGGAATAAATAGCTCATGAAGGGGTTTAAGTGCATTGCAATATTGAAACGGATTTGAGTTCCCTCCAACCGTGATTTCCTCACCCATGTATGAAAATTTTATGCATTGATGGTACGTGGATGGAACCGCTAGCATCTCTTGAATCCACGGTCTCCCCAATAATATATTATAAGTTAGTTTCATTTCTAACACTTGACAATTTGTGTCCTTTTTGACATGTCCCACTTGAATGGGCAATACAATCATGCCTTTTGAGGCTCTTTTAGCTTCATCGTAGGCCTTTATGGTGATTCTTTTCATAGGATCAATGCATGACTCAGATAATCCTAGGGATTTGACAAGGCTCAACATGCAGATGTTAAGACTAGCTCCCCCATCTATGAGAGCTCTTTTGACTCTATGTCTTTCAATCAAGACCTCTATATGCAAGGATAGATTTTGGGGATGGGTAATAGACATGTCATCCTAGTCTAAAAATGAAAGGCAATGAGGTGCAATGAGGTGCCCTACCATGTTCTGAAACTTCTCCTCTTCTAAGTTAGTAGGAACATTATTCTCTACTAGAGCTTTCTCTAAAATTTCCTTGTGGCTTGGAGAGAGTTTCAATAACTCCAAGATAGAGATTTGTGCTGGAGTCTTTTGTAGTTGATCTACCAAACTATATGGTTTTATTTTTGTAGAAGATTGCTTGATCACAATGTTGGATTGCAAAAGGCTAATGGGTTTAGGATCAACCCCTTGTAGGGTAATCCTTGAAGTCTGCCCCATAGTGATAACATTAGATGTCTCTCTTTGGGGCTGTTCTTTGATCACTATAGTATTCACAACATTATCATAGGGTGGCACAAAATTGATGTTATTTATGCTTTGTTTCTTGCCATTGGATGATTCACCTTTGTCATGTTTATAGAAGGGTTGTTTGAAAGCAGTGTGGTCTTCATTACTTTGAGGTCCTTCAATGGTGATCATACCACTATCAATCAAGTCTTGCACCATGTTCTTTAGTTGCAAGCAATCATTTGTCGTGTGCCCTTGAATTCTATGGTATTCACAATGGCTATTTTCACTCCACCAGCTGGGCTTGTGCTATGGCTCATAAGGTTGAATGCTAGGTAAAGTAATGATGTTGTTAGCCATGAGGGTCTTAAATTATTTTTCAAGAGGTTCACCCAAAGGTTTGAAGTTCCTCTTAGGAGTTGGTACCAAGAATTTATCAGATTTGTTACTCCTTTGATTATTCCCTTGATTGCCATCATTAGTATTATTGTTGAAAGGTGCCTTGGAGGCCTGATTAGCATTGCTAACCTGATTAGGTGTCCTTGTGAGAGAAAATGGAGTCACCTTCAAATTAATAGAATCAACAACCCCATCATTGACTACTCCCTTATTGTTGTTCTTCAATCCATACCGATTATAGCTATTGGACCAATTCTTATTCTGATTGTTGTTATTATTGGAGTTATTGTTGTTATCTTTATACAATTTCAACTCTCCACTCTTAACCAACACTTCTTCCATTGTCACTCCATTTTAAATGAGGTCTTGGAAGGTCTTGGGACATTGCATTCTCAATTAGTAGTTCATCTCGTTGCTCAAGCTATTGATGAATATATCCATCTTCTCCTTTTGAGCACACTCCTAGGATACCTAGCAAACACGGTCCTCCATTTTTGTAAGAAAATGAGGAATGCTTCTCCATCCTTTTGTTTGGTATTACATAAAATTATCATTGTGACCTCATTCTTGATGTTGTATGAGTAATGGGCCACACACTTTGAAGCTAGTTCTTCGAAGGTTTTAATGTTAGATGGTAGTTTAGAAAACCACTCCATGGCCATACCTCCTAAGCTTCTTGGGAATAATCTCATTAAATAAGTGGTATCATCCATGAACTCCAAGCTCAATGCACAAAATTCCCATAGGTGATCTTGAGGATCCATCATTCCTTCGTATTTATCATACTTGGGAAACACTACATTGATCGGGAATGGTACCATGACAAGACTTTTATCAAATGGAAATGGACACAATGCTTCGATAGAAAAGAGTTTAGGAACCCCGCTTTGCTTGATTGTATCCAATTGCATTTGAAATACCTTAAACTTCTTGTTCATGATGTCCATGGTACTCTCTTCAACTTCTGGTGGTTTAAGTTGATTAACATCATAGTCACGGGGAAGTTTAAGTCCTTTTCAAACTAGATCCATAAAGTATTTTTCTTTATCTCTTTCCATCACTTTCTCCATAAGCTTTAAGAAATAAGGACTTTGTATAGCCTCACTAACCCTTTCATTGGTGGCATCTTCGGCAGTTGGTTCATTATTAACTTTAGGGTTAGTGTTATCAACTCCTTGAGTGTTCGTGTTTATTCCTCCATTGTTGGTGTTACCTTGATTGTTTGGGTCTATACCACTATTATTTGCATCACCTTGATTGTTTGGGTCAATGCCACTATTACTGTTATTACCCAAGCGACCATAGTACATCATGTTGTCTTCCACTTCTTGCTCGGGTGATTTTTGGGGTACTCTTGGAGTGGTAGAAGTGTCACTTGGGTAAGGAAGTTGTTGTCTCAAATAAGTCTCATCTGCTTGTAAGGTTTTCTTGACGTAGTAGGATCTAGTAAAAGTAGGTATGAACAAACCACTTGGAAAATAAGATTCAATCGTGCTCGTGGTCAAATCCTTGTGAAATTTTCAAAAATTGTGGAGAACCAAGATTTACGACTAGGCTGGATGTTGGAACAGTAAGAACACGAAAAAGGGTATCTAAAAATGTGATCAAATTTTTTTGAACCCTTCGGTAAGTACTCATTGTTTTCCCTTTTATGTTTATGGGCATCACTTGCCTGAGTGTAGGCGTGACTTAAAATACTGTAGTGTGAACTCGGATTGAGTTATGCGGCACACTACAGGTGTGCAGGTGACACTTTACTATTGATAGGCATTTTTCTAGTGTTTGCAGGTGTCACTTAATATATATGAGGTGTGACTTTATGGTTAATACACATTTTTTGATCAGTCACAGGTGTGACTTTAATGCTAACAAGCATTATTTCTCTATGCACAAGTGGCACTTTGCTGACTAGGTTGTAAATTTTGGATTTTAAAAATTGCAAGGTCAGTTTTCTAGAATTTTCTCGTTTGAAAATGAAAGACAATCGCAACACACACATCAATTTTTAACCGTGTCCCTAAAACACTAAAGTGTATATTCTTGATCATTTTCCACAAGTATTGCATAAGAAAGTATTCCAAGCAGTCTACCTATAGTCAAATTTGGCTTTTAACATTTTGGATCTATGAGGTAGTTTGCTACTTATCAGGTTTCTATTGAACAATTCCATTCTAAACTATGCCAAGTTCTTATACCCACTTGCGGGCTTCCCACATGCACAAAAACACTATTTGGTGCAATCCGTGAGGACTACTAGAGGAAGTGAAGAAACTTGTACACAATCTAGCCACTTCCCTTTTAAGGAAAAGTGTATTTTTATTATAGTGGGTTGGATATTACCGCGGAAAAGGCAGTTGTCTCCCACTTGGGTCATTCCCTCTCACCGTCCTCATAAGGAAAATCTCAGGAGGCAGGCCCTTTATTGCTCTATTTTAACTAGCATGTTCATATAAAGCAAAGAAATGGAATTAAGAGCAAGTTTTTGGGAATTTGGTTCACCTAAAAGGTGAAGAGCATATCCCTAACTTTCTCTTAGTTTCCCAAACACTCAAGAAACAATGGTTCTTTTTCAATCTCTTGACAATGAGATTCTTATAATTGAGGTGTTTGTGTTAATTCCTTATTTTAATTAAGCTAGATTCAATGAATTCCACAATCTAAGAAAATGCAAGCTTGATTCGATGAATACCTCTTCTTTTTGTAGCTAGCAAAGGCTAGGTGCTTTTATGAGATTATTGGCTTTTTTATTTTCTCACTCACCTAGTGGTGATCGTTCTTGCTCCCTCCACCAACAAGTTAGTCCAACACAGCCATACAAAATGAGGGAAACAAAAATAGGAACAATTTGAAGTATAATTAAGTGTTTTCACAAGATTTTTCAATGAAAACTTCAACAACTTAATGTAAACAAATTTCAATTTAAAGTAGGAAATTTAAGCTTGTAAGCCTCTAACACCTTGATGTAATGATTATACAACCTCTCTTCTAAGCCTAAACTCTCTAAGATTAAAGCACTATGCAATTCCTTTCCACGCTTAGCTTGTATTCTTACCTCTTTGCTTGGTTGTGTAACTCTTCTCTCTAGCTTTTGCACTTTTCTGTGCCTGCTCATTTATAGTAAAAACATATAGACAAAGAGTAAGATAATTGAATTTATCAATTTGACAGCAAATTAAAACAATAGATAGTAGGTGTCATTGTCTAGCTAATACGTGTAATTAAATTGTTAGCAGGCATAACTTTATCAATAGCGAGCGTCACTTGCCAGTGGCTCAAGCGTTATTTAAAATTACTTTGGCGTGATAATTTATTTACTAAGCATAACAATTAATGTAAAATGCGTAAGATAAGCTATTAAAAGTGACAATTCACAAAAATTAAGCATTGGTTAGAAGATACTAGGCATGACTTTCTGTGTAAATTGCGTCATAAAGGCTATGACAGGCGGTAGAAGTTAGCTAGCACGCGACACTTCTTTGGTAGCAGCCATTACTTTGCAGTCCTGAGCGTGACAATTTATCTCCCAGGTGCAATAATTTATCTAGTAGGTGTCTAATAACTGCTATGAAGCGGTAGAACAGTATGCACAAGCATCGGTTAATTCTTTGTACGCATCATTTTACCTATTTTCTACAAAAATTTCACGTAAAAGTGAAGATACAACACATAAAAAAATGATAGAAACATTAGAAATGAGGCTTAGAGCCCCATGGTGGGCATCATTTGTGTGTGTATGCTAAACACCTTCATGAAATTAGGATATTTAACTATCAAATCAAAGCAAATGCAATACAAATTTAACTAAGAATTGAAACTAAAATCCATAACATCTCATGATTCTCTAATCAGATGTGGTAAGTGAAGCTCTCAACTCAATCTCCACTAGTGACACTTTTAAAATGAGAAATATGATGCTACAATGTTTAATCTAGCTCACTAACTCTCAAATTGTACAAAGATAATTCAAATGCTCTTAAATGCTCTTGATTGCTATGAAATTGTCTATAATAAAGATGCTTTGCAAATGAATTTCTAAGATGATTATTGCTCTCAAAATGCCTCATACTTATAGTAAATTCCCAAGGGTAGGGGGTAGAGTAAATTAACCATGATTTACCTTTGGTTGAGTCAAAAACTTTTCAATGTTCATAAATGGGGGGACAATTTAAATGTTTGTCTCAAAGCTTTGGACAAAAGGACAAAATTGAGTGGATGAGATTGAAACTTTAAAATAAGTGATCAAGATTCATTTCTTTTGAGTGATTTGTGTCTCTTTGTCCTCAATTTTCATTGGTTTCTCAACTTTGTTGAAAGATATTAAGATTTATTAAATTCAATTAATTAATTAAATTTAGCCATGTAAGGAATAGGTTCATTTGATTTTTGATTTAACAACTATACAATTAATTAATTAAAATCAATTATATAGTGCTTTTCACCCCTTTAAGCTTTGATTTAATTATTTAACATCATTATTTAATTTTTCTTTTGATTTTATGATTTTGTCCAACTTTGATTAATAATGTCCATTTAAATTGATTTAATCCTTTTTTAATGAGAATTAGTGCATTTTGATGATTTTGAGCCATTTTTTTAATTTAAAAGCACTTGCCCATTTTTTAGTGTCTACATATGGATTAATAATTTCCCAAAGAGCCATTCACTCAGTCCAACAAAACCATAATCCTAGCATGATAATGATGATCAACATAAGGAAAACCTATGATAAAGTAGATTGGTGCTTCTTTTATAAATACTTTGAGGCCTTTGGCTTCTCAAAGAAATGCATCAATCTAATCTTTGAATGTATATCCACTCCTAGATTGTCAATATTAATTAATGGATCACCAGAAAGACGGGTTCTTTAACATCTCTAGGGGGTTAAGACAAGGGGACCCTATTTCCTCTTTTATATTCATCATCATGGTGGAAGAACTAGGAAAATTAGTCACTAAGGCAAGAGAAATATGTCATATTAAAGGTATTAAAATAAAATTTGATTTAGAGCCAACAACTCATCAATAGTTTGTTGATAATACAATGCTCTATGGAGAAGGGGTGAGACAAGAGGCCTTGGCAATTAAAAATATTCTCAATTCCTACTCAAAAGCATCTAGACAAGAAATCAATGGAGAAAAGTTTGAGATCATTTTCTTCAATATGGAAAGGAATGTAGAAGAGGATATTTGTAACATTTTGAATTTCAAAAAAGGAAATTTACCCTACAAATATTAGGCCTCCCCTTAGATAAGTGAACCAAGCCAAGTAAATTATGGGATCATATTATAAAAAAAATCAAGGATAAAACCAAATCTTGGAAAGGCAAGTGGTTTTCATCAGCAATAAGGCCATTATGTTAAGAAAAGTCCTCTAAGCTCTACCAATTTACCAATTATCATGTGCATAAACCTACTAACCAATAAAAGAGATGAAATAAATAGAAGTATGAGAACCTTCTTTTAGCAGGGATTAGAGGACAAGAAGAAGATATCCTTAATAGCATGGGATAAAGTTTATAGACCTAAGGAGGAAGGAGGACTAGAGATACAAAATTTGAAAGAACAGAGTAGTGCTTTAGGGGAAAAAATTGTGTGGAGGATGTTCAAATACCCCAACTTAAAGTCGGTAAAGATTCTCAGACATAAATATCTTATAGGAAATAACACTTTAGCCATTTTTAGGACTGCCTCTCCACCAAAAGGTTCTGAAATCTGGAACTTCATGTTGGACTGTATGGAAGTCATATAAGAGAAATTAACCTGGGATCTAGGAAATGGTGAACATGTCAGGTTTTGGGAGGATTCATGGGATGCTTTCCCTACATTGGATAGTACACATAAATTTGAAAACTCTAAAAGGTGGCTAAAATTTCATTAGGATAAATTTGTCAATAATTACATTGAGGGTAACTTAATAAACATGAGGAAATGGAAACCCACATAGGGTAGTTGTATCCTAGAACAAGAGAGAAGAATTAAATAGAACTCTATGTGGCATAAACATTACTTTTCGTCAAGGGGAAGACAAACTGGTATGGGATGGGTCCAAAATAGGATAATATGATACTAAAGGAGGTTACAAATATCTCATTAAGGAACATATTAAACCTCATGGTGACATCCCTCTCAACCTATGTTGGGATAAATACTGCCTCATAAAGGCAGGAGTGTTTTCTTGGATAGCTTTGCAAAACAAGATTTTGACATTTGATAGATTTTAAAAAGGGGGTATAAAGGCCTCGATAGATGCCCTTTATGTGAATAGGAGGAAGAGATGGTATACCATATCCTATTAACATGTAAGTATTCCAATAAGTGTTGGCAAAGGCTATGTATCAAATTAGACTAGATTACAATCCTTCCAAATTCCATTTTAGATTTATTAAAATGTTGGCCAAGCTGAATAAACAATGCATTTATAGCAAGATATGGTTAATGGATCCTTCTATAGCCATTTGGGAACTATGGAAGGAGATAAACTGGAGAATATTTAAGGAAAATAATATAAGTATAGAGTAATTGAATAACAAAATAGAGGCAGTAATCATTGAGACCTTGAATAATAGAATAATGAACATTCTTAAGAAGGATGCTAAGATGACTTATTAGGATGAAAATATGTGGGGTAGATGGATTGGTCTAAAGATACCTCCCTATATAGGAGCTGAGGAATAAGGTAACAAGAAGAAAATGGCAGACTAAAAAAGGTCTCCCCCCAAAAATGATGGTTTAAACTAAACTTTGATGGTGTCTCGAGAGGCAACCGAAGGTAGTCAAGATCTAGATGGTGTCTTCATAATTTGAAAGTGTATCATCAGAAAATGGAAGCATTTCCATTTAAGGCTAGTTTATCCCTCTGAGTAGGTAGTGTGGGGTCATGTCAAATGCCTCTGGTAGGTCCCTGGCTTGAATCTAGATTTTCTCCTCACTCTGCCCTTTTTTCCACCCTCTTTCTGCACTTTTCTAGCATTCTAGACTGAGATCTTGAGATCTTTGAATTTAGGGTCAAGGTTGACCTTCTAGGTCAAGGTCGACCTTGACTGTGACCTAGATCAAAGTTGACCTCGACTCTAACCTAGGTCAAAGTTGACCTCGAATCTAACCTAGGTCAAAGTCAACCTCGACATTGACCCAAGGTCCAAATTTTAAGATTCCATGATTTCTGGATGTCAGGTTTCAAAAAGATTTGTTTTCCCACTTTTGGGTCGGCTATTTCAGATTTCAAAATGAAAAACTCTTAAATTATATTTAATCTAAGTCCATTTCTAGGGGTTAAGCCTTAATTGGAATTTAATTCTCCTATGTCAGCCTCTCTAGAAGTTTGTGCCCTAGACTAGTATAAAAGGAAGCCTTCCTCTCTCATTTCAATCCATCTCATAAATCCAAGACCAAGCAACTTCATGAAATCCACTTTCATGCTCAAGAACTCTCAAGGAGACATTGGCGATCAAGAAAGCATTTTCAATCAAGGAAGTACTCAAGCCATTATCATCCATTCAAGTGTTCAAGTTTTCCATAGAAGATCAAGGATTCGAGCATTCAAGCCTTTGAAGGGATTTGGTTCAAGCATTCAAGATTCATCATTCAAACCCTAGATCTATCCATCATGGTGGTGTGATCTTCCTTCAAGATCCTTTGTTCATCTTTAAGATCCATTCATTCTTCCCTCAAGGTGGATTCCAAGCATACAATCATGGAGGGTTTGATTTACATTTATGGTTTTTAGTGTTGAGTCCAAGCTTTCATATCAACATACTTGTTTACATTTCAAATACAATTGCATATCTATTGAATATCATAGCTTCCTTGTTAGATCTACTTCTACTACTTGCTAGCATTCTCCATTTCAATTTCATTATTAAGGTTGATTCCAAACTGGGGTTTGACCAAGGCAAACCCCTCATCCCAACAAAAATACCATTTTTCTTGCAGGTGTAGGTGCGGGACGATGAATATTAGAGCATATTTGGATACCCTTTTCAGCGAATTTTTGAGATCTGCAAATAGAATTTTCATTGGAGTTGTTCCAGGTCAAGGATGACTTTCAGTGGGGGTTAAGATTGTACCCCAGGGCAAGATCTTACCCCGATCCTGAGGTCAAGGATGACCTTACTCTGAAAGATAGAAGTTTTCTGGGTTTTCTCTGTCTCTGCATTTCTAGGCCGGATCAGTTTGCACAATTCCCCGAAACTGAACACAGACATCAGAAAATAGTGATTTCCACATCAACCTCTTTTCAAGATAAGTATTCCTATTTTATTAAGTTTGCATAATATTTTCCATCACATATTTCCATACCTTACACATTGCTAAACCATATTTTTCATATTACATTTTGGTGAACCCAACAAACTTACCCCCTATCTTTTGTGGAATTAGATGCCTTGTTGTGCTAGATTTCCCTTTGTATTACCTTGTGTGTTTACCTTCATATTACATTTTGGTGAACCCATGTTACAAAAACTCTTTCTTTTTGGTGTTAGATTTTCCTTTGTATTATCTTGTATGTTCACCTTCATCTTACATTTTGGTGAACCTATGATAGATAACTCTTTCTTTTATGGTGTTAGATTTCCCTTTGTATTATCTTGTGTGTTCACCTTCATCTTACATTTTGGTGAACCCGTTTACGACAACTCTTTCTTTTTGGTGTTAGATTTACATTTTGTGTTAGATCTTACATGCTTACAAAGGTAGATTTATTTTATGCTCTTGCATTTATATTTCAAAAATACAAAAAAATTGCAAAATTTCTTTAAAAATACAAAAATATTTACAAGCTTACCCCTTATCTTTTGTGGAATTAGATGCCCTATTATGTTTGTGGTGTTCGATTTCCTTTTCATGCTTATGCATTTGGATAGATCTAGATCTATTTTCTATGCATTTATTTATTAGTTATCATGTTGCACAAGTTATCTCAAGTGTTTTTCAAGTGCTTTATTGAACCTTTGGATGGGGATGTTGATTTTTCTCTTCCTCATGAAACCATTGTGAATGATCCCTTGGATAAAGACATTGATTTATCCCCTCCTCATGAAGAAGCTTTGATACAAGAGGGTGATTTATTAATGGATGACATATTTATACATGATGGCGACTCTTTTTCTAAAACACACTACCCTTATGTAGATATTTTAGTGAAAGAAGATGACATTATAGATGCTTTACCTCCATTTGGGATTCCTTCTAGTGATGAGGCATTAGCGCAGAATGATATAAATTACCTTAATGCTCTCCCTATTAGTGATGATCTTATGGAGAATCAAGATCCTACTTCATCTCCTCCTAGGATATCTTCTTTGCTTCGTTCTTGTGAATCTATTTGTAGTGTTGAGACAACTAATATGGTTTTTCCAAAACCCTTGTTGACGATCAAAGGTTGTCCTCGCATTACTATCAAAGGTAAACCTATGGAGTCTTTAGAGTCTTTCAATGATCATGATTTGATAGCTCACACCTATCGTACAAAGAATAATCCTCAACCTAATCCAGTGGTTTCTACTTCTTTACCACCTTCTCAACCCATTCTTCCTCCTCCACCCCGTCTTCCTAGCAAGAAGTATGATTTGATAAATCAATTGCAAAATACCCCTGCCAAGATTTATTTATGGGAGCTTCTTCAAACTTCACCTACCTACTATGAAGCCTTTCAAAAAGCTCTAGAAACTCTTCACATTCCACCTCCTAATCAAGAGAACATCAATAACTTCTTACAATGCATGCATGCTACCCCAGGTGCTCCTAACATTGTATTTACTCAAAAAGATTTACCTTCTAAAGAAGTTCAGAATCAATATGATGCTCTTATGGTTGTTGTTACTATAAATAAAAGCATCATTTGTAGGACCTTGATTGATAATGGATCTGGGCTTAATGTTTGTAGCATGGACATGCTCAAAGCGATTAAAACTAATCTTTCAACTATTCAACCTGACAATGTTCCTATACGTGGCTTTGATAACATTGCTAAGAACACTTTAGGCATCATTACCTTACCTATCAAAGTAGGTCCAGTTATCCTAAATACACCTATTCATGTTATGCCTGGACCTCTCAATTATAACCTTCTTTTGGGTAAACCTTTGTTGCATGAGATGAATGTTGTTCCTTCCACCCTTCACCGTGAAGTCAAGTTTATACATAACAACATGATGTATACACTTCATGTAGACGATGCATCTAATCCTTGTTTGAATATTCAAAACTACATTACTCATATTCCTAATTGTAATCCTTCTTCCTCTAATGCTCTTCCTAGCGATGATTGGGGAACCTTGGATTTTAATCCTACCTTTATTGGAGAGTATAATGTTTCTGATCTTGATTTTATGAAGCAACAAAGAGAGTTTGAACAATGAGTTTTTACTTCTACTTCTGAGGCCCTTCGTAATAACTTTGTCACTGCTTCTACCCACTATGAATCTGTCAAACCTACTAGTGATAACATAATGACTACTGAATTTTCATTGACTCCTCATATGGCTTCTTGTTATGGTCTTGGTTATCATTTCCTAGTTAAAAAAGGATTCAATGGTCAAGGATGTGGTAAGTATAAATAGGGAATTCAAATGTCCTTACAAAATGGGGGGCATGAGCATTCTTATGGATTGGGATTTAATCCTCAGCAACAAATCAATGTTAACAACATCTCAAATAACACTGCAAAACATGATAAATCTATGAAGGAATTTGACCAAGAAGTTCTTTTTCCTAAACTCCTTCGTGCTAAGATGATTACTAGACCTAAACGTAAAAAGAAATGTAGTTCATACTTGAAGACTCTTCCTTTTTGTTTATATCATAGATTTCATGATCACTCTACTAATGACTGTCAAGCTTTACATTATAAGATTAGGCAGCTCATTGATAGTAAGGTTATTTATATATCATGTGGCAATGAGTTTATTTCAATACTATTTTCTCTAAATAACATTTATGTTCCTATTATGGAGCTCCACATTATGTAAACAATGTTAGCCTAATCCTTGGGGGCTCGTTGTCTTGTATAGTGTTGTGAGAAATATAATAGGTCCCCTTCCATCCTTGTTCCTATGCTTGGTGGGCAAGGATGCCATCTCCTTCTTTTCTATCTTTCTGGGATCCACTTTTCCCTTGGTTAAGCAATATCTATCTATTATGTGATATCCAATCATACATGAAAATTTTGGTTTGTATTGAGGATCTATGTCCTTGATCATAACATATTTTCGTTGTTTGACATTGGGTTTCCATGGTTGATAAATCTCTCACCTTGGAAGCTGAATAGTGCGCTATCCCTCGCAAGGGTTACTTTTTCCCTTCTTGCATGATATCTCTTTGCATTCGTCCCTTCCATGGCCTCATAGGAGTTGTGACCTTCTTGGCTTGGACTGGGTGTTGTCTATGGATATTGTCTTGATGTTGAAGAAGGCTTTATCCTTGTTCTTTTTCTTTCCTTAACATGTCAAAATAGTATGTTTTTTTTGCCATCTTAAGGAGGGGGGCATATATATGGCCTCCCTCATTCTATATTATGCATTTTTGTTCTAACCTTTTGTTTTGCAACATGCTAAATCCTCGGAAGGTAACACACATAAGTTGCTAAATCCTGAAGAGATGCACATTTTTCAATTTCAAATATGCTAAATCCTCGGAAGGTAATGCACATAAGTTGCTAAATCTTGAAGAGACACACATTTCCAATTTCAAATATGCTAAATCCTTAGAAGGTAACACACATAAGTTGCTAAATCCTGAAGAGATTCGCATTTTACAAATGTATTTTATGGCGATATGAGGATATGGATCTATGGGTACTTCATAAAAGCCATTAGAAGATGCACTACATACATACACAAAGTCACTAGAAGGCACACAAATTTATGGGGTGACTATCAAGTGCTTTCTTGGTGGGCCATCCTATCCTTTTTGTGGTTCACAGTGAGATACACATATCTTACTAGGTGAGCTAGCCACTCCTCTCTCCTCTTTTCTCTCTTTTTTCTAGTGATGTCTCTCTTATTATAATCTTGGAGTTGACAAATAATTGAGTCTCTGGGGGCTTGAGGATGCCTTTTTCCCTTTGATTTCAATAAGATTGTCTTTTTCTTTGTGATCTCCTTCACCAAGTGTTTGCATCGAGTCCATACTCTTGCTAAAGTGGGGGCTAAATGTATCGTCAAAAAATGGAAGCACTTCCATTTAGGACTGGTTTAGCCCTCTGAGTAAGTGGTTTGGGGTCATGTAAAATGCCATGAATGGGTCTTTGACTTGGATTTGGCTTTTCCCCCTGTTCTGTCCCATTTTCCACTTCTTCTCGGTATAATTATGACATCCCGAATTGCAAACCTGAGATTCTAGACCTCAGGGTCAAGGTCAACCTTTTAGGTCAAGGTCGATCTCGACTCTGACCTAGGTCATAGTCGACCTCAAACTTGACATATGTTAACATTGACCTTGACCTTGACCTAGGTCAAAGTTGACCTTGACCTTGACCTAGGTCAAAGTCGACCTTGACCTTGACCCTAGGGTCTGGGATCCTTGGGGTTAGGTTCCAGTTTCAGGGTTTCGTCAAATTTTATCTTTTCCCTCTTTGGGGCCACTATTTCTTGAGTTAAGTGTCAAATTCTCAAATTAATATTTGAGGTGGACCTTTCTCGAGCTTTGTGTAGGATTCCTAATTTTTTATTTGAGATTAGCCTTTCTCGAGTTTTGTGCCTAATGCTCAAATTAACTTTGGGGTTGGTCTTACCTTAAATTTTGTGACAAGGCTCTTAAATAATTATGTTTATTTCCATATTAAGGGTGGAACCCCTTCGAGAGTTTTGTGTCAAGACTTTAATTTAATTTTCTCTCCATGTGCACCTCTCTAGAGTTTTGTGCCATGGACCCTTAATTATTGTTTTCTATGTAGTCTCTCTAAAAGTTTGTGCCCTAGATCACTATAAAAGGGAGCCTTCTCCTCTCATTTTATCCATCTCTCAAGTGCAATCAAGTATCAATTTCTCCATCCACTTTCATGCTCAAGCACTCTCAAGCAAGAAGATCAAGCATTCAAGCCTTCAATAATTCAAGCATTCAAGTCATCAAGGAGATCCATTAGTAGCCATTGAAGGATTCAAGCTCTATGGAGCTCTCTTGTTGAAGATTCCTACATCCATTTCCATTCAAGCCTTTTCCTAATCCAAGATCCACTCAAGATTGGTATTGAAGATCTAAAGAAAATTGATTTGAGACATCCTACATTCATTTGAAGCATCCATACTTGTGGATTTAAGGATTCAAATCCTCCACAAGGGTTTCAACATAAGCAAGGTGAATTATTCCATTTACTTTGTTTACTATTACAATTTAAATTCAATTTCAAGGTTAATTCCTAAATTAGGGTTTGACTAAGGCAAACCCCTCCCCCCAACAAAAAAAACCATTTTTCTTGTAGGTACATGTATGGAATAGTGAATATCAGTGCAGATCTGGATACCCTTTTCGACAAACTTTTAGGATCCACGAACAAAATTTCCATTGGAGCAGTGCAGGTCAAGGTCGACATTTTTGGGTCAAGGTCGACTTTGTCTACCTAGGTCAAGGATGACCTTTCTCAAAAAAGAAAAATATTTCTGGGTTTTGTAGATCTCACAGTTTTGGTTGAAGAATATGTAAATCAACAATTTTTAAGACTGCCTAACCGGGTTTTTAGCCGATTCTTTTTTCGGAGGTAAGTACCTTTATTTCTTAATTTCAATATTAGTCTTCTCTATTTACTTTCCATATCATTATAATTTCATGTAAGTGTAAAATATCAGTTTTGGGGTCTCTTTTATGGGAAAACTCCTATTGTTCTAGACCCCATCCATATTTTACATCTTACATGACGCCATCCCTATTGTTCTAGACCCCATCCATATATTCAACAAAATACAAAAATATTTCTTACATTTCATTTACTATGAAGATCTTTAAGATACTTTGGTGTGTGCTTATTTTCTTTGTTGTTCTCCTCTTAGCATCTCTTTATCAAACTTATGATGTTTATGAGAGTATCATTCAATTCATTATGTTGGTGACCCTTCATCTTTCACTTGCCTATACTTTTGTGAAATTGACCGATACTAGTCTTCCTACTTTCAAAACTTTCATTAAAGATTTGTGTGGCGGAATTATTACTCTTTTGGACTATGTGAAGAATTTGGTAGATGATACACCATCTCCTAATCTTCCTAATCCTAATCCTATCATCCCTAATTTAATTCCTAATCTTCCTATTCCTAATATAATGCCTAATATGCCAAATTATCCATCTGCTAATCCTAGTTCTTCCCATACGTATGATGGGATTCAAGCTATACTTCATGATACAGATGTGCAAGATTTCTTTGATTTACCTTCTCCTCTGATTCATGATGATATTAAAAGAAAGAGTAAAGAAACTTCTTCTAAACCTATTATTCCACCTTATACAACCTTTACTCATGAACATGATAAACAATCACCTCCTGTAGAAGCCTTACATGATATGTACACTATAGGATTCAATATGATGAATAATCAAGGTTATAAAGGTTTAGGGCTTGGTGTTAATGAGCATGATATTAAATATCCGATTCATATACCCCCTAAAGAAGATATGTGTGGTGTTGGTTGTTCGCAATCTCAATTCAAGGTTGTTTATTTTGATCATCGTCCTCCTCTTCATGTTATTCTCCCTACACCTAAATTAGATTACCTTGATAATCCCCAAGATGTAGCTAAGAAGGTGTATGTTCAGTTGATTAATTCCAAGAAATAAATCTTTAGACCTATGCCGAAAGATGCTCTATCCAAGTATAAATGTCCTTTTCATTATAGTAATACACATTTACTAGTTGATTGTCTGCATTTCAAGTTATATGTTAGGGAAAAAGTTGCTTTAGGAATTATATCTCACTCCCATGCAGTTTTACAATTCCTTCATAACTTTGATAGGGAGCATCCCCTTAACTCTTCCATAATATAGATCTTTTATCCTCTTGTCTCAAGACTGGGGGGCAAGAGGCATTTAATCCAGTCTTATAGGATCCATTAGGCTCTTGGCATATATTTTATCCTGGGCTTAATTGGTTTTCTTTCTTCCCTCTTTGTTTTATGGTTTTTGCATTATATTTATAATCATCCATAGATTTTATTCTATATTCAAGATATCTTTTTTGCAAACGTATCCCTTGCTTTCATCCCTGGGGGGCAAGGTTCTTCCTTCTTTCTCTTTGTCTAGGGATCTTATTTCCTTAGCTTAGTGGCATTTGTTTATCTGACAACATTATTTCATTATACGGATCGATGTTTTGACCATGGATATCCTTTTATATGAGAGGTTGTTGTCCTAGGTCATCACCTCTTCTTTATTTTGCAAAATTATGTTCATTATAAACTCTTGCCCTTGCTCTAGTGATTAGAGTTGTTTCCCTCATTTCAAAGATTCCTCTTCCTCTTGATTGCAGGGGACTTGATGATTGAATCTTTGTTCCCGTCTGGTTTATCTTTGAAAGATGATATTTTATCTAAAAGCAATCCTTTATGGTGGGGGTCTTGTTCATAAGATCTCTTTCTTTGAGGATCCTTTTTCCATGAGTGACATATCCTTTTTCATGATTATCTATGCTCTTGGATGTAAGGGTTAATACCCTTTGCTAGGAATGTAGTATACATTGTTGATAAATAGGATATCTCCTTACATTGTGAAGTAGATATCCTCTTTCTCTTCCTTATCATGTCTAGTAGACAACCACGATAAGGAGGGGGGCATATATAGGGTCTCCCTTGTACTATAGTTTTTCATTTATATGCTAAATCCTCTAAAGGTAACACACATAAGTTGCTAAATCTTGAAGAGACACACATTTTTCAATTTGTCAATATGCTAAATCCTCTGAAGGTAATGCACATAAGTTTCTAAATCCTGAAGAGACACGCATTTTTAAATTTTCAAATATGCTAAATCTTCCAAAGGTAACACACATAAGTTGCTAAATCCTGAAGAGACACACATTTTATATTCCATAGTGATACAAGAAGGTGGATCTATGGGTATTCCAGAAGCTGTTAGAAGATGCATTATAATTTCAAGGCACAATTTATGGGTGAACTATCAGGTTTGGCCACCTGTTTGGCTCTCCCTCCTTGGTGATTCACGGTAAGGTGGGCATCTTACTGGGCAAGTTAATCACTTTCTCTCTTCTCTCTTTTCGCTCTCATGCTAGTAGGATTGGATCATGAAGCTATGTTATTTATAGTGTTGCTCTTGTCTTTCTTATGTAATCATTTATGCTTTTATGATAGCTTTCCAAATATGATATTAGTATAGGAAGAATTTCTTAGCAAGGTTTCCTCTACTAGTTGACTTGGGTTTGTTTTAGTACTAACCCCTCTTTTGTGTTTTTAAGTTTTTTTTTCTTTGTTTTCACACCCTTGTGCATGTATGTTGAGTTAGAATCCTTAGCCTGGGGGCTTGCATCCTTATCTAAGTGTTATTCTATTTCATTTTGAATCCACTTGGATCTCTTCTTTCTTCTCCTTTACCAAGAGTTTTCATCGAATCCATACTCTTGCTAAAGTGGGGCTAAATGTATCGTCAGAAAATGGAAGCACTTCCATTTAAGGCTAGTTTAGCCTTCTAAGTAAGTAATGTGGGGTCATGTCAAATGCCTTAGGTAGGTCCCTGGCTTGAATCTGGCTTTTCTCCTCACTCTGCCCCTTTTTCCACCCTCTTTCTGCACTTTTCTAGCATTCTGGACTGAGATCCTGAGATCTTTGACTTCAGGGTCAAGGTCGACCTTGACTCTGACCTAGGTCACAGTTGACCTCAACATTGAAAGGTCCAAATTTCAATATTCCATGATTTTTGGATGTCGGGTTTTAGAAAGATTTGTTTTCCCGCTTTCGGGTCGGCTGTTTCGGATTTCGAAATGGTAAAATCTTAAATTATATTTAATCTAGGTCCATTTATAGGGGTTAAGGCTTAATTAGAATTTAATTCTCCTATGTCGGCCTCTCTAGAATTTTGTGCCCTAGACTAGTATAAAAGGAAGCCTTCCTCTCTCATTTCAATCCATCTCATAAATCCAAGACCAAGCAACTTCATGAAATCTACTTTCATGCTCAAGCACTCTCAAGGAGACATTGGTGATCAAGCAAGCATTTTCAATCAAGGAAGTACTCAAGACATTATCATCCATTCAAGTGTTCAAGTTTTCCATAGAAGATCAAGGATTCGAGCATTCAAGCCTTTGAAGGGATTTGGTTCAAGCATTCAAATCCTAGATCTATCCATCATGGTGGTGTGATCTTCCTTCAAGATCCTTTGTTCATCTTCAAGATCCATTCATTCTTCCCTCAAGGTGGATTCCAAGCATACAATCATGAAGGTTTTGATTTAAATTTATGGTTTTTAGTGTTGAGTCCAAGATTTCATATCAACATACTTGTTTACATTTCAAATACAATTGCATATTTATTGAATATCATAGCTTCGTTGTTAGATCTACTACTACTTTCTAGCATTCTCCATTTCAATTTCATTATTAAGGTTAATTCCAAACTAGGGTTTGACCAAGGCAAACGCCTCATCCCAACAACAAAACCATTTTTCTTGCAGGTGCAGGTGTGGGATGATGAATATCAGAGCAGATCTGGATACCCTTTTTGGCAAATTTCTAAGATTCACAAATAGTATTTCCATCGGAGTTGTTCCAGGTCAAGGATGACTTTCATTAGGGGTCAAGATTGTACCCCGGGGTAAGATCTTACCCCGATCTTGAGGTCAAGGATGACCTTTCTCTGAAAGACAGAAGTTTTTTGGGTTTTCTCTATCTCTGCATTTCTAGGCCAGATCAGGTTGCATAATTCCCTGAAACTAAACACAAACATCAGAAAATAATGATTTCCGCATCAGCCTCTTTTCAAGATAAATATTCCTATTTTATTAAGTTTACATAACATTTTCCATCACATATTTCCATACCTTACACATTGCTAAACCATATTTTTTATATTACAAAAAGGTGTAGAGATTGCATGGCAATCTAAGCCATTAGGGTGAGATTCCAACAATGTTTCAAAATTTGCTACCTTGACTGAGGGGTTTCTTTTGCATAGCAAAATGGGAATTGATAAATTAGAGGGGGAAGGTGATTCTTCTATAGCGATCAATGCTCTTAGAAAAGAATCTATGCCTAGCTATAAATTAAATGCAATCCTATCAAGAGATCTAATCTTAAATAAAAACTTTAGGAATTGTATATTTAATCATATTTATAGGGAGGGGAGTCCCAGTGCTGATGAGTTAGCAAATTTAGGTGTCGGTGGTGAGGCCTTGCAGTGGATTGATAAATATATTTAAGTAGGGGGGCGAAGGAATGTTGTAGAGAGTTAACATATATTTTAAAATGGATACTCAATTTAGGAATTTATAATTTATCACAAATTTAGAGTAATTTAACATTAGATATTCATCTATGTTATCATGACAAATATATCATGTCCTTAAAGTTATCAACCCATAGTGGGGTAAGTATAGTAAGTATACATGTGGCTAGATGACTAAATACTTGTATTATCTTTAGGAAGTGATTAAGTGATTATCAATAGATATTTCAAATTATGGTATTGAAGGATATATGTCTTTGATAAAAGCATGATTAATCTTGATAACCCATCATGGTTAACTTGATTATGAACCAAAGCACTTATCATTTATGATAGGTTGTAATGATTTCAATAGGTTGTACCCCATTGTCCCATCTAAAACCTCTAGAGGGAAACCTAACTTTAAATCTATATGCTTTGTGGGTAATATTTTTCATTTATCTTTGCTTAAGAACTAAGTCTGATAAACAGTGGATACATCAATCAAATTGAGTAGTGTTAATAGGCATATGGCCTTTGATAAGGAGGTTAAGATAGATAGTAAATTTTAAGTACAAGTTGATCATGAGGGTTATCCTAAGGAGCCTTGGGGATCAATTTGTGAATAGTTATGATAGGTTCTTAGAAAACCCTGCTATTTTAGCAATGTTGATTTCCATTTCAATGCATATTTCTAATGACATGGTTGATATAGGTAGGCTATGTTGTAGTCTCTTTATAGAATAAATTTTGATTGACTTGGATAGAGATTTAGCTAATATCAAGGGGGACCTCACAATTTCAAGGCCAATAAATTATGACATGTTGATGATGATGAATATGCCAGTAATGAAATACCCCATCTTGTGCTCCAAATATTTAGATGGGTTTTGGGCAAAGAGATCAATCATCCACATAAACCTAGATTTTCTAATGTTAATCTTCCAAATCTGGAGCCCAGTGAATAATAATTATTTCAATGAATACCTCAGTGCTAACAAGGTGGTTGAAGCAGACACAAATATGGCATAAATTGAGTCCCTATGCCTCATAATTTCATAAGGAGGCTGGTATAGGCGTTTCTAGGATGTAACATGCAAGGGGCTTGTTGGTTCCCAAATCAACATATTAGAAAGTTCTAAGAGTATTTCAAGCTCTATGATCAAAACTTTCTATTGAATTGGCCAACAAATGGGATTGACCATGATGCGATTACAATCCCTTTATCCTTAGGCTCTGCAGGACCTAGGCGGGTGCACCTATTCACCAACTAGCTCCTTGAGTTGATGCTTTTTTTAGTAGATTATTTTGTATCTTCTACTTCTAGTTTTCTACTTCAAATTGACATATACTTCAAAATAGACAAAATTATTTACTAACTAATTGAATGCTTCTAACTTTTGATGATCACTTCACTTCTACTTCTTGGATATCTTACTTCTGTTATTGGTTCCTACTTCTATCTTTCTCTTTAAGGCTACTTTGATCTTCTGCAATTACTTTTCTATGTGAATTATTTTTTCTTCTTTCTATCTTCTACACAACTTTAACTAACCCTTTTATGTTTTCTTTATGAAATTTAATTTGTTCTTACATTTTTTGAATACAGTCCTTTTTTTAAGTAGACCAGTGCCTTCCTTCCTTAGGGAATGAGTCACCCCTCTTCTAACCCTATGTATAACTCTGAATAATAAATTTTCAAACCCACCCATGGGGAGTCTATTAGTTACCCAACCCTCGATGTTACAATTAGATATCTTCAATTACAGTTAGTTCAATTGAATTTAACTTTCATAGAAAGATGAATCAAAATAAAATTTAAATAGCCACCTTTTGTCTCAGATGCATTTTATATTTTTCTAATTTGTAACTATAACATATAATATTTGCACAAGGATTTAAAATAACAACCCCTTATTTCAAGTAGTTATAACATAGAACTGATCAAAATATAATAATTTCCATAATTGACAAGAATTGGAAAGTGTTGATTATATTCATTAAAAGGAAACCATATCACAAAGTATATCAATGTCTTTGTAGAATATAAAAACTAGATCTTGTGCTATGTCGTATATCATATTTTACAAAATTATGTTCTTTATATAGAAGATACAAGTCTTTTGACAAAGAGACATATCTTTTAATTGTGAAACATTAGCTAAAACTTAAACTAATGATTCCCTACATTAAACAAGTTTTACTTTCTAATGTGCTCTATGTACTCCTGATCTTTGTACATATTAATGTTAATTCTCAAGTGCTTCATCACATATTTTGGATCATATATATTGTCAGTAATCTTTGCCAAGTGAGGTGCTACATCATTATCTTATTTTATATCCTTGAATTCCTTTGTCATGTTCTTTGTGAATTCTTCCTTCCTTTCCTCAAGTGGTAAAATTTCTCCATCACACATGAGAGCCAGGAGTACACTTGTTTCCTCTCCTTCTAACCTTTTCATATCTTCTTTAAATTCTCTATGGAACTTCTTATGCTTCTTGATAAATTCCTTCCCCTTTGCAAGGTCATCCAATTCAAGAGCATCCTGTGACTCCATTTTTTCTATTCTTTTTTGCAGTCTATCATGATCCCAAAGGTCTTTAAATGTCCCTTTGTATGTATTCCATAAATGTGTGGTATGGATCAACATCATTTAGAAGTGGTGCATGATTATATTCATTGCCAATTTATGTGCTTTTGATTCATTTGCTTATGTTATATCTTAAATTAATTTATTTTCTAATTTTTCTGCCTTATACTTCCAATATATAATATCATGTAGAGTGACCACTACTCTTTGTTCTTCTTCATAATCAACTAACATTTCTCCACTTTCAATATTTTGAGTAGACTTATCCTTTTGAGTAGCTATTTCCTACCATCTTTATTTTTCCATTTCAGAAGTTTCATATAAATCCTTCTAATTATTTATTTCTTTGATCAATAACTCCACTTTATATTTATTCAACTAAGAAACATTTAAATTTAATTGGGCAGTCTCCCTTGGATTGGTTTTTCCTACTTGTTGGATCATTAAATGTCCAAAATCCTCTTCATTGTTAACTAAGATAGGTCTTTTATCTCTAGAATAAATAGCCCATTGCAATAGTTCTTTTTGATCTAGGTCATAGCCTCGCCATGTATATATGTAATCAATGTCTTATGGTAACATCATTTTCTCAGGGTCTACTTGCTTGGAAAAACTATCAAAAATTAGTGATGACTTCATATCCCATCCTTGGTATATGATCACCCCTACCTCTTTCAAAAGTTATCTCCCTTTTTGTAGGTTCATCTCATGCATTTCAACATCTATCTCCTTTAGAAGTTCTTGTAAAAAATCCTTCTCATTTGAGGTGTCACCAAACCGTTCTCTCAGTAATTTCCCTTTGTATTGGTACAAGAAAGTTTTGAATTCAGTGGTACTAATGAAATCTTGATCAGATATAAAGTTTTCAAAATCATCCATCCTTTCATCTATAATCTCATATGTTGGGGCCTATAACATGATTTCACCTAGGAAATCTTCATTTGTCTCCAATGGTGGAATATCATTATCATTGTATCTCAAGTTTGTAGTTGATTCTGGTGAAAGATGAAATAAAGGTGTTACTACCCTGCTATCTTTTGGTCTCTCCTCTATTGAATATTTAGGAATTCCATTAAGAATCTCTTCACTATGCTCCAACATCTTCTCTACCTCAGCCAAAGGGTCTTCAATTCTCTTCAATAAATGTGTATTGATTTTGTTCCTAATAAAATTTCACTTATATATTTCTAAAACTTTTTCATAAAGGCTCCTCTTTTTTATGGTTGCTTCCCTCTTCATATTTCTTATCAAGCCATCAGTTAACATTGGAACGTGTTCAAATCCCTTTAGCTTATGAGATGCATTGGTCCATTGGATGTATCCTTTAGGGTCAAATTTTGTCCGTGGGTTATCAGATGACATGTGATAATAATCTAGTTTTGCATTAATTAATTAATAAATTCCTATATTTTTCACTAAAAATTATCCAAACGTGAACCATTCAGGCACAAAAGACTTTGTTATATGATCTCAAATGCTTTGTACTAGAAGCAAAAAACTACCTGATGATTTCAAGGTAGGCCACTCTGTTAGGAATAGTTTTAGGAAAAATATAAGGACATCCTTCAAATAGATACACCCTTATCTATGTGTGATCACCAATACCAATCACCCCAATTATGATCCAGAGCACATTGTTCATTAAATTCTTTAGGTCTAAGAATTTTTTTAAAATTAGGTGACAGTGAAAAGTCATGTGGGTGCCCTAGTAATTTATACAATGGTTTCACAATTTGATCTTAAAAACAAATATATTGGCAATTTGCAAACCTCTGATCCCAAATAGATAACCACAATTACACTAGTTTACAAAAACCCATCTTATCATATTCACGATTTATCATAAACTCCTCTCCCCACAATCATATCCCTTGACCAACATAAATAAACATGTGCATGAGAAATGAATAATGTTTGAAGTACATTTGGCTAGGGTCACTTTTCATTTTCTCAAGGTTGTGACTTATTTGATCAACAAGATATCAAGCATAATAAAAAGCACATAGATCTTTTGATTGTATATCTATAGCTAAAACCATTTCCGCTATATTCATCAATGTGGGAGTATCAATTTCCAAGACTTGTCATGTTGTATAGTAAGTAAACTTGATGTAAGGATAAAGTAGGTTCACATCATAGGGAGGTTTATCTTCATTTTCAAACACATGAAGGGATTTATTTTTTCTTGATCTGTCGACTAGAAGCCTCCAATGTTTATATGTAATCTCGAGGGTAAAATATTCCTCCTTAAGTTTATGCACATCAATGTGACCCTCACAACCCCATTCTAAGTTAAATACTCATTCTATGTGTTCCTTTTTCATAGGAAATAGGAGATTTCCTTCATAAACGTATATCATTTTGGTTTTGGGATTATATTTGTCAACGATTGCTTTCATAAGCTCTACATTCACAAACACATTTGGGACCACCAATTTTCCCAAATTCAAGCACCAAGGATTACTGATAGGTTCATCTTTGTACTTTCTCTTGTAGTGAAATGTAAACAAATTGTATCCCCTCTCTACTGTCCAAATGCCTTCCCTCCTTTCTATGATGTTTAGGTTTCATTTATTCATTAATAGTTATTTTAGGAGGTTCCTTTTTCTTCTTGACCATAGGTTTTTGGAAGTTGAAGGCTCCATTAAAAAATGAAAAAATAAAATCAAGAAAATTATAAAAAAAACTTACTTTTGATGTTGGCGCTGAGATGGTTACTCCTACAAGCCCTCCGTAATTATCGATCCGCTTCATAATTATGCTTACAATTTACTTGCAGTGTGTAAGTGTATCTCTTCACAATCTGGTATAGATAAGTTACTGCAATGATCATAAATGCACACATTTCAAATCTATGTGTCGATGTGATCCCATCACCATTATCCATGACAATCGGTCATTTTCCTAGTTTTTGATAAAATATTTTACGACACTATCAATATTTCTTCTCCCATAATGTCATTGATGAACACATTTGGTAACTTCTTTGTAAATACCCTTTTTAATGGAGTATTCAACATCGAACAAACCTTCCAATGCTCCATCAAAGCCAATGTTTCATCAAAAAGGTATTTCGATAGAACAAGATTATAATCTATCAATAAAAACACTTCCCAGCTGAGCGTAAGATTCATTTCTCATAATTGACTTGGTTTTGATGAGGTAATAAGAAACTCCATCAATATGATTCTTTTTTATGGGGATTTTTATTTTGATCAAGTGTTTTTCCACCTTATCGATGCCCATATTCCCTCGATAAACTTTGGTGGGACTTGTGACATGCTGAACCTTTCTCGTTTAGCTGATTTGATCTTTGGTGGGACCCTCAATACATCTATACGTTTTGTGTGTTTACTTGTTGATGAGACTTCATGTTATCCTTTTTCTTCCTCATTTATGTCCACATCTCTTTGATAAATTTTTTTATGGAGAAATAATGGCTTACATCGATATTTGTTTGTTTATGAGAATTACCTTTTGTTGGGTCCACAAAATGTCTTATCGAAGCTCATATTTCTTTGATACCTCTTTTTGATGGAATGCTAACACCATTTCAATGACATAAACCCACTTTGTTTATTGACATTACCTTTCGATGAAATACCCCAAGCCTCTCCTTGACACGTATTATTTTTTTATAGAACAATGAAAACGCTTCATCAATATAGCTTCTTTTTTATGGGACTTCCATCTTCATTGGGGAATTATTAGTCTTGTTTGATCTCCAAACTTCATTGAAATGTCTCTTTCAATAAGGTTCACATTGGTCTTCATTGATGTGTATGATATTTTATGCATATATGTGCCGACATTGATGTTTTTTCATTCATGTCAAGATATTTCTTCATATTTCTTTATGTTTGTTAGTTTTCCTAGTTTGTTCAGTAAAGAGTTTGGATCAATATAGCTATTGTATTGAGAATTAGATGTTGTACAGTTGCAGATATGTTGAGAGATGTTTTTAGTTTGCCTGTGTCAACTTACAAATGTTAGAATTATGATTTGAGTGAGTTACATGTGATTTATCAGAGAGCTAGTTTTTGGTTATTTAGGATGTGATAGTGTTGTAGTTTTTGGATCGGTGTGGATAGATTATGCAATATTTTGATTTTATAGCTTGGTGGTGAGTTTAGGACATGGATGTGTGTCCTCATCTTGAATGGTTCATAATTTTTATTCTAGAAAGTTATTCTTTTAGAGTGATAGATAATATTAATTAGTGTTCTTGATGAACAGTGCAAAGATAATGATAAATTTTGAGATAGATTTGTTCATGTTGTTGTTATGGAATTTCATGTTGCTTATTGATGTTTCTAGATTATATCCTATTCATGTTTCTAGATTGCATTGGATTATGTGATCAGATTCATATATTTTCTTATGACGTATTAATATTCCTATTTATTCTTGGCCAACTTGGTGAGATAGCGTGTTGCGATGGATCATGGCATGCTTGGTGGATCGTAGTGTTCGTGGATATAGATTTGGGTCCTAGCTATGTCTTTTTCAACATGCCTTGGATCACATTGATGTTTGTATTATATTTGATGTAATATTTTGTAATTGGGTCCTTGGCCAACCTTGTGAGAATAAATTGATGTAATGTATATAAAGATGTAATCAATTGTATATGTGAAGTGATGGATGGATGGAGAGAGGTAGTGTGAAAACATGAAATACTGATATCTCATAGAAGAAGTATGAGTGGAATCTATAATTGAGACACATATTGGTTGTACTTCATCAAAGTTGTATTGGCATATCAGAGATGTTAGTAGTCAGTTCATAATTCAATGAATTGTTGTCCACAGTGGATTTTAGTCCACCTTGGGGTTATATCCCTCTTTGTAATCTCAGGGTTGCTGTCCTTAGTTGTATTTGAGCAGTGGGTCTGAATGCATGTGGATTCCATTTGTACCTTTAATAGGTTTATTGTGATAGTACATCATCTAGTGGGTTTTATCCCCATCGTGGTTTTCCCTTAATCGGGTTTCCACGCAAAAAATTCTATTTTTATGTGTTCTTATGCTTGGTGGTTTAGTGCATTAATGCTTATCTTTCTAATATAAGTATTGAGGTTAAGTATTGGTCAAATTTTGATGTTTTGTGCACAACTATTTGGACACAATTGATTCACCCCCCTTCTCAGTTGTGTGTGTTGCCTCATTTCTAACATGATGAGGGTCTCAACTTATGTCAATATTTTTTTGGTGAGATTCTACCATTGATATCACCTTTTATCACTTGTTCGACACTATTTTTTCATCGAAATCTTCCCTTGAATCATGTGGGGCCCGCTAATAGGAAACCTTTTAATAAAAATTACCAATGGAAAACTCCTTTTGATATGGCCTTTCACAACTTGTTTGAGGTCGTTATTTCATCAAAAAACTTTTTCGATGAAACTGCACACCACCTTCATCGATATTACAATTTGTTACTAAAATATTACTAGGTGCATTTCTTTAGTTGATTTTTGATGGAACAAAAGAAGCGTCTATTATAAATTCCCCTTTTTATTCTTTCATGAGGTTATTTTGTTCAACCTGCAACTTGGTACTAAGACATAAAACAATTAGAATAAATATGCTTTACAAAATTCATTGAATACTCTGATATATGGGTGATTTATGGACAAATGTGGGTATTTTATCAAGGCTTACTATTGTGATGAAATTTTTATAAGAAAACTTCAGTAGCTTCATAAAAATATTGGTGATGACTAACAAGGCTCACTAGGGAAAGTCATATGGGGTATATAATGATAATTTAATCAAGATTATTTCAAAATTTTGAGGCTCCAATAGTGGCTCTTCCCGGGGATGAGGTATTTAACAAATATCTACAAGAATTCAAAATGATCTCTGGGAGAAGTAGACCAAATAAAATGGGGAACACAATATATATATGGGTAGTAGGATGATGGTGTGGGATAATTACATATGGAATGGAAAAAATTAACCCTAATCTACTATGCATGGAAAATATATTTTCCTAAGAAAAGAAGTGTTTCAAGAATTGTCCATGCATTGGAAATTCTTGTTCATCTCCTAATGTGTTTTGCAGATAGTATGAATCTTCTCCTCCCTTTCATGTAATGACATATATGGTACCTTCATGTGTTGCTACATTTTGTAATTATGTTGTTGGGATTCTCTTCTTACTTCATCTAAATCTACCAATTGGACACATATTTCTTCCATTAGATCAAAAAGTTCCTCCTCCATCACAAACTTGTAGACTAACACCAAATTCTCTAACGAGAGCCTAGCTTGTTTTCCAAATTGCTAAGCATGAATGCTGAATATATCCTATGGGGGAGTATTCTAGTAGTTCTATAGTAGTTGCATGTTACATTCATGACTATGTGTGTCATTGATGTCAACACATTGATTATACTGGAGATTAGTAGAGAAGTAAACAATGTTTGAATTAGCGCACATGGAGTATTTTAGAGTAAGTTTTTCAGAGTTGATGACATGCTCCTTATGATGTTTTAATATCATGGTTAAGAGCACATACAAAAATTCAATTATTTATGTCAATTATGAGTAATCTAGTGGAAATTGTATTCTGTCAGTGTTCCTGAGAAGTGGCTTGTAATAATTGGATTATATCTCCTAACTGGGATAGAATCTGGACATGCGAAGTTATACAAAGGTTGAAGACATTGCAGAGGTGACCTGGATAAGTTAGCATAGTCAGAGGTCGCATGTGTGAAGATTTATTAAGTTTGGGAGCCGACAGTTTTATGTGATTATGGAAATATTATGTAACATATAATATTTCATATTTTTTAATTGGTTAAGCTTAATTGGCCAACTCAATTATGAAATATTATGTGCGGTATAAAGAAAGGATTGTTTTCCTTAATTGAGGTAGTATGAATGTGTGATATGAGAAGTATATGATGGGAAGTGAGCAGATCGGGTAGTGAGATCTGGTAAAACATTTGGTACGATTTTGGCATAGATAGAGGAGAGAAGATAAGTTGTCGAGATCAGTAATTGTTGGTATTATTCTATTTGGATAACATAGAGATCAGTTGGACAATGTGTTCAGTGATCTTTCCCCTGAAGCTATTTGGACAGTGGGTCCTTCTACCTTCCTTAACTCCTAATAGGGTTAGAATATCCTCATAGGGATTCAAAGTCTCCTAACAGGGACTGATATGTACTAAATGTAATTCATAAGACTCCTTACAAAGTCCATCCTCTCACAAGGAATTTTCATATTAGTACATATTTTTTGGGTACCATCCCACTAGGGTTTACTCTCTGATCAAGAGGTTCCCTAGTTAACAAATTTGGTGTCATTGTGTATGATTATCTTTCCATGGTTGTTGTTTATGTTGATTACATGTTTTAGATTTAATAAAGTTAATAATTTTTTTTTTATTAGATAATTGATTCACCCCCTCCCCTCTCAGTTATCTTGGTGAAATTTACTTTCTAACACATATACCGGTTCATAAGGGGATTTACCAATGGATTTATTGGTGGCAACTTTATTTTCCCACAACACCAAACTCAATTTTGAATCCCAAGAATTTTTGTTATTGTCAAGCATCCTCCTTATAATTTTTAGAATATTCTTGTTACTTTATTTTGCCTACCCATTTCCTTGGGGGTGGTATGGTGAAGTATGTGAGACAAAAATTCCATATTTTTCACAAAATTTATTAAATTCCTTAGATTTGAAACACATGCCATTATTATTTATGAGTCTAGAGGGAGCACCAAACCTGGTTAATATATTCTCTATCATGAATTTTTTCACTACTTTACTAGTTGCCCACCTAGTAGGAATAGCCTCTGACCATTTGGTAAAATAATTAGTGGAAACTAATATCCATTTGTGGCCTCCACTTGACTTATCTATGATATCACCTATAAAATCAATTTCCCATTGTTGAAAAGGCTCTTCCACATGCATCGGTCTTAATAGAAAAAGTCCCTGAAACTTCAGCTTTCCAGAGAATTTCTGATAGGCTTCACACTTCCTCACATACGAGAATGCATCCTTGAAAACACTTGACCAATAGTAACCAACCTTGAGGATCTTGTGAGCAGTAGTTATAGCTGAAAAATATCCACCACATACACCCTCATGCATCTCTTTCATCACCTTTTTCAAATAGATACCTATCTAGACAAAACAATAATACACCATCTATATTTTTTCAATACAAGTCTCCCTCTATCATTACATACCTAACTTCTTGTAACTTCAATGATCTTTTCTAATTTTCATCCATACCATCAAGGCATTTTATATGTTTAAAAAAGTATACCACATTTGTCTACCAAGGAACGTGCTCTATGTTGACAACAACATCCTCTAAATCAACATTGTTTACTTGTGAAACTTCTAGGTTAGATTTAGCCATCATTTTCACAATTCCTTATCCTCTTACAAGTTTAGTGATTTTTATTTCTATATGTAATTATTGAATTTGATTTATCTACCTACACCTTCTTCTAATCACTTTTGTTTGTCTAAAAATATCTTTAACAACTGCATTCGGGACACAAGCTTTTACTTCTACTCGAACCAAGTATGGTCTAAAGGATTTGACTATTTTAACTAATGCATATGCTTGTTTCTCATTTATATCATATTTTAACTCAACATCCTGGAGTGATTTATTAAAAAATGAAATTGTTTTTTCATAGCCTTCCTCATTCTTTTGTAACATGACTACGGTAATTGTATATTAAGGAAGCAAAAGAAAAGATTTCAAATGACTTAACCGAGCAGATCCTAATAGGTCTTACATTGTAAATCCTTTAACTGGGTATAGTTCTTAGATTAGAATTGTAAAATCTTTTAGCAAGGTAGACTTAATTAGTCTTTATAATCTTAACTAGGTTAATACTCTTAACAAGGTAAGCTATCAGAAATAGCTAGCAGTGTAGCTCTAATCGAGCAAACTTTTTACTACAGTAGTGAAGTTTTGTGGGTGTCATCCCCACCGCACTTTTTATCCTCTAACAAGGATTTATGTGATACCAAAATGAATGTGTTATGAGTTATATTTTATGTTGATGATTTATATGTTTTATGAGATGCATGAAAAATTTATGGAATCAGTATATGGTTAAGGATGAAAGTTTAGATAAGTTTAAAAGTGTTTTACAGTACTGATTCACTCCTCCCCTCTCAGTAATCACCTTTATGTACTTATTCCAACAATTGGTATCAGAGTAGTGTCTCTTATTAAGAAGTTTAATGACTTGAGAGGAAAGATATGGAAAGATGGAAAGTTATAGGTATGAAAGGGTGATTGATAATATGGAAATAGAATTGAGAATGACCAATGAGAAGATTGATGAATTAAGGAGAAAAATGATGCATTCAATGAACAAGAAAAAGGAGCTAGCACATCAATTGAAGGACACTCAAGATCAGGTTGAATAACTTGAAGAACTATCAAAGGGAAACATGTATGATGAATCTGATGCTATATTATTAGAACTGACTGAAAAGAAAAGAAAACCTAGCTGATTAGGCAAAAACACTAAAAAGAGAACAAGAATCTCAATCGGTAAGGATGTGTGAAGTCCTAGAACAAAAAGGAAAAGTTAAAGATGAAAAAAGAATGGTGGAAGATAAGAGAAGATAAATGAACACAAGACTAAATGAGAAAGATGGGTAAATACTGAGGTTGACACAAATTCACTACAACCTGACAGACCAACTAGTAAGTGAAAATCAAGATGTTGCAAGGAAAACTAGAGAGATTGCTGAACTGAGATCTGAGAATGAACATATGAAGAATCAACTGAAATCTGAAAAAGATGCTAATGAAGTCCTAAAAAGAAATGAAGAATCACTAAGGATATTGGATGAATAGTTGAGAGGTTAGAGACAATCGAAAGATACTACTGGACTTGGATACAATGCAAATAATACCAGTGAGAAGGTTGAGTCCTCTAATGAAGCATCCAACCGAGTTAATGTTGCTACCCCACCAAAGATAAAGAAGCCTACTTGCTACCATTGTGGAAAACTAAGACACATAGCAAATGTCTACAGGAGCAAAAGAGGTAATCCATTGAGTACTCCTAAGTTTAATGGTCATTGCTACAATTGTAATAAGTATGATCATAAAGAATTTGAGTGTAGATCAAGGGTTGTTAACAATTCAAGGAAGAAAAACTTCAAAGGTTACTGTAACAACTGTAATAGATAGGGTCACAAATCTAAAGAATGCAAGTTATAAAGAAAGAATGAGAAATGAGTCCCAAACTAAAAAAATGATACAAACAACCAACAAGGATCAACTATACCATGGGACTATAATACAAGAATCACTTGTACTGCATGTGGGAGATTTGGTCACATTACTGCAAATTGATTTAGGATGCATGGTATGAACAATAGAAGATCATGGAGAAACTCAGGAATGACTTGTTTTCCCTGTCACAAGGTTGGTCACCTAGCTAAAGACTATAGGTACCGAGGCAAAGCCCCAACCGAGGAACAATCGAATGAAAATACTCAAGTTAACATTAATGAGATAAGAGATCAGATGAACACAACATGGAGAAGGAAGTCTCAAGATGATGGAATGGAACTTGGAACAAATGATGGCACCACATCCTCTGGATCGGGTGCACCTATCTTTACTTAATCGGTCAAAGGTATGTGTAGGAGTTGATAACCTAAATTCTGTCTTAAATCAGTTCCTAGAATTAGTGCAAAGATCCATATTAGCATACTAAGATGCATTTGGATATAAACTGTGAAGTTTTCATTTCATATTTTGATCGGTAAAGTGTATAAGTTATTTTGTTCCACTCGGTGAAAGAAAGTGTATTTTGGTTATCAATGAAATGAAGTTGGTAAAGAGCATTTAATGCAAATAATATAGCTATTGGAAACCCTAATCAAAGAAACTCTATAATTAGAGGTTGTGCTATTTCATTTTCACCTTACACTTTTGTGAGCATTTGAAGCATTTGATAGAGAAGAGACTACCAAACGATTCTAAGCGATCATTTGAGAAAATCCCAACCAATGTAAAGCAAACTCAAGGTATTTTTGGTATCTCTTGAGCTGTATTCATGAAATCAAGTTGCTATTCTATTGAAACCCTATTTGTCTGAAGAACATTTCTAAGATTCAATGGCACCAAAAGTTCACAAACCCATTATTGTTGATAAGGTTGACCTTGTAAATCTGAAATACAAGTTTCCTCCCACCGTTGTTGCTAAATTTGAAAAATCTAGAGCCCTATCTTCAATCCCACTGAGGGTTATACTCATTCAAAATATTCACGCCTTCATACATTGCAAAATTGAAGACATCTACCAAGCTGAAATTGACACATCTTACAAGAATTTATGCATAAATGAAAAATTTAAAGATGACCACATGCATCTAGAGACCAAGGTTTTGGTGCACCAACAATTTTTAATCAAGAATGGATGAGGATGGTACTTATCTGAGTATATGATCAGTTCATGTGGCTTGATGCACCTGTAAAGATCACCAAGGATGTATTACACATTGTCAGAGGATTTCTGGTTGGTGATAGACCGAGGGCATACAAGAAAACTAACAAGAATAAATTGTGTGAGCTTACATAAGCCAAATGGGATGGTAGAGGTTTGAAGTTGTCTACTATTGATGAACCTAAGATATAATTCACAAGTTGTAATACCCCAAAAATGGGCTATAAGTTCATTAATCTTCTATATCAACAATTCGAATGAAATCGACATCAAAGTCCTAACCTAAGGCACATCTAAACATCATCGAATCCTAATTGATTATCTTAAATTCTGCATCGGGGAATATTCCTAGCAATATTCCTAATTATCTTAATTATCTTTAATTTAATGATTATTTGATGATAAATCACATTTATCCTAAGTTTGATTAATTGAATATTTTCATATTTAATTAATTAGATTTAATATCTTGCCACTTAATTGTGTAATTAAATTTAATTCTATCTATTATTAATTGTATTATTTAATTTTGACAATAAATCCAATATCTTATGAATAATTGATTAAATTTTTATTTAATTAATTAAAGCAAGTTGTCATTATTTAATAATATAGTTTTTAATAAAAGTTTGATTAAATAATTGATTAATCCATAAATCAATTATTTATTTTCAAAAATCAGTTAAGTTGAGCATAAATCACTTTATTTATTAAATTAATTCATAAATAAAACATGCACAATCATAAAAGCAGACAACTATCAATTATCAATTAAAGCTAAACTCTATTTTGAGTTAAAACTTAGCTTTTGCATGTTTTTGTGAATTAAATTATCTTTATTATCAGATAACTCAAAAGTCAAGCTGAGTTAATCTAAGTGATTTATGGCTTTCTTCCATGCACCTCCAAAGCCCTAGATTTCTATAAAACCAAGGCTCAGCTCTTCATAATAGATCTCTCAAATTTGCATCCATGCATCTCATATTTTTGCACAATCACGCTGGAGAATCAGAGCTTCTTTGCGAATCAACCACGTTTTGTGAGATCACTTTTGTTTTCATATTATTGTTAGATCAATTTCATATCATAGATTTCATATCAGTTTATCATTCTTATTGCATAGAAAATATAAAAAAAATAGATTACTTTGCATTCATTCCATATCCATCTTTTGCATTCAAATCCTTTGTTTAGGTGTCATCTAGGTCACTGATCTCGATAACAATCTGAGAACATCAATCTCGCACCTACTAGAAGGCAGTAAATCACTTGGTTAAATTAGATTTCAATTTTGCACAATTTTGATTTTTGCTAACCTCTAATGTTTTACTGAAGTGTTGTGTCTACAGATTAGGTACAATTTTCACACACACACACAAGTAACATCATATCATACTGAATCTTTCAGTTATCTCGGGTAGACAGTGTACCCTGTGGAGTAGTTGATATTGCCTACAAGATTGTTAAAAAGGACATGAAGATAGACCTATGTGAAATATTACCGAAACAATTAGATGTAAACATGAATACTACCAGGAAATCAAAGTCCAATACATTGAAGTTCAAACCATTACTAGTATACATTTTCTTTTATTTTCAGAACTTTTTCCCTTCAATCGGAGAAATAGTTTGGAAAGAAAATAAACCCATTATCTATCAAATCAATGAATATATTCAAAGCATAGGAGAAAATTTTGATTGGTCATGAATGATTACTTTGTTAATTTTCAAGAAAAGATGCATAAGAGATTTAGGATTCCATCCAGTTTATGGAATAGTATAAGGATGATTTATGTTTTGAAGTTGACACTGACACATGTATAGTAAGAGCTGTGGAGCCAAGAACCATATGGCTACCACCTATGGGATATGAATTAGGCATTGATGCTGCATCAATACAAATAAAAGGACATTTAGAGAAACCAATTGATAGAGGTGCAACTTGGTATGGTACTTATGAAGAAGTTAAAGAGAAAAATAGAATAGGTATCTTGATACCTAATGCCATAAGAAAAATTACCAGAATGATAAGTAACTTGTCAAAGAATTTGGATATTCCTGTTGAAGAAGAAGAAGTTGAACCGAGAGAGGTTAAGGGGAAGAAATCAAGAATGAAGAAAGAGACCCCTAGTCCAATCAATGTTAGACCATCAATAAGGTCTTCCTCCACACCATTAGAGAAGAAGAAAGAAGAGATAGAACCACTGAAGACCAAAACCTACATAAGAGAGAAAAAGGCTACTAGAAGGCCTAGGAGAAAATTGAGGCTACAAGAAGAAAGTAAAATTGAATTGGAGGATGTTTCACAATTTAAGGTTGTGCAAATTCAAGTACCAAAAGTGAAAAATCTTGATGAATTACTCAAGACACTTGATAAATATGGAGGTTACTCAGGATTGAAACAACTAAAATATGAGAAAAGGATTGATGAGGAAAAATACAAAATTGAAGAGGTTTTCATATTAACTTTACACAAATTCATAACTACACCAGTTGAAGTGGCACCAAACATGGCTAATGAGTAATATTAGAATATTGATTCTAGGTGGAAATATGCCCTAGTATCTAAAAATAAAATGAGGGAAAGATCCCTGGCCATCACAGTACCAGACCTAACTAAAAGAGGAATCAAAGATATACTACAAAGAATACTCAAAGAGATTCTGAGTGAAAAGAAGAGCACTAAGTATTATGGTCGGTGAGTTAGAGGAAGTGAAGAATGAAACTAATGATCTATGGAAAAATATTTACTCTCTTGATCAACTGACTGATGAAGAGGTCAAAGAACAAGTAGGAAAGTCATATCCAATTAACTTGACAATGGATAAAGATGAAGTTATAATTGAGGATACAATAGATCAAGACCTTGCTGAGTACATACAAGATGATTAAGATATCATGGCAACCGAGGCCTAAGTAATTGAATAAATGGATATAGATGATTATGCCAAGGTAGGGCTGATGACATAAGATCCTATAATTAAGAAGGTATTGAAGTTTCCTGAGATTGAGGAAGTAATCTCAGAGGTAACCAAAGATGTTCCAACTAAGATTGATGCCCCCATCAAACCACCACATGATTCTGCAACAAAGGATATCGAGGAGACTAAAGAGAGTGAGATAGCACAAGGTCATAATCAAGAGTTTGTAACTCCTACTAAGACTACAATACAAGAGTAGGAACAAGAAAAATAAAAATAAAAGGACATAGATGAAAGAAAGAAGAGAAACAGGAGAAGAAAGAAGAAAAGAATCAAGAAGAGAAAGAGAAATAAAAAGAAGAGAAGACTGAGGACACAACTACCGCACAATCTGATGCAAAGAAGACATCTACAATGAAAGGAAAAACCAAGAAGAGGAAGCATGAAAAAGAGGTTGATGTAAGCCAACCTATTATTATTCCTAAAGTTGATATTTCAACATTGAGCCCAAAGGAATTATCAAAGTTAGGAGACTTATTGAAGAGAAAAGATGCACAAGACAAATTGATTGCAAAGATGAAGAAGATTGATGTTTTAGACAATATCAAAGATATATTACATCAAATTGTACTAGAAGATGATGTAAATGAAAAAGGAGATATATACAACCAGCTGCAAGAATTGGTAAACCAAATAAACCAACCTGGTACCGAGACATCAAAATATTTAATGCATGTGTATAAGAAGAAAATGGAAGATAAAATGATTGAAGACCTTCTTCAATTAGGTGCACTAAAAAATGTAACTCTATCTGAGTTAGTTACTGAATTTGAGAATGAGCTACAAAACATTATTTTATTATTTCAAAATATTTGCTTATTTTCTAATTTAATTAAGAATATCAAATAAAAAGATGACAATATTGAGAAGGAGTTGACCGAGCAGTTAGCTAAAGTTTCTATTGAGCCTAATTATTTTCAAGAATATTATGAAAGGTTGAAGCACTTAATGGGAGTGAAATATGAGCTAATAAAAGAGGAGAATTAGATAAAAAAATGATCTTATGGAAGTCCAAACATTTTTGATACCGCACATTGAATCATTGCAAAAGTAGGTACAAAAAGAAAAATATTTAGTCATCACACCGGATTTTAGTGTAATGGACATCATGATGAGTTTGATAGCTGATATCAGTGAAAAAATCATAGTGTTATAGACACTCAAAGATTCATGGAAGGCATCATTGAAGGATGCATACGATAGGTAGAAATCTATTTTTGACAAGATCCCTCCACCAGAAAAATAGTAAGTTGTTATTTTGGCATTTTTGTTAAAAAATGGGGAAATATATTATATGAAAATGAGAAATAGAAGAGTAAAAGGGGATGGTATATATAGAGGATAGATATGATATGTGTACAGGAAGTATTACTTCAGGGGGAGTAATAATTTTATCGAGGAATGGATACATGGACAATTTTGCTAAGGACAAAATTTTGAATTTTTTGATGACTTTGAAGGTTTTTAACAAAGATACCAAACTAATGCCAAAGAGAGAGATTGATACTCCTAAGAGTTATTTTGTTGTCATTATTTATGAGGAAGTCATAATGATTGTCAAAGTCATTCGGTAATGAAGGAAAGACAAGTCGGTAAAGAAAAAAAGCTAATCGGTAAAAGGAACTAAAGGAGAAGGTAATTTTGATAAAGGAAAAGAAAGGTTTAGCCACTGAGAAAGATAACACCGAGCACCAAGACTGAGTTATATTGAGATACAACATCAACCAAATCAAGAGATGATACCTTTACCAAGTAACAAGAAATCATATTACCAAGCATGACAGATCGACGCAAGGAGAATCTCTAGATACATTGAATTTGGACACCGAACAAAAAATGGTTTACAAATCTCAAAGAGATTGTATGACAGAGCATTAGAGATTTAAACATGATTATTATACATGATTATAAGGTGAGATATACAAATGATAATTAAGTAATAAATATGAATTGGAGGAGTAAGCAATGCTAACACCGCTTGAAGAGATGATTCTAGAACATCTAGCACCACTTGTAGAATTGTATATAAATGAATCTAAGTGTGAAGATTAGTACGTATGTGAAAGGAGATTGCATGTGCGAAGCAGAGATTATAGAAAGAAGGTGATGAGCAAAGAAGCTACCGAGTATAGAGAAGTAAAGAGTAGAGAGTAATTGTGATTTAGAATTGAATCTACTTGTGTACTAGAATTTGTACCTTCATAGGGTTAGTATCATCAATAAACTCAAATAAGTATTAAATTACCACAAATAGCAACCTATTTAAGTTAGAAATTGACAATTAAGAACTCTATGGATCTCTAGCTAGGGATGCTAATGATGAAGCTCTCAACAAGCCTACATTAGTGACAATCCTGGAATGAGAATTGATATGATAAAGCAAATAACAATGTTAATTCCAAATTGAATAATACTATTTAGCTCTAAATTGCCTTTCTAGCTCTAATTTGCAAGAGGTTTGATGCTATTCTTAGATTTTTGGATGATAATTGAGTGAATTATGCCTTGCTTTTATAGATGTTGGCAAGGGTAGGGGGTATAGTAGAGTTGATCATGATTGAGTTGGGGTTAAGTCCTTGGTTCCACCTTTTGGAGACAATTTAAATGGATTGTCCTCAAAGCTTGGGACAAGAAGACAAGATGGGTGGACAAGATGCTCTCACCTTATGAGTGATTGAGATTCATTTTAGGCTTGATCCATGTAAGCTTTATCCTTGAATCCTATTGGTTGAGGATTTTTCCTCCCATGTGATGTTGAGAGAAAATAGGATTAATTAATTGATTTTATTAAATTTGTTTAGCCATGTGTATCCCTTGAATAGGTTGATTTGATTTCATTCGAACTATACAATTAATTATATTAATTACACAATTGATTGGTTAATCATGATTTATTTGATTCAAATTGATTTAAAGGCTTTTGATTTTCAATTAAATTTGAATTAAGGTTCAATTGCAATTTATCTTTGATTTGATTGTATTGATTGCATTGATTTTTGCCTTGATTTCTCACTTAAATGATCTTGTCCAATTTTTGGTGATTACAAATGCCCCTCTTTGAGTTGACATGTGTAGCGTGTCGATTCAAAGAATGTCCTGATTCATCGATGTAAAGCCCTGATTCCATCGATGGTCAATTTTGTTGTTTGATATAAGATGCAAATTTTGATGATAGATTTGATGCAATTCTAATTGATTTTAAAGTCCTGATGGTTGATTCGATGACAGTTCACTGATATGATACCTGATTTGATTCGATTTGATGTTTGATGCCCCTCTCGATTGATAAGCGAAATTTTTTTTGATAAAATTTTACACTTTGATTTGATGGTCATGCCCCTGATTTGATGATGCTGATGTCATTCCTAATTATCTGAGTGTATGGCCCCTCAAAAATAAAATGAAATTTGATAGATGTGTTGCAAAATTTGACTATTTAGATCAGTTTGCATTGATTAGGTCAATTTTATAATGAATTTCAATTTCATTTCCGATATTGTTTTCACATTTGAGTGATGACAAATGCCCCTGATTTGTTCAATTTGGTGAAAAATTTGGGTCCCCGGGCACTTCTGGTCAAAGATGCCCTTTTTAGGTCAAAATGACCTATATAAAGGGGTAAAAAGTCATTTTCACTATTCATTTTCACTTTTGTAGTTGAATTTTTGCTCTGATTCCTTCTGATCTTTTTGCAATGGTGATCCTAATTCGAGAGCATAGGTTCGAGCGCGTTCAACAATATTTGCGGCCACTAACCCACGGACCTCCGATAAGTGCCTGAACCTCTTAGTTTTTCAATTCATGCTTTAAATTTCCAAAAATTTGAATTTTTCTGGCCAAAACCATATTTTTTTATTTTTAAAAAATGAAATAGCGCGTTTAAGCTTTTTAATAGCGCATTTGATCCTTTTTTAGCACTTCCACACTTTTAAATAGCGCTTTTGTGAAGCGGAATTACACTTTTACACGTAGGATCTAGGGCACAAATCACATTTGAAATTTAGTTTAGCGTGTTGGATTAAATTTTCTCTTTTGAGCTCTATAACAATGCTTTTAAGTTTTAAATAGTGCTTTTAAAACATTTTAGTGCGTATGACTTAGAACATCACTTTTGATAATTTTGATTGCGCTTTTAATCTTTTAAACAATGCTTTTGATTTTAGCATTTTTTAACCTTGAAATAGCGTGTTTACCCTGATAGAAAAAGTTTAAAGATGCCTTAGTCAATTTTTCAAACTGTTCAGCATCACCGATCAGTTGATTGGTTTAGCTAATAAACTTGATTTGATAGCAAGTCGTAAGATGTTAGTTCAAGTCAATTATAGTCTTAATGTGTGATTGTCAATCTAGATTTAGATGATGGATGATGATGAATTTTCTATCATCTCTAAATAGAATCAGGAAAATTGATTGTGGTTTGATTTTTGTAAATGTTAGATTGACTTAGGATAATTCAAATGATAATTAATTTCAAAACTGATATGATTGAAGTTGCTTTTTGTAGGCAGTGGTTAAGTCACTTGTTGTTTGTGGTTTGTACCCTTGTCTATTTAGTATGATAGATGACCTGAGTGCTCCTAATCAGAGACATATAGGTCGATGTGGTTTATCTTTCCTTTTGGTTCTTCCTCAATTCTGAGTGAATCGGGGTCTTCTCACAGCTATGGTAGAGCGTTGGCACTCTAACCATAACACTTTTCATTTACCGATGGGTGAGATGACCATCACCCCTAAGGATGTCTACCGCATCCTACGTATCCCAACTCGAGGAGAGTTGGTTTTATATGATTAGGTGTATGACAAGGCAGCATGTCGGTGGGTCTTCCAACATCCTACCATTGGTGATGATCACATTCAGCGGTCTTAGTTCCATTCTTTCCCAGTTTTACCAACAGTTTTGGGTACCTTGATCGAAGGATTCCTTGTACTAGATAGGCGAGGGCATGGATTTGCAGTTGGCTGGGGTCCTATTCTGGAGGACTTGTTGGTTCAATCTCGACGTTTTGATTGGGGGTCCACTGTATTGGCCCAACTCTATCACGAGTTGCATACAGTTGTATATAGATGCTCTTCTACGCTCTCTACGGGAGCTATTCTTCTTTAGCTTTGGACATGGGAGCATCTCCCAGTGACACGACCTATCACAACATGTCAGCGTGATTCAGGATGGCCATTTGCCTAGATGTATGAGGGAATAGTAGTTCAAACCCATATGAGTAAGTTGGATTATTGGCGTCGTGTTATTGACGATATGGATTAGGTGATATGGCATCCTTACCTAGGTTGTGAGCCATGGCCAGAGGATGCGACTGAGATTCCCTATATGTGCAATCCTCATTGGATGATTGGTCGAACACCACATATTATTGAGAGATTTTTCTTCCAGCGAGTGCTACAATAGTATGGTTGCACTTAGGGTATGCCACAGGGTGTTGCTATGTACACTCAGGTTTAGGCTGAGAGATCACTATGGGTCATGTTGTTGATTTTAGGACAGCACAACAGGAGATTTGGGACCCATATTATTTACCATGGGATATGCCAGAGCATGTTATTGATGCTAGTATGACTGATGATTATGTAGATTGGTTTTCTTGAAACCTATTTCCGAGATTCATAGATCTAGCTGAGCGAGTACCTGGTATTGATGAGGAGTTTGATGGTGATGGTGGTGATGATGGGGATGGTGGTAGGGGTGGAGGTAGGATACAAGCATGTCAGGGATGACTGGGTCGTCGGGTAGCCAGAGCAGGGAGAGTCATGATGCCAATTGTTGTTGTTGCTCCCATTCCTCCTAGGGGTGATGGTCAAGTGAGGGGTCATGGTGTTGGATAGAGCTTTACAAAAGGTTTCCAGGGATCCGACAGGTAGACAGGGTCACCATAGGGCTAGGTGTTAGAGGCAGTTGGATTCCCATGCCGCACATGCATTTTTAAATCAGGCACAGGGTAGGCTAGCATAGGCTCCTCCGCAGGTTCCTCCTGTTGTTCCATAGGCCTCTCCAGCACAGGCACCTGATTCTAGTTTTATGCCATCTTCTTCATCTTGTCCATCTTCTTCTTCTTCTTTTGTTCCATCGCTATCTGTTCCATCTTCTTCCATGTCTTCTTCTTCTATGCCTCTACCATAGACTCCTGTAGCATAGGTCCCTAGTTCAGAGGCTTTGACAGCTACCTCAGAGGTTCAAGCTTTGCAATCAGATGTCTCTAAGATTAGGCAGGAGGTTAGGTAGCTTAGTACTATGATGCAGACCTTTATGGTAGTGATGAGTCAGCATGGTTTACAACTGAGCTCGAGTCATCCTCCCGATACTACTCCTAGTTCTGATGGTGATGGTGCTGGTGGTTCATCCAGTTGATCTATGATTTGAGATGATTCATTTTATTCTTTCATTGATGTATATGATCTCATTCATTTTTGATATTGAGACATTGGACTCTGTTATATTCTTTTGATCAGTTGATGTATTTCATGTTGATATTTGTTGATACTCTGATGGACTTTGATTTCCAGATGTTTCATTGATGATATCATAGACTTTGATAGTCTATTTTTTATTTATGATGATGATGCCATAGACTTTGATTCCCCATTTTGATATATTTACTTTATGTGATGTCATCATGTGTTGGACTTCATGTTTCAGGGGTTTTACTATGATATGCATATTTACATGATATATCTCCTATATGCTTTGTTTTATGCTTTTCAGAATGCAGTTTTATGATGGATGCATATGTTCTGTTTATGCTTAGACGGTTGTCTTATGTATGACATAGAATAGATGAATGGATGCAATATGAATTTTATGATTATTGATATATGATTAATGATATTAATTTTTTATGGATGCAATTGATATATATAGATGTGTTAGATGTGTAATGCAATGGTTAATGCGATGTAATGATTTAATTGATAATGGATGTATTTATTTTGATACGTGAATGCAATGGATTTATGGTATGCAAATCTGATGGACATATATGATGTAATGGATTTATGGTATGCAATGTGATGGACCTATATGATGTAATGTATATCGATTATGGATATTTAATGATTAATGATTCTAAATGTTATATGGGATATAGATGAATGATGTTAATGACTGTCATCTAATGAACTTAAATGAATAATGCAATGTGCAATATTTTTGAACTAAATGATATGCAACTAATGATGAATTAAAATGATTTTAATGGATGCAATGAACATTTAACTAATAAATGCAATGATAAATGCACTTTATGGATTGATATGAATGACTTAAAGAATGCACCCTAAATGAGATGACCTTTAAAATGAATGCAATCTAATGCAATGAACTTAATGAAAGATGATTTAAAGGATGAATGCAACCTAATGCACTTAATGTTATGAACCTTATGTAAGATATGAATGATGAATGCAACTTAATGCAATTAAAGTTATGAAGATGATTTAAACTATATGGAATGAACTTAAATTAAAATGAATGCAACTTAATGCAAGATAACATGGATCTAACAAATGTTCATGACCTAATGGAATGCACCTTTATTTTTTTATTGTTTTTTTGATTTCCAACACACTCGATCACATATAGCTTTTGATGCTCATTTGATTTTTGATTTGACTACACCCCCTTTCTCTTTTCCTCTTGCAAATTAAATTTTGAAGCTAAGATAGGTAAATAATTTAAATGCATTTAATCTAGGATGTATGCAACTAACTGTCACTATTCAAAAATTTGGAGCTTATATTCATCATTGAGCAGTTTTTGGAATCCCGATTTAGTACAACCATCAATAGTTCAACCATGATGATATAAATACTTTTTGCACCTCTTTCGTTGCTTTCCCATCTCTTTTTTGGTATGAGTATCATTGATTGAAGCTAATCATGAGAGTGTGAATACTAATTTTGTTGGATTCTAAGTTGCAAGTGGATTTTGGTATTATGATATTGAACATCAAAATATCCAAGGTATCCTTTTGCGTAAACAAACAAAGATCTTAGTTTTATCCTATGTACAAGTCCCCGACGATTCTTTGATGATCATGTCCTTAGAAAAACAATACATGCTTTAAAACTTTGATCTTAAGACAGTCATTCAGAAATCCATAAAATATCACGCCTTCATCATAGCTTGTCTAGTTTAAAAACTTTCATCGATTCGCTAGAAAGACATGATTTTATCAATCAAGTCAACACTTTAGAAAAAAAATTGCAATGTTTTTCAAATCCATATTTCAAGTGTAGTTCCATCCATTTTATACTTTTAATCCTAATAAAGATAGGGTCATGTAAGATCTCAGATCAAATTTTGCGTTTGGTTTCAAATTGGATTAGAATGAAGATTTGATTGAGTGTTTCACTTGCCTTTTTGATGAATTGATTCAATGATTGATTGAAGTTTGCTTTTGATGAATCCTTCCTCTTTTAGAGTAGATTTCCCCCAATTTGATATGATTTTAAAGTTGGACTTAGGAAAATTTGTAGATTAGGTGACCAAAATCTTTAGGTACTTGCAAATGCAACTGTGGGGTTTTATTATGCAATATATACAAATGCTAGAGAATGCAATATTTACAAGGATGACTGCTAGGTATGCGACTAACTTGGACTTTTAATGGCGCCTGTTTACCAGGTTTTCACTGATTGAATGGATCTTGCTTTCTTTTTCTATTTTTTAAGCTTTTTCCTTTTTTTTTTGCTACCAAGGCACCTATTTGATAGGTTTTCACCAAGGCACTTTTTCTCTTTTTTCTCTTTTTTTGTATTTTCTCTTTTTTCAATTTTTTCTTTTTCATATCATCAAGGTGCCTATTTGCTAGGTTTTCACCAAGACAACATCTTTTTGCGGTCATATATGAATGTTTTTGGCTTTCTTCATGCTCAATTTTCCACTATTTTTGATCTTTTCTGCATTTCTGATTTGTTTTCTCTTTTCTACTTTTTAATGTTTTTAGTATTTTCAAGATCTCTTTTGACTATGTACAATAAATAGGATGCTTTCCATCTAATTTTTTGATACTCTTTTTCTTTATCATCTTTCATTTGTTTCATGTGTAGAACCTTTTGAGATGAATGCTATTAATCGATTCTTATAACTCCTCCCCATCACAATCAGCTAACTTATAGGTGTCGGTCCCAAAAGACGAGTGATCACAAAAGGTCCTAACCAGTTTGCTTCCCATTTTCCTTTTTTTTTTTTTTTTCTCTTTTTGCTTGATTCTTGGAATTCTCTCACAAAACTAAGTCACCTATTTGGAATGTTCTTGACTTGATGTGCTTGTTATAAGTCCTTGACATTCAGTTTTTATATACTTTTAAGTGATCAAATGCTTGTTGTTGTTTCTCATCTAGCAGTTCTAGGTCATGCAACCTAGCAACTCTATAATCCTCTTCACTTATCAAACCATGTAGAGATACTCTTAAGGATGGAAGTTCTACCTCCAAAGGTAAAAATGCTTCTATTCGAAAGACTAAGGAAAATGGTGTAGCTCATGTTGGCGTTCTAATACTTGTCCTATAAGCCCATAAGGTCAGGTTTATTTTTATATGCTAATCTCTACCTGAATTGTCCACAGTTCTCTTCAATATCTTCAAGATGTTTTTATTTGTTGCTTCGACTTGTCCATTACCTTGGGGGTAATATATTGATGATGAGTGATGGATCATTTGAAACTTTGTGCATAAATCCTTTAGGTCCTTGTTTTTGAAGTGCTTTGCATTATCCATTATGATGGCATGAGGTACGCCATATCTATATATTATGTGGTTTAGGATAAATAAGGATATCTTCTTTCCTATTGTAGTTGATAAGGGTACAACTTCCACCCATTTGGTAAAGTACTTAGTTTCCATAATAATGAATTTATGACCATTTGAAGATGGTGGATAAATCATTCCTATCAAATCTAGATCCCATTGATAAAACAACCAAGGTTTAGTCATAGGATGAAGCTCTTGTGTGGGCACATGTATCAAGTTTTGATGAAATTGACACTTTCTACAATTTTTAGCAAAGTGACAAGTGTCTTTCTCCATCATAGGCCAAAAATATCCTATCCTAAGAAGTTTTTTAGCTAGGGTTAAACCATTCGAATGTGACCCACATATCCACTCGTGAATTTCTTGTAAGGCTATATCTAATTCCTCTTTCTCTAGACATCTAAGAAGCATTCCATCTAGACTCTTATGATACAATGAGTAGGATATTAAGGTATAACAAGCGGCTTGTCAGATAAAGCTTTTCTTTTGGTTCTTGGTTTGGTATATGGGTATGATTTGGCCTTTTAAGTAAGTGTAAATGTCTCCATACCAAGGTGATTCATGTATTGTTAGAAAACAAATGGTATGAGGATGGGTAGGTTGCTCAACTTCTTCTACTAAGAATTCTTCTACTAAGAATTCATATCTGGCGCTTTGATCTAGCATTTGGAGAAGTGATGCCAATGTAGCCATTGCATCTACTACTTTATTCTTCTCTCTTGGTACTTGTTCAAATGTGATAGAGTGAAGTAATTATTGAGATTCTCAACCATATTTTTGTAAGGTATCATCTTGTCATCTTTTGTCTGATATTCATCATTAATTTGATTGATAACTAATTGTGAATCTCCATAGACTTGTAGTTCTGTCACTTTCCATTCTAATGCCAGTTTGATTCCAATGACCAATGCTTCATACTCAGCTATGTTATTTTTGCATGGAATTAGTAATTTGTATGATTTAGGAATTGTAGACCCTTGAGGAGTAATCAAAAGTATGTATGCTCCTGATCCATGTTGTGTGTAGGAACCATCAAAATATAGTTGCCATGTTTTTGCTTCCACATTCACAATTTCAGAATCTAGAAATTTCACTTGTATTGGGTGGTCATCTTGTAATGGTGATTCTTCTAACTGATCAGCTATGACTTTTCCCTTGAGAGATTTTTGATCCACATATTCTATGTTGAATTCACTTAGCACCATGTCCCATTTGGCTAGTCTTCCATTCAATGTTGTTTTGCTAAGAAGATATTTTAAGGGATCTATCTTTGCAATGAGTCTAATCTTGTGGGATAAAATATAGTGGTGTAATTTTTGGGAAGCAAAAACCATATCCAAACATGCTCTTTCGATGAAGGTGTAGTTCAACTCATATTTTACCAAAGTTCTACTTATATAGTAGATAGCCTTTTCTTTTCCTGATTCATCTTCTTGTGCCAAGAGTGCCCCTAATGAATTCTTGGTCACTAAAATATATAGAATCAAAGGCTTGCCTCTTATAGGTGGCATCAAAGTTGGAGGGTTCATTATTTCTTCAACAAGTTGAAGGCTTCTTCACATTTTTTATCCTATTTGAAAACTATGTCCTTATGAAGGAGTTGAATAAAATTATGACACTTTTCTGCCAATTAAGATATGAACCTTCATATGGATTGGATTCTACCTTGAAGAGATCTCATCTAACTTATGTTTCTAGGTTCTTCCATTTCCATGATGACTTTGACTTTAGCTGGGTCTACCTCTATTCCTTTTGCTGGAACAATGTACCCTAGTAACTTTCTTGATTGAACACCAAATGCACACTTCTTCGGATTTAGCCTTACTTTAAATTGTTCCAATCTTTCAAATATTTTCTCTAGGATTGGTAGATGTTCTTCTCTTGAATGAGATTTAGCAAGTATATCATCTATATAGTCCTCCATGAACTTATGCATCATATCATGGAATATTATTGTCATGGCTCTTTGATAAGTCGCTCCAATAGAATGTCCCCCATATGCATGTAAATGTTCTTTTGTCTTGATCTTTGGGTGCTATTTTTATTTGATTGTGTATGCACCCTAAAATGGTCGCCTAGACTTTGGGCCCCCATTCATCAATTTATCAATTTCCCAAATCAATGCTTTGTAATATTTTCAATTCAAATCAATTTCCTTGATCAAATCATAATTAATTCAATTATTTTAATATTTCCTAAGGTTTGATCATTTTATCCTAAGTTTTATTTAATTAAGAGAACATGCTCCCTTTTAATTAAATAAAAAAAACCTTTTAATTAAATAAAAAAATTCTTTTAATTAAATAATAAAATGACTTTATCCTAAGGCACATTTAATTAAAAGAACAAATCTCTTTTAAATAAATAATTTTTTTTTAATTAAATAATGGAGACCAGTTTGCTAAAAATAATAAATAAATAATAAAATAAAAAGAAAAAGAAAAAGACTTTTTGTCTACACATTGAATGCACACTTTCCAAGATGAGTGGAATCTCCTTTTGCCTCTTAATCTCTTCCGCACTTCTTTTTGGCTCTTAACCATGTCCATTGATTTTGCCTCTTGAGAATCTTGAGCACATGGATCAACCAAGATTTAATCTCCACCATTGCTCATTTCTTTTTTGCCTCTTAATCTTGACCACCCATTCATTTCTAAATCCTTTATAAGGAGCCCTCTCCTTCTCATTTTATGCATGGAGATTTTAAAGATCCAAGATTTTATGTAATTGTTATATTGCAGGTTTGGAGAATGATTTTGGAGGAGAGTTTGGTGCACTTGAGCTTGAACATTGCAACTTCTCTTTTCTTGTCTTCTTCTCTCGTGCCTCTATGGAAATCCATTTAGATTACTCTTGCACTTGCATGTTAGATTAGATTCATATTTCCTTTCATAGATTAATCTTGCATAAGCATTTCCTTTCATAGATTAATTTGCATTGTTATCATATAGAATAGCTTTATTTTTCATTTGCATGCATACTTGATGATCATGGAGACTAGCATTCTTGATTTTCCTCTTTGAATCTCTTATTTTATGGTGTACTTGCATGGGCACAAACTAGGTCTAAACTGAGGGCCTCCATTATAAACCCTTGCACTCCATGAAGAAAGAGCTATGAGTCACCATTTGAGACCTCATTCTTGAGCAATCTTGGATATAATGACTCATAGAAGTGTGTCAAAATTTTAGCACATAGATTGTAGCCACTAAACCCATCCATAAGTGAGAACATTGAATGTCCTACTGTCAAATCCACTATGGTGTCTATGCTTGGTAATGGAAATTCATCCTTAGGGCATGCAAGATTTAGATCCCTGAAGTCCGTGCAAATCCTGATGGACTTGTCTGATTTTGAAATTGGTACAATGTTTGAAATCCATTGGGTGTAATCAATGGCTCTTATAAACCCAACTTTTAGCAATTTTTCTAACTCCACTTTTATAAGTAAAGATATGTGCGGATGCATCTTCCTCAATTTCTACTTCACTGGTCTTGCTCCTTCTTTTATGTTCAAGTGATGAATGATTAAATTTGAATCTAATCCTGGCATATCATCATAAGACCATGCAAAATTGATTTTCTTTTCCTTGAAAAATTTGATGAATTCTTTTCTTTCCTCACTAGATAAAGATGTTGCTAAGTGTCTGATCCTTGGTTCTGATTCTGATCCAATGTTCACCTTTTCTGCTGGTTCGATCAAAATAGGAGATCTTTCCTCATAGTGCTCAGGTAAGGTATCCAAACTCCCTTCCTTAGGTGCCTCAATTGGGTTTTTGCCTTTGGAATCATTCTTTATTTCTTTTTCTTTTTTATCTAATGCTGCCACAATGTGGTTTTCAACATTAGATTCTTTCCATTTTTTTTTTAATAATTTTTTTTTCATTTTTTATTGAATTAGGAGTTTGGATACCTTCCTTTGTCTCGTCTTCCTGATATTCCATGGTAGAAGAAGGTTCAACTGCATTTAAGTATTGGGACACCAAGTTGTCATTCAAAAAGGTTGGGAGTATAGTAGGTTTGATGGAATCCCATTCAATTAATTCAGGATGGATGAGGGTCAAAGGATCAATGTTTTGGTTTAAGCCAATAGGGTTTAAGGACAAGACTTCATTTGAAGGTTTGAACATTGTATCACTTAAGTCTATAACATGTGCCTCTTCGAGATGTTCTAGTGAACTAGGGTCAAAATCCTCCTCACTAGAATCCACTAAGGTTTCTATTGGGAAAAAATCTCGTGGGTTAAACCTAATGTTAGATTCTTCCATAACAGGTCTCCATGATGGTACATAGGGTTCTCCTACCCATTGATTTATTTCAATTTCTTGAATTGGTACATTATCTAGGACCAATTGGCTTGAGCTTGAGGCTTGATTTGGACTTGATTCTGCAATTGATTCCTTCCCTTTGCTAGGAGTGTAAGTATGAATGACATCAATACCTTTATCTTGACATGATTCATTTTACAAAGTATCCCATTCCCACTCATTTGAGTCTTCATCACTATGTGACTCTAATTGTAATATCTGATCATAGATTTTAGGATAGTTCTTTTGAGTATACCCTTGTTCTAGGTAGCCTAATCCTATCTTTTCTTTTCTATCTCTCCAAATCATTTCAATGGGTTCAAGGAGTCCTTAGTTTCTTTTTCCTAAAGGTCCCTATCCTTTGTATCCCATTTTTTTCATAATTTGAAATTCTTTCCCATATTCGGGAATGCTTATATTTTGTATGCGCTTCTCATGGGTACTTGATTCTTCATCCTTGTATAGCTAGTTTAGGATTTCATTGTCCTCTTCCTCCATGAATGATGATGTATTAGCCCTCAAAAATTTATCATTGTATTTATGAGGCAAATTAGATGGCTTTCCATATGATTTTGGAGATAAGGGTAGGTTCATCATGGATAAGGAGTATTCACCTACTCCCTTTTGTTTGATTTTACATTATTTCTCAAAGTTTTTCATCATATGGTCCATCTTTTGGTAATGAGCCTCCTTAGTGTAGATTTTAATGTATCTATCTTGGTCTTCTTTCTTTGTCTCAAGAGTACTCTCCTCACTAACCTTTTCTTTCCCTTTTGTCGATGTAGCTAGGTTAGTGGGACTTTGGATGTTCTCAACAATGACTTCTTCTTTTTCTTTTCCCTTTAAAGATAGAAGATCTTTAGAGCTTTGAACTTGCTCTATTCTTAGGTGTATGGACCCTTATGCATTATGCGGGACTAGAGAATCATTGATAGGCTTTAAGTTATTACAATATTGGAAGGGGTTTGAGTCCCCGCTTACCATGATTTCTTGCCCTAGATATGGGAATTTAAGACATTGGTGATAGGTAGAAGGCATGACTTGCATTTCATGAATCCACGGTCTCCCTAGTAAGATGTTGTAGGTCAACTTTAGGTATAGGACTTGACAAATGGTTTCTTTTTGCATTGGGCCAACTCTAATAGGAAGTACTATGACACCCTTAGAAGCTCTCTCTTCATCATTGTAGGCTTTTATAGTTATCTTTTTCTTTGGGTCAATAGCCTCCTCAGAAAATCCTAAGGCTTTCACCAAGTTTAGGGTACAAATATTTAGGCCATCCCCTCCATCAATAAGGACTCTTTTTACCCTATTCTTGTGAATTAGAACCTCTATATGCAAAGGCAAGTTTTGTGGGTGATTCAATGACATGTCATCTTGCTCTAAAAAAGATAGGCAATGAGGTGCAATAATATGTCCCACCATATTTTGAAATTTGTCTGCCTCCAAATTTAGAGGTACATTTGTCTCTACCAAGGCTTTTTCCAGAATTTCCTTGTGATTTGGTGAAAGTTTGAGCAATTCTAAAATAGAAATTTGAGTAGTGGTTCGTTGTAATTGATCTACCAAATTATATTTCTTTGATGATGAAGATGAGGTTTGATTTGGTAGAACAATTCTTGGAGCATTTGTAGGTAGAGTAATCTTTGAAGCTTGCCCCCTAGTTACAACATTAGATGTTTCTTCCCTCAGTTTCTCTTTTACCACAATAACATTTATGGTGCTTTCATCACCACTTAAATCATTAATTGTGTTATCATAGGTATGAGCAAAGTTAACTTTCTCATTACCCCTTTAATTATTTTGGTTAGTGTTTGATGAATCATCCTTCTCATGGTTTAGAAAGGGGTTTTTGAAGGCTGTGTGATCTTCATTGTTTTGGGGCCCTTCAAATTTGATTGTCCCATCATCAATTAGGTCTTGCACCAAATATTTTATCTTCATGCATTCATTGGTCTTATGACCCTTATTTTGATGATACTCACAATGGTGAGAATCATTCCACTAGTACGGCTTAATTTTGGGTTCATAGGGCCTTAACTCGGGTAGAGTAATGATCTTGTTGGCCACCAAAGTCCTTAATGCATTCTCCAATGGTTCACCTAAGAAGGTGAATTTTCTCTTTTGATAAGCGGAAAAGAAGGGCTTAGGCTTGTTGCCATTAGCATTATTGAAGGGATTATTATTAGCATTGTTGTTGTTGTTGGAATTGGAATTATTAAAAGGAGTTTTATTCATTTGATTTACATTGTATGTTGAATTCACTCCACTTAATAAGTAAAATGGGGTAGCCTTTAAGGTGTGGGCTTCCACAACCCCATCATTCACAAGATTTTTGTTATTATTCTTCAACCATAGCTTGTGTTTGTCACTGTGATTGTTGGATCCTTTATTGTTGGTATAATTAGATATATAATGATTATTACTAGTATTGGTGTAGGGTTTGTTGTCTTTGAACAATTTGATTTCACCCCTTTTTACCAATACATATTCAATCTTAATTCCATTCTCAATAAGTTTTTTGAATGTAGGGGGACATTAAAGTTGGAGCCTATAGTTCATCTCCATATTTAAATTATTCATAAATATCTCCATCTTCTCCTTTTCAGGGATACTTCATGGGTACCTAGCAAAAATGGTCCTCCACCTTTGAAGGAACCCTAAGAAAGATTCACCATCCTTTTGTTTTGTATCACATAGTTTTAGCATGGTAATCTCATGTTCAATGTTGTAGGAGTAATGAGTTATAAATTTAGAGTCTAATTCCTCAAAAGTCTTGATCCCTTGCGGAAGTTTTGAGAACCATTCCATGGCTTGCCCTCCCAAATGTCTTGGAAAAAGTCTCATTAAATACATAGTGTTATGCATAAATTCAATACTTAGAGTGCAAAACTCTCTAAGGTGATCTTGTGGGTCTGATTTACCCATGTATTTATCATATTTAGGAAAGATTGTATTGATAGGAAAAGGTGCCATGACTAAGCTTTTTTCAAATGGGAATGGACACAAGGCCTCGATAGAGAAAGGTTTAGGCTCAACGACCTTTTCATTAAGTCTATTTGCGCTTGGAACATTTTTAGTTGCTGAGTCATAGCATTCATCGGGTTTTCATCTTCTTTGTTTTTCTTGAGTTGATCCACATCATAATCATGTGGGAGCTTTACCCCTTCTTGGGCTAGAGTTAGGAAAAATTTCTCCCTATCCCTATCTATTAGTTTGTCCACAACTTCAAGAAAATCAGTGTCTTGAGCTGCTCTATTAGCCCTTTCTTCTAATGTTTCTTTAGGCCCTTAGTTTGCGTTGTTGATATTATCATTATTTCCACCATGATGGTAATTGTGAAACACAAAATTTCAATCATAGGGTTAGTATCATCATTAAACTCAAATAACTATTAAATTACCACAAATAGCAGTCTATTTAAGCTAGAAATTGACAATTAAGCACTCTATGGATCTCTAGCTAGGGATGCTAATGATGAAGCTCTCAACAAGCCTCCATTAGTGACAGTCCTAGAATGAGAATTGATATGATAAAGCAAATAACAATGTTAATTCCAAATTGAATACAACTATTTAGCTCTAAATTTCCTTTCTAGCTCTAATTTGCAAGAGGTTGATGCTATTCTCAGATTTGTGGATGATAATTGAGTGAATTATACATTGCTTTCATAGATTTTTGCAAGGGTAGGGGGTGTAGTAGAGTTGATCATGATTGAGTTGGGGTTAAGTCCTTGGTTCCACTCTTTGGAGATAATTTAAATGGATTGTCCTCAAAGCTTGGGACAAGAAGACAAGATGGGTGGACAAGATGCTCTCACCTTATCCTTGAATCCTATTGGTTGAGGCTTTTTCCTCCCATGTGGTGTTGAGAGAAAATAGGATTAATTAATTGATTTTATTAAATTTGTTTAGCCATGTGTACCCCTTGAATGGGTTGATTTGATTTAATTCGAACTATACAATTAATTAGATTGATTACACAATTGTTTGGTTAATCATGATTTATTTGATTCAAATTGATTTAAAGGCTTTTGATTTTCAATTAAATTTGGATTAAGGTTCAATTGCAATTTATCTTTGATTTGATTTGATTTGATTTAATTGTATTGATTGCATTGATTTTTGCCTTGATTTATCACTTAAATGATCTTGTCCAATTTTTGGTGATTACACTACCGAATACTGAATTATTATTGTGAGAGGTGCAAAGTATGAGGTAATCCATTATTGAGCATATAAAGTTTGAAAAGCATAAGTAGATGCAAGTTTAACAAACAAGTAATCAAAATTTTAAAATCTCTTAACCGAGAAAATCCTAATAGGTCTTACATTGTAAATCCTTTAACCGGGTACAATTCTTAGATTAGAATTGTAAAATCCTTTAGCAAGGTAGACTTAACTAGTCTTTAGACTCTTAACCAGGTTAATAATCTTAACATGGTAAGCTATCAGAAATAGCTAACAATGTAGCTCCAACTGAGAAAACTTTTTACTGCAGTAGTGAAGTTTTGTGGATGCCATCCCCACCGCAGTTTGTATCCTCTAACAAGGATTTATGCGATACCAAAATGAATGTGTTATGGGTTATATTTTATGTTGATGATTTATATATTTTATGAGATGCATGCAAAAGTTATGGAATTAGTATGTGGTTAAGGAAGAAAGTTTTGATAAGTTTAAAAGTTTTTTAGAGTACTGATTCACCCCTCCCCTCTCAATACTCACCTTTATGTACTTATTCCAACACTTGGTATACAACCATAATCACATCAATCAAGTCTACAAAACCTACATCCATAGCCCTTTATAACATGGATCCTGTATTTGTCATGCCAAAAGAAAGTCTTACATACACATATGTACCCCATGGTGTAGTAAATATTGTCTTGTACCATACATATTCTTTGACCTTAACTTGATTGTAACTAGAGAAACCATCCATCATAGATAGAAACTCACATGTAGTAACTTTCTACAATAGAGCTTCCATATTTGGTAATTCATAATTGTCTTTCAAACATGAGACATTCAGATTTCTAATGTCAACACATAACCAAATGTCACTTTTTTCTTTCTTACTAGCACCAAGTTTGACACCCATGTTGAATGTCCGATTATCTTAGTTATTCCTCCATCCCTTAAATTCATGAGCTCCTCTTGCATATTAGGGGCTAGAGTGGGGTTTATAGGCCATTGTCTTTGTTTAAAGGGTTTGACATCAGGTTTTAAAGGGATCTCACATTAGAACAAATCCTCCCTATATTCCTTAAGATCATCATATGACCAAGCAAGAACATGTATGTATATCCTTAGTAATGTGATTAGATTTTCCATTGTCTAATTTAAGTTGGAGTAAGCTTATTCCCAATGTACACATATTTAGGAGCATTTTTTGTTCCCAAATTTATCTTCTCAACATCTTCTTCTTTGACTGGTGTTTCTTTTGGATCAAATATGTCATCCTTATAAAAAAAACTCTCTCTAATTTAACTAAACTCGTAGGGATTTTGTTTGTTTTCAATTGCACAAATTATTTACCAAATACTATTTTCTTACCATAAACCTTTTCTACATAAGAATTGAAGTCAATCTCTTGAGATTCATACTTGTCTTCACAATGCAAAAGTTTTAACAAATCACTATCATCTTCAAAAAACCTATTAATTACATATGTTGTCCAGGATAAAGGGCCTATATTTGATTTCAACTTTTGATATTTTGTTTAATGCTACATCATTTTGTTTGAGGGATACATTCACTAGGAAATATGCCATGATGTTATGATATCTATCAACTCAGCCTATTGAAAATGCATCAAAGTACTCAATAGCATCCTATGCCTCATTCCTATCTCGCTTGAGCCTTGCATTCTCAGTAGTATATTTAGATCTAATTTGTGAGACTATCAATTATGCATCTCCATATACACTAAGAAGTTATATTTGATGACCTACAACTCAATGAATAACTTGATGAACTAAACACACAGTGATTAGAGGTCACCGAGTTGTTAAAGTAATACGTAAGATGATTAAATCAGTCAATATGTTGTCATTGATGTCAACTAGTTTTGATTTGACTATACTTATCATGATAGTTACAAACATCTGAACATCTGTAGAAGGAAGAAATGGTGAAGAAATGAGATATCTACATAAGGACAAGATGGATATGACATATATGGATATGGTATACATTGGGTAACTTATTGATGAGCCTATGACATTATGTTGTTGACTTTAGCATGTTGCATTATTTTATTATGAAGAAGAGATCATAATTGGACAAGTTAATGTGGTCGGTAATGTAATACCCCAAAAATGGGCTATAGGTTCATTAACCTCTTACATCCTCAAATCGAATGAAATCGACATCAAAGTCCTAACCCAAGGCACATCTGCACATCAGTTTATCAAAAATTGATTATCTTAATTCTGCATTGGGGAATATTCCTTGAATATTCCTAATTATCCTAATTATCTTTAATTGAATATTATTTGGCGATAATGTTATTATTTATCCTAAAATTTGATTAATTGAATATTCTAAATATTTAATTAATTACATTTAATTCTACCACTTAATTAATTTAATTTGAATTAATTATATTTATTCCTAATTAATATTATTTAATTTTGACAATAAATCAAAATCCTTTGAATAATTGATTACATTCTTATTTAATTAATTAAATCCAGTTGTCAATATTTAATGAAATAGTTTGGAATAAAAAGTTTGATTAAATAATTGATTAACCCATAAATAAGTTATTTTTAAAATTTAAAATCAGTTAAGTTGAGAATAAATCACTTTATTTTTAAATTAATTCATGTTAAATCATGCACAATCAGAAAATTAGTAGTCAACTTTAAATCAATTTTCAATTTCAATTTGTTAACTTTCTAAACTCGACATCTGATGATGAGTTGAAAAAGGGAACTAAACTCTATTTTGAGTCAAAAAGTGCTTTTGCATGATTTTTATGAGTTAATTAATTCTGATTTCTTGTAAACTCAAAAATCAACCTGCGTTTATCAAGAGTGATTTATGGCTTTTCTCAATGCATCCTCAAGCCCTGGATTTCTATAAAATCAAGGCTCAGCTCTTCAAAAAATATCTCTTGAATTTGCACAATTACTCTGGCAAATTGCATCTGAAGAATCAAACTCTTGTGAATAGATGATTTGTGAGATCTTTCATTGTTTTTCATAGCTTTGCATCCATTTTCATATCATAGCACATCATTGTTAGAATAATCTGCATATCAATTTCATATATTCTAGACTAAGTTTCATACAATTTTTCATATCATTGCATAGAAAATACAAAAATATAGATTAATTTGCATCCATCCTACATTCATCTTTTAGCATTAAATCCTTCATTTAGGTGTTGCATTATCACTGATCTCAGTTTGAATCTGAGAATACCAAACTCATACCTACTAGAAGGTAGTAAATCACTTGGTTAGCGAGTTTCATTTATTTGCAGATTTCTGATTTGCTAACCTCTAATGTTTTACCGAAGTGTTGTGTCTCTAGCTAGGTACAAATTTCACACACACATTTTTGGCACCCATCGTAGGGCCCTGAAATGGTTTTCCATTTCATTTCTAAGAATTTCTATCAATTTTATGTCATTTTCTGTCAAAACTATGATTTTTACTTTTTGTCCGTACATTTTTCGTACAAGTTTTGGTAGACTGTAATGCCGGGACCCCCTAACTATCATATGACAGTTGGTGTTTTCAAGACTTGTACCTATTGTTACATATTGTCATTTGGAGGTTGCTTCATCATGTGTGCAAAGACCCACTATTGTATCAGGCTTGGATTGTCGTACATGAGGTAACTATTTGTCATACGAGTTTTGGCATCAGAAATTCAATTATCGTTTCAAATTTTTAGGCAATTTTCCAGATTTGATTTTTGGATTTGGACTCACAGCTTACCCTAACAATTGAGATCTTCTATTTCTGATTGGTACTTGCTGATTTTCTCATTGGAAAGTGCAACAAAAATTGAAAAATTTGTAAAATCTACTAAGCACGTTGCGAAGGAACTTAGGTATTCTGTTGCATCTGATAACACTTCAATTTGGGATATAAAATGAACTCTCACATGTCAAGCTTGTGTGCCTTTCTTGCTTTCATAAAATAGACTTCATTTTTGGGCTCTAAAACGAACATAGATTTGCTTTTTGCATAGCTGTTACACATAGTAATTAGGCCCTATGAACACTATTTGTGGAGTTCTTGAGAGAGTGGGCTTCATTCACTTGTTTTGCATGTGAAGCCCTTCTTGAAGATAGATCCCCTTGTAGGTAGGGAGGATACCGTTGTTATCTCACGTTCACTTGGTTTGGCCCTCAACTTTGATCAATACGTTCTCTCTTGGTCCCACTTAGAGAGCTCGGTAGACATTGTTGTTGACATCACAAATCTTGGTGAGGTAATTTTAGTCTTAGCGCATCAAAGAATCTGTCTACTGTGTTTGGGTAAAAGTGAAAAGGCTAGAGGACTATGCTCTACTCCCTTTTTGGGTAGTATTAGAAACTCAAATCCTTGAATCTGGACCAAGTCCCCATGTGGTCTATTTTGTGAGTCACCTTTAGAGAGGGTTTAACGTAGTGGACATTCCCTTTATTGGGTCAACCACGTGGATGGAATCTCAAGCAGTAATAGCCATTTTTGCTATGGTACCAACAACCGCTATATAAATGTCTTTGTGGAAGAAATCTCCACAAGTGTAGTCTCTTATTGGGATTTCAGATCTCCTCAGTAGCTCCTGATTGATTAAATTCTCAGACTATGTCAAAACCCCGATGCCCCTGGATTGGATTTCACCCTCTTGAGATTACAAAAGTTGCAGATTCAGACCATTACTAAAAACCCTAGTGGTGCCAAATTTTCATTTTCTAGGACTATGTGTGTGATTGGAAAAACTTTTGAGAACATACACAAGTAGCATTCCTAGGGTTAGAACAATAAGTCACTTGATTGTTCATGTGCAAGGCTGCTTTGTCCCTTGCTCATTATTTTTAGACATGCTTAAATTCCCTTGCTTGCTATTCTACATGCTTGTTATCTACTTGGTTATTGAAAATAGATGAACTCGAGATGAACTATTACATAGATTTTTCAAACTTGGACAGAGAAATTTTGCAAACAATTAATACTAAAAACTAAAAAAATTGCAAATCTGAAGAAAAATTCCTTTTTGGAGTCCAAAGTCATCCCACAGTCTCAAAAATTCATACGAGTTTTGCCCAATTGTCATGCCAGAACCCCTATATTGTTGTACAGGAGACTATATACTGTCGTATGAGCATTGTCAAAAAACTCAAGTAAAAATTCAATCCCTGGTGTCAACTATCATATGAGTGTTTCAAGTGTTGTACGGGTGCTTCCAATTGTCATGCTAGACCTCATCCAGACTCGTACAAGCTTGGATAAACTCGTATCAAAATTTTCAAAAAATGCCAGAAACTTGCCAAATTTGTCAGAAATCCAGTTTTTATAGCCTACTTCCAGATTCTGTCAAAATATTCACTGTGTCAGGAACAAAGCAAAAACCAAAAGAATCTGATCATTTTCCCAAAGTGGTCTATTGAGTTTGATCCAACCTTCTGATCTATCGATTTGAATCATGTTCATCTTGTGTCAAAACCTTGTCAAAATGATCTTCCATTCAATCTCCAACAAAATGGCTAAGTGTTGTGAGCTTGTGTCTACCATATTTTGGGCGTCTACCCATACATATAGGGAAAAATATCCTTCATTTACATCCAAATCAATCTTCAATCAATCCAATCTTGACAAGGTTGCGTCATTTGATCTTCTTGAGTCAAGTCATTCTTCATTTGTCTTCATCTTGCTCTTTTGCTTCACTCAAAGTTAATGGTGGAAAATAGAGCTTCATCACAAAGAAAACAAGGGGAATAACCCAAATTCTCCTTAGCATCATCTTTTGTGATTGCTCAGATATTTCATCAACCTTACGACACAATTTTTTTTGGAGAAGACACTCTTGGCATTCTTTACTTGAAAGGTGGTTATGTCACCCCACCTGTGTTTGTTCACGAAGGTGCTCAAAAAACTCCACATCAATCAATCCTTGGTAGTTCTCATCACAATACAATGTCTCAAGGAGGAGAAATTCAAGGCTCCCAAGGACATCAATCTCAACATGCTGCGGATCAAGAACCCACACCTTCTGAAATTGTCCAATATCAAAATGATGATAACTTCAAAAGAATGATGAGACACTTCTTGCATGAAGAGAAAGAGGCATACAAGGATCCAAAATTCCTCCAAACTTCAATGTTTAAGATATCGTCACTCAAGAGGAAGAAACTCCTATTACAACCATGATGAAATAGATGCACGCTATGCAAGTCAAGTTAAACAAGCTAGAAAAAGAGAAGGAACCTAAGGAGTTCTCTATGGAGGCCCTATGTCCTTTTCCATTTGACAAAAACTTGTACATGCTGCCATTCCCAAAAAGAATGGAGATACCAAAATATGATAAGTATGATGGAAACTCTAACCCTCAAGATCATGTCAGATAATTCTGTACTCAATCCATGGAGTTTATGCATGAACCAACCTACTTAATACATCTTTTCCCTCGATCTCTAGGAGGAGAAGCCATTCATTGGTTCTCTAAAATTCCTCCAACAATCAAAACCTTTGAGGATTTGATCAAACTATTTTATCAATAATACTCCTACAACATTCAACATCTGATCACCATGATCGATATCTACAATCTCAAGCAAAACTCAGGAGAACCCTTCCTTACTTTCCTCTAGCAATGGAGGAAAAAGTTTTCACTCTATGCTCGCCCTATTCTAGAAATTGAAAAACTCAAAATCTTCATCAACAATCTGGTTTCGAAACTCAATTATACCTTGCAAATGCAAAATCATACATCCTTTGATAAAATGGTAGAGAATGCCATCAAGATTGAGAATGTGCTTGTTAAAAATGGAGACATATCGCTTCATAAGGAAAACAAGTATGAATCTGGTTCTAGTTCCAACAAGAAAGATAAAGGTAAATTCTGGAACAAGAACAAGAATGTTGTAACAAATGGTGTTGTTGATCATGTTAGTAACCCATCAAAGGCACCAACATTCAATCTCACTATGGGCACTCAAGCCATAAAAGCTTCTGAACAAAAGGCATCTGAACCTTCTCAAAAGTCAAAAGACTACAAACCATGGGTTACAACACCAAAACAAGAGTTCACTCCTTTGGGTGAGTCCTTAGAATCTACCATGAAAACTCTCTTGGTAAACACAATCATATCATTGCCTTAGATAAAAGTATTTGATCCTGAACCTAAACCAAAATGGTGGAAAGAGACCAATTTCTGTGACTTCCATCGAAACAAGGGTCATAAAACCAATAAATGCATACACTTGAAACATCTCATACAAGACAAAATTGATAATGGAGAAATTGTAATTGACAGTCACAAAACCAAAAATGATCATACGACATCACATAACCATTTCTGAAACATAGTCAAGGAGATTCATCTTCTCAGCCTAACATGGGTGCTAAAGTCAATTACACCTACTCTGGAAATAATGCTGTCATATATACAGTTGAACCATACCTATCTGAACATTGAAATGTCATCACAATTGTAAGAAAGGATAGAGATAATCAATCAGCAAATGCAGTAACTCGATCACAAGCTCAGGCACATCTACAAGGACAAAACTTGAATTCATCCAATGCCCCTAAGGTACCTTTCAATCTTTCAATTGCTTCTAAATAGAGGGCTACCTCAAAATCATCAAATCCTAAAGAGATGAGGCCAACATCATACAATATAATCCAACAACTCTAGCATACCAATGCAAAAATATCCATGTTTGAGTTGCTTCAGATATCTCCTGCTCATAGGGCTATTCTGGATAAAGCTCTGCTTGGTTCCAATGTTCCTGACAATCTTGATCTAGACAGATTCTAGACTATGGTTGGTCATCTGACATCCCCCTAGTATATCTCCTTCTTAGAGGAAGATGACAATTCACTAAGTCATCCGCATAACCAACCCTTGCACATTGAAGTCTTGATCCAAAACCATCGTGTCAAATGAGTGTTGATAGATGGAGGTGCTAGTCTAAATATTTGTTCCTACAAATTGATCACACAACTGGGATTATCAAAAGATGCTATTGATCCTAAAAAGAAGATAACCATAAAAGCATATGATGAGAAAGAAAGATCTTCCAAAGGAACAATTGTCTTACCTATCAGAACAAGACCTGTTATCAAAGACATCACTTGTCAAGTTCTAGATCTTCCATTGGCTTACAACATTCTTCTAGGAAGGCCTTGGATACATGAAATGCAAGTTATTCCATCAACATAGCATCAATGTTTGAAATTTCCTTATGATGGAGTAGAGGTAAAAATTCCAACCGACATATCCACATCTTGCAATGCCTTGAAAGAGAGTGCTGACAAACTTGCTCCACATAATAGAGAATCTTTCCCCAAGCACACATATATTGCATCTACATCCAAGATAGAAGACATTACCAAAGAAGTCAAAATCAAGGACACATGCATGAGAGAATATACTATGGAACCATTCCTATCTCTCACATTTCTCCCATTGTCCCCAAAATCTTATGGACAACCTTCAGACAAGGTGAAACCTATAGCTAAGGAATCTCATGTCACATTTAATGGAAGTTTTATCCCAGAGAAAGTATCCAAGAAAGAAATTGATGAAGAAGAAGCTATACTAGCATGGTTATACAAAGATGAGTCTCAATCCCAGATAGTTCAGAAATGTGACTCTAAAGTGCCTAAAATCCTTATCAAATCTTATGGACCAGGTCGTAAAATCATGTCTAAAATGGGATACACTAGAAAAGGACCTCTAGGAACAAGAGGCAAAGGCATTATAAAACCATTCAAACATTGTGGATGAATGACTAAAGATACTGCAGGCCTGGGATATCAAAAGAAGCCTTTTCATCTTAGCAAAAATTCTCCACATGTCTTAGAACAAATTAAACCATCAACATAAACTCCGCTAGAAGAAGAAACACAACAATTAGATAGTGATGATTCAGACAACTCTGAACTTATTCCTTATGAAATTTTACCTCAAGAAATACTAGATCTCCTAAAAGATGAAGAGAAACTTAAGGAGAATATCAATGTAGTAGACACACAAGAACCTACTATGGGACAAAAGGTAGTTGCACCACAAGAACCAGCTGATCTTGAAGAAAACCAAACAAACAAGGAGGAAGGTGGTAGCTATTTTGAGATAGATTCCCATGAGTATGAATTCAAATCAGAATCTAAAGGTAACCCTTCTTGGGGTATTCATCCTAACTTTACACATGTTCTCATATTTCCCAAAGGTCTAGATGAAAGATCAGAAGATGAATCAAATGACTATGAATGGGGAGTTATTCCAAAAGAAGATGAACTTATCACTGAGAAACACATTGATGTCAGTCACCAATATTCACCTAAATATGACATAAGTCTAGAGTGAAATGATGAACTTAATGAGTTTGATCCGCCTACTACCGAAGTGGAATCCAATAATGACATTGAGACTATTTGTGAATTGAACATTTTGAGGAGTAATATCACCTTTGAATTTGAGAGTTGGGTTAGGACCAATGATGACAACACTGTATGCATAAACACCCTTTCCAAATCCTCCCCTACATTGAATATCCAACATCCAAAGCTTATTGACCAAACATCTACGGATCTGAGCCAAGATATCCATACCTTTCCAAATGACTATGCCCTTGCTTGCTACCTCAATGCAGTGGAACCTATGACAACTTCTATCAGTGATCCTAGCATTAGCATGACAAAGTCAGATATCAAATATCATAGTCAAAAGAAAAAGAATAAAAAGAAAAGGAGTCATGAGGGTGAAAACCACTTTGTGGCAATCTCAGAACCTAAAATAGTAAAAATAAAAGATGTATCTGAAGGTGAAAACCTCTCTGAGGCACCCAAGGATGAGATATTTGATGTCCTTCTGAGTCATTTACATGATAGATCTCTAGTATTGATAGAGCCAACTCAATCTATCAACTTGGGTACAACAGAGGAACCACAGATGATTCATGTAGCACAATCCTTATCAGAGGAAGAAAAGAAAGCATTCACTAAATTCTTAATAGCAAAGAAGATCAACTTTGCATAGAAATATTTAGATATGCTTGGGTTAGATCCTGATCTCATAATGCACCATTTATCTATTGCTCAAGGAGTCAAACTTGTTAAACAAAAGTTGAGAAAGATGCATCCACATGTTGCACTCTTAGTCAAAGCTGAATTAGAGAAACTACTAAAAGCCAGATTTATCTGAGTTATCGATTATGCTAAATGGATCTCTAACATAGTTCCAATTTCAAAACTAGACAAATCAATCAGAGTGTGCAAAGATTTTAGAGATGCTAACAAAGCATGCCCTAAGGATGATTTTCCATTACCAAACATCGATATGATAGTGGACATGACTGCGGGCTTTGAGATGTATTCTTTAATGGATGGTTTATCTGGATATAACCAAATCAAAATTGCTCTAGAAGATCAAGAGAAAACAACTTTTACATGTGCATGGGGTACCTTTTGTTGGAATGTCATGCCATTTGGTCTTAAGAATGCCAGTGCTATATATCAACGGGCTATGACATCTATCTTTCATGACATGATGCATCACACTATGGAAGACTATGTTGATGACACCCTAGCTAAGTCTATGATAAGAAAAAAACATTTGAATGAATTTAGAAAAATACTGGATATAATGGAAAAGTTTAGTCTCAGACTAAACCCTAAAATGTGTGCTTTTGGTGTCACTTGTGGAAATCTCTTAGGCTACATTGTTTCAAAGAAGGGTATTGAAGTTGATCCTGCTAAAGTCAAAGCTATCATGGAGATGCAACCTCCTAAAAACATGAGTCAAATGAGAACCTTACAAGGAAGGGTGCAATCAATTAGACAGTTCATATCTTAGCTAGCAGACATATCACAACCTTTCGCAAAGACATTACATAAAGGTGTGACTTTTGCATGGAATGAGGAATGTGAAAAGAATTTTAATCATATCAAGCAATATCTATCAAATCCTCCTATTTTGATGCCTCCTATTCAAGGGAAGCCATTGAACCTATATGTCTCTGCCACAAATACATCACTAGGAGCATTACTAGCACAGCATGATGAGAACAAGAAGGAAAGATCTATTTACTATATCAATAGAACATTGGTAGCATATGAGAAGAACTATTCAATGATTGAGAAAGCTTGTCTAGCTATGATCTTTGCATCATAGAAACTGAGACATTACATGTTAGCTCACACAACACAACTAATAGCTAAGATCGATCAACTAAAGTACCTACTAAGCAAAGCTTCCCTCACAAGTAGGTTAGCTAAATGGGCAATGCTATTGACTGAGTTTGACATAGAATATGTTGAAAGGAAAGCTATTAAAGGCCAAGTCATTGCAGATCAACTAGATGAAGCACCATTGTTTGATGATACACCATTATAGATGGAATTTACTGATTCATCCATCATGAACATATCTTCTAGGAATTGGCATCTCTTCTTTGATGGATATGGAGCAGGCATATTATTCATAACACCACACAATTACTCAATACCTAAAGCATTCAGAATAAAGTTTCCTTGCACAAACAATATTGTTGAATATGAAGCTCTACTTAATGGTATGAAGATAGCAATTGAGTGGCGAGTAACAGAGTTGCACATTCATAGAGACTCACAGCTAGTCATACACCAAGTCAACGATGTGTACCAAACGAAAGATGAGAAACTTGTTCCATACAAGTGCATGGTAGATGACTTAAAGAAATATTTCATATCTATCACATTTGAGCAAATTCCTAGAATGGAGAAAAAGGTTGCTGATGCTATGGCAATGTTATCATCTCTACTACAACAGCCTGAACATGAGCTATGCTACGAGTTCTTGGTGGAAGCACTGTCATTCCCTGTATATGATTCCCACAAAACATGCATGATCTACACTGTTGTTGGTCATGATTCTTCTAGATATAAACACCTTTTCTCCTACCTTCAAGACCAAATCATCCCTAATACCTTCAACTAACATGAGAAATGTTACCTTATCCAAAATACATCCCGGTATGTCATCATTGGTAATGATCTGTACAAACAAAGTCTAGATGGTACACTTCTTAGGTGTTTAGAATGAGAAGAGTCTCAACACGCATTAGAGAAAGTACATGAAAGTATATGTGGATCACATTCCAACAGTTTAACACTAGCTCAAAAAATTATTAGGGCTAGGTATTATTGGCTTGACATGGAAAAAGAGGCTATCAAGTTTGCTAAGAACTATCAGAAGTGTCAAGTACATGGAAACTTGATTCATGCACCAAGGAGAGATCTTATTCCCTTTACTACAAAATGGAATTTTCAATAATAGGAATTTGATATGATTGGAGCCATTTATCCACATTCTTCTAATGGACATACCCATATCATTACAACTATAGACTATTTCACAAAATGGGTAGAAGCAATCCCTTTGACTCAAGCAACTGACAAGAAAATATCTATGTTTATTCTGAACTACATCATATGTCAGTATGGAATCCCACATTCAATAGTCATAGATAATGGTGTCTAATTCAAGAATAAGGATTTAGATTCCTTATGCTCAAAATTCAAGATCACACAACATTGGCTATCCATATATTATCCTCAAGAGAATGGACAAGCAGAGGCATCAAACAAGAACCTGTTGAAAATCTTGCATCACATAGTTAATAAAATAGGATGAGACTGCCATCTCATGATCAATCTAGCTCTCTAGGCCTATAGAATAAGTATTAGAATGCCCACTGAGGCTACATCATTCACTTTAGTTTATGGGTCTGAAGTGATACTACCTATTGAGGTTGAAATCCCATCACTAAGAATCAGAATGCATGGTCTAGTAATTGATGATGACTACAGAGTGTCTAGGTTGTGAGAACTTGAAATACTAGATGATCGCAGACAAGAAACATATGATCATCTCAGAGTATATTAGAAAAGAATGTTTAGAGGCTACAATAAGAAAGTCAGACACATAGAATTTCAGGTTGGTGATCTAGTCTTGAGAGAGAATCCTAAAATTCAATCACACAAAGAACGCAAGGGGAAGTTTGAACCCAGTTGGCTGGATCTCTTTTTTTATCACTACTACTTTTGGCTCTGGAGCCTATCAACTCTCAATGACTAACAAAGAACAACTCTAAGAACCAATCAAGGTTCTACATTTGAAGAAATTCTACCCTTGAGGCATTCCATCTATGGTATAATGTCCTGAAAAAATCATAAAAATTAGAAAAAAGTCCTGAAAAAAATGATCATCTTGGTGAAAACCTAGAAAATAGGCACCTTGATGTATCACATAAAAAATCAAAAGATTCAAAAAAATAAGTACAAAAAAATTTGAAAAAATGAAAAATACAAAAAAATGAGAAAAAGAAAAAGTGCCTTGGTGAAAACCTGGAAACAAGCGCCTTGGTAGGAAAAATAGAATCTCTGCCAAGATGGTGAAAACTCGAAAAATGGGTGCCACTTGTTCAAAATGCTCCATCTGTCAGCACAATCTTGGTCTTTCCCAGCTTTTAGTCTTGCTTTAGTTTGTACATATCTCCTGGTTTGTTTCTGCATTCCTGTTTTCAATAAAGTCAGTCTGTACACCAATCATCAAAAGCGTCTGTATCCTATCAATGTTCAAAATTGGGGGCAATCAATGTCATATCCTATGGTTTCTAGTATACCTCAAATGAGTCATATCCAGTTAGAGTCCTTTGAAGCTACATCCAAGTCAGTATGTCTATCTCCTTACCAAAAAGGATTTTGCATCTACAACAACACAAACAAACATCAACACAAACTGAAAACAATCTTTGCTTCACATGCTTTTATCTCCTTGTATGCTTATTGATTCACATTGAGAGTTTTGCATATTGTGTCCTTTCGAGCTCTTCGATGATGTACTTTATAGGATTTAGAGAGTGATGACTGAGGGTATAATATTTTCTTTGTTTTCTACTTTGAGTGAAAATCTAACAACTTTGGAAATTCTAGATTGAAATGGTGTCAATCTGTAAGAGCCTCCATCTCATATTGGATGGCCATGTGTACCTTGACCGTTGAAACCCAAAAAATTCAAGGAAGTTTGATCTAACTTTAACTTTTGAGTGAGTTCTTACTCCTACTATGAAACATGATCTTATGTAAGGATGTGAATGATAAAGGGTCACTATGGGTAATTCACATTGGATTTAGAATGATCTCTTGATTACTTGGTGTGTTTGCACTGCAAGGTGTATTTAGGTCATCATGACATTTATGTTTTGATGCTTATACAAATTGCTATATCAACATGGACATGATATTCAGGTCATCCTGGCGTTTGTGCATTGGTGCTTATATCTAATCCAACATTCAAAAAATAAAATCAATATTCGTATGTCCATGGTTGTCTAGCTAGTGGGCGTTGTATTGACTTTGACGCAAAAATCAATATTCATATGTTCATATTTTTCTAACTAGTGTATGTTGTATTGATTTATCCGGTTACCTAATCAAATATTCAGTGATGAAAAAGACCGACACATGATCAGTGACTAAGTCCTAGGTCCTAGGTCTGCATTTCATTTTGCATCTCATTTTGCACTTTGCATGGTTGCATTTATCTCATGATTTCAATTCTGCTTGATGTTAAACAATTCTCCAAAACTTTGCTAAACATGACACAAGGACTGAACATTGTATGAAGGTCCCTCCAATGAAACAAGTAGAATCCATTTTTGGGATCAAAATCAAAATCTTAGATCATTTATATTGTCAACTACTTGCATAATCGACCTTCAATCATCACAAAAATCCAGAATTCAACTTAACTAATTATCTCACATCAAACTATCAAAATTTCAACTTGGTCAACCATGGTCAACTCATGGTCAAACCTAGTCAAACTTGGTCTTCAGGACCTCTAAATGATGCAGAACGTGTTCCTAGACATGTACAACCAATTCTCAAATCAATTAACATGCTTCTAAACTATTTAACGCTGACTTTTCTTGTCAGATTTTGATTTTCATCCTGAAGGGGGCATGGTATTGCACATCAATCAAATCTGTAAATCAAATTTTTCTCTCAGTAATCAAGACAACAACCATGTCTAGTTGCTGATTCATCAAAAGACCTTGTCGCTTGGGGTACATCACTTGGGGCATATCAGGTTCATCAAGATCCATATCAATCTGGTATCCTAATCAAACTTGCGAACTGTATCACCTCTTCGTAACCATCATTTCAATTGTGTTATTTCCTTGGTTTTTCGTAACTGAAGGGTTCAGATTTGGCATCCTTTCAATTCCTTTGGACAATCAGGTCTGGAGTTAGGACAGTCACTTCTTCATAATCATAGGTTTAGAATCAGGCATTTTGACACTTCATCGTAATCACCGGTTCATTGTTGATATATTTAGCATCATCTTGATTCTTTGGTCAATCAGGACCTGAATCAACATCTTCAAATCTATCAATCAGTTTCTGTCTCAAAATCGATTAGTCTCTTAGGAATCAGTTTCTCCACCATAAAACTGAGTCCACATCAAAATCAAACATAGATTAATCTTTCAACCACTGCGCTTCACACAGTAATTCAAAGAGGGGAAAAATGTAATACCCCAAAAATGGGCTATAGGTTCACTAACCTCTTACATCCTCAAATCAAATGAGATCGACATCAAAGTCCTAACCCAAGGCACATCCGCACATCAATTTATCAAAAAGTGATTATCTTAATTCTGCATTGGGGAATATTCCTAATTATCCTAATTATCTTTAGTTGAATATTATTTGGTGATAAATGTCATTATTCATCCTAAAATTTGATTACTTGAATATTCTGAATATTTAATTAGTTAGATTTAATTCTTCCACTTAATTAATTTAATTAGAATTAATTATATTTATTCCTAATTAATATTATTTAATTTTGACAATAAATCAAAATCTTTCAAATAATTGATTAAATTCTTATTTAATTAATTAAATCCAGTTGTCAATATTTAATGATATAGTTTGGAATAAAAAGTTTGATTAAATAATTGATTAACCCATAAATAAGTTATTTTTAAAATTTAAAATCAGTTAAGTTGAGAATAAATCACTTTATTTTTAAATTAATTCATGTTAAATCACAGACAATTAGAAAAGCAGTCAACTTTAAATCAATTTTCATTTTCAATTTGTTAACTTTCTAAACTCGACATCTGATGATGAGTTGAAAAAGGGAACTAAACTCTATTTTGAGTCAAAAAGTGCTTTTGCATGATTTTTATGAGTTAATTAATTCTGATTTCTTGTAAAATCAAAAATCAATCTGAGTTTATCAAGAGTGATTTATGGCTTTTCTCAATGCATCCTCAAGCCCTGGATTTCTATAAAATCAAGGCTCAACTCTTCAAAAAATATCTCTCAAATTTGCACAATTACTCTGGTAAAATTGCATCTGAAGAATCAAACTCTTGTGAATAAGAGATTTGTCAGATCTTTCATTGTTTTTCATAGCTTTGCATCCATTTTCATATCATAGCACATCATTTTTAGAATAATCTACATATCAATTTCATACATTCTAGACTAAGTTTCATACAATTTTTCATATCATTACATAGAAAATATAAAAAGATAGATTAATCTGCATCCATCCTACATTCATCTTTTAGCATTAAATCCTTCATTTAGGTGTTTCATCATCACTGATCTCGGTGTGAATATGAGAATACCAAACTCATACCTACTAGAAGGCAGTAAATCACTTGGTTAGCTAGTTTCATTTATTTGCAGATTTTTGATTTGCTAACCTCTAATGTTTTAATGAAGTGTTGTGTCTCCAGCTAGGTACAAATTTCACACACATAGGTAATTGAAAATTTATGTATACAACAAGTCAATCTTGTGTATACGGAGTGACAGTAATAACTGATTTAGCTATCACCAATGCATTTAGTATTAACCGAGTATGGATGAAAACATTAAATATTTATAACAACTGACTGAAATTGATGAGCTGGCAATTGCTTATGATTATGAGGTAAGAGATGAAGTTTGTTATAAGATCCATGGCTGAAAAAAATTAGAGATGATCAAAGGGAAGAGATTGAAACATGTTATTGACACATTTGTCAAGGAATCTTGAAGTGGCAAAAAAAATGATGGAGATTAAGAGGCAAAATCTAATGGTTGATATGAAAATGGTTTACACGTCTATTTAAGAGACATGAGATTCATTATTGAATAATGTCGGATGAATTGAGATTGCAAGAAATTTCATGTGAAGACATTTTTCATGCACTACTGATCAACTTGGTTACAGACAGAACAGAGCTGAACTATAGGCATAACCGAGCGTCAGAGATATATACACCGAGTGAAGTAAGTTGGAGGATATGATGAAGTGAATTGATTATTGATCAGAAGAGTTTTTATGAACTTAGCATAGATCTAAATACTTGCAAATTAAGTTGTATTTGAATCAGATCACTATTGTATCAGTTTAATAATTGTTATAGCTAAATCTCTTAACTAAGTGGACTTAACAATCTTTTGTATTTCAATATGACATTCAAGGAATGTTAATTGTTTTCTTGTTGAACCCATAGTGAATGTTGGTCGAAGGAGAACTGTTAGTGATAAATCCTCTAACCAAGTCACACCTAACAATGTGTATTGTAACCTTTAACAGGGTTGGCTCCTAACCAAGCTCACTTCAGAAGAGTGAAATATTTTGGGTTACCGGTCTCGGGTGGTTTTTCCCTTAGCAGGGTTTCCACGTTAAATCATTGTGTTAGGTGTCATTTTTTGTGATTGGATTACTATCACACTTTACATATTTTATTTTTAATTAATCGGTAAACACAATTTTGGAAATTACTGGTATTCGGTAAATGAACAGAAAGATAGTTATCTTATCTTACTGAGTTGTTTGATTTGTTGAAAAAGTACATATGAGAGATTGGGATTGTAAGATAACTGATTTAACTGATTCACCCCCCCCTCTTAGTTATCTAACAATATCCCATGTTTGAAAGCTAAGTTTAATCATAACAAGGGGGCCTCATATTCTGATATATTATTTGTGCATCCAAAGGAAAAAAGAAATGAGTATTTGAATGTCTTCTCTTTTGGTGAAATGAAAAAAGCCCTATACCCATCCCTTCTTTACTACAAGCTCCATCAAAATACATTTTCTATATATGATCCTGACTTTCCTAGGCACAAGAAGAAACTAGCTCCATGTTTTTCATTCAAGGTTTTGTTAATTGTACGTTGAAATTTTCCAAATTAGTGTGACAAAAAAATGTCATATGGCGAGGGTCAAAGTATTCAATTATATAGGATGACATTGGTTCCCTTTCCTCTCTTACTTCTTTCCTATTCATTAGTATAGTAACATATGATAGGTCTAATTGAACATGGCCTCCTACAAGTCTCGACCAATGTCTAGACAACAATATCCTATAGTCAGGAGAAACATTTACCACTATTATATCTATTTTGTATGAGGACTTTAGGAAACTAGAAATTTTGAATTCCACATCCTTCATGATACATACTACTGGAATAGATCTATCTACATGGTGTTAGTTAATAGATTGGCTTTTAAAAATAATGACAAAAAAGGACTCACCTAAGCCCAAATTCAAAGATCAATTGCCACTAACAGTTAGATAAATCACTATGGAATAAAAAATTTTCCTCTAAATTTTAGATGTACAACTCCCTCGAAAGATTTAATTCTTCCTTTTCTGGGGTATTCTTTTAACCAGAAAGTGGGAAATACAACTAAAATTCACCCATCACTATGTCATGAATGCATATACAAATTTAATAATAAAATAATAGAGACTAATAATTCACAGATCATTAAGCCCCATATCTACAAATAATAACAATCAGGAAATTAACCAGAGGATCTTTTCAGATATACAATGTAGATCAAACTCACATGTTTAAGACTGCGTAATCATAACTAGTTGTAATGAAATAATTATATACAATCAAGAATTCTCATAGGAAAAACACAACTGCAAAGAGAATGAATAAACATAGATTTATGTAGTCTCTTATTTTATATTCAATTCAAATTCATTGATTTCATCCCCTAAATACAATAGATTATGCTCAGAAAGAAAACCCCAATTAATATCCCCTTTCATAGAACTAAAAATAACATCTCTTTTCCCAGTTGATTCTCACTCAAGCCTCACAAGACCAAGGGGTCTAGAAGTAAATAAAAGAAGTCCCTTTTTACCTAAAGATTTAATAATAAATAACTTCAGTGGAAATACCATTCAGTTTCCTAAGTGAATCTTGAAAATGAATCGTCCATTCTTTTCTATTAATATAGCTGTATCATCTTAAAATGGAAGCACTTCCATGATAAGAGCATTTAGCCCTCTAAGTAAGTGGTCTGGGGTAATGTTAAGCACCTTGATTGGGTCTTTGCATGTATCTGTCTTTTCCCCCTATTCTGCTTTCCTCTACACCTGATTTTCACTTCATATCTGCATTACTTAGCATTCTAGGTCAGAGTCCTAAGGTTTTTGACCACTAGGTCAAAGTTGACCTTATGGGGTCAAAGTCAACCTTGACCATGACCTAGTTAGGATCAACCTTGAACCTAACCTAGTCATATTTGAGCTTGTCCTTGACCCCCTGTCCAGATTTCAAATTTCCTTGATTTTTGGGTGTCAGGTTTCGGGGATATTTGTTTTCCCGCCTTTGGGTCAGCCATTTCAAGTTTCAAAATGGTAAATCCTTAAATTACATTTAATCTAGGTATATTTTCTAAAGGTTAGGACCAAATTGGGATTTAATTCTCCAAGGTGGCCCCTCTAGAGGATTGTGCCCTAGTTCACTATAAAAGGAGGCCTTCCTCTCTCATTTCAATCATATCTTCTTTTTCCATCAAGCAATCAAGTTTTGTCAAAACACATCTCTCAAGAAATTTCATGAGTGATCTCTCAAGAGCATTCAAGTGTTCAAGCATTCATCCATCAAGGAGATCCATTGTTAGCCATTGAAGGATTCAATCTCTTTGGAGCCCCATTGAAGATCCATCCTTCTACATTCATCCAAGCCTCCTCATATGCAAAGATCAATTCAAGATTGGTGTTGAAGATCAAATGCCATTGATTTGAGACATCCTACATTCATTCTACATCCATTGAAGCATTCCTACTTGTGGATTTGAGGATTCGAATCCTCTACAAGGACTTCAACATAAGCGAGGTGAATTGTTTCAATTGCTTTGTTTATGCACACTACATTTCAATTCAATTTCAAGGTTAATTCCTAAATTGGGGTTTGACCAAGGCAAACCCCCCATACAAACAAAAACCCCCTTTTTCTTACAGGTGCAGGTGTAGAATTTCAGATTTGAGATCAGATTTGGATACCCTTTTCGGTGAACTTTCGAGATCTGCCAACAAAGTCAGAATTGACCTTCAAATAAAGAATCTAGCCTTTGACCTTTTATGAGGGTCAAAGATTACCTGCTATTAGAAAGATAAAAGATTTCTAGGTTTTCTCCATCTTGACATTTCTAGTTCAAAACAGGTTGTAGAATTGCCTGAAAGTACACACAAACACCAAAAATTGGCATTTTCCAAATTTTCCCTATTTTGAGGTTAGTACTTTGTATTTCAATTATTTTAGATTTCAAGCATAATTCTGCATAGGGAAATATAGGGTTTTTCTCTCTCTTCCATATTCTCCATAGATTGATTCGATTGTGTATTAAACTTTTGGTTGATCAAATTGGATCTCTCCTTTGGGAATTTGGATTTAGGAGTGGATCTCATATTTCTCCCATACATTACACTAAATAGAGGTGATTCCATTTTACATCTATTCATTTTTGTGAACCCCATACATTACACTAAATAGAGGTGATTCCATTTTACATCTATTCATTTTGGTGAACCCGACTATCTTACTCTCTTTCTTTTTGGTGTTAGATTTCCCTTTGTCTTATTGTGTGTTTTCACCTTCACTATTCATTTTGGTGAACCCAACATACTTACTCTCCTTTCTTTTGTGGAATTGGATGCCCTATTGCATTTTGTGGTGTTAGATTTCCTTTTATCTTGTTAGTATTAGATTTATCTTTTGTGTTAGATCTTGCATGCTAATTAGATTTCCAAAATAAAAAAATATTCATGCTTTGTGTGGTTTTAGTTTAGTTCATTTGCATTGCATTGGTTTATGAGCTTTACTACTACTAGTCCTACTTATAACATTCCGGTTAGAAGAAGTCATAGACTCATGGGTGCCTTTGATCCCGAATCTTCCTCTCCTTTCCTTAGGATTCTAGATGATAATTTGATTCTTCATGATTCCAATCCTACTATGGAGAAAAACTCTTCTCACTTATCTCATGATGAGGATGATGCTTTAAGAGTTCCTCCTGAACAAGTTCAAAAACTTTCAACTGAACTTGATAAAATGGGTAATTGGCTTATTCAAGAAAACCATAATCAAGATTCTTTTCAAGCTATAGAGGCTCTTAAGAAAGTTCTCCATGATAGTGATCAAGGTGTTAACCTCTTGCGTGGTATTAATCACTTTGTGCATTCAAATGTTAAACCTTTAGCTCAAGAAGCTCAAGATTTAGGGTTGATTCCTCCTATCACTAGTGTAGAACCTCCTTCTAATCCTTTACCTAGTATTCCTACCTATACTCCTTCTTTGGTGACTGTGACGGTTCCCTCCATTCCTATGAGTGTTCCTCCTATGTCCCTTCCTACATCACAACCTTCATATCATAATGTTCCTTTTACTTATTCCAATCTGCTTCCAACTGTAGTTCCTAGTGTTCCTCCAATTGTGTCCTCTATTCCTGCAGCTTCTAACACTTTATCTAGTGTGTCTAATGTCACTACTCCTCCTATTTCCTCTAATGATTCAACAATCATCAGTTTGGCTCAAACTGTGTCATCCTTACAACAACAACTTGCTTCCTTAACTTAAAACAACTTTAGTATCCCTACATGTGACATGGGAAGTCCTTTATCTTTGGATATTATTTGTACTCCTATTCCTCAGAAAGTCGATATGCCTCATCTTGAGAATTATAACAGAAAAGGAGATCCTGTTCATCATGTTAAAACATTCCAAATCCTTTGTAGTGATTATGCTCATGACCATAGGATTTTAGCCAAACTGTTTGCTAGAACCTTATGTGATAAGGCCTTACAATGGTATTGTTCCTTGCCTCCTTATTCTATTGATTCCTTTCCAAAACTTGCTAATGCCTTTATTCAACAATTTCAAAACAACATTGGCCTACAAGTGCTTTGATTGATTTGATGCATTGTAAACAAAGTGCTAAAGAAAAATTAACTGAATTTATTGGTAGATTTAATCATTTGTATGCTCAAATTTCCTATCTTGTTCCTGATATTGATATTCAACGTATGTTTATTTCAAATTTGCAAAAGGATATTAGAGATAAGATTCTGCTTACTGAATTTACCTCTTTTCAACAACTTTGTGCAGCGCTTCATCATTATCAATTACAAGTCAGTCAATTTGGGAGCAACACTCCAATGGCTCCTATTCTAGTTGATAAGAGTGATGCTACTTCTAATCCAAACAAATTTAAAAAATTCAACAACTATGTCAAGATAAACAAACAAGCGAATGCAGTTGCTGATCAAGTTGTTGTTGCATCTCACAATGCCACTTCTGCATCCACTACTTTTCGATTAAATCATACGTTTACTCCTCTTTCCAAACCTTTACATGCTATTATGAATAGGTTTTTAACTGCTAATATGATTACTTTACCTCCTATTCAACCTCTTTTACCTGTTACGATTGCTTCTAAATCTTTTGATCAAAATGATTTTTGTCAATATCATCATCAGAATGGTCATGATACTGAGAAATGTTATTCTTTAAAACATAAGGTTCAAGACTTAATTGACTCTAATGCCTTATCTATTGATAATATTGATGGTAGTGGGAACAAATCTGTCTCTCCTAATCAAAACCTTCAAATCTATATGAATCCTTTACCTATGCATGATACTAATACAATTGCTCAATCATCTGCTATGGAAATTGTTTATGATTCAAAGATGGATGATCTCAATCATGTTGTTAATCAAGTGGAGCATGTTGGTCAATCTGTATCTCCACCTCAACCTCAACCTCAACCTCAGATTCAATCTCAAGTTCAATTTCAACCTTGACCAAAACCTAAACCTAAACTAAAAACTCAACCTAAACCTCGATAACAACCTAAGAATAAAAGACCTCGGGAAATTTTGATTACCTTTGATGACTCTGAGACTATTAAGGCTCTTGATGGTCCCCTTTACATTTATGCTAGGATTTCTTAGAAACCTACTCATGGTTGTCTTGTTGATCCTACATCCTTAGTCAATGTTATAACTGAAGAAAATCTTTTTATGAAAAGCTTACAACGTGATTCTTATGATACATCAGATGTGTGGATTCAAACTTGTAATGGTTTTCTTTATCCATCATTTTGTTCTATTACTTTACTGGTTGAACTTTGTGGAAAAATTATGAACACTACCTTTGTTGTGGTTCCTACTTCTGATCAATTTCAAGTTAAGCTAGGTTTGCCTTGATTAAATGCCATGCATGCTATTATTTCACCTATCCATAAGTGTCTTAAGTTCATTCATGATGAAGAAGTGAAGACAATTAATCATAGTTTATATCAACCTTCTAGGCCTAGAGATTGTGCTGCTCTTGATTTCTTTTGGCCTTCATTACCTAATTCATGTCCTCCTCGACCTGATAATCTTTTTCATTCATATCAAGCTTATAAACATCATAAGATTCTTCAATTAAGCATACCTCCTATAGTTCTTAATCAGGGTCTTTTTCCTACACCTTCTATACCTCCTTTAACTATGGCTTCTAGTTCTGTTAATCAAGTTCCTTCTATCGCTCTTCCTAAGGAACCTGTGAAAGATCCTGTGATTGTTCCTCCTATTATTGATAATCCTATTGATCTTCCTAAAGAACCTATGAAGGATCATGTGATTTCTCCTCCTAGTTCTCAACCTATTTCAAATAAATCAAAATGTAATTGATCTGCTAATGAGTGTCGTAAGAAGCATCGTGCTCATGCTAAAGCTCATAATTCTGTTCTTCAAAGATCTCTACCTTCTTTGAATAAATCTATGCATGATGTGTTAGAAGAAGTTGTTACTAATAATGATGTTAATATGCATGATTATTATGATTCTATTCATATCTTAGATCCTATTTTGATTAATTTGGATAAAGAAGATACTCTTGATGATACTGATGATGTTAATGATGAATATGAGACTATTGACATTGACATTGATTTACCTATTATGCTTTCATCATAATTAACTCTTAAACCTAGTGTCAAACATTGTGATTCTCAAGAGGATCCTTGTTTGGAACTAGCTATCATTCCTATGGTGTTGGATATAGTCCCTCTTGCAAGTTACCCACCTTCCCTAAATGATATACAATGAGATGGGGAGAGTAGGCAGCATGCTTGATTGGCTTGTCCTTTGTGGTAGCTTTGTTGTGTGTTTTCCTATTGTACTGTGCTTCTCCCGTAATGTGTTTGCTAAATGTTGTTAGATTCTTGTATACGATCCTTGTTACTTAGTTGGTACAAGGTGATGAAAGAATAAAAAATGTTGTTCAAATTCCTCTATATGTATCTCTATTCTTGTATGCATTTTTCCATGTTATGTTGTAATTATACTATTGTTCATAAATGTTTCCTTGTGTAATCTTCTTGGATTCAGGATATGGTAGCACTAATTCTTTTTGGTCTCCATGTCATGGTTCGAAAAGATTCTCCTTCATATATCTTATGTGATCTTTCCTCCTTTGTGATTGTAGTTCTACTTTCTTTGGGTAATGATTCAATTCATTTGCAATAATATCATATATATATTATCTTATGATCATATTGATCCCATGGTAGGTAGATCCCTTCTGTGTTCTCTATATGTTTCTATGATATTTGCCTTGATTTGTCTTTGTCTGGGGGCATCTCGATGTGGAAATGTAATCAATGGAGTTGTTTAGGTTTCCATTAAAGCCATTGCTCCTGTTAAAGTGTCAGCAATGACTTTAACATGGGGGCATACACTCTGCTCACCTGTTGTACACATGCACTTTCTGATACACACACATATTTTTCAAGATACTTTTTTCTCCCTTTTGGGATTAGTAACTAATCCTTAAAGCATGGATTTTTATTTTAGGATCTCTTGATCCCTCCAGTTTCAAACATATATATATATTTTGATCTCTTAAGGTTGGAGGTGTCCTTAAGACTGGGTCTCTTTAGTTTTTTGGTTTTATTCTTATGGAATAGAATATTCCTAAGGGTGAATCCTTGATGGGTTGACAAGTGAGTAGCCACATTCACTAGGCAGTTCAATTCCATCTTTCCAGTTGCGCTGTTTCCTTGTGTGGTTCACAATGGGACATAGGTTCTCATTGGGCAAGGTAATCACACCCTTTCTTTCTCTCTCCAGAGATGTCTCTCTTATTGTGATCCAGGAGTTGATGAAGACTTGAGTCCTTGGGGGCTTAAGGTTCTCTTTGTCCCTTGGATTATGATAAGATTATCTTTTTATTTTGATCTCCTTTACCAATAGTTTGCATCGAGTCCATACTCTTGCTAACGTGGGGGCTTAATGTATCATCTTAAAATGGAAGCACTTCCATGATAAGAGTGTTTATCCCTCTGAGTAAGTGGTCTAGGGTCATGTTAAGTGCCTTGATTGGGTCTTTGCATGTATCTGGCTTTTCCCCTTGTTCTTCTTTCCTCTACAACTGATTTTCACTTCATATATGCATTTCCTAGCATTCTAGGTCAGGATCCTGAGGTTTTTGACCACTAGGTCAAAGTTGACCTTATGGGGTCAAAGTCAACCTCAATCCTGACCTAGTTAGGATTGACCTTGACCCTGACTTGGTGAAAATCAAGCTCATCCGTGACCCCTTGTCTAGATTTCAAATTTCCTTGATTTCTAGGTGTCGGGTTTCGGAGATATTTGTTTTCCCACCTCTGGGTCGACCATTTTGGGTTTCGGAATGCTAAATCCTTAAATTACATTTAATCTAGGTATATTTTCTAAAGGTTAGGACCTAATTGGAATTTAATTCTCCAAGGTGGCCCCTCTAGAGGATTGTGCCCTAGTTCACTATAAAAGGAGGCCTTCCTCTCTCATTTCAATCATATCTTCTTTTTCCATCAAGCAATCAAGTTTTGTGAGAACACATCTCTCAAGAAATTTCATGAGCAAGCTCTCAAGAGCATTCAAGTGTTCAACCATTCATCCATAAAGGAGATTCATTGTTAGCCATTGAAGGATTCAATCTCTTTGGAGCCCCTTGAAGATCCATCCTTCTACATTCATCCAAGCCTCCTCATATGCAAAGATCAATTCAAGATTGGTGTTGAAGATGAAATGCCATTGATTTGAGACATCCTACATTCATTCTACATCCATTGAAGCATTCCTACTTGTGGATTTGTGGATTGAAATCCTCTACAAGGACTTCAACATAAGCGAGGTGAATTGTTTCAATTGCTTTGTTTATGCACACTACATTTCAATTCAATTTCAAGGTTAATTCCTAAATTGGGGTTTGACCAAGGCAAACCCCCCATACAAACAAAAACCCCCTTTTTCTTGTAGGTACAGGTGTAGAATTTCAGATTTGAGATTGGATTTGGATACCCTTTTCAGTGAACTTCTGAGATCTGCGAACAAAGTTAGAATTGACATTCAAATAGTTAAGAATCTAGCCTTTGACCTTTTATGAGGGTCAAAGACTACCTGTTGTCAGAAAGATAAAATATTTTTGGGTTTTCTCCGTCTTGACATTTCCAATCTGAAATAGGTTGCAAAATTGCCTGAAAGTACACATAGACATCAGAAATTGGAATTTTCTAGATTTGCCCTATTTTGAGGTTAGTACTTGTATTTCAATTATTTCAGATTTCAAGCATAATTCTGCATAGGGAAATATAGGGTTTTTCTCTCTCTTCCATATTCTCCATAGATTGATTTGATTGTGTATTAAACTTTTGGTTGATCAAATTAAATCTCTCCTTTGAGAATTTGGATTTAGGAGTGGATCTCATATTTACCCCATACATTACACTAAATAGAGGTGATTCCATTTTACATTTATTCAATAGTAATGACCCTTCATGTTCTTCCAGTAACTGATTCTTGGGAATGTATTTTTGCCATTCTTCATTTTAGATTAATAAAATCATGCAACTTTTCAAATTTTTGCATAAACTACTAGTTCTGTTTTTGACATCAGCTTGTTTTGGTTGAATTATAATCTCTTTCTTATGCCACCATGCATACAACATTAGCAAATGTAGATGATTTAGATAAGAAACATTTTCATAACTCAAATGATTCATAGTTGCATTGAAAGTTGTCACCTACCTTGTATATCACACTAAGTCTTGTTCTTGAAACATTTCCATGCATCTTCTTGTACTCCAATAGTTATAAACAAATTGGCCATGTCCTCTTAAGTATAAATGTTATAATTAATCTCTTCTTTTATAATTTTTCCAAACATGCTATTATCATCACTAGAAGAACCAGTAGTGGAACAATATTGAGAATGTTTCAGTTCGGCAACACTAATAGCTTCTTTCTGTGTGTTTCACAAATTAATAAACATATTTCTACATAATCGATGATCAATCCTTGAACCAATTTTAAATTTATGCTTTGATCTAATGCCATAATTAATGAGTGTTGGATCTAGTCCTTTATATACTTTTAAAGTGTATTGCATTTCCCTTTAACGAAAAGTTCTGCTACAAGCATCACATAAAGTGTACCTTAATCAAACATCTTTCAAATCATGGTTGCAACTAATCAAAGCCCTTTTCCAATGAGATTTTTAGGCACCTTAATAATTTTATCTCTAAAATAAAAAATGTAGCATCATTGACTTGTGGTCATGACATGAATATTTACAGTGCTAATAAAAATCTCCCTTTGGTATACCTGATGAAGAATAGAGTTTTATTACTAAACTTTGATTTTGACATATGTGCAAAGATGCATGTGACTAATCTAGAGCCTATCTTCCTTCCTCTTGCTTTGAATTTTCTCTTTTCCCATATAATTTTTTATTGTGATTCGAGATATCATAACAAAATTCAAAATTCAATTTGGAGTATTCGTTTCAAGATCTCCACTCTATAATTCTAAAGGTTTGATGGGACAAGCTAGGATAGACTAGCTAGTCTATGCTCTAAACCTTGTCTAAGGCCTCTAGTGTACTTTGACACCTATGGATGATCTATAGGGTATCTGATGTATTCAAGAACCCCCTAATCTACCTATCTATCCCACCAAGTTAATCAAGTCCAACTATCACCATGTCATTCCTTGCTTCCTGTCGCTAACCCACATTATGGCTAAAAAAGGGTGTTTTTGCTTCCTTACCTGCTCCACATTCAAAAAGAGAGTTCTATTGGATTCTAAGGACTTTTTATGGCTGTTGTCACCTATCCATGGCATTGAGAAGGTTTGGGAAACACCTGATTTGATAGTTCCTTTGGAAACTAAGGCTACTAAACTAGGCTTAACTAGCCCTCCACCCGGTTTAAATTGCAATTTGATACCCTTTGCTGAGAGTTTCAAAATCTCTAGTCTAAAAACAATATGCTTAGATTTACCCCATCTAATAGATTTTTTAGGGTCTTAGGTGCCCAAGAGACCATTCTGTGACTGTGCCAAAATAGAAGGTTTCTAGGACTGTTTTGGTTTCCTGAACTGGTAGTGCAAAGAATAGGTGCGTCAGAAACCTTCCACAAATCCTCCAACTCCCTCCTTCATGGTATAATAACTTATAACACCCCTCTACAATCTATTAAGAGGATAGGTCATGAAACCCTATCCTGCTCTCTTGGCACGCCTTTCTTTACTGACTGCTCCTAGCCGGGCTTTGCTCTAGCTCGCCTAGGGCCTCCTCAAACTATAGCTTATCCACTTGCTCTAGGTCCCTTCTTGCATTATGTTATAGGTATAGGTCTATACTTTATAATTCTAGAGTTTCATGGCTTGGCCATGGTGGAAACTAAAGATACAGGCCCATTTACAAAGCTCACTCCAAATTGGCAGCAAGCTGGTTATAGAAAAATATATACAAAACCAGCACAATAAAAGCTTAAAGAAACTATTATAATGCATAAAAAAGAAGAAATAACACTAGTAACAAAGTAACACATAGAAAATCTAAGAAGTTTTCAGTATTTACAGCAAAACAAAGCTAAAACTAGCAATTTCATGCTCCAAACTATGTTTTTTCCTTCATGGCTTACTGTAGCCATACAAACTGATGTCCAACCTTAGGATTAGGGTTTTAAAAACATTAAATATAATTTTTCCCAAGTGTGTGCATAGGGTTTAGGGCTTATAGCCTTTTAGTCATATAAGACTTGCAACTTTTAGTTGCTACAGGAACTCTGGCTTCCTCTTGTAGGAACTCTGGTTTTTTTCATATAAAACACTTCTAAAGCACACTTGTGCTTAAAAACAAACACCAGCCTAGGATTATCAACCCAAATCCACACACTCCAAGTGCATTGCATTCCTTGGATAGCATGTAGACAATCAGACTAGAAAGATTAGAAACTGAGCTTCTAGGACTTAGTCTATGCCTAGACACAACAAAAACAAATGAGCCAAACACCTTGTGGCCCTTATTTAATTACATACTTCAGACCAAATGTAAGACACACCAAAGTTTGAAGGTGAGGGCCCTCATAGAGGTGCTCCTGCACCATACTCCCCCTTAGCACAAACTAAGGCAGCTTGGGGTCTAGGAGAGCTAGATCAATACCAAACTTTGTGAACTGCCCTTCCTCTATCCATGTAGCTTTAGATTCTAGTTGTCCTTTCCATTTGATTAGATGCTCCATGTAGACTTGATGTCTAGTGGTTTTCTTCACCCAGGATTCTAGGATCTTCTCTGCTTGGGCTGGTTCCTTCTTAGGCATAGTATTGGTGTCCACATCTTGAAGTACCTTTGGTGGAGCTATACCTTGCTGACTGGTGTCTCCTTTAAATCTGATCAGGTCTGCAACATTGAACACTGGTGAGATGGCTAAATCTGAAGGTAAGTCCACCTTGTAGGCATTCTCTCCATATTTGGCTAAAATCTTGCATGGGCCTACTCTCCTCATCTATAGCTTAGTAGACATGCCCTTTTGCATTCTTTCTTTGCTAAGATGGACCATAACATAGTCCCCAATCTGAAACTGTACATCTTTCCTCTTTTCATCCACTTTGGCCTTGAGTTTTTGGGTAGATTCCACAATGGTTTTCTTCACTTGCTCTTGAACCTCCTTGATGGTTTGAGTGAAATCTTCAGCTTGCCCACTCTTCAACTCCATGGAACCTAGGTCCCTCAACTCACATACTCCCCTGGGGTGTCTTCCGTAGACTATCTCAAAAGGACTTCTTCCTGTGGTCCTATTCACACTATCATTATATGCATATTCAGCCTGAGAGATAACAAGATCCCAAGTCTACCCATACTCTTTTTTCAAGCACCTTAACAAGTTACCAAGAACCCTATTAATGACCTCGGTTGACCATTAGTTTGAGGATGTTATGCTAAACTGAAAGAGAGATTAGTTCCTAGCCTTTTCCATAAGGTTTGCCAAAAATGACCCATGAACTTGCTGTCCCTATCTGACACAATACTCAAAGGAAGTCCATGAATCCTAACTATCTCTTTGAAGAAGAGATGTGCTACATAACTTGCATCATGAGTTGTCTTGCAAGGAATAAAATGACTCATTTTATAGAACCTGTCAACAACAACATAGATGCTATCCATACCTGATTTTGTTTTAGGGAGTCCAACCACAAAGTCCATGCTTACACACTCCCATGGCCTACTTGGAATTGGTAGAGGTTGATAAAGTCTAGCATTACTTGAGCCTCCTTTTGCTCTTTGACATATTCCATATTGCTCAACATACCTCTTGACATCCCTTACTAACTTAGGCCAAAAGTAGTATCTTTGTACTAACTCCAATGTCTTGTTTATACCAAAATAACCACTTAGGCTGCAATTGTGCTTTTCTTGGATCATATTTTCCCTCATGGATCCTCTAGGTACACAAAGTTGATTACCTTTAAACAACAATCCATTCTAAAGGGTATAATCTGCAAACTCACCATGAAAGTTGTTCTCAAATTCTAGGCATACCTTGTAGGCTTGTGAGAAGTCTTCATCCTCCTCATATAAGTCTTTAAAACCTTCTATTCCAATGCTTTGCAACTGTACCTCTTGGACAGTCAATAAATTTCTACTTAAGGCATCTGCTACCTTGTTGAGCTACCGTTTCTTATGCTTAATTATGAAGGTAAAGGACTGGAGATACTCCATCCATTTCAAGTGCTTGTTACTAAGCTTCTCCTGAGTGTTTATGTAGCTTAAAGCTTGATTATCTATGAAGACAAAAAATTCTTTTGGAAAAAGGTAATGCCTCCACTTCTTGAGAGATTGTACTAAGGCATACAACTCCAAGTCATAAGCCGAATACTTCTTCTTTGCCTCATTGAGCTTCTCACTGAAGAATGCCATAGGCCATCCTTCTTGACTTAAAACACCCCCTACTACTGTACCACTTGCATCGCATTCAATGGTAAATAATTTATCAAAAGTAGGCAAGAGTAGGATAGGTTTAGTGGCTACTTCTTGTTTCAAAGTTTGGAACCCTTTCTCAGCTGCCTCGGTCCACTTGAACTTAGTTTTCAGCCCTCCTTTTATAGTATCCAACATTGGTGCACATATTCCACTGAAGTTCCTGATGAACTTTCTATAAAATTGGGCTAAACCATGAAAACTTCTAACTTCTATCCCTATTTTTGGGCTAGACCAATTCAAGATTGCCTCCACCTTGCTTGGGTCCATTTTCAGATTTCCCTTGGACACTACAAAGCCCAAATAAATCAGCTCTTGTTTCATGAACTCACATTTTTCCAGGTTGATGGCTAGTTGCTCTTCATGTAGCTTCTTCATGACCAACCTCAAGTGCTCAAGATGCTCTGCTCTTGTCTAGCTATAGATGAGGATATCATCCAGATACACCACCACAAATCTGCCTGCGAAGTCCTTCAAGACCTCATTCATTAATCTCATGAAAGTGCTTGGGGTATTAGTAAGCCCAAATGGCATGACAAGCCATTCATACAATCCATCAGTGGTTTTAAAAGTGGTCTTCCACTCATCACCTTCCTTAATTCTGATTTGGTGATAACCACTCTTTAAATCTAGCTTTGTGAAATACATAGCACCTCCTAAACAATCCATCAAGTCTTCTATTCTTGGGATTGGGAACCTATACCTGATGGTGATCCTATTGATAGCCCTTGAATCCATGTAGAGTCTCCATTTACCTCCTTTCTTGGATGCTAAAACCACAGGGACTACACATGGACTAATGCTCTTCTTAATCAGCCCTTGATCTAACAATTCTTGTACTTGCCTTGCTACTTCCTTATTCTGGTTTGAGGTTAGCTTGTATGCTGCTTTATTAGGAAAGGATGCACCAGGTACAAAGTCAATTTGATGACTTATGGCTCTTCTTGGAGGTAAAGTGGCAGGGGTTCCATCACTTACAATGTCTTTGAATTCTTCCAACATTTGCTGCACTTCCAATGGTAAATCTACCTACAACTTCTTGTCTTCCTCCTTTGGCTTCACCATAATGGCACACCCTATGGTCCCCTCTTCCTATAGTACATGTAGGAACTCTTTCCTACTGCTAGGCAACACACTAGGTGTCTTAGAAGTTTCCCCTTCATTCTCTACTAAGGACTGAATTTTGAAAGTCCTTCCATCCTTTTTAAAAGAAATGGAATTTTCCTCTCCATCATACATCATCTTCCTATCAAATTGCCAAGGTCTTCCTAAGAGAAGATGGCATGCATCCATGGGAAAAACATCACAAAGAAATATGTCCTTATAGCCTCCAATAGAAAACTCTACACATGTCTGCTCATTAACTAGCACACTCTGCTCCTGGTTCAACCAAGTCACCTTGTGTGGGTTTGCATGTGGAACCTTAGCGATTTTAAGCTTCTTTGCTGCCTCCTCTGATATGATGTTATCCGTAGACCTTGAATCTACTATAACCTTGCATACTTTGCCTTGTATCTTGCACCTGACTCTAAAAAGAGCTCTTCTTTGCTTGGGTTCACCTTGATTAGGCTGCCTGATGAGTACCCTTCTGAACATAAGATTCTCCCCCATTTTTGATTCTAATTTTCTAACTTCATTATTGCATGAGCTTCTACTGTCCTCTTGGGTATATGCTACCCTCTTCTCATTATTAGAAGTTGATGGTTTATCAGGACACCTATAGGTAGGGTGTCCAAGCTGTCCACACTGATAGCACTTCATGGTGGCAAAATAGGAGCTGCTTCTCCCTGTTCCTCTTCCTCTATTTCCTTGAGAACCTCTTCCTCTTCCATAAGATCCTCTTGTACTAATTTCTATACTTTGTTCCAAGAGTCTACTTTCCCCTTGATTTCTTGATTCACCACCTCTACTAGAACCTCCTCTTTGACCCCCTCTAGAGTCTCTACCTCTTCCTCTATTCTTGGAGTTAGATTCTTTCTTTCTCCTCTATTTGTCTTCAAGTTTTTGTGCCATATGCTGACTTCCAAGTACTATGGTGGGAGTGAACAAACTCATCTCCTCAGCTATGCTCCATTTCAAGCCACTCAAATACCTTGCCACTTTAACACTTTCTTCCTCTTTAATCTTGGACCTTAAGCTCAACTTGTGGAACTCTTCTATGTAGGTGGCTACATCCATCTCCTTTTGTTTGAGGTTCAATCTCTTCCTATGCTGCTATATTTCATAATCAGCTGGTAAGTAGGCTTCCCTGACTTTGTTAACCATTGCTTTCCAATTTGAGATTGGATTCTTCCCCTCTTTTTCTCTTTCACCCTGTAGATAGTTCCACCATGTTAAAGCTTGTCCCCTTAACTTGGATTTGGCCACTTTGACCTTTTGTGCTTCTGAGACCTCTTCACATTTGAAATGATTCTCCATGCCTTCAATCCATTGCAGCACAAGTTCTGTATCCATCCTGCCAGTGAGTAATGGAACACCTTCAAATGCCTTGCCTGTAACAGCCTTCAATGCTTTCAAAAATTGTTCATCTTGTGTAGGAGGATCTAGTGTAGGTACCTCATCATCAATGGTCTCTTCTTTTACCTTGGCATCTTCCTGCTCAATCCTATCAGTCACCCTATCTGCTTTTTGTTGGACATTATCCAACAACATCTCCATCTGCATCAATCTTTCTTGTAGGAGCCTGTTGGCCTCCTCTTGTTCTTCTACCTTTTTGGAAATCTCTACATTAGTCACCATTTTATGCTTCTAAGATGATCCAACTAATTCTTTAGGTGGTTGAAACATTCACCTATCACTTCCCAAGCCTTACTAGGTCTGATACCAATCTGATGGGACAAGCTAGGATAGACTAGCTAGTCTATGCTCTGAACCTTGTCTAAGGCCTCCAGTGTACTCTAACACCTATGGATGATCTATAGGGTATCTAATGTATTCAAGAACCCCCTAATCTACCCAGCTATCCCACTGAGTTAATCAAGTCCAACTATCACCATGTCATTCCTTGCTTCCTGTCGCTAACCCGCATTATGGCTAAAAAAGGGTGTTTTTACTTCCTTACCTGCTCCACATTCAAAAAGAGAGTTCTATTTGATTCTAAGGAATTTTTATGGCTTTTTTCACCTATCCATGGCATTGAGAAGGTTTGGGAAACACCCAATTTGATAGTTCCTTTGGAAACTAAGGCTACTAGACTAGGCTTAACTAGCCCTCCACCTGGTTTAAATTGCAATTTGATACCCTTTGTTGAGAGTTTAAAAATATTTGGTTTGAAAAAAATATTCTTAGATTGACCCCATCTAATATATTTTTAGGGTCTTAGGTGCCCAAGAGACCATTCTATGACTGTACCAAAATAGAAGGTTTCTAGGACTGTTTTGGTTTCTTGAACTGGCAGTGCAAAGACCAGGTGCGTCAGCAACCTTACAAAACTTCTCCAACTCCCTCCTTCATGGTATAAGACCTTCTAATACCCCTCTACAACTTTGTAAGAGGATAGGTCATGAAACCCTATCCTACTCTCTTGGCACGCCTTTCTTTACTGACTGCTCCTAGCCGGGCTTTGCTCTAGCTCGCCTAGGGCCTCCTCAAACTGTAGCTTATCCACTTGCTCCAGGGCCCTGCTTGCATTATGTTATAGGTATGGGTATTTAATTTATGATTCCAGAGTTTTATGGCTTGGCCATGGTGGAAACTAAAGATACAGGCCCATTTACACAACTCACTCCAAACTGGCAGCAAGCTGGTTACAGAAAAATATATACAAAACAAGCACAACAAAAGCTTAAAGAAACTATTCTAATGCATAAAAAAGAAGAAATAACACTAGTAAAAAAGTAACACACAAAAAATCCAAGAAATTTTTAGTATTTACAGCAAAACAAAGCTAAAACCAGCAATTTCATGCTCCAAACTGTGTTTTTTCCTTCATGGCTTACTGTAGCTATACAAACTAACGTCCAACCTCGAGATTAGGGTTTTCCAAACATTAAATATAATTTTTCCCAAGTGTGTGCATAGGGTTTAGGGCTTATAGCCTTTTAGTCATATAAGACTTGCAACTTTTAGTTGCTACAGGAACTTTGGCTTCCTCTTGTAGGAACTCTGGTTTTTTTCATATAAAACACTTCTAAAGCACACTTGTGCTTAAAGAAAAACACCAGCCTAGGATTATCAACCCCAATCCACACTCCAAGTGCATTGCATTCCTTGGATAGCATGCAGACAATCAGACTAGAAAGATTAGAAACTGAGCTTCTAGGACTTAGTCTATGCCTAGACACTACAAAAACAAATGAGCCAAACACCTTGTGGCCCTTATTTAATTACATACTTCAGACCAAATGTAAGACACACAAAAATTTGAAGGTGAGGGCCCTCATAGAGGTGCTCCTGCACCAAGGTTGCGCCTAGCCCACATTTTTTCTAACATTTGAACACATTCCTCTCTTCAAAACATATAAATCATGGAATGGTGTTAATGAGAAGATGCAAATCTAGGAGATTTTTTTTAGGGGTCAAAATTACAAGAAATAGCTAGCTCTGATTGGGATGGATTTTTCTCGTAAAAAGTGAAGAACTCCAAAATCTCTGGTTAAAATTAGTGCTTTAATTTGTTGGGCAATAGAGTCAAGTAATATAGTAATGGGTGTTGCTTTGCAGAGGGGCATAAGGGAATTGGGTAAAGCCAAAAATGAGGAAAACAAGACACACCAGAAAGGAAACTAAATAAGATACACACCAAATTGCCTAAATATGTACATGGTCATAAGACCCTACCTCCAATTATGTGCAAAATTGATTATGCAAAGCCATTGACTAGTTGTGAAAAATAAGATCCACTACAGAAAAGGGATGCATATCCATGTAACCTCTACAAATCTGAGAGTTGTTTATAGATCCAATGAAGACCCAATGTGTAAAAGAATCCCTTGTGTAGAATCTCATATCCAAACAACCATTTTTTTATCATACATTTCTATGACTTCTTGAATGCCATCATCACCGTTTCCATAGGCTTCCTAAAATAATTTAAATTCTAAAAATACATTTACTTTCAACTGAGATGAAAGGAGAACCATGTTGAAATAGCCATATTTGATGAAAATCTAAATGTGGAATAAAAAAGTCTGAAACAAAATTTATTTTTCACCATCATTCTCAGCTTAATACAAAATCATTATCTGCTGCAACAATTTTTTTTATCATTTTTTGTCACTGATAGCTCAACAATCTCTTCTTTTAGTAGAGACAAATTACCAGCACTACAAGGGGAAACTTCTTGTTCATGAAAAGATGAATCATTTGATGTGATGATCAATTGGTCTTACCTCTTTTTCACATCAACTTCTATTGGAAATAATAGGTACTGACAGGGGGGTGAATTGGTACTAATAAATTTTTTGAAACTCTTCCTGATTCCTTTAAACAACAATGAAATAATCTTCCATAACATTAAACATATAACTAAACTAATAAAGTAAAAATGTAATAGCTTCAATGAAATCACATTCACACACATAATAATTCAATTTTGATATCACAGAAACCCTTGGTTAGAGGGAAAAACTGTAGTGGGGATGACACCCACAACTCATCACTACAGTAGAGAATTTTGCTCGGTAAGAGGTACAAATGTCACTTTCTAGGTGACTCACCCTCTTAGGAGTGGCTAATACATTGTTAGATGTATCTAGAAGTCTAATTACAAACTACCCTATTAAAGGATTTTATCCCACTATTACAATGTTCACTCTGTTAAGGGATTTACAATAAAGTTGTATCAAAGACTACCTTGTTAGAGAATTTTAGAACTTGCTGAAAACTGTTAAGAATACAAGAATAAATGACCTGTTGTTTTTTCACTTTGTTATGCTAATCAAATACTTTATGCTATGTCACTAATCTATCTTTGCTTCTGTAGCATCTCTGTGTACCGCTCTGTAATCACACCTTCAACAACTTCAACTTCAACTTTTTTTTTCTCTACTATCTTCAACTCCCTTCAACTCTACTCTTCTTATACAATGTCCACCACCAGATGAAAAAACATTTTTGGGTTTTCAATCTATCCAAATGTGTTACAACAATCTTAATACATTCATAGAAAACATAAATCTTTCACTACGTCGGCTTGATAGACATCTATGTTGTCATTTCCAATTTCTAATATTCTTTTATTCCTATTTGTTAAATATACATTGGAATCATAATCAAATTCATGCACAAATTCCAATAAATTGCTTCAATAATCTCCTCGAACTTTGTACTACATTTTACCTTTTGTCCAATTTCAGTGAATCTACTGCTAACATGACTAATTTGATCAAATAAGTAAAACTATGTATTATCCTCTGTCTTTTACTTGTTTATCTTACAGACTGGTTAATAGTTCACCTATTTACCTGTTTACCTATACACTGATAGTCTTTCCTTTTCACCGATAGAAGACCTTTTCCTTCTTACTGCTTGGCTTCACCTGTTGACTTGTCTTGTTTGTCGATAAGGCTTTACCTATTCCTTTTACTTGTCTTTCGCTTAGCAATAGTGTAGTTCACCAGCTGCCTTTCCCTATATTGATTATTACTCTGTTTATTGTTGGATATCTCTATTTACAGGTTATTGTAACTTCACATATTTGGCACAAATACTAATCATCATCAATCCATCATTATGAATTTGTAGCCAACATTCTCCCCCTTTGGCATTGTTGCCAAAAAGGGGGAGTAGTAAGTGTAATGAGAATTAATAAGTTTGAGTATAACAAAAGGGGGAGTAAGTGATAAGATTAGATATGTATAGTTGTATAAAACCGAAGGAGGGAGAACAGATATAGAGGGAGTAAGTGTTACTAAAATCAAATCTAGAAATTTTGAAGTTTTTGTCATCAATATTTTGTTTTTTTGTAGAAAATAACATTCAAATAAAATCATTCAAAATTATTTAATAACTTTATTTTAAATGCTAATTATCCTTTTTGTAGGTGCATTCACTTGTGCCCAATTAGTCAATTAACTAACAAATTATTATAATAGCCATTGGTTCAAACTAATTATAATATCTATTTTTAACAAAAGAATATTTAAGAAATATTGATATCTTTTATGACATGCACAATATGGATATGTATTTAAAATGTTTATTTCTTATTATTTAGATCAAGTTATAATATTCCAAAAATTAATAATTTATGAAATTTACATAATTTATTGAATAAATAAGATTATTTCAATCTTTTTTACTATGACAAATAATATAGATGAATAATTTTCTAAGAATTCATGATTATTATCTTGACATAAAACAAAACAATAATTAAAAGAAGTTAGTTTTAGTTTTTTTTTTCTAATTAGAAATCTATCACAATTGTTAAACTCTAATTATTATTTTTAAAAATAAATATAATCTCTATACATCCATTGGCTTGAAAATGCATTTCAAGACAACACAAAGAAATATTATTAACAAAAATGGTATATATGGTATATTTTTTAAATGGAGACTTTTATCCATCATTTGTGGGTTAGATTCCATATTATAATTAATATACAAGTGACATGTATCTAGCTTAAAAGTTGACATTTTCCTAAATGTAATCTAATTCAATCTACACACATCCACACAAATCAACTTTAATTATTTTACTATTAACATACCTAATTTTTTAAAATTTTAAAATTAAAATTATATTTCATATTATAATTATAGGTTCTAAACTAAAAGACAAGTATTACCACTATGTGGCACTTGTTTAATAAAGAAACCAAACTCCATAATATAACATAATTTAGTACATATTCACGTCTTATAAAAACAACTTAGTTTTTTCATTTATGAATGTCAAATGTGTCATGAAACTTCTTTAAGGAACATAAGTATATAAAATTGAAATTGATAAAGATAATTACTTGAACATGATTCTAAATATATATAAAAATTAATATATTATATATTTATATGGTAATATATAATTCTAATAATATAATAAAAATTATGAATACCATAACAAGGTGCAATGGTTAGCCTCATTATTATGCTGACAATAAGCTTAAGGTAGCTATGCAACATTATGATCTTTGGACTGGTCATGCATTAGTGGGGGGCCTGTTCTCGTAGACTCAATTGTTGCAGAAACATGAGGTTCTGGTCACATATGAAGCACTCAAAAGATCGATTGACAAACAGAGCCCTTCTCACATGAAGTCAACATTGCAAGCTACGACTCAGGCTCTTGGGTTCCAAATGGAAGAGAGAGTTAAAAAAATAGGGTATGCCTTGCTGGACTTACTAGGGTTCCCAAATGCACCAAACATTCTGCGTCCTCCTCAAATGCCATCAAATCGGCTGGTTTGTGCCTCATGTGTGGAGTGGAATGCTTGGCAGGAAAAAAGATCATCCTCAAGTTCTCCTTCTCTATAAAATTCTCAGCTGGACCAAGATCACGGGGTCTTGGACTCACATAGTCACCTTCACATTAATGTTGCTTTTGGGTCGGGATGGTCCCCAACTAAGAAATTAGATCAATGGAGTGGTTGGGACAATGTTACTCCATTAGAGCGTAAAACAAGTTGGTGTTTAGATGTCGAGTCGGGTTGGAACTCATCTACACATGTCGAGCCTGGCAGTGGTTGGGAGATAGATGCATCAGTCAAAACCCACACAAAATAGGGCCCCCATGATTGTGCCAAGATGGAAGAATGAAAGGTCGAAATAACATACATAGATTAGATCTTTTTGAATTTTGTTTAGATAGCGTAGTTATATATTTGGAGGTAGTGTATACTCCATAATGTAAATTGGTTGATTTTTGCATCCTCGAATTGGATGGTTGTATATAAAACATCGATGAAATAATTTTGTATTGAGCGACGATTCAAGTTTTCTTACTGGTTCTTTCTTGGTTGAGCTTTTGTATTAGGTTTTTATATTAATATATATTATAGTGGTTCGCCCACTTTTGCCAAAAAAAATAAAAATAAATTGAAGGGCGAGGATAAAATTTTGAGTAATATTAATATAGTGTACGAGGACAATTAACTGTACTCTTACAAGATACATTAATCTTTTGTTTGATACACTACAAGAGATGTTGATCAATATGCAGGTTAGATTCTTGAAATTGACTCATTCTAGTTGATTCTTTAATGGGGCATAGTAGGTTTATACAAAAGAGAAATTTTTAACAATATATTTAATACTTTAAGAACAATTTAAGTGCGTAAGATGATGTCTTCATATTGTTGAGGCAAGTACAGGTGATGTTATTGATCAATATGCATACTAGATTCTTAAAATTGACTTGTTGTAGTAAATTCTCTCATGGGGTAGAGTAGATTTCCATACAAGAGGAATTTATAACAATAGAATTAATGCTTTGAGAATAATTGAGGTGTATAGGTGGGAATTACATCAGATTAATTATGTCTCATGCTAGCAATTTTATCATTATTGGAAAAGATGATTTTATATTTCAAGTTTGACATGGAAAGTTGTTTCTATTAAATAATTCTCATGGACCTCATATTTTTGGTAGAAATGTCACTTGAAATCCTTATATTTAATCATTAATATATTTATATAAACAATAATATAAACATTTAAAAATCATAAGATCCTACCTCCAATTATGTGTAAAATTGATTATGCAAAGCCATTGACCGGTTGTGAAAAATAAGATCCACTACAGAAAAGGGATGCATATCCATGTAACCTCTACAAATTCGAGAGCTTTTTATAGATCCAATGAAGACCTAATGTGTAAAAGAAGCCGTTGTGTAGAATCTCATATCTAAAAAACCATTTTTTATCATACATTTCTATGACTTCGTAAACACCATCATCACCATTTCCATAGGCTACCTCAAATAATTTAGATGCCAAAAATACATTCACTTTCAATTGAGATGAAAGGGGAACCATGCTGAAATAGCCATATTTGATGAAAATCTAAATGTGGAATAACTAAGTCTGAAACAAAATCTATTTTTCACCATCATTCTCAGCTTTACTTAATACAAAATCATTATCTGCTACAACAATTTTTTTTATCATTTTTTGTTACTGATAGCTCAACAATCTCATCGTTCAGTAGAGAGAAATTACCAACATGACAAGGGAAAACTTCTTGTTCATAACAAGATGAATCATTAGATGTGACAATCAATTGGTCTTCCCTCTTTTTCACATCAACTTCTGTTGGAAACAATAGGTACTGAGAGGGGGGTGAATCAATACTTATAAATTTTTTGAAACTCTTTCTGATTCCTTTAAACAACAATGAAATAATCTTTCATAACATTAAACATATAACTATAATAGTAAAGTAAAAATGTAATAGCTCCAATGAATTAACATTCACACACATAACACTTCAATTTTGGTATCACAAAAACCCTTGGTTAGAGGGAAAAACTGCGGTGGGGATGACACCCACAACTCATCACTACAGTAGAGAATTTTGCCCGGTTAAGAGGTATAAATGTCACTTTCTAGGTGACTCACCCTCTTAGGAGTGGCTAATACATTGTTAGATGTATCTAGAAGTCTTATTACAAACTACCCTATTAAAGGATTTCATCCCACTATTATAGTGTTCACTCTATTAAGGGATTTACAATAAAGTTGTATCAAAGACTACCTTGTTAGAGGATTTTAGAACTCGCTGAAAACTGTTAAGAATACAACAAGAATAAATGACCTGTTGTTTTTGCACTCTGTTATGCTGATCAAATACTTTATGCTATGTCACTAATCTATCTTTGCTTCTATAGCATCTCTGTATACTGCTCTGTAATCACACATTCAACAACTTCAACTTTAATTTTTTTTTTTCTCTACTATCTTCAACTCCCTTCAACTCTATTCTTCTTATACAATGTCCATCGCCAAATGAAAAAACATTTTAGGGTTTTCAGTCTATCCAAATGTGTTACTACAATCCTAATACATTCATAGAAAACATAAATCTTTCACCGCGTCGGCTTGATAGACATCTATGTTGTCATTTCCAATGTCTAATATTCCTTTATTCCTATTTGTTAAATATACATTGGAATCATAATCAAATTCATGCACAAATTCCAATAAATTGCTTCAATCATCTCCTCGGAGTTTGTACTATGTTTTACCTTTTGTCCAATTTCAGTGAATCTACTGCTAACATGACTAATTTGATCAAATAAGTAAAATAGTGTATTATCCTCTATCTTTTACCCGTTTATCTTACTGACTGGTTAATAGTTCACCTATTTACCTATTTACCTATACACCAATAGTCCTTTCTGTTCATTGATAGAAGACCTTTTCCTTCTTACTGCTTGGCTTCACTTGTTGACTTGTCCTGTTTGTCGATAAGGCTTTACCTGTTCCTTTTACCCATCTTTCGCTTAGCAATAGTGTAGTTCACTAGTTGCCTTTCCCTGTACTGATTATTAATTTCTTTATTGTTGGATATCTTTGTTTACAGGTTATTGTAACTTCACATATTTGGCACAAATACTAATCATCATCAATGCATCATTATGACTTTCTAGCCAACATTCTCCCCCTTTGACATTGTTGCCAAAAAGGGGTAGTAAGTGTAATGAGAATTAATAAGTCTGAGTATAACAAAAGGGGGAGTAAGTGATAAGATTAGATATGTATAGTTGTATAAAACCGAAGGAGAACCAATATAGAGGGAGTAAGTGTTACTTACTCAAATCAAATTTAGAAATTTTGAAGTTTTTGCCATCAATATTTTGTTTTTTTGTAGAAAATAACATTCAAATAAAATCATTCAAAATTATTTAATAACTTTATTTTAAATGCTAATTATCCTTTTTGTAGGTGCATTCACTTGTGCCCAATTAGTCAATTAACTAACAAATTATTATAATAGCCATTGGTTCAAACTAATTATAATATCTATTTTTAACAGAAGAATATTTAAGAAATATTGATATCTTTTATGTCATGCACAATATGGATATGTATTTAAAATGTTTATTTCTTATTATTTAGATCAAGTTATAATATTCCAAAAATTAATAATTTATGAAATTTACATAATTGATTGAATAAATAAGATTATTTGAATCTTTTTTACTATGACAAATAATATAGATGAACAATTTTCTAAGAATTCATGATTATTATCTTGACATAAAATAAAACAATAATTAAAAGAAGTTAGTTTTAGCATTTTTTTTTCTAATTAGAAAAGTAATAGAAATCTATCACAATTGTTAAACTCTAATTATTATTTTTAAAAATAAATATAATCTCTATACATCCATTGGCTCGAAAATGCATTTCAAGACAACACAAAGAAATATTATTAACAAAAATGGTATATATGATATATTTTTTAAATGGAGACTTTTATCCATCATTTGTGGGTTAGATTCCATATTATAATTAATATACAAGTGACATGTATCTACCTCAAAAGTTGACATTTTCCTAAATGTAATCTAATTCAATCTACACACATCCACACAAATCAACTTTAATTATTTTACTATTAACATACCTAATTTTTAAAATTTTTAAAATTTTTAAAATTATAATTATATTTCATATTATAATTATAGGTTCTAAACTAAAAGACAAGTACTACCACTATGTGACACTTGTTTAATAAAGAAACCAAACTCCATAATATAACATAATTTAGTACATATTCACCTCTTATAAAAACAACTAAATTTTTTCATTTATGAATGTCAAATGTGTCATGAAACTTCTTTAAGGAACATAACTATATAAAATTGAAATTGATAAAGATAATTACTTGAACAGGATTCTAAATATATATAAAAATTAATATATTGTATATTTATATGGTAATATATGATTCTAATAATATAATAAAAATTATGAATAACATAACAAGGTGCAATGGTTAGCCCCATTATTATGCTGGCAATAAGCTTAAGGTAGCTATGTAGTATTATGATCTTTGGGTTGGTCATGCATTAGTGGGGGGCCAGTTCTCACGTACTCAACTGTTGCAGAAATATGAGGTTCTGGAAACATATGACGTGCTCAAAAGATCTATTAACAAACAAAGGCCTTCTCACATGAAGTCATCATTGCAAGCTACGACTCAGGCTCTTGGGTTCCAACTGGAAGAGAGAGTTAAAAAAATAGGGTATGCCCTGCTGGACTTACTAGGGTTCCCAAATGCACCAAACATTCTGCGTCCTCCTCGAATGCCATCAAATCGGTCAGTTTCTGCCTTGTGTGTGGAGTGGAATACTTGGAAGGAAAAAAGATCATCCTCAAGTTCTCCTTTGCAAAATTCTTAGCTGGACTGAGATCACGGGGTCTTGGACTCACATAGTCACCTTCACATTAATGTTGCTTCTGGGTCGGGATGGTCCCCAACTAAGAAATTAAATCAATGGAGTGGTTGGGACAATGTTACTCCATTAGAGTGTAAAACAAGGTGGTGTTCAGATGTCGAGTTGGGTTGGAACTCATCTACACATGTCGAGCTTGGCAGTGGTTGGGAGATAGATGCATCAGTCAAAACCCACACAAAACAGGGCCCCCAGGATTGTGACAAGATGGAAGAATTAAAGGTTGAATTAACATACATAGAATAGATCTTTTTGAATTTTGTTTAGATAGTGTAGTAATATATTTGGAGGTAGTGTATACTCCATCATGTAAATTGGTTGATTTTTGCATCCTCGAATTGGATGATTGTATATAAAACATTGATGAAACAATTTTGTATTGAGCGACGATTCCAGGTTTTCTTATTGGTTCTTTCCCGGTTGAGCTTTTGAATTAGGTTTTTATATTAATATATATTATAGTGGTTTGCCCACTTTTGCCAAAAAAAAAATAAAAATAAATTGAAGGACGAGGACAAAATTTTGAGTAATGTTAATCTAATGTATGAGGACAATTAACTGTACTCTTACGAGACACATTAATCTTTTGTCTGATACACTACAAGAGATGTTGATCAATATGCATGTTAGATTCTTGAAATTGACTCGTTCTAGTTGATTCTTTAATGGGGCATAATAGGTTTATACATAAGAGAAATTTTTAACAATATATTTAATACTTTAAGAACAATTTAAGTGCGTAAGATGATGTCTTCATATTGTTGAGGCAAGTACAGGTGATGTTATTGATCAATATGCATACTAGATTCTTAAAATTGACTTGTTGTAGTAAATTCTCTCATGGGGTAGAGTAGATTTCCATACAAGAGGAATTTATAACAATAGAATTAATGCTTTGAGAATAATTGAGGTGTATAGGTGGGAATTACATCAGATTAATTATGTCTCATGCTAGCAATTTTATCATTATTGGAAAAGATGATTTTATATTTCAAGTTTGACATGGAAAGTTGTTTCTATTAAATAATTCTCATGGACCTCATATTTTTGGTAGAAATGTCATTTGAAATCCTTATATTTAATCGTTAATATATATATATATATATATATAAACAATAATATAAACATTTAAAAATCATATTGAAAAAAAAATTATATATAAAATTTTATAAATTAAATTTTCTCATCTTCTGTTCACAATAAATTACACTTACTAACATATTAACTTTAAACTATAATTTAACATTGAGTTCATAATTTTATTAATACCATTCCTCACTATTTTTTAACTTAATTAATTGCACATACCCAAATCAATATTCCACTTGAATATTGCTAGTTATGAAACAAATGAACACATTATTATTTTTAAATAAATAAATTTAGATAAATTCAATAATAAACTTCATTATTAAAAAACTCTACAACCTTATTTGGCCACGATATTTTAGAATTTACTAGGTTTTAATTTTCCTGAAGCCCAACAATTAAATGATGTGAAAAAGTTCTTTAATTCACTATAGTCTACCCATCAATTTGACATAAACTTACTTCCATTATTGTCATTGTTAACTTTCTATGTTGGCTATTTAAGAATTGTCACACTCGTGTGGTTCCCATTATGATGGAAGCAACTTGGACTACAATTCCATCTTTTGCCCACATTCATAATTGATGGAAAATGAGTCACTTTATAGATAATTTGGGTGTTTCAATTTTGCTAGTATGCATTAACACTACTATTTTGTAATTAGTTAAATTTATATCAATTCAATTGTTAGGACAACTTGTTTAACACCATTGTCAAAGTTGTGTTCACTCTTTTGTATTTTGAAAGAGGAAAACATTAACTTAACATTGAAGTAAAGAATGTGCAATATTTTTTTAGATTTTATTTTATTCTTACATTATAACAACAATGGCTTCAATTAATCATATAGATAGTACAATTAATGTGACTTGCCATTGTTAATGTCTTTCTAGAACAAATTCATTTGAAAGGAAAAATACAAACATTGTAACCATCCAAGATAGATCATATTAGAAGTTGCAAATCTAAGAAAATTTCCTTATGCATCGACATGATAGAAAAAAAATAGAATAGCTATTGTGTCCCATTAAATCAAGAGAGATGCATTATCCAATTACATTAACTTGAGTGACAAAGGTTATTCAAATTAAATGTCTTACATGCTTTTTTCCTTGTTGAGCACGATTAACAATCATTAGAGTGTCATTTTCTCTAACAAAATCAAACTATGGGGAACACTATGAATGATTATCTCATGACTCTTGCAAAGTAAATACATATATTAATTATCTCATGACTCTTAAAATAATCATGTTTTTACCATTCTTATATACCACATATTAATCTGTCAACATCTATCATAAACAACATTCATACCTATCAATATTAATCCTTTAATATTCTACCACTTGCAAGAGGTTTCTTTTAACATTTGACAAGAACAAAAGATGCAATGTAGTCCTTGTATCCTTTATATATCACCTCCCATTGAAAATATATTTATATTTTATCACCTTGATAATTTATCACATAAAGATTTCATTAAGAAATTGTAATGGAGTTCTTTGGTTGCCACAATCAACATATTTATTGGCATTGACTGCATCCTGCCATTTATCATAAACCCCTAATTGGAATCAGATTTTGTTTGCTTTGAAAAAAAGCAATCTGAACCAATACATACTCCTCTTATTGGAATCAGATTTTATTTGCTTGGAAATAGGATAAACTGAACCACTACATTCTCCCCTGATTGGAATCAGATTTTGTTTGCTTGGAAATTAAGTAATTTGAACCTCTACATATTTCCCTAAATTTTAATAAACACTAAGTTTGAATACTATTTCAATTTCCATTCTCTATGTGTACATTATTTGAAAAGTTTGTGATGAGCTAAAGACAATAGCTAACTTTTGCACAATTTTTGGTAGTTTGAACATGTTAGATGACTTTCTTTAGCTCCAAGGAAAGTTATGTTTTGTTTTATGCAATATTCTTTACATTTTGGGGGGTATCTGTGTCTCTTAAAAGTATTTAGTGATTAGATTTGGAATGCTACTTTTTTTTGTCAGAAGTACAATGCAAAACATAATTAGTATATGTTAAAACTTAAGGCATGTCTTTGCACTGAGAAGCTTATAAATTGTAAATATGTTGTTATAGTAAAAGTACATTACAAATTAAGGAAATTATATGGATCAAAAGCAGAGTTAGAGAAAGCCTCGAAGGAAAGCTCACTGTAACTGTATCTTTTCTAATGGTCTTATCTCTACAAGTTACAACCACAACAGAAATACAATGAACCCTATAGAAGTTTCTTTTTGTTTTTATTTTAAAACCCGTGTAAATTTTTTTTCATGTTTCCACTAACTATATTTTTTTTTCCACGCATTTGTGTCACAACCCATTTGCCCAGTCAAGATTAAGTTCCTTAAATTTAGGATTAACTGATTGTTTAGTTATTTAATTGGGAGTCACACGAGAGTTAAGAACATGTGGGGCGATTCTAAAATCACACAAGGAGAATACAGAAAAGGGGAGTCTTTCTCTTGTTCCTCTCCCATTTCACGCCAGTGAGAAGAGGAAGGAGGAAGTTTAAGATAAAATTGATGACAATGCATCAGAAAGGAGTAGTTAGGGGGCTCGATTAGCATGTCAGGAAGGATTCTCTGATGATAAGTCTATTTTGCACCAGATTTAAGGGAGAAGGTAAGGCACACAACAAGGGAAGGATGGAAACAATGCACAATGTTAGGGGTTAAAAAGGAGGATGACAGTTGAAAGAGGGATCAAACACAAAGCAAATAGTAGTATAGAAGTTTAATATATGTTGGAAGCTGGAGGAAAAAAAGGTTTTGATTTGTTTGAAAGAAATATTTCAGAAAGTTGGAAAAAGTTTGGCAAAGGGTGAGCCCATTTTTGCAGTGCCAATTCTGATCTCAGACATTTTATTTTCATCATACCAAAGCTATGAACACCTTATATGCTACCATGGTAGAAGGTATTTAATTTATAGATTTTTTTTTCAACTATAATAGTATCAAAGTATACATCATTAAATAATTTCCTGATGAATTATAACAGTTTGAATTCTCGGTATTTATTTTGTCGAGATTCAAACCCTAATTTTTGGCTCAAACGATTAAAAATTTTAGGTGTTTGAACTTTGGAAGAGTGAAATCCTAATTTTCATATTTATGAATCGAAAACCCTAGCCATAATTGCTCTTGGAAAATGTGAAATCTTGACATTCATATATCTAGATCGAAAAGTCTAGTGGTAATTGTGATTTAGAAAAGTAAATTTGTAATATTCATATTTCTAGATAAAAAATATGAACTGTTCCTGATACAAACTTTGGGTCCTCTGTAAATAGAGACTTAGATAAGTTATTATTTTCTTAAAGAAATAAAGCTATCACTGTTTCGTCAGAACCAACCTTATGAATCATATTTCTTCTCAAAAACTATTAGGGGTGAACAACTTGGTTTTCTTTTAAATTATAAAACTTGTTCTTTGCATTTGTATAATACTGATAAATGTGTGTGTGAATTTTGTACCTGATCTGTAGACACAAAACTTCAGTAAAACATTAGAGGTTAGCTATAATCAAAATCGTGCAAAATTGAAATCTAACCTAACCAAGTGATTTACTGCCTTCTAATAGGTGCGAGATTGATGTTCTCAGATTGCTATCGAGACTAGTGACCTAGATGACACCTAAATGAAGGATTTGAATGCAATTGATCTAGATATGAAATATGAATGCAATTAATCTATATTTTTTGGATTTTCTATGCAATGAAAGGAAAACTTGATATGGAATCTACGCTAATATGGAAATTGATATGCTAAAATGATCTAACAATGATATGAAAAAGAATCTAAATGAATGTAAAAAAAACAAATTGATCTCACAATAGCCTTGATTCACAATAAGCTTTGATTCTCCAAATTCCAATTCTTCAAAATAGTTGTGCAATTCGTAGATGACTTTGGCAAAGTAAGCTTGCAAAATTATGAGATTCTATGGATGCAAATTTGAGAGATGAGCTGAAGCCTTAATTTATAGAAATCCAGGGCTTTGGAGGTGCACGGAAAAAAAAACCATAAATCACTCAAATAACTCAAGTTGATTTTTGAGTTATTTTTAAATAAAGAATAATTAACTCACAAAAACATGCAAAAGCAAAGTTTAACTCAAAATAGAGTTTAGCTTTAATTGATAATTGATAGTTGTCTGCTTTTATGATTGTGCATGTTTTATTTATGAATTAATTTAATAATAAAGTGATTTATTTCCAACTTAACTGCTTTTAAAAATAAAGCAATTGATTTATGGGTTAATCAATCATTTAATCAAACTTTTATTAAAAACTATATTATTAAATAATGACAACTTTCATTAATTAATTAAATAAGAATTTAATCAATTAATGATAGGAATTTTGATTTATTGTCAAAATTAAATAATAATAATTGGGAATAAATATAATTAAATTCAATTAAATAATTAAGTGGCAGTATTAAATCTAATTAATTAAATATGCAAAATATTCAATTAATCAAATTTTAGGATAAATTAGATTTATCACCAAATAATTATTAAATTAAAGATAATTATGATAATTAGGAATATTACTAGGAATATTCCCTGATGCAGAATTTGAGATAATCAATTAGGATTCGATGATGTTCAGATGTGCCTTAGGTTAGGACTTTGATGTCAATTTCGTTCGATATGTTGATATAGAAGATTAATGAACTTATAGCCCATTTTTGGGGTATTACATTTTGCCCCTCTTTGAATTGCTGTGCAAACTGTAGTGGTTCAAAGACAGTCTGTGTTTGATAGAGATATGAAATTGATTCGAAATTGATAATTGATATGAGACAGAAGCTGATTGATATTGATTTGATATGAAGATAATAGGTCCTGAATGACCAAAGATAATGTTAACTATAGCAACGATGAACCGATGATTGCGAAAAAAAGTGTCAAAACACCCGATTCTGAACCTTAGGATTGCAAAGAAGTGAGTGACCGGTTCTAGACTCAATTGTCTTAGCAGAACTAGCAGGTATCACATCTGAACCCTTCAGTTGCCGAAGAACCAAGGAAAGAACACTATGATCCGATGGTTGCAAAAACTGATATAGTTTACAAGATTAGGAGAATACTAGACTGATATGGATCTTGATGAATCTGATATGCCCCAAGTGATGATAGATTTTCCCCGAGTGATGAGGTCTTTTGATGAATCAGTAACTAGATGTGATTGTTGTCTTGATTACTGAGGAAAGATATGATATCAATAAAGATATGATTTCAAATTAGATTATAGACTTTGAATGATGTGTAATACCATGCCCCCTTCAGGATTAAAATTGAAATCTGACAAGAAAAGTCAATGTTAAATGGTTTAGAAGCATGTTAATTGATTTGAAAAGTGGTTATACATGTCCGGGAATGCGTTTTGCATCGTTTGGAGGTCTTGGAGACCAAGTAGACTAGGTTTGACCATGAGTTGACCATAGTTAAAAGTTTGAAATTTTGATATTTTGATGTAAGATAATCAGTTAAGTTGAATTCTGGATTTCTGTGATGAATGAAGGTCAATTATGCAAGTAGTTGACAATATGAATGATCTTAGATTTTGATTTTGATCCCGAAAAAAAGGATTCTACTTGTTGTTTCATTGGAGGAACCTTCGTGTGAGATTCAGCTCTTGTTAGATTTGAAGATGTGAGTGGAGAATTGTTTAAGCATTGAAGTTTGTTTAGCCATTGTGAGATCATGCAACATGCAAAATGCAAAGAGACATGCAAAATGAAATGCAACCTAAGACCTAGGACCTAGTCACTGATCATGTGTCGATTTGTTATCATCATTGAACTTTTAGGTAACCATATAAATCAATACAATGCCCACTAGCTATGAAACCATAGACATATGAATATCAATTTGTATGCGCAAGAATCAATACAACACCCACTGGTCAACAACCATGGATATATGAATATTGATTTTATTTTCGGAATGTCGGATTAGATATAAGCATCAAGGCATAAATGCCAAGATGACCTGAATATCATGTCCATTTTGATATAGCAATTTGTATAAGCATCAAAATAGTCAAGAGATCATTCTAAATCTAGTGTGAATTACCCGTAGTGACCCTTTATCATTCACATCCTTAGTTAAGATCGCGTTTCACAGTAGGAGAAAGAACTTACTCAAAAAGACAATAGTGAGATCAAACTTCCTTGAATTTTCTAGGTATCAATGGTCGAGGTACGCATGGCCATCCAATTTGAGATAGAGGCTCTTACAGTCGGACACCATTTCAATCCATAATTTCCAAAGACGTTAGATTTTCACATACAAGCAGAAGACAAAGAAAAGATTTTGCCCCTAGTCATCACTCTCTAAATCCTATAAAGGACATCATTGAAGAGCTCAAAGGGACACAATATGCAAAAATCTCAATGCGAATCAGTAAGCATACAAGGAGATAAAAGCATGAAAAGCACAAATTGTTTTCAGTTTGTGTTTGATTGTTGTTGTTGATGCAAAATCCTTTCTGGAGACAAGACAAACTTGACTGACTCAAATGAAGCTTCAAAGGACTTTGACTGGATATGATACGTCTAAGATACATTGGAGGCCATAGGATATGACATTGATTGCCCCAAGTATGAACATTGATAGGATACAGACGCTTGAGCTGATTGGTGTACAAACCAACTTATTGAAAACTGGAAATGTAGAAACAAACCGGGAGATATGTACAAACTAAAGCAAAACTGAAAGCTGGGAAAGACCAAGATTGTATTGATAGATGAAGCATTTTGAAACAAGTGGCACCCATTTGCTGAGTTTTCACCATCTTGGCAGAGATTCTATTTTTGCTACCAAGGCACCTGTTTCCAGGTTTTCACAAAGGCACTTTTTCTTTTTTTCTCATTTTTTTGTATTTTTCATTTTTCAATTTTTTTGAATTTTTGATATTTTCTAATTTTTTTTGTGAATCATCAAGGCGCCTATTGCTAGGTTTTCACCAAGATGTTCATTTTTTCAGGACATTTTTCAATTTTAAAGATTTTTTCAGGACATTTTACCATAGACTGAATGCCTTAGGCGTAGAATTTCTTCAAATAGAGAATGTTGATTGGTTCTCAGAGCTATTCTCCTTTAGTCATTGAGAGTTGATAGGCACCAGAGCCAAAAGTAGCAGTGATTACAAAGGGACCCAGCCAGTTGGGTTCAAACTTCCCCCTTGCGTTCTCGATGGGATTGATTTTTAGAATTTTCTCTCAAGACTAGATCACCAACTGGAAATTCTCTGTGTCTGACTTTCTTATTGTAGCCTCTAGACATTCTCTTTTGATATACTCTGAGATGATCATATGCTGCTTGTTTGTACTCATCTAGTAGTTCAAGTTCTTGCAACCTAGACACTCTGTAGTCATCATCAGTTACTAGACCATGCATTTTGATTCTTAGTGATGAGATTTTGACCTCAATAGGTAGTACCACTTCAGACCCATAAACTAAAGCGAAAGGTGTAGCCCCAGTAGGTGTTCTGATACTTGTTCTAACACTGGTTCTGATACTGGTTCTGATACTTGTTCTGATACTTATTTTGATACTGGTTTTGATACTTGTTCTAATACTAGTTCTGATACTGGTTCTGATACTTGTTCTGATATTGGTTCTGATACTGGTTCTGATACTTGTTTTGATACCTGGTATACTTGATAGCATCTTTTTCCATGGAAAACTCCCAATCAAGATGATATCATGCAGTCCCAATGTTTAGCAAGGTGGAGAACAAGAGGGATGAGCAAGCTGGTGGAAGAGATGGAAGACAAGAGAATGAAGGGAAGAAATCCTCAAGGGAAAACTCCTTAAGAGTATCCAAGCTAGGGAAAAATTGTCATGTAAAGTGTATTGGGACAAGTAATGAAAGGCTAGCATAGGATAAGTCACAAAAGCGTAATGCCAAAGAAGGAAAGGATGTAGTCCAAAAGAGTAGACATGTCAAGAGGCTTCATAGCACTGTGTTTTACTCTTTCTTTTTTTTTTAATTAGATCAAGACCAAAGGGGAAAAGGATAGCGATAGGCGAAAATGAATGGAGGAAGATAAATATGAAGGCTAAACAAGAAAGGAATGAAAGCAAGATCATCGTAAGATAGCTCACAAGATAGTCAAATGTTCATGTATAGATCAACATTGTCAAGATCAAAGAGAGAAGATGAAATGGATGAAATATGTAGAAGAACTACACATGATGTCTGATTGCCAAGTTTTCATCACGGTACTTATCCAAGGTGCCACAAGAGAGTGGTTTTCACCATAGGATGAATTTATTTCTCTTTACTTTTGCTACCAAGGTGCCTATTTCCAAGTTTTCACCAAGGCACATTTTCATTTTTTTAAAATTTTTTTTCTTTTCTTTTTCTTTTTCAATTTTTGGAAGAAGGCAAGGTTTTTAGATAATGCTCCTTGAAAGGATAAACCATGATATGCCAAGGATTCAAAATGATACGCTCAAAGATGCTGATAGGGAAAGGGAGATGGAAGAGAAAAATGGAGGATAAGGTTTTATGTAAAGTGAGTGAGGTTGGAAGATAGGAGGAATAGGCAAATGAGGAAAAATGATAGAAGGTAGAAGGATAATGAATGGAAAGATTGTGAAAGGGTAGATGGAAAGGAAGGAAAGATCAACATCAACACACACCTTGAAGGGTGGGGAGAGGGTGGAGGAAATGTGAATGAAGGAATACGTGAAGAAATATGGTGAATGGATAGCAAAGGTTGTGGTTTAGGCACATGGAATGGAAGAATATTTTTGGAAGAAGATGAAGTGGAAGCCTTTGGAAGCTTGAATGTCAACTTCACTTTTTGTTCAGCACCAGACTCTTTCAAGAGAGACTTTGGAATCCATATAGCCGTAGGATTTTCATTTCCTTTTTATGATCTAGAGAGAATATCTTCAATGATGGATTTTGGAACCCATACTTGTCTTGTAGTTTTTTTCTTAGATATCTCTTTTGACTTTATGTTTCCATGTCTATTAGAGGAGACATGGTGATCTTCTTTTTTTGATAGATTCTTGTATTGCTTCTTTTTCTTGTATTGAACATTCAAGTTACTTCCAAAGGACTTGGGACTTGTGGAAGAAGGAGGATATGACTAGTTTAGATGGGTGGATGGATGAAAAGGATTCAAGGGTATGCATCTATGTTGATCTTGAGAAAAGATGGGAGATGGAGGGATGTAAGGACCCAAGATGGATGGAAAATTAGAAGAGTTATGAGGGGAAAGTGAAGGGACATAAGGACCCAAGATGGAAGGTAGATGTGAAGCTCTTAGTATTGATGGAGGAGGTCCAATGATGGACATGGAAAATGCAAAAGGATAATCAATAAGTTCATCAGCATTTATATGACAACCAAGGATATCAGCATCTTTAGAGTGAGCATTAGAATTTTCAATAGAATCATGGACATCTTGAATAGGAGCATCTTCTTTGATATGATTGTTCAAATCTTGCAAAGACTTAGGAAGAGTAGAAAGTGGTAGTGAACATGGAGTGGTAGAATAAGAAGATGGAAGACTTTGATCTTGAAAAGGATCTTTGGATAGCATAAGCGCATAATTTTTCTCTTGATTTTCAATAGGCTTAACATTGGAAGGAACAACACCATTTTTAACAACCTTAATGGAAGTATCATCTTTGGAAAGCGCAAGTGTAGTAAGGTTATTTTGATTGTCAATAAGCTCAATGGTGTAAGTAGTAACTTGATCTTGCTTAGGAGAAGACTTAAGACATGGTGGATTTCTTGAAAAAGGGTGTGCATGATCAAAAGAACCCTGAAGTGAATAAGAGACATTGTGAAAAGGAGTGGATGACATGGAGGGTTCTTGATCTTGATCTTTCTTTATGTTCTTTTCTTTATCATTTATGAAGTCCTCTTGACATGGAGCCACTTCTAAGGACAAGGAAGCATGTTGGGATCATATGGATGACTTTGGAAGAGATGGTGGAGGACTAGCTGAAGTAGGGATTATAGCATATGAAGGCTTAGGCTCTTTAGGTTTATCATTATTAAAAGTATTTGCAGCCAAGTGAAGGTTAGCTTGAGTTTCTTTAAGAGGTAGCCCTGAAGGATAACTATAGGGAACCGCATGAAAAGTATCAGGGCTTGTGTCAGATGAAGGTTCTGTGAAAGATTTGAAAGGCTCAGAAGCTTTAGAAAATGTACGGGTATTGGAGGAAGTAGGGGATGGAAGGGAACCATCACAAGACAAAGGTTCAACATTAACATGATCTTGCTTGAGAGTGTAATCTTTATTTTCAACCTGAGAGTTCTTAGAGGAGAGATCCTTATAGTATTGACATTTCAAATCAGCATGGTACATTTTATATTCCTCAATAGAAGTAGATGTATCATCTAGATATTGTCCACAAAAGCCATCAAAATCTCTTTCAAAATCAGAATCATATGGATCACCATCACGATCTATCCAATGTGACGGCCCATTTGTAGTAAGTAAGAACACATGATGAGGAGGACTCTTAGGAACAGAGGTGTCATAGGTATCATTACATTGTCTGTCATCATAGTCATCATAGTCTCCAAAGCTGGATGTGTCACTCTCCGTGGAAGAGGTATCATAAGGGTTATCACATTGCTCAAATTCTTTTCGGGGGCATGGTGACATGTACAAGTCTTTATCAAACGGAAAAGGGCATAGAGCTTCCATGGATAACTCTTTAGGTTCCTTTTCTTTCTAAAGTTTGTTAATCTTGACTTGCATAGCATGCATCTATTTCATCATGGCCCTCATCAGAGTTTCTTCCTCATGTGTACTGATTCTCAATGGCTATTGCTCTATTCTTGACATAGTGACTTGTATGACAGATTCTAGAACTAGGCTGAAAAAGCTGGGTATCTGGGAATTCTGACAACTTTCTGACACTTTTTCTAAATTTTTCCAAATGACACTCTGCAAACTTGTATGACAGTGGGTAGGCAATGAAACGATAGTTGACAAACTCGCACGATAATTGCAAGCAAGATTTTGACTCTTAGAATTTTATGGCATCAAAATTCGTACGACATTGGGTTGGTTATCATACGACAGTTGGGTATCAATGAAATGACAATTGGGAATCTCATACGATAGTTGCAAGCAGGATTGACTTTGAGAATTTGCTGGCATGAAAACTCGTATGACAGTGGGTACTCAATAATATGACAGATGGGTAGTACTGAAATGACAATTTAGAAAACTCGTATGACTTTTGACCTCCTGAAATGACTTTTGACTCCAGAAAGGATTTCACTTCAAATTTTGCAAATTTAGGGTTTTCAGTTTCAGCTTGTTTGCAAATTGTACTATCCAGATTTGAGGATTGTAACAGATTTGTTCATTTTCAATAACTAGATAGATAAACAAGCATGCAAAACAGCAAGTAAGTGATTTCAAGCATATCTAAAAACAATGAGCAAGGGAAAAAGCAACCTCGCACATGAACAATCAAGTGATTTTATTCATTCTAATCCTCATAAGCGCTAATTGTGTATGTTCCAAAAATGTTTTGCAATAATGCACATATACCCTAGAAAATAAAAATTTGGCCTCGCTAGGGTTTTTAGTAATGGTTTGACTCTACAACTTTTATGATCCAAAGGGGTGAACTCCAATCCCAGCGCACCAGGGTTTTGACACAGTCCAAGAACTTAATCTTCAGGAGCTGCTAGGGAGATCTGACAACCCAACAATGAACCACACCTATGAAGATTTCTTCCACAAGGACATTTATATAGCGACTGTCACTACCACGATGAAAATGGCTATTACCGCTTGAGGTTCCATCAACGTAGTTTTCCCTGTGAAGGGAATGTCCGCTATGGTTAACCCTCTCTAAAGATGACTCACAGTATTGTACCACAAGGGGACTTGGCTCCAAATCCAAGGTTTTTGACATCTTTTCACTTTTAACCCAAACAAAGCAGACAAATAAATCCGACACGCTAAGACAAAGTTTTGCTTCACCAAGGTCTATGATGTCAAGTCCACGTGATCTATCAACCTCTCTGGGGAGAGAATGTATTGATCAATAAGAGAAGGTGCACTAACCAATTTTGATTCACCAAAGCTCATGATGTCAACCCCATGTGATCTATCAACCTCTCCTGGGAGAGAATGTATTGATCAATAAGAGAAGATGCACTAACCAAGTTGAATGTGAAACACACTAAGTATCCTCCCTACCTACAAGGATTCTATCGTCAAGAAGGATTTCACTAGGAATCCAATCTCTCAAGAATCATGAATAGTGTTCATAGGGCCTAATTACTATGTGAGCACAGATGTATGTTTCCAAAAAGAAAATCTACCAAAAGTACCCAAAAAGTAGAAAGAGGAACACTTAATGCTTAAAGTGAATATGAGATGAGTCCACAAGGTGGAACACTTAACACCTCACACAAGCTGAAAATGAGTCCCCAACTTAGAAAACAAGTGAGTTCCTAAAAGCATAAATGGGTTGCCAAGTGGAACACTTAACGCTTCTGTCCTGTTGACCCCTCCCCTTTAATGTGGTGCTGACCTTGCAACCACAGGGTGGAACAAGGAGTCAGTGGATTAGTGAGTCCAATAACCCAAGATAGCAATCAAGATCAATCACAAGTATCTAAGACTACTTAATGAATCCTTAAGGGGTCACAACCTAGTATCAATTATGCAAGTGTGTAGAAATAGACAAAAGCATGAAAAGATGCACACAAGCTAGACACATAAGAGATTTATTTTAAGTCCAAATCAAAATATTATTAGATGAAGGAGAATACCTAGGATCCTCACAATGCACTTAGTAGATTTTACCTGATTTTTAGCAATTCTTGTTGAGCTTTTCCATGCAAGCAAGTGACGAACTCTTCAACAGGCAAACAAGCAAACATGATATGTAACATATATTCAACTTATGAAAACCATAGGGTTAGCTCTAAAAATCAATTATTATCAGCAATAATAACCAGAAATTAACCCAAATGACAACTCATATCATTCATTGAACCATGTAAAAAAAATAAGTGCATACCCATCACAAAACTTTATTTTTTTTGCTGCATTTGACCTAGTCAACAAGATCTGATTTTTTTTTATGATTTTGGCCACAAAAATAGAAATTAAAAATAGAGACCCCTGCTAAAAAATAAAGAGCTTTCTAAAAATGTAAAAATTTTAGAAAAATCTCTTCATTTGTGCCCTAGAGACCCATTTATTCAAAACAGACCAATTTTTGTAAATTAACTATTTGAGCTATTATATTGTGTCCAAATTTAAAACACAAAGAATGGAGCCCCTATATAATTTGAAGAGATTTTCGAAAATGTAAAAATTTTCAAAAAATATTCTGATTTGCGCTGAAAATTAATTTTTTATGAAATATGAAAAAAAATTTATTAAAAATTCAAAACATTTCAAATTTTTTTTTATTGAAGCTTTCCTAATATTTCTACAACTTGCAAAAAAAATTTCAGACCAAAAATTCAAGCCGTTTGAGAGATAAAATTAATTTTTTGAAACTTTAGGGTTTTAGCTCCAAGTAAATCTGCACAAGGGGGTTAGCTCCAAAAAATAATCAAAATCAGCATGCAAAGGTGGGTTGCCCCATGGTGGGTGCCAGAAATGTGTGTGTGAATTTTGTACCTGATCTGTAGACACAACACTTCAGTAAAACAATAGAGGTTAGCTATAGTCAAAATCGTGCAAAATTGAAATCTAATCTAACCAAGCGATTTACTGCCTTCTAATAGGTACGAGATTGATGTTCTTAGATTGCTATCGAGACCAATGACCTAGACGACACCTAAATGAAGGATTTGAATGCAATTGATCTAGATATGAAATATGAATGCAATTAATCTATATTTTTTGGATTTTCTATGCAATGATACGAAAACTTGATATGGAATCTATGCTAATATGGAAATTGATATGCTAAAATGATCTAACAATGATATGAAAAAGAATCTAAATGAATGTAAAAAAAAAAATTAATTTCACAATAGCCTTGATTCACAATAAGCTTTGATTCTCCAAATTCCAATTCTTCGAAATAGTTGTGCAATTCGTAGACGACTTTGGCAAAGTAAGCTTGCAAAATTATGAGATTCTGTGGATGCAAATTTGAGAGATGAGCTGAAGCCTTAATTTATAGAAATCCAGGGCTTTGGAGGTGCACGGGAAAAAAAAACCATAAATCACTCAAATAACTCAGGTTGATTTTTGAGTTATTTTTAAATAAAGAATAATTAACTCACAAAAACATGCAAAAGCAAAGTTTAACTCAAAATAGAGTTTAGATTTAATTGATAATTGATAGTTGTCTGCTTTTATGATTGTGCATGTTTTATTTATGAATTAATTTAATAATAAAGTGATTTATTTCCAACTTAATTGCTTTTAAAAATAAAGCAATTGATTTATGGGTTAATCAATCATTTAATCAAACTTTTATTAAAAACTATATTATTAAATAATGACAACTTGCTTTAATTAATTAAATAAGAATTTATTCAATTAATGATAGGAATTTTGATTTATTGTCAAAATTAAATAATAATAATTGGGAATAAATATAATTAAATTCAATTAAATAATTAAGTGGCAGTATTAAATCCAATTAATTAAATATGCAAAATATTCAATTAATCAAATTTTAGGATAAATTAGATTTATCACCAAATAATTATTAAATTAAAGATAATTATGATAATTAGGAATATTACTAGGAATATTTCCCGATGCAGAATTTGAGATAATCAATTAGGATTCGATGATGTTCAGGTGTGCCTTAGGTTAGGACTTTGATGTCGATTTCGTTCGATATGTTGATATAGAAGATTAATGAACTTATAGCCCATTTTTGGGGTATTACAATAAAAACCTTGATTGTCACAAATTAAATGATTAAATTGTTTCTCCTGTAGCAACAAATATTTTTCTTTATATTATCTGGTTAAACATCGTAGTTGGGAAGGAATTTGAAATAAACTTTTGGAATTGAAATTAGTCATCATTGTTAAAAACTCAGTCAGTAAACAAATGACAGTATACCAAATAACATGTTTGACGATCATCTTTTTTTCAAAAATTATGATTGAAAATTTTGGGAATCAAGTTCGGTGTTCTAATCATTTAAATTGCGACATGATACAAGTGTACTTCCTGTAGCATTAGTATGTTCACCTAAATTTTTAATTATAGACTTATTTTTATTACCATGTCTTCCAAAATTGTTTATCTTGGAAATCAATTTGATTAATATCCTTGATTGTGTTTATAGTAATCCCAAAGCTACGATGGAAATGAAGTAATTGATGATGCAAATGTAGGAATAAAATTATTATTGAGTCTTACCTAGACCTTTTGTAGTTACCTATAAGGTGAAAATAGCATAAGAATCCAATCTTTCTAATTTGAGTGAATGTGGAACTCCCTGACTTTCAGAGTATAGATAGGGCATGTGAATTATTCAATAACTCGACCAGTTTGTAGTGATAGATTCTCTCATTGGTAAAGTTTTTTTCATAATACAACTAAGAAATTATGAGATATAGTTTAATTAAGAATTTAATGCAAAAGAATAAATTTCAAAAATGATGAAATGTTACAAATTTAGTTGAGAAGTAGGGGAATCAAATGGATCATATTAGAATAAACTGTGAAATATATACTTGATTGGCAAGATAACTTATAATGAAATTAATGCATAGTTTAGTGCTTATATAGGAAATGAGTGTCTTTGAAGATGTACCATTAGTTTTTATTTTATTTTATTTGAAATACATCACTAACCTTTATGAAAATATTATGTGAACCAAACCCTACCTGTAAACACATCTATAAATGATGAAAAGGATGTCTTTTGAATAAGAAAGGAATTGCGACTATCAAAAAAATGTTTATTTCCTTTATTTTATTACATATGCATTCAGGACGTAGGCAAATATGATTCTTTGTGATATTTGAAAAATTCCTTACTCTAAAATCAAATGCATAGTTGAATTTCTTTGGATATCTTTGACTTTTTTAAGTGAGTTGGAATTGAGAAATTGATTGTTTCTTATTGTTGGAAAAGAATGTTGTTAAGATCCCATATTTCATAATCATGCTTGAGTATTATGGTGTGTTTTGATAGCATTGGAAGTATGTATGTTAATTTGCACAATTCCATTACTCCTTAGTTTTAATTTGTTAGATTATTTCTAGTTGGGTTGGGTATCCTTCATGTCAGGAAGGATTCTGGGGAAGCGTTAATGCTTTGTGGTAGGGTGGAGACACACTCCCACAATATTCCCACCCTTGTTGATATTTGTAGCAGGTGGTCTTAGCTTCTTTCAGGAAGGAATTTTTCTTACTGTGCTATACGCTTCTAGTAGTCGACATGGTGGTATTTTTTGACTTTGATGTTTACCTTTATCATTAGAAATGGAGGATCATAATTGATCTACTCTTTATCTTTTATTGATGTGATTTGACAGTTAGTCAAAAATCTCTCGGGTTGTTATTTATGACATGATTTTTTATACTTTCTTGTATTTGATGTGACATCTCTTATTGTAATTTCAATAGGATGTTTGAGAGATAGTCGACATTCTGCTTACGATTGGACATAGGTATGTTATATATTTTTGACAGTTATGGTCGTAATTGTACTTCTTTTAACTTGAATTATAAGGAATCTATTGGTATCTTGTTGACTTATGCATTCGACCTTTGACTTGTTGATCGACTCCTTAGAATATTTTATTTTTTGTTGATGTGGCATTTGTATTGGAAGTTCAATCCTTGCATATGGTATCAGAGCTCTGGGTTCCATACTAGGGCCTTGAGTTCACTATGCTTAAGTTGCCGCCCTTAGTTGTACAAACTATGAATTGACTAATTCTTATTCTATTAATGTAAATGTAGACCCTAGGTTGAATAGAGTGTCTTCTAGTTATAGTAAATTTTGATAGGAAAGGATAGGATGTTCCTTTTTTTGTGTTATAAAAGTGGGAAATAGACACTTGAGGGACAATACTTCTTATGTGTGTGAAGTTTTTTGAATGTCCCTGGTTGCTCCTAAAACTATGAAATTTTGAAACAGTTATGTGAGTTTGGAAATTGTCTACCATTGAGTGGTGTGATTGATTCTTATTTTATATTGAAAAATGTTAGAATATGTGAAAAATTATGAGGTACATTGTGTATGGGATACACTTAAAAAAGAATTAATACCTATTTCTCTACATTAGTGTAGAAAAGAAAAGAAAAGACAAAATTTTATGAGATATTGTGTAGTTAAATAATGATGGTTATGCAATAAAGGTATGAGAGCTTGCCATAATTTAGGACTTGGCTTGTGATAAATGATGGAAACATGTATTATTGTAATGTACATATTTGCAAGTGTTATGAAAGAATTTTAATACTATAACCTTATGAAATTATTTGGGAAGATGAATTCAACATGTTATATATAAAATAGAAATTCGTAGAAAAATTGTGAAAATATATTTATATGTCTTACCTTGCATAGAATGAGATTTCAAAAAAAAAAGGAAAGTGACAATCAACAATTCTATGTTGTATTAACCAATTGAATGTGTTACTACATGATGATGTAATCTTTGAGATTTATGTTTTAGAAGTATGATCATGTTCTTTAGTGTACCTTGGACATGAGGTGACATGTAGTTTCTACTCCCTCCTTGTGGCTAGTGTTTGTCACTCTGTAAACGTGATTTGGTTTCAATTGATGTTTTATTTGAAGTTTGATGAACTTTAAAAGTGGTGAAGGACTAGCTTGAAATTTTAAGTTCTGTTGTGACCATCTAGCCACCAATTTTGAGTTTTCAATCAATTGAGATTTTTTTCACACTTCTTTTTTATTCTTCTTACATGATCCTTGAGGTTTTTAATTGAAATTTGTGAACTTTGAAAATTGTGATTTCTTATGATCTTGTGGTGGCTAGAATCTTGTATTTTATATTGCTAGTCCTGTGATATGAAGTGATGTCATCTGTCATGTTCATCATACAACATTGATAGTTTGTAAAAGGGAGTAGATGGCAAAGGACATACCATTCCTTATCTTGCATTCATGTGTTCCTTGAAATATGTTTCAACTATTATGAAATGATCAAACTGAATTGATATGCAAAGGGTTGTGTATATTAGAAATGCATTTTATGAAATAATTAACATAGATTGATATTTTTTGATGTGAGTTTTGATGCTGTGAGGAGCACTGCATGGATATTCATGGAATGATGGAATCCATGGAAAATGCATCTTTGTGACTTTGATAAGATATTACTACCACTTGGATGATTATATTTGAGACCTTCAAAAAAATTATTATGAGGTGATTGAAATAAATGTACTAGTTGATGCATTTGATGATCGACGAGTAGGTCGACATATTTTTATGGAAATGGAATAAAGTTATTGTTAGATATGGGAACACTGAGGGGGGGGGGGGGGGGTGAATCAATGTTCTACAATATTACTTTCTGATACTTGAAACTTAACTCAATAACTTAATTGCTAAACTGAATATTAGAGCATGTAAAGTAAACAACCATAACACATAACACCAGATATGATTACAGGGAAACCTTAACCAAAGGAAAAACCCCGGTGGGAATTAATACCCACTAATAATTGTACTTGTGTATTATGAACTTGTTAATGTTCCTTTGCCCTATTAGGAGTAGTTATTATAATGCATTAGTACAATGACCTTGTAAAGGGTTGGACCCTGTTAGGAGTCTTGAAGTAACAAAACTTGTTAGGGGTGGAAGGCTCATTGCCAGAGCTCACTGCTCAATAAGGAAGGATACAACCCCTTGGATATCATTTATTCACAATATCTGCAAAGGTGAACTGCTTCTATGACATTGCTTGTTTGATTAGTTCCTTTTGTGTGCCGATGCTTTAACCTCTTGTAAAGCTCTATAAAATTCTTACTGCTCTTCACATACTTCTTCTTTTTCTATTTCATCTTTGCTAACAATCTCATACTCAAATACAAAAGCGCATGTCTTATATATAGGCGCAACTAAAACTATTTACTAAGTCAGCCTATAACCTATTACATACAACACTTCCAATTGAATTGGCTCAAGCGTGTTTACATAAAATGATATTAACAAGTCTAAAACATAAATACAATGGGCGCATAGCCTTTACAAACAATATAATAACTGCTAATAACTGCTAATCAAAATACTGTATGTTAGTTGCATGCTCTATTCTATTTTGCTGCTCACTAACTGTGTCACTTCAACTCGCTGTAGCTTCTTCACACTAACTCATCTGATCATGGATTCTTAGAATTAGCATGATTACATACTCAAAATATTATCTTCAAGGGTTCATGCCAAAACTCAATCATACACATGTGCGCTAATGCTCTGTTCATCAGGTACTTCACTGACTATCCTGTCTTCCATACCTAGCCAAATTTTGATCTTATGAGTAAGTGTGCTGACACCAAAACTCCATATGACTTTGTTGCCATAATGACAACACTAATCTCAATCATATACACTAGTATAGTCAACTTTCCAACAATCTCCCCCTTTTTCATTAATGGAAACAAATGAATATGGAGAAGTTGCTAAGCTACATCTTTACAAAAACTTTCTATCATATATCCTTATCTTTTTTGTACATCATATACTCTATCTTATATCTCCCTTCTTCTATATACTCTACTCCACTTTATATCATATACACTACTCCATATTTCTCTACTCCCCCTTTGACATTAATGACAAAGGTGCTCAAAAATGAAACTTTAAGTACTTACACAGTGAGTATATCCAGGTATGCAATCTTAAGGTTTTGGATCTCTTGCTGCCAAAATGCCTAATGTCTGGAGATGGGTGCATAATGCATAAGTTAACTTCTCCATCTTCTCCAATTCTGTACATGGACCTTGATCATATGTTACAATGGTAGCATCTATCTCTTTGATATTCTGATTCAACACATCCAATGAGGGCGCAAGTGCATGTCTTAACTATGCTTGCGTAGCCCTTACCTTAGCCATTTCTTGCTTTGCCTTCTCAATTTTATCCAATTATCCTTGATAGGCATTATTGCACATATTTATATCTATGGAGGGATCTTCCACTGATTTCCTTACTGCTTCCAACATAGATTCTACTTCCTAAATCTTCTTGTAAAGGTCTACAATCAGTTTTTATTTGTTCATACAATCATCCATTATCTTTCTTCCTTTAGCTACTAAATCTTTCAACAAAGCTTGACCAAATTTTAGAGAACTAAGGTTAAGTGTGAAGTTACCTATCAATTCACTTAGCCTCTTCTTAAGATATTTCTCTTCTGCAACTTTAGATGCTTATTCTTCAAGACTAGAGAAATTTTCTTTAAAACTTGATAGGATGCTGCTTACATTATCCACTAAATGAACTTTTATTACTTTCTTGTCCTTAGGCAGTAGGCTGTTCAGTATGCTTACTGATTCAACAAATAATGGATTCCTCATTACTTGTTTCTCCTTCACTTTCTCCATTGCTAACACATTGATCTTTATTAAGTCTTCTTCTCCCCAAGAGTCTAAAGTGGTTGTATCAGGGGTCAAACTTGACAACAATGAGACTGATTGCCTAGGTGTAAGAAGTGAGCTTTGAATTACTTCCATGACCTCAGCCTTTACATTCACTGGGATTCCCATATAAGGTTATTCTTTATGTTCCTCTTCCTTCTCACTTTCATGTCATGTCAAGTCTTCAACTTCCTTTTCTTCTTCCTGTCCAGTTAGGTCTTCAATTTGGACATGTTCTTGTTGCATAGGTGTGTCATCACCACATAGTATCTCAGCCTCTTTTGTTCTCACAAATGCTTCCTCAAACTTATCTAGGTCTTTATCTATTCCCGCCATTGATATTTAAACATTATCAATCATGATAGTGTCATATTTTGTTGTAGACTTCATTGCTTCAGTAGGCACTATCACTGAGGCCGCAAGATCTTGTGGACCTGTCATCGGTGCACTGGGAATTTCAGTTTCTTTTACTTGCTCAATGGGGACTTGGGTTGTAGGCGCAATGGGAGGATACATGTGTCTATCCATGAACACATTCTCAAATGCTTTTTCAGTCTCCTTCACTACCAACTCATAATCCTTGTTCATAATTTGTAAAGTTCTTAGTTTATTTCTTAGGTGTGGCTTCACCAAATCCAATAACAATGATTTCTTTTCAAAAGAACAAACTGGGAGGCTTTCATCCAATATATTTTCTCTTATCCTGAGATCTTCTTCTATAGCTTGTCTCTTCAAAAAGTCTAAAATGTTCCATACATTATTTGGTATAACTATCTTAAGTTCCATAACTATTTTCTTGAACTTAATCATGTGCTTGATTATCATACCATGGATCTCTGATTTATCTATCTCACTATATTTATTATAAAACTTTCCTATTTGATCAATTCTTCCTTCATCTACAACTCTTGTTCTCAATACTTCAAGATTCAGTCTAAATTCTACCTGAGGAGGTGCTTGAGATTTTCTGCCTTGGCTTCTTGTGGATCTTGAAGATGGATGGCTTGCAGTGATCTGCTTCTTCCTTTTAGGCATCTTTCTAGGCTCAGGGGATGGAGTGGACTCCAGATCAACAACAGGTGTGGGCACAAGAGTTTTTTCTTCCATCTTTATCTTCTTCTCCTTAGGATCACTAGTCTTCTCTATTTTCACTTCTAAAGAGGGTGCGCTCTCAAGTTGCATTGCAATCTTGGCTTCCCTTTCCTTATCTAGGTCTTTTTGAGTGACACCATGAATTTTTAGTATCTCAAAGGTGATATTTGATGCTTTTCTCTTTATAGTTGCATTGTACAAGACTGAATCTACTTGTCTTGTCTTCTCCTCATAAGTAAACCATCTTGGTTCATTGGGATCCTTAGGCGCTGATATGAGGACTTGTGCATATGTTTCTAAAACATATTCCTCCACTTCATAACCAAGTGGATGAATCCACTTAGTTCTAGGTTCCATTGCTTCCATGCAAGTGATGTCTGTCTCCACCATGAAACAAATGCTATCCTTATACTTTTCCACTATACTTTCAGGTATCCTATACCTTCTTTTCATCTTGATTCTGAATGTCTTGATTTCCAAGTCCATGAAATCTTTCAAGGTGCTTTTAGATGTTTCCTTCAATGAAATCTATGGTATTGTAGGTATGCTCTTGTCTAGATAGAGATCTGATACTTTTCCAACAATATGTAAGTACATATAGATGATAGGTGACCCAAACCTGAATGTTTTTCTCTTATCATGTTTGATAGCCCTTATATTATCCAAAAACTATGCACACAAGATTTCACACAGGTTGAATTCTCCATTTTCCCTTGCAATTCTGATGGCTGCCAAAATAGTTGCTGTCGACACACTATTAACTCTGTTTGCATGATGGAATTTGTAACCAAGTATCATCACCATGAGCTTGATATCCTTTTCCTCAATTATCTCTATGGTCATGCCGCGCTTATCACTCTGAGACTTACAAGCCTGCTGCACCAGTTTCCTGACATCCTTGCTAGTAGGAAGAATGGTGCCTGTCTTAGGAAGTCTGGTCATTTCATAAATGAGGTTAGTAGTTATCTAGGTAGGGACTTCTCCAACCCAAAACAAGTCATCATGTATTTTTCTAAGCAATATTTTAATCCATTTTGATTCATAGAACTCATATGTAGTTGCATACTCTATGATAGGGTTGTTTTCTAGGTGTGCAAATTCATCCATGAATGTCATGTCCTGTTTCATCATTGAATCTAAGTGTGACCTTATTCTATGCAATCCTACTAGTTCCTTCTTGCAGTAAATGTATGCACATATGTCTTTTACATGCATCACTCCCATAGGAGTTCTAGAAAATGCCCCTTCCAAATCATCTAAGACTGACTTAAAGGGATGCTTCTTGAAAATGTATCTCTTCCTTTGAGAAACATCAAACACAACTAGAGTGGCCATTACTTACTTGATCAATTGCTCAAATAGGTTTCCAAAGGGTTTCTGAATTGTCACGACTGAATTATAGTTCTGCAACAATTTTCACACTTCTTTGCTGATAAACCAAATTCAATCTTTCAACACAAATTGCTTTGATCTCCTTTTCTCTCCAAAGGCTCGATCTCAAATGCAAATGTGTGGATAATGGATCTTCGGTGACTATTAAAGAAACTTTCTATCATTAATGATTGTCGCCATAACATGGAATGTAACAGTGAATTTCAATCTTCATCTCTTCTAACAATCAAGCTGTGCACTCTTTCATATAGCATCAACTAGTATCCAAACTGCTATAACCAAAGGCGCATACTCTGAGGGTGAGTATACTAGCCACGTAGGGGTCTAGAGCTAATCTAGCTCCCCTTATGACCATGAGGGTCATTCATCCAAAAGTAGAGGGTGTGTCTGTTACAGATGCATCCAATACATATTCATCAACATTCTTCTTCTTTACTTCCATCCAAATCATGCTCGCATCTTCTGTAGCTTTCACAAATTTGACTTCTCTAGATTCATCCAAAATTGATCCTTAAGACTTATTAGGCCTTTCTTGTCCTTGCGCTCGTGATCTGAAAAACTTTGAGATGTGTCCAACTTTGTTACAAGTGTGACAAATAACTAGAGGCCTTATATTCCTCGGTACATTGATGTGAGTTACCATACTGCACTGTCTAGCTGTATGACCATTATAATTGCATATCTGACATGTAATGTTCTAAGGACTTCTAACATTCTGTTGTGGATGATTTCTCTGATTGTGCTGATTCTAATTTCTTTGAGTTGATCTACAATTCATAGCTCTATGACCAAATTTATTGCATGAATAACAATAACCATTTAAAGGTCTTACCTCTTTACAATCTTTTGCTATGTGTCCATGCTTGTTACATGCATAACAAGTTTTTTTTACTAGCTTGCGTTCATCTTTAGATGAATCTATTTTATCTTCAGTCTAATTTTTAGTCTTCTTGGCTTCTGTAGATTCTTCAGGAGATTTCATTCTTTCTCGCATAACATCAATTTGAACTTGAGCTTCATTGTATCCAATACCACTGGTATCTCCTTTTAACTTCTGAACATAAAATTGTGACTCTATTAGATTCTTACTTGTGTGCAATTTGTCAATATGATTCTTTTCTTTAGTCAATTAAGATTCCATCTTTTTCTTGATGTTTTCTAACTCCAAGATTTTCATATTTTCTTGCATAAGTTCTTCATCCAGCTATTTTTTTTCTTTGACCCGCTCATCATAGGCTTCCTAATTATTGATTAAATTTTCATCCAACTCTTCAATCTGATCCTTCAGAGACATGTTTTTGTCATTCAACTTTTTGACCATTTTTCCCAAATCATTGTTTGAACAATCTTTCAAGTCTTTTCTCAATTTCTTGATGAATACTTGTGCACCAATGACCTTGAATTTTAGTTCTTCTATTTCCTTTTCAGATCTATCAAGATCTTCAAGAGTTGCTTCAAGATTCTTCTTCAAATGTTTTACTTCTCCTGTATCCATGATCTCCTCAAGTGGTTAAACTTCTCTTCACAGGACCAAAGCTCTGATACCAATTGTTAGGAATGGGAACACTGAGAGGGGTGGGGTAGGGGGGGGGGTGAATAAGTGTTCTACAATATTACTTTTTGATGCTTGAAACTTAACTTGATAACTTAATTGCTGAGCTAAATATTAAAGCATGTAAAGTAAACAACCATAACACATAACACCAGATATGATTACGGGGAAACCTTGGCCAAAGGAAAAACCTCGGTGGGAATTAATACCTACTAATAATTGTACTTGTGTATTATGAACCTATTAATGTTCCTTGCCCTATTAGGAGCAGTCATTACAATGCATTAGTACAATGACCTTGTCAAGGGTTAGACCCTACTAGGAGTCTTGAAGTAACAAACCCTGTTAGGGGTGGAAGGCTCACTGCTAGAGCTCACTACTCAATAAGGAAGGCTACAACCTCCTTGATATCATATATTCACAATATCTGCAAAGGTGAACTACTGCTATGACACTGCTTGTCTGATTAGTTCATTTTGTGCGCTGATGCTTCAACCTCTTGTAAAGCTCTGTAATATTCTTACTACTCTTCACATACTTCAGCTTCTGTTATTTCATCTTTGCTAACAATCTCTTACTCAAATATAAAAGTGCATGTCTTATATATAGGCGCAACCAAAACTATTTACTAAGTCAGCCTATAACCTATTACATACAATGCTTCCAAATGAATTGGCTCAAGTGTGTTTACATACAATGATATTAACAAGTCTACAACATAAATACAATGGGTGCATAGCCTTCACAAAACAAAATAATAATCGCTAATCAAAATATCATCTACTGATTGCATGCTCTATTCTATTCTGCCACTCACTGACTATGTCACTTCAACTCACTGTGACTTCTTCATACTAACTCATCTGATCATGCGTTCTTAGAATTAGCATGATTACATACTCAAAAGATTATCTTCAAGGGCACATGCCAAAACTCAGTCATATGCACGTGCGTTGATGCTCTATTCATCAGGTACTTCACTAACTATCATGTCTTCCATACTTAGCCAAATTATGATCTTATGAGTAAGTGCACCGACACCAAAACTCCATATGACTTTTTTTCCATAATGATAACACTAATCTCAGTCATATACACTAGTATAGTCAACTTGCCAATAGTTATTTGGTTATGAAGCACTATTGGTATTTTAACAAAATGGTCAACACTTTATTCTTACATGACTACTTATGATGTATTATGATTTCTCATGATGAAAGACATAATTCATTAGACTAGTTGATTTGTTGTGTGACTTTTATGTTTTTGTTAACACAATAATACATGGAAAGAAAGAAATACTATACTTGTGTTTGTATCATTTTTGTACTATGTATGTGTATTGGAAAGCTTACCTTCTAATGAGGGTGCTAATGTGGAAGAAGTAAACAGGGAAGGGTAGAAATGAATGTTTCTCTACTACTAGTTTTCATTCCTGGTGATAAAAAGATGCTTTGGCCAAAGCTTGTTCACATATATTTTCATAAATATGTTTCCCTTGTTTCATATCCCTGCCACATCCATGATTAGTTCTACTTAGACATACATGGAAAGCAGTTAGTTTCATGGTTGCACCAGATACCCCCTACCTTTTCTTTTTTGGGCATTGCAGGGTTGGGAATTCTACGAGTATTAGAATCCCAAGGAAGTGTAAAGATTTGTGGATATAACAAAGAAGCATCTGAGCCAGACTCTCATCTTAAGATTTGCAGATGGACAATTGACTGTCTGATGGAATAGGAGATAGGGACTTATAGAAGGACATATGTCTGATTGCACTTAAGTATCTTATTTTCAGAATGATCTTTATGGTTATGTTTTTAGATGCATGGTTATAGGTGTGTAGCGTACATTGATGTGCTGATTTTATATGGTGATGACTTATCATGATTTATTAGGATGCTTATGCTTAGATGAAGCACCCTTGAAGTACATTGATGAAAATGTGAATGCTAATTCATAATAAGATGTAAGACTTGTAGGACTTATATTGTTTTAGAGATGAAATATAAATTCTATGACGAAATGAGTAAAATTTTTCTTTTGAAATATTGTTGTGATGAGATGGGTATGAGGGCTTAGGTCACATAAATGGAAAAATGGATCCACTAACCTTTACAGGTGATTGTGAAATGGATGGATGACTTTCTCACTTAGTAAGTACCACATGTTAGAAGGTACGTATGAATGATTTACTCACTTGTGATCAAATTGTGATTTAAAGAATATTTTAGTTGAAATTTTGCAATCTTCAAATGACTGTTTTCTCTTGAATATGGAATATTGAAAATTTTCTTTTTTGAAGTATTCACACTATGATTAAGCTAAAAATATTGTAAGTATGCCAAGAACATGGATCCAAGACAACCAGAAATGTGCTCAATTTATTGTGATACCATGGTAAGGTATAGTAAGCACATGTATGTGGGTACTTTTTTGCTAATTAAGAGTATCAAGTAAGTTATTTATGAAAGCATTGAGTTATTAAAATGTTAGATATTCAATTTTGATTATGATAGCAACATGAGCTGATGCTTTGATGTTGTTCCTATGTATCACATATGGAATGACACATTATAATAGAGGGGGAATATTGTTGGAGAGAGGTAACTCTAACCTTGTAAAACTAAAGAGTAGTAATGGAATTCACACACTCACATAGAAACTATTCCTAAAATGATACAATTGTGTTTGATTTTTCTCCAAATGTGTTTGTTTTTGGTGCGTGTACTTTATAGAATGCATAACCATGAAAAAATTGACTTTATGTTAGCAAATGAAATTGAATCTTGTTGATTTTATGCTAGAATCTAAAAGTGTATACATACATTACCTTGACCATTTGAATAATGAAAGATTATTAATCATGTCAATTGTAAATTTCTTTATTTTTCTTTGAATATGATTGCAAATTTTGAATTAGGCATTGAGATGATGCATTATTAAGGGAGGAAGGATGTCGCAACCCATTTTACTAGTCAAGATTAAGTTCCTTAAATTTAGGATTAACTAATTGTTTAGTTATTTAATTGGGAGTCATGTAGGAGTTAAGGAGAACATGTGGGGAGATTCTAAAATCACATAGGGAGAATAGGGAAAAGTGGAGTCTTTCTCTTGTTCCTCTCCCATTTCACACTAGTGAGAAGAGGAAGGAGGAAGTTTAAGATAAGACCAAAGATAATGCATCAGAAAGTTGGAGTAGTTAGGGGGATTGATTATCATGTCAGGAAAGAGTCTCTGATGATGAGTCCGTTCTACACCAGATTTAAGGGAGAAGGTAAGGCACACAACAGGGGAAGGATGGGAACAACACACAATGTTAGGGGTTAAAAAGGAGGATGACAGTTGAAAGAGGGATCACACACGAAGAAAAGAGTAGTATAGAAGTTTAATATATGCTGGAAGTTGGAGGAAACAAAGGATTTGATTTTTTTGAAAGAAATGTTTCAGAAAGTTGGAGAAAGATTGGCAGAGAGTGAGCCCATTTTCGTAGTGCCAATTCTGATCAGACATTTTATTTTCATCATACTAGAGCCAGACACACCTTATATGCTACCATGGTAGAAGGTATTTAATTTATAGATTTTTTTTCAACTATAATAGTATCAAAGTATACATCATTAAATAATTTCTTGACGAATTATTACAGTTTCAATTCTCATTATTTGTTTTGTTGAGATTCAAACCCTAATTTTTGGCTCAAAAGATTAAAATTTTTAGGTGTTTGAACTTTGGAAGAGTGACATCCTAATTTTCATATTTCTAAATTGAAAACCCTAGCCCTAATTGCACTTGGAAAATGTGAAATCTTGACATTCATATATCTAGATCGAAAAGTCTAGTGGTAATTGTGATTTAGAAAAGTGAAGTTGTAATATTCATATTTCTATATTAAAAATATGAACCGTTCCTGATACGAACTTTGTGTCCTTTGTAAACAGAGACTTAGACAAATTATTATTTTCTTAAAGAAATAAAGATATCACTATTTTATCATAACCAACCTTATGAATCATTTTTATTTTCAACAACTATTGGGGGTGAACAACTTGGTTTTCTTTTAAATTATAAAACTTGTTCTTTGCATTTGTATAATACTAATAAAAACCATGATTGTCACAATTTAAATGATTAAATTGTTTCTCCTGTAGCAACAAATATTTTTCTTTATATTATCTGGTTAAACACCGTAGTTGGGAAGTGATTTGAAATAAACTTTTGGAATTGAAATTAGTCATAATTGTTGAAAACTTAGTCAGTACACAAATGACAGTATACCAAATAACATGTCCGATGATCATCTTTTTTTCAAAAATTATGATTAAAATTTATGGGAATTAAGTTCATTATTCTAATCATTTAAATTGTGACAGGATACAAGTGTACTTCCTGTAACATTAGTATGTTCACCTAAATTTTGAATTATAGACTTATTTTTATTACCATGTCTTACAAAATTGTTTATCTTGGAAATCAATTTGATTAATATATATGATTGTGTTTATAGTAATCCTAAAGCTATGATGGAAATGTTGCAATTGGTGATGCAATGTAGGAATAAAATTATTATTGAGTCTTACCTAGACCTTTTGTAGTTACCTATAAGGTGCAAATAGCGTAAGAATCCAATCTTTCTAATCTGAGTAAATGTGGAACTCCTTGCCTTTCAGAGTATAGATAGTGCATGTGAATTATTCAATGACTAGACCGGTTTGTAGTGATAGATTCTCTCCTTGATAAAGTTTTTTTTCATAATACAACTAAGGGATGATTAGATATAGTTTAATTGAGAATTTAATGCAAAAGAATGAATCTCAAAAATGATGAAATGTTACAAATTTAGATGAGAAGTAGGGGAATCAAATGGATAATATTAGAATACACTATCAAATATATACTTGATTGGCAAGATAACTTATAATGAAATTAATGCATAGTTTAGTGCTTATATATGCAATAAGTGTCTTTGAAGATGTAGCATTAGTTTTTATTTTATTTTTTTTGAAATACATCATTAATCTTTATGAAAAGATATTGTGAACCAAACCCTACCTGTAAACACATCTATAAATGATGAAAAGGATGTCTTTTGAATAAGAAAGGAATTGCGACTATCAAAACAATGTTTGTTTCCTTTATTTGATTACGTATGCATTCAGGATGTAGGCAAATATGATTCTTTGTGATATCTGAAAAATTCCTTACTCTAAAATTAAATGCATAGTTGAATTTATTGGGATATCTTTGACTATTTTAAGTGAGTTGGAACTGAGAACATGAATGTTTCTTATTGTTGGAAAAAGGATATTGTTAATCCCATATTGCATAATCATGCTTGAGTATTATGGTGTGTTTTGATAGCATTGGAAGTATGTATGTTAATTTGCACAATTCCATTACTCCTTAGTTTTACCTTGTTAGATTACTTCTAGCTGGGATGGGTATCCTTCATGTCAGGAAGGATTTTGGGGAAGCGTTAATGCTTCGTGGTAGGGTGGAAACACACTCCCACAATATTCTCATCATTGTTGATATGTGTAGCAGGTGGTCTTAGCTTCTTTTAGGAAGGACTTTCCCTTATTGTGCTATACGCTTCTAGTATTCGACATGGTGGTATTTTTTGACTTTGATGTTTACCTTTATCATTAAAAATAGAGGATCATAATTGATCTACTCTTTATCTTTTATTGATGTGATTCGACAGTTAGTCAAAAATCTCTTGGGTTGTTATTTATAACATGATTTTTTGTACTTGCTTGTATTTGATGTGACATCTCTTATTGTGATTTCATTAGGATGTTTGACAAACAATTGATATTTTGCTTACCATTGGACATAGGTATGTTATATCTTTTCAACAGTTATGGTTGTAGTTGTACTTCTTTTATTCCTATATTATAGGGAATCTATTGGTATCTTGTTGACTTATGCATTAGACCTTTGACTTGTTGAACGACTCCTTAGACTATTTTATTTTTTGCTGATGTGGCATTTGTATTGGAAGTTTAGTCCTTACAATTTGTATCACGTTCTTTTTAAAAAGCTTGATTAGTTTTTTCTCTATGGTCTAAGTCCACTAATTTTTATATGCACTTGGCAGGAACTATGTTGTACTGTGACTCTTGTTATAGTAGGAGATGGATCAACTTTTTAAAACCAAATAAGTTTTAGTATAATTTTCTAATGTTAAAAGAATTGCCAAATAGATAAATGTAATAATGGTAAGACCTCCACTTGTTTTATATAATAAAAAAAGTCACTTATATTATATACATTTTTGTAAGCTATGAAAAGTAACTGTTAAGAATTTAACTTAGAAAAAATAAAATTTAATGTAGAAAAGAAGAGAGAGGAAAGGAGAGTACGAGGGGATTGTCCTTATTTTTCTCTTTTGAGAAGAATAAAAGAAAATAAAATTAAATGTGATGCATTCCTACCCCTCTTTCAAGAATGAAGAGATGGTAAAATTAAATCATTGACAACATACCAACTGGGGAAGGTTAATCGTGTATGGATGTGAATAGAAAAATGGGTGGTCTCACATCCAATTAATTACATTTTTGTGGGACAATTTGTAGTTCTCCACTATCTGAAGATTGGACAGTCAAGTAAATAATTGAATTTATAAATTATTTTATTTTTAAAAGTTAAAATGGAATGTATTGTATATGTATTTTGTGTATGCATGTTTTGGATAGTACTAAACAAAGGAAAAGAATGTGACGATGAAGAATTAATTTCCACATTGTACAATTTCTATTTATGTTAAAGATTTAAGAATTCTTTAAACCTTTCAAAATATTAAAGTAGGAGAAGATTTTTTTTCATGAAAAATTATTAAATAATGTTATAAAAATTTATTTTTAACATTTTTATTTAAAATAGATGTGTTTATAAATTAATAATTACATTATTATATAGAACATATTATTGCTTAAATTTTTGATGATTTAGAGTTCTTTGAAAAATTAAAAATGTTAAGAACTTTCAAGATATTAAACAACTAATTATTATTATTTCTAATATGTATATTTAAAATTGGAAGATGTTTAGTTAATTAGAATTATTTAAGAAATAATCAAATAATATTTTTGAAATATCACTTTTAGAAATTTAACTTTTGCATTGTCTATTTTGAATAGATTTACTTTTAAATTGATATTTAACATTATCATATATTTTTGAGTTCTTTAAAAATATTTAAATATTATGAACTTTTAAGATATATAACCTTTATTATTATTATCTCTTTATTTAGTGATTAAAAATATAAATATATTTTAAATTGAAAAATGTTCTTTAGTAATTTAATAAATGTTAAATGAATAATAAATTATTATAATAATATACTAATTTAGAAATAAATAAATTGATATATAAAAATTTAAGATATTATAAAATTTGAAATTATTTTAGTAATAATAATTATTATGTTTATTTATATGTGATGAACTACAACTGATTGAATATTTGAATGAACTAAAGAAACAATGATTAGAGATCACCGAGCTACTGAAATGATATGTAAGATGATTAAATCAGTCAATATGTTGTCATTGATGTCAACTAGTCTTGACAGTACTTATCATGTTAGTTACAAATATCTGAACATCTGTTGAAGGAAGAAAAGATGAAGAACTGAGATATCTACATAAGGAAAAGATGGATATGACATATAAGGATAAGGAAAACATTGGGTAACTTATTGATGAGTCTATGGATTTATATTATTGACTTGAGCATGTTACATTAATCTATTATGAAGAAGAGATTTGAAATTGAACATGTTAATGTGGTAGGTAATTGAAGATTTCTGTATACACCAAGCCAGTGCAGTGTATACCGACTACCAGTAATAACCGAGCTAGTTCAACTAGTTATCATCGACACATTTCTATATCAACCAAGTATGGATGAAAAAATTAAATGCTAAGAATAATCGACTGAAATTGATGAGCTGGATATTGGTATGATTTCGAGATTAAGGATGAAGTTTGTTATGAGATCGATGACTGACAAAATTTGGAGAAGATCTAAAGGATGAGATTGAAACGTGATATGGACACATCTGCCGAGGAAGGTTTAAGAGGCAAAATGGACAAAGGAGATTAAGCAGCAAAATCTAATTGCTAATGTGAAAATGGTTTACTTGTCTATATAAGAGATATGAGTTTCATTATTGAAACATGCCGAAAGAAGGAGACTGCAGAAAATTCATGTGAAGAACTTATTCATGCATGCTTGATTAGACTGGTTAGTGAAAGAACTGAGACTGCAGAGTTTACCAAGCATGAGAGAACCATTTACCAAGTGAGAGTAAGTTCAAGAATATTGAGGAAGTGAATTGATTAATGATCAAAGGATTTTTATGGGCTTAGCATAGATCTGAATATCTGTAATTGAGTTGTATTTGAATCAGATCATTACTGTATCAGTTTAACCATTGATTCAAAAAATCTCTTAATCAAGTGGACTTAACCGTCTTATATTCTGCCCTATGTCATTCAAAGAATGTACATTGTTATCTTGTTGACCCAATAGTGAATGCTAGTCAAAAGTTAACTGTTAGTGATAAATCCTCTAACTAGGTGTATACACCAAAAAGTGACTTCATTAATTAATTAAATATTTATTATTTAATTAATATTGACTTGATGAATTAATTAAATATTTATTATTTAATTAATATTTATTCCTCTATTTATTAGATAAATTATTCAATTTATTTGATAAATTCATTATAGTTTATTCTCTTATCCTAAGTCTTCTAAATAGTCTCATTAAAGTGATTTATTTAATTACACAATCACTAATTATGACTAAGTCCCCTAGTCACCTAACACATCACTTTGGCTAAAATAATTAATTATTATTAATTATTTATTAATCATTATCCTCACCCACACATGTCCTATCTTTAAGGGCTATGTGGCCTCATAAGACTTGGTCTCATGACCACATGTCTTCTCCTACACTAAGTCAACAGGCTATCCCTATTCCTAATGAGCTTCTCAAGCCAACTCTAAGGGTGAAAGGTGACTCATGGGACACTTGTACAAAGAGTCCTCATGAGGAAAAAGTCCTTCCCTCTTCCTCTCAATGGTCTTTGTGAGACACTTGACATGTGTCTTTCCCTTCCACCTTCTCCTCTTCCATGTCAATGTAGGAGGAACATCCTCCCTATTCCTCCTCTCACATTCCAACTATATCCTCCTTTCTCTCAACCCCTTCAACCAAGTCAATCCTAGCCCTAGGATCTTCCACCTTTCAATCTCCACCATTTGATTGTGCCACCTAGGCTTGAGTCCTCCAAAAGTCTATAAAAGGAGCCTCATTTTCCCTTTGTAATCTAATAGCTAATAATGAATAGGAAATCAAGCAATGAAGCAATAGGAAATAGCATACAAGCATTCTAAGCATCCAAGCATCCATTATCAAACAAATCAAGCATATCCATATCATTTTGTGAGCATTGCATTCCACTATCCATTAGTTGCATAGTTGAGCTTTAGGCTATTGTGCATAACAATCTTACAAATCTCCACACTTTGAGAGCATCTTGGGAAGGAGCTTCATTTGGAAATCTGAGAGCTCACCACCTTCAAGAAATCAAGGCAAGGAGGACAATGGAGACAAGCTACATGGTAGGTGAAGGTAAATCTTTATTTTAGTTTCATTTTATTGTAATCTTCATTGTGTTTGCATTAGGTTGATTTATTAGCATAGATTAGTTAATATTTCATTTCTAGTATTAGTATAACTTATTTGCATACACCAGGTCACACCTAACAATGTGTATTGTAACCTTTAATAAGGTTGGCTCTGCATTGAGCTCACTTCAGAAGAGTGAATTATTTTGGGTTATCGGTCTCAAGTGGTTTTTCCCTTAACATGGTTTCCACGTTAAATCATTGTGTTATATGTTATTTGTGATGATTGTTTTGCTATCATACTTTACATACTGCATAGTTGATTTAGTCGGTAATCACATTTGGATAATTACTGGTAATCGGTATACTAGACAAATAGATTGATATTAAATGTTATTGAGCTGCATAATTTGTTGGAATTATTTTATAAGGTACATCTTTGTATTTGGGACTCTAGGATAATTGATCTAACTGATTCACCCCCCTCTCAATTATTCTAACAATTGGTATCAAAGCATATTGGTTTCTTGGAAGAAAGTTTTAAGGACTTGAGTAGAAAGATTACAAGATGTATAAGAGGGAAGTGTCGAAGCTGAACAATGAAAACTTTACTACATGGAAAAACCGAATGAGACTTCACATATCTGGAATTAGAGAATCTTCAATACACTTACTGGACAATGGCTACTTACAACCAAATGTTGGTCCTTTAACTCTTGATCAATTGAGAGACCATCATGAACATAATATTACTATGATAGAGATTGCTGCTGCTCTATTTGATGCTAAATTTGAGGATGTCAAGGATTGCACTACAACAAAGCAAATGTGGGATAAACTTGCTCTAGTTTATTGTGGTGATGTGAATGTGATGAGAACCAGAGCTGAAAGCTCAAGAGGCAAATTTGATGACATGAAGATGAAGAAAGGAGAGAATATTACATAGTACACAAACTAATTCAAAGAGGTAGTTAATGCTATCCAAGGAGCTAGTAGTATTATATCTAAGGACACAGTGGTAAGTAAGATACTGAGAACCTTGTTGCCTGTCTATACTATTAGAATATCTTCTATTCATGAAATGAGGTTTGCACCTAATAGCATTCTTACTCTTGATAGTCTGATTGGAAAGTTAACAACTTTTGAGCTGAATAATTTTGACAATAGTGTTGTACTGAGTGTCGAGTCTACTTTTATGTCTTCTTTGAAGATTATTAAATCTAGTAGTAAGAATAATATAAGGAATGAAAGTGATAGTAATACTGATGATGAGATTTATGAGCTTGAATCACTTATGGCTCAGATACTACATTAAGGTAAAGGTAGATATAAGGGAAAGTTACCTTTAGCTTGTTTTAATTGTAAAGAAGTTGGCCATATTGCTGCAAGATGTCCTAATAGGAAAGAGGATGATAATGACAAAGATCGATCTGGCGATGGGAAGTATGGAAGAAGAAATAATAGAGGCTACCGACACTACAACAAAGACAACTGAGATCACAACGATAAGGGAAAAAATGCATGTTACCTTGCTGAAGAAGATGACTCTGACACCAACACTGATGATGATATTAAGGTGGTGTTTGTTGCAATGAAAGATGATTCAGAAGAGGAGGGAAGGTATGTAGAAATAACACTCATTTCTAAAGTTAGTAAGAATGATAATTGGATCATTGATAGTGGCTATACACATCACATGACTGGTGATGAAGATAAGTTTGATCATCTTGAGCATTATAATAGAGGTTCAGTGAAAATGGGAAATGACACACCTTGCATGGTTAAAGGAAAAGGATCTATTCTATTAAATGATAAAATTATATGTGATAATGCATACTAGGTAAAAGGACTTAATTACAATTTTTTGAGTGTAGTACAATTGAATAACTCAGGTCACCAAGTTGCATTTGAGAGAAAGAAGGTGTAAATCTATGATGAAAATAGAAAGCTTGTCAGAACAGGTGGACAATCAAAAGGTAATTTATTTATCTTGACAATGCTGAGACTTTTTGTTTATTGGTGAAAAATGAAGATGCATGGTTATGGCATAAGAGGTTATGTCATGTAAATTTTGATAACATGATTAAGATCAGTAGAAAGAGAAAAGTTAAAGGATTGCCTAGTCTAACCAAACCTGATCATGTTATGTGCCATCAATGTCAGAAAGGGAAGATGACAAAATCTAGTTTTAAGAGTAAGGACTACTCATCTAAAGGAATTTTGGAGTTGGTTCACACCAACTTATGTGGTCCCATGAGAACTCAAAGCTACTACGATGATAGATACTTTATTTTGTTCATTGATGACTATACTAGATTGATGACTGTTATGTTCTTGAAAGAAAAATCTAAGGCATTCAAATTGATTAAATGGTATAAGGCTAAAGTTGAAAAAGACACCGAAAAAGAATTGAAATGCTTAAGGTTTGATAGAGGAGGCAAGTTTGTTTATGATGAATTCACTAACTTCTGTAATGAGCATGGTATAAAAAGTCAAGTTTCTGCACCTAGAACACCGCAACATAATGGAATTGCTGAAAGGAGAAACCAATCCATTGTTGATTGTGCTAGAACATTGATGATTGAGAAAAATGTTGCACAAATGTACTAGAGAGAGGCAGTTAGCACTGTAGTATATGTCCTGAATTAAGTTCAACTGAATAAAGACACAAACAAGACACCTTACAAGTTATGGTTTGGATACACACCGAGTGTAAGTTATTTCAGAATCTTTGGTAGCAAGTGTTATATTTTGAAAGATGATAGGAATGGAAAATTTGACTCTAAAGGTGATGAGGGTTTATTCTTAGGTTATTCTACCAAGAGTAAAGATTACAAATGTTTGAATAAGGTTACTAATAAGATGATAGAGAGTACTAATGTTAGAGTTGATGAGTTTGCTAAAAATAATGAAGAATAAAGTATGAAGGAGCCGTAAGATTATGGTAGGTTTACTTATGTTGAAGATCCAGACTATCTATTGAAGCCATAAGATGAGTCTGTTGAGCATCAGGAAAATGCTACCAAGAATCAGCAAATGGAAACCAAGAATTAGGAAGAAGCTACTGAGCAGGAAAATGTGCCTGAACATAATGATGAGCAGAGGAGAGATCAAGTGCTAGCAAGATTTGTAGAAGACATCATCCTGAGAACCAAATCATTAGAGATAAGAAAGCTGGCATGATGACCCAAAGTAGGTTAAGATAAAATACATGCTTAGTTTGTGAGTTTGAACCTAAGAATGTTAGGGATGCACTTGAAAATGAGGAATGGATCAATGCTATGAATGAGGAAATTGAACAAATTGAGAAGAATAAAACATGGACTTTAGTGCCTAGACCAAAGGATAAATATGTTATTGGTACTAAGTGGATTTTCAGGAATAAGCTGAATGAAAATGGAGAAGTTACTAGGAATAAGGCAAGACTTGTTTGCAAAGGATATGCACAAGAAGAAGGTATTGATTATGGTGAAACCTTTGCACCTATTGCTAGACTGGAAGGAGTTCACATATTACTTGCTTATGCTGCACATAAGGGATTAAAGGTATATCAAATGGATGTGAAATCAACATTTTTGAATGGAATTCTTGAGGAGGAGGTCTACATAGAACAACTAGAAGGGTTTGTTGATCAGAATCAGAAAGATGTGGTATGTAGATTGCACAAAGCCTTGTATGGATTGAAGCAAGCACCTAGGGCATGGTATGAAAGATTACATGCTTATCTTATAAGTATTGGTTTTGTAAGAACTAGTGAAAATAATAATTTGTACATGAAAGGAGGATCTGATGATAACATTTTAATTGTTGAGATATTTGTTGATGATATAATCTTAGGAGGAAAAGATATAATTTGCAAATCTTTTGCTGATGACATGAGAAAGGAATTTGAGATGTCTATGTTTGGAGAGATTAAATTATTTCTAGGTCTGTAGGTTATACAATAGAAATATGGGATTTTCATCACTCAATCAAAATACATTAAAGAAGTATTGAAAAATTTTGGCATGGAGGATGCTAAACCAGTGGGAACACTGATGGTAATAGGCTGTAAATTGAAAAAAGATGATGAATCTAGAGAAGTAAATCAGGCTCAGTACCAATCTATGATTGGTAAATTGATGTATGTTGTACACAGTAGGCATGATATTGCACATGCAGTGGGGATTGTGGCTAGATTTTCTGCCAATCCTAAAGATTCATATATGGTTGCAATGAAAAGAATCTTGAGATACATGAAGAAAACATAAGACTATGGATTATGGTATACATTTGAAGGCAAGTTTGAACTTAGAGTTTACACTGATGAAGATTGGGCTAGAAACATAGATGACTTGAAGAGCATAGCTGGTGGAGCATTCTTTTTAGGGGAAAGGCTTGTGACTTGGATTAACAAGAAACAAGCATGCATTTCTCAGTCTACTACTAAAGAAGAGTATGTTGTTGTTGCTGCAAATGTTCAAATATAGCTTGGATTAGACAAGTGTTGGAAGGAATGAATGAGGTAATCACTGACCCGGTGATTATATATTGTGACAACACTAAAGTGCTATAAATATTTCTAAGAATCTTATGATGCATTTGAAGACAAAGCACATATCCATTAAGTATCACTACTTGAGGGAACAAGTTCAAGAGAAGCAAGTGAAACTAGAATTTGTAACATCTAAGGAACAACTTGCTAATATCTTTACTAAACCATTACTGAAGGACACATCTGAGTATTTGAGGACTAGACTTAGGGTCCATCCCCTGTCTATCAGTCACTAAGGTGATCTGGAGGTTCCATCAACCTATACTTATCATAAGATAATTCATGTTGATGCACATAGCTCACACTTTGGATTTTGTCTAAGGTTGTGAAAGATTGTAGAAGCTGGAACGAAAATTTGTTTATCTGTACACTAAAGGTACATGATATGAACCAACCAATAGAGAATTACTTGGCTGCTATAGACCTATTTGTATATTTTCTTTGGCATTATTGTCAAAGGGAGAGAGACTAAATATGGAAAGGAAATCAGTTAATGAGAACACACAGAAAGGGAATGACATATTTGTTACTGAGAACAAAGGGAATCTGAGAACTGAAAATATCAAATCCGCAAGGAGAGTCTGCACTTGTAATGATGTTATGTTTTGTAGTGATTAAACATATTAAATTTGAGCTTACCGAGCTACAACATTTTATTACATAGTTGTAGAATATATGTTTGGTATGTGTATGATATATTTTCATATTGCTTGTGTTGCCATCAATGCCAAAGGGAGAGATTGATGAGCTAAAACTGATTGAATATTTGAATGAACTGAAGAAATAGTGCTTAGAGATCACCGAGCTACTAAAATGATATGTAAGATGATTAAATCAGTCAATATGTTGTCATTGATGTCAACTAGTCTTGACAATACTTATCATGTTAGTTACAAACATCTGAACATCTGTTGAAGGAAGAAAAGATGAAGAATTGAGATATCTACATAAGGAAAAGATGGATATGACAAATAAGGATACGAGAAACATTGGGTAACTTATTGATGAGTCTATGGATTTATATTATTGACTTGAGCATGTTACATTAATCTATTATGAAGAAGATATTTGAAATTTAACATGTTAATGTGGTCGATAATTGAAGATTTTTGTATACATCGAGCCAGTGCACTGTATACCGACTAACAGTATTAATCAAGCTAGTTCAACTAGTTATTGTACACACTAAATAATGCACTTCTCTAAGTCATTACTTCCAAGGGAATTCATGAATGGGAAACCTTGAGAAAGCGACCTAGAGCTCCCTAGGCATGGAGTCACAAGGATGTTGATGGTGCTCTCAGCTAGAGCTATTGAAGCATGCAACCTTGCTAGTAAACCACACAATGGGAGGTTCAAAGAGACAAGGGAAAGAATGCCAATATCCTCAATAATTGACAATGGAAATGCAATGCAACTATGCTAAGAATGAAGATGCAAGCTAAGCTATGAAAGGAAAGATGAAAGTATTACAAATCCTTGCTAATTAGGCTATGTGGGCTAATCTAGAGCATAAAGGAAACTAAGCTAAGAAAGCATAAACATGAAGCTATGATGAAAGAATGAAAGCTAAATGCATGAAGATCTCCAAAGCTCCAAAGTCTCCAAGAAATCTTGCAGCATAAGATTAGTATTCAAAGTTGGGATCCTAGAATGAGAAAAGAGCTCTCCTTTTAAAGGAATTGAAAAGGAATGGACCATGGAGATTAAGAGGCAAAAGATTTAATCAAGGGTGGAGCTTGAAAGAGGAGAAATCCATGTACACAAATATCCTCAAATGAGAAAATAAGAGTTGACTTTTGTGTCCATATGAGACATAAAGGCCTTTTCTTCTTTTTATAAAATAAGAATAATGCTTTATTTGTGCAACTTAGGATAAGAGGAAAGGTGGGGGATTTTTATTTAATAAGAGGGAAGGAAATTCCTTTTAATTAAATAAAGACTTAGGTAAAAATGGTTAGCCCATAGAATAATCAAATAAATGATAAAATAGGATTTGATCAAGGAAATTGATATAATTGAAAAATATTGATTCAGGGATTTGATAAATTACTGAATGGGGGTCCAAAGTCTAGGCGACCATTTTAGGGTGCATACATTTTCCCCTCTTTGACTAATGTGAGATTGATTTGGGATCACAAAACAACCTAGACATGTGTTCGATGGATGGGAACACATCGGGACAAAGATAAACTGATAAAGATAAGCTGAAAGACAAGACCAACATACCTGTAAATAGGAGATTGTCAAGTCTCAAATAAGAGATAAGAATCTCAAGGTTCAATTAATAAGTTGAATCAAGGATTAAAGTTGATAGGTACTGCCCCCTCAGAATCAAAATTGAAATTAGGTAGAGGAGAAACAACAAATTGATAAATCTGATCAAATCACTAAAAATCATAATCGAAGATGAAAGATGATAGGATAACCATCAAGCAATGAATATATGCCCCAATTTGACTAGGTTTGACTAAGAAAGATATAGGATAAAAGTGAAGTCAAACCTTAGAGAGATGAAGTGAATGAAAATGAATGAAAGACTAGAAGGTTGAAAGAGATGGGGATGAAGAAATAAAGATGCCCCAACAAAGATCGAAGGATCAGGCCTCAAATGGTCAGCCAACTACGCAGAAGAGGGTGAAAATTTGAAATGCAATTTTGACTATCAAGATGAACTCAGATTTCAATTTTGATCCCAAAAATGGATCTAGGACATTGAAATTAGCTAGGGATGCAATTTTCATGAAATTCTAAGATGTTTTGAAAATTGGTCAAAAAGTCAAAATGCTATAAAAGGGGGGAAAAAGGTCATTTTCAAAATCATTTGTCTTATTGTGATTTGATAATTTTTGAGAGCTTAGAGAGAGAAAATGGCCCAGCAAGTGATTTTGGTACACAGACATCGATTCGAGTGCGCTCGGTTGCACAACCGGCCTCCTCAATATGGTGCCTCGGTAAGTTTTCAGAAAAGCTCACCCTTTGAGTCATTTATGAGCATTTATTTCAATTTAAAAAACATTTTTAATTGTTTTTAAATATTTCAAATTTTACTTGTGTGAAATATCATGCGATACTTAAATAGTATTGCACCCCTTTGATACTATCTATCATGCGATAGTTTATGGGTCGACATAGTATCGCACAGGTGTTGAATCCAGTATTGCACAATACCAGACAAAACATTGTGTGATCCTATGTGAAGTATCACATGCAAAGATATTATCACACTAATATTGAGGAAAGTATCACATGATACTTAATCAAAAAATAGTATCGTACTAGTGTAATAGGAAATATCACATGTTTTAATTTTTGAGCAATATGACATGGGTCTAGACAAGTTTGCATTTAAGATTATTTGTATTAATTTTATACATCCATCATGATATGTACTGACATCTAGTTTGGGGTTATGGCTTGTAGGAGCACTTTCCAGCATTGCTCATTAGAGCGCTGAGAGTGACCAAGTTACGCTGCGTCTGAGATCTTGATGATCTGAGATGAGTAGACTTGGGAGAGATGAGTTTCAGGTACTTTCTGCAGATGCCCCATATTCAGGTAGATCATGGGCTATTGATAGCTCTAGCTAAGAGGTGGCATAGTGAGCATAACACGTTTCACTTGCCGACCGGAGAGACCATGATCACCTTGGAGGATGTCTATCAGATCCTTTGAGTACCTAGCCATGGTGATCGAGTGAGTATAATCATGTTTATAGATGTTCACAAATGCAAAGTTTCCATATGATAGAAACTGACATGATTGTTTGTTGTCACAGGTATACTATGATCAAGATCTGACCAAGGGATGATAGGTCATGCAGGACATGTTCCAGGATGTGACCTTTGTTGATAGACACCTCAACTGGGATTAGCTGATGGAGGAGTTTGGTAGAGATTTTCTAGTTTCATGTATATTGTGCTCTATAGTAGCACAAGCATTGATTACTGATAGGAGCCAGAGAGGGTTCCCATTGGGCTGGGGCAGGTTGGTGGCAGACTTGATAGCACACCCACGACAGATGGCATGGGGCCCAACCATCCTAGCAGACATGTACCATGAGCTCCATGAGATTGTTTATAGGGAGAGAAGGACATGGGCATGCGGTGCAGTCTTAGCACAAGTATGGGCATGGGAGCACATTGCCATTGTGCACCCACATGTGCAACCTAGGGAGTGGAGAGGCCCCTATATCTATAGGTACATAGGATTCCTTTCATAGCCACATAGCAGAGATGTGACATATTACCATAGACTATTGGATGAGCTCACATCATTTTAGTGGAGACCATACAGGGCTTCTGAGCAGTGGGCTGATCCGGAGCAGGAGCTAGGATATATGTTATGCAGCTGGCCACTAGTAGGCCCTCACTCAGAGATCGTAGAGCGCTTCATCATCTCTCAGGTCTAGAGATAGTTTGGGTGGTAGAAGAGGGTGCCCATAGAGACCACTACATATGCCCAGGCTAGGGATGAGGAGGGATAGGGATGGATGTTGATTCTGGACTACCACAAGGTAGTGCAGGATACCGTAGCTATACACAGGGAGCCATGGGACTAGCTCCCAAATATGGAAGATGCAGGTGTAGATGTAGCCTATAGGGTAGAACGATGGAGGTTTCCATTCCCATAGTTTACTGTACTTGATGCATAGTTGGAAACACAGGATGGTGATGGAGATGATGGAGATGGAGGGGACAGGGGAGATGGAGGGAGGGTGAGAGAGAGAGGATAGGGATCCAGATCAAGTGGCCATAAATGGTCATGGAGATAGGGTTTCAAGGATGAGGGGGATGACACAGCGAGACCAACTCACTGATGGGTGGATGCTAGGTAGGATCAGCCTGTAGGGGGAGGAGAGGATCTCAGAGTGAGGATCCAGGCTTTGGAGATGGAGATGCAGTAGATGAGGATTACTATTGTTGTGAGAGATTAGTAGTTGATAGATCTACGAGCCAAGATCAAGTGATGGGAGAGGGCAGCATAGGCCAATGCTGTGGAGATTTAGAGAGAGGCAACACGAGATGCTTATTATCATGGTCTCTACATATAGGTTGTACCTAAGGGATAGAAAGTGCCACTCTACTCTCAGAGGGAAGGCATGTTAGACATGGTTCTTGACAAGGCAACAACACCACCTCCACCACCACCACATGATGGGGAGAGTCAGACTTAGGTCTAGGTGGTAGATGTATAGAGACATACCCTGGGACATTATCCAGATTTTGGATCCCACATTGTATTTGTATCATGACATTTATATATATGAGATTTATTGGATGTTCAATATATCTTGTGTATGCATCCCACTTGTGATGGATGTTTCAGTTTTATATTGTCTTGTGATATTTCTCAAATGTATGATATATATGCTCATATATAATCTCTCTCATAGATGTATGTTTAGTTCTCATGTTTATGATATAGACTCATGTTTTTGAAAATGATCTCTTTAGGATATAGATATGATGATAAGATTAACCCCTTGTGATGACAGGAAAAGGATGTGATGAAAAAGACAAAGAGTGAAAGACATGATTGAGAAGGTGAAAGGTGAGTGCAGCTGACCGATAAGTCCATGAAAGATGAAAGGAGAGATCTCTCCATATGCAAGATGAAAAACTAACTAACATGAACCTAAGAATGCAAGCTACTATGAAAAGTGGTTTACTTACAAGGTTACAAAGCTTTTAAACTCTAATATTCATCATCAAGCATTATTGGTAGCATCACAAGATCATATAATACACACTAGTATGACTATGTGAATCTGAATATGATCTATATCAGATAGATATGTGGGAATCCCACCTAGGCATCAAAGACATATAGGTCAAGATGACTAGTGCAGTGAGATTGCCTAAGTTTAATATGGCAAGATTATACTCGCATCGAGACACAAGGAAAGTCAAGATGGCTACAAGAATGCACTTGCAAAAATAGTCAAGGATAATACCTTGTAGATCCTAGTGCCAAGTGGAACAAGCATAAATGCTAATGACAGTTAGGACCAACAAAATATACCCACAAGCAAAAAAAGCAATAAAACATGTCCTCATGCCCCTAGTCTTCTAGCTCAGCATCATCAAAAACTATTAGGGAGAGAACACTCATCAAAGAAATCATCGTAGACAACACACAAAGAAAATAAAGTCAAATAGGTCTCAGTGGGTCGAGTGTTTAAGTGCATGTTGTGTAGGTCATAGAGTCAAACTTTGAGTATCGTATCTGCCAGTGAGAGATATCATATCATGCTAGATGATGGGTAAGATATCTAATAAGTGTTAAGAAACACTTGATGCTAGGGTAGTGTTGAAAAACACAGTTGGGGTGGTGTTGAAAAACACCATTTGCAAGATGTCCTAAAGACCAATGCATCCTAGAGACTGAAGCTAACACAGTTATGTCCCCTAGACAAAGACAAAGACCAATTCCAAACCAAGGCAACAAGGTCAAGGCATGATGGAGAAAGGCTAAGTGTCAAGGATGAGTGCTAAGAAACAAGGGTGTAGAGGCCTCAAGAAGCACCTATTTCTAAGTTTTCACCACTTGACAGATTTTTTCAATTTTTTCAATTTTTTTGTATTTTTGCTACCAGGACGCCTGTTTCTAGGTTTTCACCAGGGCACTTTTTCTATTTTTTTGAATTTTTTGCATTTTTTATTTTTTTGAATATTTTCAGGACTTTATATGCTTTTTATAATTTTTTTAGCATCATATATGAATTTTTTTGGAATTTTTTCAGGATCAATAAATATATGCAAAGGATGCCCCTAGACAGAATAGGCATCATGGATAGAACTTCTTTAGGTGCAAGACATTGATAGGATTAGGGAGTTGCTCTCCCTCTAGATCAGATAGTAAATAAGAACCTATCCCAAAATCAATAGTAATGATGTATGGTCCTAGCCAATTAGGTTCAAATTTCCCCTTTTTCTCTCTATGTTGTTGGTTCTTAGGGTTTTCTCGTAAGACAAGATCTCCCACTTGAAATTCTCTAGGGAAAACCTTCTTGTTGAATGCTTTGGACATACACTTTTGGTAGACCGTCATGTGATCAAATGATGCTTTACGCTTCTCATCTAGAAGTTCTAATTCTTGGAGTCTCATGGCACAGTAGTCTTCATCTATCACTAGACCTTTGAGGGAAACTTTAAGTGAAGGAATCTCCACCTCTAAAGGTAACATTGCTTCAACACCATAAGTAAGGGAAAAAGGAGTAGCCCCAGTTAGAGTATGAATACTCATTCTATAGGCCCACAAGGCCAAATTTATCTGTACATGCCAATCTCTACCATTCTTGTGAACTGTTCTATGGAGAATCTTACGAATAGTTTTATTCAAAGCCTCTGCTTGTCCATTTCTTTGTGGGAAGTAAATGGAGGACCAATGCTGATTTATATTGAACTTCTTGCAGAGATGTTTAAGGTCCTTGTTTTTAAACTAACCTCCATTGTTAGTGATTATTTCAGAAGGCACTCCATACTGATAGATGATATGGTTTAAAATAAATAGAGAAACTATCTTGCCCAAGGCAACAGAAAGTGGAATAGCTTCTACCCATTTGGTAAAGTAGTTAGTAGCAGTGATGATAAATTTGTGTCCACTTGATGAGTTGGGATGAATCTGCCCAATAAGGTCAAAGGCCCAGTGCTGAAATGGCCAATGAGATATAGATGGAATAAGCTCCCTGCTTGGAGCATGTATTAGGTTACCATGTTTCTGACACTTTTCACATGATTTAGCAACAGCTATTGCATTTGTCTACATGTGAGGCCAATAGTACCCAGCCCTAAGCAACCTTCAGGCCATGGGAAGACCATTAGAATGTCCTCCACAAATGCCCTCATGAATGTCAGCTAACACTTGGTCAGACTCATCCTTTTCCAAGCACCTAAGAAGTGTCCCATCTAAACCCCTCCTATACAGATCACCAGAGATAAGGGTGTGGTGAGAGGCATTTTGGGTTAAGTTTCTTCATTCAGAGTGGTTGAAGGTTTGGGGAATAATGCCATCACATAGGTATGAGTAAATCGCACCATAGCAGGATGACTCATGGCCAACAAGGGTACAAACAATTTGGCTTTCTTGGGAGTCATAGATAGGATAATGTAGCTCTTCCACTAGGAATTTGAATTTGGACTCATGTTGTTCTAGCTGAAGGAGTGAAGCCAATGTAGCCATAACATCAACTACTTTATTCTCTACTCTAGGGATTTGTTGAAATGTAACAAAGGTGAAATATCATCGCAATGAATCAACCATTTTCTTGTAGGGTACCAGTTTTTCATCCTTCATTTGGTATTCTTCATTAAATTGGTTGACTATCAATTGTGAATCCCCATAAATATGTAGCTCTATGATTCTCCACTCTATTGCCATTTTTAGTCCATTTGTCAAGGCCTCATATTCAACAATGTTATTTGTACATGGGAACAATAGTTTGTAGGACTTAGGGGTCATGTACCCATGAGGAGAAATAAATAACACTCCTACTCCTGAACCATTTTGCATGAAAGAGCCATCAAAGAACATCCTCCATGTTCTTGTAGTCATGTACATTATGTGCTCATTTGGGAATTCAACTTGAATTGGTGCTTTATCTTGAATTGGAAAATCAGCCAATTGGTCAGCTATGGCTTGTTCTTTTATAGCCTTACGCTCAACATACTCTATGTCAAATTCTGATAAGACCAACATCCACTTAGCAAGTCTACCTATGAGAGAAACCCTACCAAGCAAATATTTGAGAGGATCAATCTTTGCAATGAGGTGTATTGTATGCACAAGCATGTAATGTCGCAACTTTTGGGAAGAAAACACCATCGCAAGTCAAAATTTTTCAATACTAGTGTAATTGACCTCATATGACAAGAGAGTATGACTAATGTAGTATATAGCTCTTTCTTTTCCAGTGTCATCAAGCTATGCTAATAATGCCCCCAGGGAAGATTCCATTGCTGAAACATACAATATGAGTGGTTTTCTTGGGATAGGAGGCATTAAGATTGGAGGATTGGCCAAGTACTATTTGATTTGGTCCATGCTTTGCTGACAATCCTCATTCCACACACATTTAACCCCTTTGTGAAAAGTCTTATTAAAGGGTTGAGCTCTATCATCCAATTGTGAAATAAACCTCCTTATAGATTGAAGGTATCCCTGAAGACTCCTCATTTGGCTGATGTTTTTGGGAGGTGGCATATCCAAGATTGCTTGAACTTTCTCTGGGTCCACCTCTATTCCTTTGGCTAAAATGATAAACCCTAGAAGTTTTCTAGAGGTGACTCCAAATGCACACTTTTTTGGATTTAATCTCAGTTGAAACTACTCCATGTGATCTAGAATGACTTCCAAATCACCTACGTGTGTATCTCTTTTTTTAGATTTTGCCAAGGTGTCATCCACATAATCTTCCATATTCTTATGCATCATGTCATGGAAGATAGTTGTCATAGCTCTTTGATAAGTAGCTCCTACATTTTTTAAGACAAATGGCATGATGTTCCAATAATAGGTTCCCCACGTGCAAGTGAATGCAGTCTTTTCCTGGTCTTCAGGAGCTATCTTGATTTGATTATACCCAGAAAAACCATCCATCAATGAATAGATCTCATAACCTGCGGTCATGTCCACTATCATGTCTATGTTTGGAAGTGGAAAATCATCCTTTGGGCATGCTTTATTAAGATCTCTAAAATTTGTGTAGACATGAATGGACTTGTCATGCTTTGAAACTAGTACAATATTGGAAATCCATTTGGCATAATCGATGGCTCTTATAAATCCTGCACTGAGAAGTTTTTCTAGTTCAGCTTTGATGAGAAGAGCTATGTGAGGATGCATTTTCCTCAATTTTTGTTTCACTGATTTTATACTTGGAGCTATGGATAAGTGATGCATAATGAGATTAGTGTCCAACCCTGGCATGTCTGAGTAAGTCCAAGAGAAATTAATTTTCTTGTTCTGTAGGAACTTGGTATATGCTTCTTTTTCTTGTGTTGATAGAGACTGAGCCAAATGCACTACTTGTTGAGCTTCTTCTGTATTCAAATTAACTAGCTGTGCAGGCTTGACAAGTATTGGAGATCTATCCTAAAAGTAACTTGGGAGATGATCAAGTACCTCATCCTTAGGTGCCTCGGAGAGGTTTTCACCCTTGGATACATCCTTTATTTTTACTTTGTTAGGTTTTGACACCACCACACAGTGGTTTTCACCATCAGAACTCTTATTCTTTTTTTCTTTTCTTTTATTTTGTGACTAAGGTACTTGATATCTGGTTCTATCATGCTTGTAGTTGGTTTGCTGGTGGAAGAGACTATGGGCTCAAGGGCATTTAGGTAACATGCTATCTCACAGTCATTCTGGAAAGTTAAGAGCTGAGGCTCTTGATAGCGTTGAGGCCAATCAATTAGGTGAGGATTGGCAAGGGGTAGGTCAATGACAGGTTCAATATTGTGTATACAGATGGTGTCATTTCTGGTGATTGCAGAGTTAGGGTCTGTCAAGTATCCCTCTAAGGTACCCAAATTAGGACTTATCCTACCAAGCAAAGCATCATCCACTAAAGAGACTCATGGATTCCAATCCTCTAATCCTACACTAGACTCGTTAGCTACCTCAGGTTGGGAGCCATATCTATGAACAAAATCAATGTCCAAGTCAACTGTAGAAGAGTCAAAGAGAGATTCCCACTCATACTCATGTGAGTCCGTATCTGAATCTCAGTTGGGATGTTTACACCAAGCATATTTACGAAGTCTAGATGTGGAAGCCCTGATGTCACCAAGGGTAACACATTCTTGAAAGACATTTGTGTATTGATTTTCTTGAATAGGATCCTCAACATGGTCTTCAATAACAAACTCTTCTTGTTGTAGGTCTAAAATTGTTGGATTGGCAATTGGAGTATCTAAATCTCCCCAAAGGAGATTGGTGGAAGGGACCCAATCTTAACACCTATCTTGTTGATTTTTCAAATTGGGTATGTAATTCGATTCATCATCACTATCCATCGTAGCAAGGATAGGGGAAGTTTTCTGGTCATGACTTTCAAAACCTAGGCCAACCATCTTCTTAGACTTTCATCCAAAAAGAGCATGATTGAGTGGTTCAGCCTTAGCATCTAATCTGTAGCTGAGAGGACCATGTCCTGGGTAGCCCATATTTTTGACCAAAGTGTATCCTCTCCCATAAGCCTTAGGAGATGGGGAGAAATTTTTATTGTGCTCATATTTTTCCTCTTTGTAAATCTAATCTCTAACAGCCACCTCTTCTTTTTCATCTTGTATAGGCACCGAGGATTCTACAAATGTACCAAATAGAGTCATGGCTGAAGATGAAGGACACATCTCTTGTGATGGTTTGCCATAGGACCTAGGTGAGACTGGCAGTTTAGTAAAGGAGTCAATTTGATACCCCCCCATACCAAGGTCTATGGACTTGAACTTATTCTTGCACTATTCTAGAGTTGCATCAACATCCTCTGCTTCTCTATTGGGAGGAACATGAGTCCTTACCGAAATTGCATTTACAGATAATGTGCTATCCCTAGGTATACAAAATTCTACTCCATTATAGGGGAACTTAACACATTGGTGGTAGGTGGATGGCACTGCTTGCATGTCATGGATCCACGGTCTACCAAGCAGGATATTATATGCTAAAGGACCAGCGTCAACAATTTGGAACAAAATGTCCTTTTCAATAGGGCCAATCCTGTTAGGAAGGATGACCAACCCTTTAGAACTTCTCTCTACCTCATCATAGGCTTTAATGGTAATTTTCTTTCAGGTATCAATAACTTTCTCAGAATAACCCAGTATCTTCAACAGACTCAAAGAACAAATATTGAGTCCAACACCCCCATCAATCAACACATGCCTGACATGGGTCTTGTGAATCATGACTTTGATACGAAGGGAAAGATTATGTAGATGGCTCAAAGCTTTGTCATCTTCTTCTAAGAATGTTAGGTAATGAGGGCTGGCAAGGTGGTTAACCGTGTTTTGGAACTGGTCAACATCTATGTTGTTAGGAACATTGGTTGCACGCAAATCATCCTCAAGGATACACTTATGTCTTGGAGACAATTCGAAGAGTTCAAAGATTGAGATTTGAGCTGGCATTCTTTGTAGCTAGTTAACAAGATTATAGCTCATTTCAGGGTTGACTATTGATTTGGTGGTGACATTCTTAGATGCCACTTGCTTGGGTTTAATGGACTGGTTGGAACTAGGACCTCTAATAACCACAAGACCTTGGCTTTGGCTTCTGGTGACAATGTTGAGAGCTTGGGATGACCTTTGAGAGTGAGGACCTCTAAGCACAATCACATGTTCTTCATCAAATATAGGAGGAGAGCCCACATCATAAACATAAGGATCTTTATTTCTCATCATGTTGATACTTTCCTCGACAACCTCAAGCATATTTACCACATTTTTTGCACCTGTGTAGGTATAGTTGATTGTGGCCTTTCCATTCTTGGGTTGAGAGGTTTCCCCCTTTTCATATTTGGGCAAAGTCTCCTTGAATGCCTTATGGTCTGCATTGGTATTCAACCCATCAATCTGAAGTTTTCCACTCTCAATAAGATCCTGAATAAGGTGTTTAAGCTTCCAACAATGTTCGATGTCATGTCCAATGCCATTGTGGAATTTGTAGAAAGCTTTTTCATTCCACCAATGTGGCTTAACGTCAAGTATGTGGAAATTTTTTGGATCTTGCAGTTGTGCAAGGTTATTGGCAATAAGTGTCTTGAAAACATCCTCATAGGAGTCACCTAGTTTAGAAAATTTTCGCCTCTCCTTTTTAGGCTTATCTTGATATTTCAGTTTATGCTCTTGTTGGTTGGAGGATGTATTGAGCTTCATATCTTGGACTGCACTAGACAAATGAAGGACTCCTTGATCCTTGGGTTGGGAAGAGTCCACAACTCCATTATTGACTACTTGCTTGTTCTTATTCCAGTACGAGTGCTTGCCTTTGTCCTTATTAGCATTGTGATTGTTTTGACCATTATTGTTATTGTTATGTTTGGTCAAAATGCCTTTCTCTTTCAAGACATTCTCAATTCGATATGCGGTTTTGACCATAGTGTCAAAGGAATCAAAGACCATCTTCCAAACCTCATACCACATTTTAGGCACCAAATTGCTAACAATGATATCAATCCTTTCATGCCCAGGAATAGTCCTAGAATAGTGAGAACACAATCATCTCCACCTTTGTAAGAAGGCAACAAAGGATTCCCCTTGGTTCTACTTCAAGTTGCACAAGTCTAACAAAGTGACTGATCTTGACAAGTTATATGCGAAATGTTGAACAAATCTGTGGACAAGTTCTTTAAAAGTTTTGATGGGAGGGGTTATGTTGGTAAACCACTCCATGGATTGGCCCTTGAGACTCCTCAGAAATAATCTCATAAGATAGGAGTCATCTTGGTGGAATTCAAAACTCATGATGTAGAACTAACGCACATGATCATGTGGGTCACCATTGCTGTCATACTTGTCATACTGGGGGATTTCAAATTTTCTAGGAAAGTCCTTCATACTTACACTCCTGTCAAAAGGATTGGGATAGATAGAATCTAATGAAAAGGAACTTTTAGGTGCTAACACCTTTTCCATCATACACTTGAGTTGTTTAATCTCCTCTTCTTGAGAGGGTCCTTGTTTCTTGATTCTCCTATCCACATCAAAGTTGTAAGGGACTCTGGCACCCTTGTTAATAAAGCTCTCTAGGAACCTATCCTTATTTTGATCAAGATAATTCTCCACATATTGTTGGAATAGTGGCTCTTGTTGCATCCTCATAAAATCTTGATCATCAAAACTTGCACTACTTCCTCCATGTTGAGAGCCATGATGAGCTCATTGGGAGGGTTGTCTCAAGTTCCTAGGAGGTTTTTGTCTCCTATGTTGTGAAATCCTCCTTCCTCTAGGACTAGGAGATCTTGAGGGGGTTCTTGACCATCTTCTACTTCTTTGGGTTCTTGAGGGAGTAGATGGTGGAGAGTTGTTTCCACTGTTGGTACCCTTATTGTTGAATTGGTCATTGAGTTGGGCTAAAAGCCTGTCTTGTTCTTCTTAGAATGATTTTCTTTTCAAATCTAACAAGACTTGTTGCTCCACCTCTAGGTGTCTAAACCTTTATTCTTTAGTGGCTTTTTCATCCAAAAAGGCCTTCTTTTCACGCTCAATCCTTTTAAGCCTTTCATTTGCATATCTTGAGGTTGTTTTGAGCAGAGAATTGGGCCTTGAATGTTTGAACAATTCTTAGTAAATGCTGCATTCACATGAGCATCACCAGATTCATTGTTTTGGTCTTCATGTTGTGACCACGCATCTTGGTGAGCTTGCGCATAATGTCTTTCAACTCTTTGATGGGTGTCTAAATATCTTGAGTTAATAGGGGGTGATTCAGGTTGATTGTCATCACCAAACAACATGTTATCCCTATGTCTTTGGAAAATGTCATCAAGATTTTGATACATCTCTTCTCTCTCCTTTCTAGTCATGGTGTAGCTCATGTCCATATCTAATTGAGAAGGTGCTAAAGAGGTACTCAACTCACTAGGATTGCTCTTTGGGTCAAACCAAGTTTCAGACTCACTCCTAGGTGATTGATCAAATAGGGGCTCTTTCCCCTTTCACTTTTGATGAGTTTGGACTAAGGGTAACTATTCAAAGACAACTTGAGGTCATTTTCCTTGACTAACTTGGTACCTTGTCATAACCGACATGAAAGAAAAAGACCCTTGGTGATAAGATGACCCTATGAAATGTCAATACCAAACTAGGATAGTAAGAGTGTTCAATTGTCCAAAAAGAGATGGTGAGATAGAAAGCTACAAAAGGTATAAACCAACACTACCACAAAGGTGTATAATAAAAGGATAAGTATCCTAACACATATGGACCAGGAGGATGGATTTAACCAAATATATTTGAAATTGAAATTGATTTTATATGGAAGTGAATTGGACAAAATAGTACTAAAACTCTCCAAGTGTGTTACCAAAGAATCTAAAGGTGAACTTTTTCAACAAGGATGATTCCTAACTTATGAATGACAAGCAAGATTACTTTGTAAAATCAAAGGATACTAATTCAAGGGGTCTAAGAATAGGAACTCAAGGTACAAATAGGTTTCCAGTGGTAGAGTAAGTCACCTACTAAAATATGGTTGACTAAGGAAAGACTAAAAATGGCATAAATCAAGAAAACATCAAAAAGACTATGTGTGACAGTTTCCAGTCAAATAGTGCGATACTATCTCTCAAGGCAATATTTTGCACGAAGAAGTGCAACAATTTCTAGGTAGCCTATGTGACACTTTCTAGGCAAGTAGTGCGATAGTTTTGCAACAATGAACTATCGCACGATAATTCTTAGAATAGTGTGCGATGAAGTTTCAAGATCATATGACTCTTGACTAGTGAGTGTTAAAAATCTCAGTTTTAAAGGCAATTTGATCAAAGTTTCAATCTGAGGGTTGGATTTTTCAATTTCAAGCACAGTACTAGCAGTAATCAAACAAGTTTTCAAATAGTAGGTGATCAAACATGTCATAAAACACTTACACAAGGGCAAAAGCAACCTTGCCAAGACAAGCAATTGTGATATCAAAGAAATAAAATCCTATGAATGCTACCGTGATGTTTGAATGTTTGAGAACGTTTACACGAGTAGATCATAGTGAGAACACTTCAAGCACTTACTAGCCTAAAAAGATAATGGCTCAAGAATTAACAACTTGGCCCACACTTGATGTCCCATTGCTTCACACAAAGTGGTTTCCCACAATAGATATTGGCTTTGTCATGGAAGTGCCAATGAAACAACCAAAGGAACATAAATGGTGAGTAATCTTGGGGTGATCTGGGTTAGCCCACTAGGATCAATCCTTGCACCAAGAAGCTAAGTGGAAAAATAGGGTGGCTTCTATCTATGGTTCTTAGTAAGGGCTTCCATTCGTAATACCCCTCTTGCTCCCCAAAAAGAATCTTTACATTGCGGCAAGTAACGGACCTCGTGGCCACAAGAGTACCTTAAGCATTCTTGCTCAACATTTTCCTCATGGTCACAATCCCACAAGTACTCACATCAAGTGAAGACAAGTACTACGTCTACCAAGGTTTTGTGTCCTTGATAGCCTTGAGTTTATAGATGGTTGGAATAGCCGATGAAAAGCTTGTCCCCACTTGGGTCATTCCTCTTGATTGCTCAAGAGCAGGCCCGCTAAAGGATTCTAAAAATAAACAAAGAGTGGATCAACCTTTGAGTTTCAAGATTTCTATTTCACCTCAAGGGTGAAGAGCATATTCTCCTAGCTCAAAAATTTCTCCCAAACACACCAAGCAAAGGTTCAATTACCCTCTTGCTTTCAAAATCCAAAGATGGGTCAAGATTTTTGTTTCACCACAAGGGTGAAGAGCATATTCTCCTAGCTCAAAAATTTCTCCCAAACACACCAAGCAAAGGTTCAATTACCCTCTTGCTTTAAAAATCCAAAGATGGGTCAAGATTTTTGTTTCACCACAAGGGTGAAGAGCATACTCTCCTACCACCCAAAGATTCCTACAACAAGATATTAAGTGCCTATGAAAAGAAACAACTAGTATATGCCATACTAAAAAAGAAAGCAATTAAACAAGCACTTGATTGGTTTTTATGCTTTTGGGAAGCCTTGCAAGAAAGGATTAGTAGCCCTTGTGCATTTGGAGCTTTGACATGCATTCTTTTAAGAAAATATTCAAGAAATGAGAGCACCTACAAGCACAACTTGTTAGCCCTATAAGGGTTAGCACATCAAAACCAAATAAAATCTACAAATCAAACTCTGTTCTACCACAACAAATTAGAAATCCGAATCAAATAGATCAAATCTTGCAAAGAAATGTCAAAAATTACTCACTGCCAGGCCTGGGCGATATTTCTGTTAGAGAAAGAATCATGTAATACTTCACTGTATACTACTGTGATACTTTATCTCTGTGCGATAGTTCATAATACCTGCATGTGACATAGAATAAAACAATAGTGCGACAGAATCTGCAAAGGTGCATGATACTTTAACTAATAAAGTATCGCACTGATATACAAGAAACTATCATATGACACTAGAAGATTGTCGCATGATAATTCTATTAAAAAAAAAGAAGAGCCGAAACAACAAGCTAAAATGATGATGAAAAATTGATGGAAATGCATAAAAAGAAAGACAAAACAAGAGTGTTCTACCCCACGGTGGGCGCCAAAAATGTACACACTAAATAGTGCACTTCTCTAAGTCATTACTTCCAAGGGAATCCATGAATGGGAAACCTTGAGAAAGTGACCTAGAGCTCCCTAGGCATGGAGTCACAAGGATGTTGATGGTGCTCTCAGCTAGAGCTATTGAAGCATGCAACCTTGCTAGTAAACCACACAATGGGAGATTCAAAGAGACAAGGACAAGAATGCCAATATCCTCAAGAATCGACAATGGAAATGCAATGCAACTATGCTAAGAATGAAGATGCAAGCTAAGCTATGAAAGGAAAGATGGAAGTATTACAAATCCTTGCTAATTAGGCTATGTGGGCTAATCTAGAGCATAAAGGAAACTAAGCTAAGAAAGCATAAACATGAAGCTATGATGCAAGAATGAAAGCTAAATGCATGAAGATCTCCAAAGCTCCAAAGTCTCCAAGAAATCTTGTAGCATAAGATTAGTATGCAAAGTTGGGATCCTAGAATGAGAAAAGAGCTCTCCTTTTAAAGGAATTGAAAAGGAATGGACCATGGAGATTAAGAGGAAAAAGATTTAATCAAGGGTGGAGCTTGAAAGAGGAGCAATCCATGTGCACAAATATCCTCAAATGAGAAAATAAGAGTTGACTTTTGTGTCCATATGAGACAAAAAGACCTTTTCTTCTTTTTATAAAATAAGAATAATGCTTTATTTGTGCAACTTAGGATAAGAGGAAAGGTGGGGGATTTTTATTTAATAAGAGGGGAGGAAATTCCTTTTAATTAAATAAAGACTTAGGTAAAAATGGTTAGCCCATAGAATAATCAAATAAATGATAAAATAGGATTTGATCAAGGGAATTGATATAATTGAAAAATATTAATTTTTGAAAATATTGATTCAGGAATTTGATAAATTGCTGAATGGGGGCCCAAAGTCTAGGTGACCATTTTAGGGTTCATACAGTAATCGCCGACACATTTCTATATCAACCGAGTATGGATGAAAACATTAAATGCTAAGAACAACTGATTGAAATTGATGAGCTAGATATTAGTATGATTTCAAGATTAAGGATGAAGTTTTTTATGAGATCCACGACTGACAAAATTTAGAGAAGATCTAAAGGATGAGATTGAAATGTGATATTGACACATCTGCTGAGGAAGGTTTAAGAGGCAAAATGGACAAAGGAGATTAAGCAAAAAAATCTAATGATTAATGTGAAAATGGTTTACTTGTATATATAAGAGATATGAGTTTCATTATTTAAACATACCGGACGAAGGAGACTGCATAGAATTCACATGAAGAACTTATTCATGCATGCCTAATCAGACTGGTTAGTGAAAGAACTGAGACTACAGAGTTTACTGAGCGTCAGAGAACCATTTACCAAGTGAAAGTAAGTTGAAGAATATTGAGGAAGTGAATTGATTAATTATCAGAGGATTTTTATGGGCTTAGCATAGATCTGAATATCTTCAATTGAGTTGTATTTGAATCAGATCATTACTGTATCAGTTTAACCATTGATTCAGAAAATATCTTAACCAAGTGGACTAAACCGTCTTATATTCTGCCCTATGTCATTCAAAGAATGTAAATTGTTATCTTGTTGACCCCATAGTGAATGATGGTCAAAAGTTAACTGTTAGTGATAAATCCTCTAACCAGGTCACACCTAACAGTGTGTATTGTAACCTTGAACAGGGTTGGCTCTTCACCGAGCTCACTTCAGAAGAGTGAATTATTTTGGGTTACCGGTCCCAGGTGGTTTTTCCCTTAACAGGGTTTCCACGTTAAATCATTGTGTTATGTGTTATTTGTGATGATTGTTTTTCTATCATACTTTACATACTACATAGTTGATTTAGTTGGTAATCACATTTGGATAATTACTGGTAATCGGTATACTGGAAAGATAGATTGATGTTTTATGTTACCAAGCTGCATAATTTGTTGGAATTATTTTATAAGGTACATCTTTGTATTTGGGACTGTAGGATAACTGATCTAATTGATTCACCCCCCTCTCAGTTATTCTAACAATATGATTTTAATGACTATAAAAAAATATGTATATTTAAAATTGGAAAATGTTATTTTGTTAGTTAGTCGTGAAATGAATTAAAAACTATTGTGTAATTTTTATTTTTTATTTTGAGATAAATTGTAATGGTTCAACTATATAGAAGTTGAGATTACAAATTTTAATTTTATTATCATTATTGTATAGATACATGGTGCATGAAAACAATGCTTAATGAAGTTTCTAAAGCAATATAAGTGAGAAGAGGCTAGAATTTCATATGTAGAACTTTTCATCGATTTCTATTTTCCATTTATCCATGGTATGCTTTGACCATATAACCCAATGAATAGACACCAATCTTGGAACTAATGATCCATGATGCACTGGTATTGAAAATATCATTCATTAATAAATAAGTAGGAAATAGATAATATGAACTCAAAATAAGACACAAAGAATATGTTTGTATGAAATAAGAAAAAAAGATGTGGGTTTACTTAAAATTTTATCCCCACCTTTCTTTGTTTGGCTCAAGAGAGAATCCATGGAAATGGGAAATTTTATTGAAAGATCGACAATCTTAAGAAAGAACATGATCATATAAAGTAAGGAAGAAATGTGATTTTACTCAAAAAATTCCCTTCCCATCAATATTATTCAGGTATATATTTCTATCTTCCTTATGTTTCCTTATTGATACATTGCAAAACTCCCTATGGACTTTCAATTTGTATGGTCTCAGTGTTATAACATTTATCTAAAACTGTAATCAGGTCTACATTGATGAAAATATTAAAGACTATTGACTTTTCTAACCCCAACTTCTGTGGGTTAGACTCTAGCTGAGGGCTTTGCGATTTAGTATAGAAACATCTAAAAAATATTGTGCCCTCTCACTCCCATGTGGACTTCACTAGCCTCTATCTTCTTATTGGAAAGAGACACTGGTTAATTGCTTGTATGTTGTCATTTATGGAAAATATACATTTTTCTTATAATCTCTTGACAATTTTTGTGATTACCAAAGGCCATGTTGCAGATTTGCCTAAGTAGGACTGAAGATGGACATATTACAAATTTTGGTAGAACAATTTGTACAGATATATATGAATGAGTTATGAAGAGTGAAGCTAGGAGAATATTCTATAGGATTTATTTTGATTATTCATGTGTTCACATATGTTATGTGTTATTTGAGGAAGAAATAATTTTTTGAGTATCAGATGTACATATAAGTGATAGAACACTGGCTAGAAGTTGTTGGATGGATCAGTGATCCTATCATATTGATGATCTGATCAACTTGATAGTTATTTTTGGTAGATCTGACTTGGTTGATGACATATATTATTTGGGTCAAGGTTAGCATTGATATTTAATCAATAAAATGATTGATGTTCTACATACTACATATTTTGTTCTTGAGGCTGAGTTGTTGGGAGTTTTCTTTTGAGATTGAGTATATGAGATCGAGTGTTTGAGTTGTTTGATATATGGATTAAATAGAGAACTATAAGGATATTATGCTGACATGCTATATATGCGAAGAGGTATTTTATTGAGGTCAAATTGTTTACATTGTACTTGCATGGAACTATGCTAGCATAGTTGATGTTTTTTCTTAGTTCATCTTTGGATTGTTGTCCATTTTGGGGTTATTTGCCTTGGGTTATAGCCCACTCTTTTTTATTTAAGAAGTGTGCTCTAGGTTGTAAGCCTAAATGCATGTGCATTCCCACTTATTGTAACTAAACCTTTAAGGGTTATTATAGTTACAGAGTAATTCCTTGTGGGTACCATCCCCACCATGGTTTTTCCCTTAACTAGGTTTCCATGAAAAAATTATGGTGTTACGATTTTAAGGATGTTTACTTTATTATTTTTCTGTCTACTTTTCATTGTAATTGGTTTATGGATATGCAATCAAATTAAAAAAGTAAAAAAGTCCAAAACACAAATTCACCTCCCCCCCAGTGTTCCTCATTACTAAAAAATGGTATCAGATCTTGGCACCTTAGATAAAGCCTAACAACTTGAGGAAGGTCTTGATGGGTGAATCAATAGTTGCAAGTAGTGTTTAGAGGTGACTCTTGGTTGCACTTGAAGATGTTGACAAGTCCAATGCTAAAAACATTAAATTGAAGGAGAAACTCAAAGAGGCTAAAATATTTATAGAAACTCTGAAGAATTAGTTGAATAAATAAAGGGATAAAAGAAAAGATCATATTGATCAACTATAGGTAAAAGGAAGCATTGATAATATCAACCTTGAAGGAAAAATACGATCAGTGTGAGCAGCTTGCAAAAGAGAAGTAAAATATGAAACATAAAATGGAGGCCTTGATTATGAAGTTGACAAAGGAAATTGAGGAAAGGAAAAAGAATGAAGAACACCTTGAAAGATATTTGAAGGAAAATTTTGATGAATGATACAAATTGAATTTCCAGATTGGACAGAAGCAGCTTGATCTTGATGAAACCAGACATAATTAGCAAGAACTTGAAAGGGTTAATGAAATTCTAAGAGGTGAGCTTGTTGGAGTTGATGAACTCAAAGAGAAATTCAAATCCAGTTCAAAAAATCTTGATGCATAGTTGGAGATTCGAAGACCTAAAGGAGATACTCAAGGACTTGTCTTTAAGAAGGGAGAAATTCCTTGATCTGGGGATAAAAACAAGAATCAGACTAAAGAACCTAAACGACACCTATGAGACAGACTAATGGATAGAAATTCAAAGGAAGATGATTCACATAGTATAAATTTGGTCATAGAGAAAATCAATGTAGAAACAAACCTAATGCTACATCATTTTCTAGTTATTGTTTGACTTGCAGCAATTATGGACATAAATTAAGTGAGTGCAGAGTCAAAATGAACCAGCCTGTGAACATAAGAAACATTACATGCTACAAATGCAACAACTTTGGCCACATAGTGAAGTAGTATAGATTAAGGACAAACCAAGAAAATCAAAGGTATGGTAATTTAAATGTGATATGACTATGAATTATAGATACAATAATGCTAAAGTAAATATGAGAGGATTGATAGAAATACATAACGTGTAGAATAATAATAAGGGAAATGGAGTTGATAGTGAAGGTGTTAGAAAGGAGATGAATAAGAAATGGGATAGGAAAGAATAGATTGATTCTATTGGAAAAATCACACCAGATTCTGGTGTACAAATTTCATCATCAAACTAATTAGGTCACAGACCTAAAGGGGAGTATTCATGAAAAATCTTCACCTAACCCCTAAATCAGATAGATTGATGTACATGATCAAAATTTATTAGATACAATTTTGAGTCTACTTCATGATGAAATCATTTTTGAAGTGTTCTTAAAGGATGTAAAGGGTCGTAGTTGAAATTTCAATCACTGTCTATTTTGCAACTTTTTAAGCTATGGTATAATGCATTTATTGTGCTTACACTTTAGAATAGTGAAAGCTCTAAAAGGAAATTTGATTCTTTATTTATCACCTTGCTATCTGGAGAACAAAATTGCAGAGTGAATTGAAGTGATTTGAGAAGAGATTGAAGGATTTTTCTAAGATCAAAACTAAAACCCTTTTAGTAGTCGATAAAAAGATATTTATTGCTACACAGATTGATAATTTCATTTTGAATTCATGGATACACTTTTGATCATTGATATTAAGGGTAGAATCCATCCTGTATTCAAGAAACACCCACATAAGTCAATGGAGTATGATCCACATGGAGCATTTTCTAGGGTTCCTTGCGGTGTTTTTCATGTAGAAGATCTATTAAGGCATACATTCACTGTCACATTGAAGAACTAGTTGAAAATTCAATACATCAGGTGTATGAGTCACTATGTGATAATAGAAGATTGAAAGATGAGTACATATCCTTAGAAAATATGAAGATAACTCAGGTCATGTAGCTCTTTACTTTTGATGAGCCATAATGGATCAAACTAATTCTGAGAAGAGTGCATGATCAATTCATCTAATTAGATAGACCATATAAGATCACCAATGAAGTTTTGGAAACTATTATCAAATTTTTTTCTATAGGAGAGGCCCCAGTCTTAAGGAAAATCAAGAAGGACCTAGTGACAGTTTTGAGAGGGTCATAGTGGGATAAGATAGCTATGAAGGTCAATAATATCAAGCAACTTGAAGTGAAGTTCACATCAATGATTTTTGGTTAAAAGGTGTGATATATAAAATGGTTATCAATGTTAGATCCCCAAATCCTATATATATTAGAATACAAAACCCCTCCTTAGGATAAATATGATTTGTGCAACCCAAAAGGATAAATAGGTGCAAATGCAAGATCTAGATAAATGGGGATTTGGATACATGAATAGAAAGTCTGATTATGATATGCAAATGCAAGAAAGATGCTTATGCTATGACTAAGGAAATGATAAATAAAAAGATATAATATCAAATATGATACATAAAAGTAATTACAAGAGGGAAATAAGAATAATGAACTCACCTTGAAGGCTAGGAGAGGAGGAACAAACTTCAAATATGGAAATGATTGTCAAAAATTTGTCAAAATAAAAAACCATTATGGATCTAAAATTTTGAGACTTGCGATTCCAAAATATGAATTTTTCAGATTCAAAGGACAAGGCCAACCTAAGTTGTCTTAGTCCCAACAATTCAGCCTAGTCCCAAAAAGTTGGCCTAGTCCTGGATGCTCAAAAACTGGTGGAATCTGTAGAGGATCAATCCATAGTTTTAAAACCCTAAAAATTTGGATCTACAACTATGTCACCTGTTCCTGCACACAAGAAAGAAGAGGAAATTATTGTGGGTTGAAGGGGGTTGCCTTGGTCTGTGAGGCCCACCTTCGGCCCACATAGTGATCCTGTGTTATGCATATCAGCCTATCATTTTGATTATGTTTCTTTCAGAGATTCTTGGACTCTGTCGACTACTGTTATATTATGTTTGACTTGTTGGACTGTTCTTTTGATGATTCTGCATATGGGATCCATGATGTGTAGATTTGGTTTATGTATTTATATGATGTTTTGTGAACCTGATGATCTTGATGGTATTTAAATTACGTTATGGAATTTCATTTGAAATATGCAATCAAATCTTGAATATTACATGCAATTGAAGTATGAGTTGAATTATGCAATTTAATGATTAAATTTCGCTATATCATATATGTTTATTTTAATGGTTTTCTTCCTTGAATTACTGATGCTGCATTTAGGTATTGCAGGTGGAAGGACCATGGAAACACATTCGGGGAAATCACATTGAACGTAGGGTAACCAGTTAAACCAAGGCCCCGTCTATTAAGAGACCTGAGGCCTCGTTGTTAAGTAATTTATTTCGTAACAGTAATTTGAATGTTTGTGTGTTTTAATGTTATGTGTTGTGATATTGGACGTACCGTGTGTGAAATGTTATTTTGTAAAGTGTCGCTTGACACTATTGTTAATGTTATCAAGGTACGTCGTGTGTTGTGTGAGAGCACTTGCTAGGAGTGTTAGGGAAATCTTAGCACACCTTTTTGCCATAGGAATCTTTATGCAGCCTCATTCCCCATTTCTGATGTTATTTCTCGACATGGGTTTAGAGGGTTTATTATGGCCTTAGGAGATAGTTTTATGCAAAATTTGTTAACCCATTCCATGTACCCATGGGTTAGGGGTATTTTCACCTCTTTAGAAGCCAAAAAGTGACTTTAGGACCCTTTTAAAAATTCATTTTCCTTCTTGAGCGAAATTGCAACTTGCATGTTTGAACCTCATTTATGAGGTTAGGTGTAGAAGCCCTATTTAGAGGAATTTTTGGCTAAGGATGATTCATTCACCCATTCTCTATTTTTAGAGAGTTTCCAGAAAGTTAGAGGAGAAAGCTTGAAGCTTGGATTAGGGCTCAACAAAATTCTTCCATAGCTTTGGACTTGAGGTAGGAAATCATGTGCTCTCTTTGTTTGTATGAGATGTTTGTTAATAGTGATCATGTTCTTGGCTTCCCATGGTTGGTCATGGTGGAAGCTTGTATTGTTTTGTGTTGTGTTTTAGCTCCCCATGGTTGGTCATGGTGAGAGCAAGCATGCAAATGTGTTATTCTTGTAATTGGATTTTGGGTTGTTTACTCTTGGATTCACTCACCCTTGGGAGGGAAGAGGAATCAAGAGGGGGTGTGGGAATGGAGGCAACTCCATGTGTAGAGTCTCCTCCATGTGTGGGGAAAGATGAACTTGGGTGAGTGATTTTCCCCAAGAAACCTTGCATTTAGCCCTTGTGGCAATGGGGGGCATAAGGAGGGAAAATTGGCCATGTGTGCCTTGTATGTAATTGAGAAATATGGGTCCATGTGTGGCCTTGTTTTGTTATGCAATGGTTATCTCCATGGTTTGTCTACCCACACCCTACAAAGGAAATTTCATGGGAATTCCTTAGTTTTCTGCTTGAGGGAATTTGGGATTTTGCCAATGTTTATAATCTTGTTGTGTTTGTGTGTGTGTGATTGTATCCTGTTCATTGTGATCTCCCCAAGCTCGGGGGTGGTCTCATGAGAGACCTTGGATGGGAGGTGAGCTCCCATGGTCTTTTCCTTGTCTTGTTTTCATTTGCAGATATTGAAGTATGGATGTATGAAGATGAAGATGTTAGAAATTCTTGCCTTGATGTTTTTGAATGAGGAAATCACTCCATGATTTGGATGCATTGTTGTAAATTTTATATGATGTAATTCTTCTTTCTTTGGAGCACTTGTAAATTGTAAATTTAGAAAGGAAAATAAGAAAGATAAGCATGTTGCTATAATGATCTTTCACTGTAAAGATTGATGTATTTAGTAGATGTATTTATTATGATACTCATGTAAAGGAAAGCAAGCATCATTTTGAATATTGCAATGTTATTTTGTAATCTAGGATGATGTAAATTTCAATGGAAATAAAGATAATGAGATGTTATGTAATTCATAATATGTATAAGATGAATCCTTGCATGTTTCTTAAAAGATCTTTATCTCTCTCTCTACCATTGAAATTACTCTCTTAATTATTGCAATGAGTTCTTCAAGTTGATAGATTCTATATTGTATTGTTATCATCACTTATTTGGATGAAATAGGAATATTGTAGTTTTCTATTAGATGTTTTTAATTGTCTAAGAACATTGGAAATAAACTCTGTATATATGTTTTATATCACTCTATTAGTTCTATAAGATTGTGATGAAACAGCTATGAAATATGAATGAATTGTTAATATTAGATTTACAATTAAACTATGATACTCATGAATGAAACACTGTCTAATTTCAATATCCTAAACTCTTCATTCCATTTTAAAAATCATTAAATTTTCATTTTCTATACTCTTATAAGTTTTCAAAAAAAAATTGAACTAGAAGTGCCTAAAAAAAAATTAGCACTCTACAGCAAATTTTTAAGAGAGCAAAATTGCTCTCTGGATTTTGTATGGGATAGAAATCCCATACAAAAATCCTTACCACAGTCTTATTAAAATATAAAACAAGACACCTAATTTAATAACTAATATAAAAACTAATATAATATCCAATAAAATATCTCTCCAAACTTAACTACCCCTTACCTCATTAATTTCCCCTTATCTCTTTGTCTACTCTTAAACCCACGCAGAGGATGATGATGTTTCTAATAATATAAACAAAAAATATATATTTTAAAATACCTATTAAATCCTTAACCCCACGTTGGACTTTGGGAAGTTTGTAAGTGGAGGCATTTCAAAGAGGATGAGTCATTGTTTGTAAGGACAAGGCTGTTAAAAAAATCTGCACCATACTTTATTAGATGTTGGAATTTATGGTGGAAGTTGACCACCACTTCCAAGCCCAAACTCACGCAACCTTGGGGAAAGTTTAAAACTTTAAACATTTTCCTTCCCCCTCTTAAAACTGCGTACCCTTTCCTTGTCATAGTGTGGGGAAGTGTGAATGGGGGGATGTGATGGGTTTTAGGGAGCTAGGAGTAGGGAAAAAAGGCTAGTTTAGTAAAGTTAGTTTAGTTAGTAGTTAATTTAGATGTTTAGATAGTTATTAAGTTAGTTTAGTGGATAATAAAGTTATGAATTATTTTATGATATTTTGTTATTTTTGCATATATGGATCTATTATTAGTGTAGAAAGATAATATGTTATGCAATGTAATTTTTATAGTAATTGGTTATTCCATTTTGTTCAATATTGTTAATTTTAAGCATGTATTATTTATTAGTTAATATATTATAATTTATTAATTAAATAATAACTATATTACTTAATTAATATTTTATAATTATTAATTAATATTATATAATAATTAAATATAATTATTGATTCTCAGCTAGTATCTTATGGAAACAACATTGTTGAGGTTATTCACCTGATTCTTTTGAAGCCTCGTCATAGACTTTCTTAACCGCATCATGAACGTAGGAAACTTTATCACCTTTTTAAAAAAAAATTTGTTGGTTGTGTTTTGACCCTACTTTTGGGCATCACATTTTGGTATCAGAGCCAAGTTCAACTCTAGGAACCTTTGTGCCATTACGCTTTTCAAGGAAAGTATTCGTTTATGCATAAGTAACCCTTTTGAGTTATGTATATGAGGAGCATGCGTGAGTACATTATGGAATGGTCATAACAACATCATCGTGTGTGGGTGCCCTAGGATGGCTATGGGAATACCTTGAAGAAACCAGACCCTTATAACATTGGAGTGATGTAGAAACTAGGTAGAATGGCCTAACCATTTCAGTATGGGGTGGAAAAGTGTTCTATACCCTTGCAAGATTTACATTATTAAGTTATAGTGGGGCCCATGCCATGATGTAAATATTTTTATTATATATACGATGGAAACACTCCAGGATCATTGACAATTTCTCCTTGTATAGACTAGGACCTTCTCGAAGTATTGGGAACTTACGATGCAGCTTGGGAAGGCTAATTAATCATAGGAGATGGACGATGGTAACCTATGTTATGAAAAGCATTGTAGTACCGGGGTAAGGTGAAGGAGACTCGTTTATTTATTGCTTCAGACAATGAAAGTATGGTGCCCTAGTCGAGGCATAGATTGTAGCACCTATGGATATGTAAGTTATAGGTTGAAATTCCTCAGTATTCTATGGTGGGTACTCCTTTTGAATTTGGTGTCAGTTGATTCAATTTTCTTATGGACTTCTTGAGTTGTTTGTCTTCTTGGTGGAACTTTCCACGTATTGGACTGGTACTTTTATTTGTTTCTCTTTCTTTGATTGAGTTTTGTCACCAACTGTATAGTTCTTATCTTGGCAGTTGCCACCATTGATTTTTTTTTAATTGAAATGAGCTCACTTTTATTTTTTGTATTCGAAGTTGAAGCAAATAGATTTCTTTTTGAGAATTATTTGTATCTATTTTTGGGTGACTATTATGAGCATTCCCTTTTGCTGCCAGTCCTATGTCATTTGTACTCATTTGGGTTTTAAAGAGTCCCACCAATCATGTGTATATGAGGTAACACCTACAAAGAGATATTATCCCATGTCGGAAGGTACTATAGGATCGATAGATCAAATCCATGCTCTTCTATGAGGAATAATAGAAATGATTGGTTTCCTTGTAGTGGGAGTAGGTGAAAGTTGGTGTTTTGGCAAACCATGGTGATGTATATATTTTTTTTTAAGACATATAGCTTTGTAAGTGGCTTTGCATGGGTGCTAGTATTATGAAGTTCATCCTTTGGGTAATCATGTACCCTAATAGGAAAGATCTATGATGTCATGATTGACCTTAAGAGATCAATGATTATTGAATGTTCTAAACTACCCTATTAGGGGAGTTGACCACTTCAACAGACCTTAGGATTACCCCGTTGGGATCATATGATGTAGTACTTGGCATGGATTGGCCGTATGCCCACAGAGCCAAGCTAGATTGCCGCCAGAAGAAGATAGAATGTTTGGATGATGACGGCATGGCTACAGTTATTTCGGGGGTACAGAGACCAGTATCTCTTCGCATGATATCCGCTATGCAACTTAAGCGGTGTATGCGGAAGGGTTGTCAGTTGTTTTCTATCTCTATCATTGATAGAGGGGATGAGGACGAGAGTGAGACTTCTCTTGATGATCGTCCCATTCTCCAGGAATTTGCAGATGTTTTTCCATCAGAGTTACCTGGTATGCCTCCTCGCAGAGCAGTTGACTTTCACATAGACCTTGTGCCAGGAGCTGAGCCAGTATCTAGAGCACCCTATAGGATGACCACGAATGAGCTTGATGAGCTCAAGATTCAGCTTGAGGAGTTGCTTGAGAAGGGACACATTCGTCCTAGTGTTTCTCCATGGGGTGCGCCAGTGATCTTCGTTAAGAAGAAAGATGGGTCACTTAGGTTGTGCATGGATTACCGACAGTTGAACAAGGTTACCATTAAGAATCGGTATCCACTTCCTAGGATTGATGACTTATTTGATCAGTTGCAGGGTGTCCGAGTATTCTCCAAGATAGATCTTAAGTCAGGGTACCATCAGTTGCGGATAGTAGACAGTGACATTTATAAGACCCCATTTTGCACTAGGTACGGCCACTATGAGTTTATAGTGGTACCTTTCGGTCTTACGAATGCCCCAGCTGTATTCATGAGCCTTATGAATGGTGTATTCCGCACCTTCTTAGATAAGTTTGTTATAATCTTCCTTGATGACATCCTGATTTATTCTAAGGATGAGAAGGAGCACGAAGAGCACCTGAGACAGGTTTTGCAGTGTTTGAGAGATAATCAGTTGTTTGGCAGCTTGTTGAAGTGTTCCTTCTTCAAAAGAGAGGTTAAGTATTTGGGGCATGTCATATTTGGTGATGGGATCTCAGTAGACCCATCAAAGATTGAGGCCATTATGAATTGGCCAGCACCTACCACAGTGACTGAGGTCAGAAGTTTCATGGGACTTGCCGGTTATTACAGACATTTCGTTGAAGGATTTTCTAGAGTGGCACATCCTATCACTTCCCTTCAGCGGAAGGGGAAGAAGTTTGAGTGGACAGAGAAGTGTGAGAGGGCTTTTCAGGAGCTCAAGCGAGCACTCACCAGTGCACCAATTCTTGCAGTGCCAGATCCTTCAGCAGAATTTGTGGTGTGCACTGATGCTTCATTAGATGGATTAGGGGCAGTCCTTATGCAGGGAGGGCGAGCCATTGCTTACGAGTCTAGGAAGCTTAAGACTCATGAGCTCAATTACCCCACGCACGATTTAGAGCTTGCAGCAGTGGTGCATGCCTTAGTACGTTGGCGTCACTTCCTCTTAGGTCACCGTTTTGAGCTTCATTCAGACCATCAGAGTCTTCAGTATATATTCACCCAGCCGAACCTTAATGCTCGGCAGAGGCGATGGATGGAGTTCTTATGTGAGTATGACTTTGATGTTCACTACATCAAGGGGAAGGAGAACGTGGTTGCAGATGCCTTGAGCAGGAGACGACATGATATTTATTCTATGACTGCAAGCACAGATTTGAGAGGTCGAATCCTCTATCATCTTCAGGAAGATGAGTGGTATTCTGAGGTATGTGAGATGATTCAGTCTCAGAGACCCTTGGAAGGGAAGTATGTTGGTTATACCTTAGAGTCTGATGGACTTTTACGTCATCGAGACCGTATTTATGTACCTTCTACCGGAGATTTACGTGCATTCATTATACTAGAGGCTCACAGAGCACCTTATGCAGCACATCCCGGGGTTAAGAAGCTGCATGCAGATTTGAGGCAGCTGTATCATTGGCCTGGCATGAGATTGTAGATTGCTGAGATAGTGGCCAGGTGTCTTGAGTGTCAGTGGGTTAAGGCGGAGCACCGCCATCCTGGTGGACTCCTGCAGCCGCATGAGATTCCAGTATGGAAGTGGGAGGTTATATCCATGGATTTTATAGTTGGTCTTCCGATGTCTTCCCGACGTCATGATGCTATTATGGTGACGGTGGACCGGTTGACTAAGGTAGCCCACTTTTCTCCAGTTCGTACTACCTTCACAGCACCCGCAGTAGCCCAGGTGTTCTTACGAGATATTGTCAGACTTCATGGCATACCTCATAAGATCATCTCGGATAGAGATTCTCTTTTCACTTCATCCTTTTGGAGAGAGCTTCAGGCAGCATTGGGCACTAGGCTCAATTTCAGTACAGCCTATCACCCTGAGACAGATGGGCAGACCGAGAGGGTCAATCAGATTTTAGAGGACATGCTTCGCATGTATGTTATGGATCATCAGACCCGGTGGGAGGAGTGTCTTCATCTTGTGGAGTTTGCCTATAACAATGGGCATCATACATCTTTGGGAATGCCACCTTTCCAGGCATTGTATGGTAGACCTTGCAGGACCCCACTGAGTTGGGATAGGATCGAGGACAGAGTTTCTATTGGTCCTGAGCTAGTTCGAGATATGGAGCAGCAGGTCACCCTGATTAGACAGCGTCTCTTAGAGGCTCAGGATAGACAGAAGAAGTATGCAGATGCGAAGAGGATTGACCGAGCCTACCTTGTGGGAGATAGAGTATTCTTGAGAGTGCGACCGCACAAGAGTCCAATCCGTTTTGGAAAGGGCTCTAAGCTTGCACCTCATTTTGTTGGTTCGTTTGAGATCCTAGAGAGGATAGGGCCCGTTGCTTATCATCTAGCCTTGCCACCTAGCCTGTCACGCATCCACGATGTGTTCCATGTATCGGTATTGCGGAAGTATATCTATGACGAGTCTCATATTATTGATTGGGATGCCTTGCAGGTGGAGTCAGATGGCTAGCTGGCTCTGGAGCCCATTCGCATTTTGGCTCGACGGACGTTGGTACTTCGAGGCAGAACGCTGGACCAAGTTAGGGTCCAGTGGGATTGCTATGATGAGGTCACAGCCTCATGGGAGGATGCAGCTCAGATGAGGGCCCAGTATCCGCACCTCTTTGATGAACTCCAGGAGGATGTTCATACCTAGAGGGGGTGGATGTGAGGCCCACCTTCGGCCCACATAGTGATCCTGTGTTATGCATATCAGCCTATCATTTTGATTATGTTTCTTTCAGAGATTCTTGGACTCTGTCGACTACTGTTATATTATGTTTGACTTGTTGGACTGTTCTTTTGATGATTCTGCATATGGGATCCATGATGTGTAGATTTGGTTTATGTATTTATATGATGTTTTGTGAACCTGATGATCTTGATGGTATTTAAATTACGTTATGGAATTTCATTTGAAATATGCAATCAAATCTTGAATATTACATGCAATTGAAGTATGAGTTGAATTATGCAATTTAATGATTAAATTTCGCTATATCATATATGTTTATTTTAATGGTTTTCTTCCTTGAATTACTGATGCTGCATTTAGGTATTGCAGGTGGAAGGACCATGGAAACACATTCGGGGAAATCACATTGAACGTAGGGTAACCAGTTAAACCAAGGCCCCGTCTATTAAGAGACCTGAGGCCTCGTTGTTAAGTAATTTATTTCGTAACAGTAATTTGAATGTTTGTGTGTTTTAATGTTATGTGTTGTGATATTGGACGTACCGTGTGTGAAATGTTATTTTGTAAAGTGTCGCTTGACACTATTGTTAATGTTATCAAGGTACGTCGTGTGTTGTGTGAGAGCACTTGCTAGGAGTGTTAGGGAAATCTTAGCACACCTTTTTGCCATAGGAATCTTTATGCAGCCTCATTCCCCATTTCTGATGTTATTTCTCGACATGGGTTTAGAGGGTTTATTATGGCCTTAGGAGATAGTTTTATGCAAAATTTGTTAACCCATTCCATGTACCCATGGGTTAGGGGTATTTTCACCTCTTTAGAAGCCAAAAAGTGACTTTAGGACCCTTTTAAAAATTCATTTTCCTTCTTGAGCGAAATTGCAACTTGCATGTTTGAACCTCATTTATGAGGTTAGGTGTAGAAGCCCTATTTAGAGGAATTTTTGGCTAAGGATGATTCATTCACCCATTCTCTATTTTTAGAGAGTTTCCAGAAAGTTAGAGGAGAAAGCTTGAAGCTTGGATTAGGGCTCAACAAAATTCTTCCATAGCTTTGGACTTGAGGTAGGAAATCATGTGCTCTCTTTGTTTGTATGAGATGTTTGTTAATAGTGATCATGTTCTTGGCTTCCCATGGTTGGTCATGGTGGAAGCTTGTATTGTTTTGTGTTGTGTTTTAGCTCCCCATGGTTGGTCATGGTGAGAGCAAGCATGCAAATGTGTTATTCTTGTAATTGGATTTTGGGTTGTTTACTCTTGGATTCACTCACCCTTGGGAGGGAAGAGGAATCAAGAGGGGGTGTGGGAATGGAGGCAACTCCATGTGTAGAGTCTCCTCCATGTGTGGGGAAAGATGAACTTGGGTGAGTGATTTTCCCCAAGAAACCTTGCATTTAGCCCTTGTGGCAATGGGGGGCATAAGGAGGGAAAATTGGCCATGTGTGCCTTGTATGTAATTGAGAAATATGGGTCCATGTGTGGCCTTGTTTTGTTATGCAATGGTTATCTCCATGGTTTGTCTACCCACACCCTACAAAGGAAATTTCATGGGAATTCCTTAGTTTTCTGCTTGAGGGAATTTGGGATTTTGCCAATGTTTATAATCTTGTTGTGTTTGTGTGTGTGTGATTGTATCCTGTTCATTGTGATCTCCCCAAGCTCGGGGGTGGTCTCATGAGAGACCTTGGATGGGAGGTGAGCTCCCATGGTCTTTTCCTTGTCTTGTTTTCATTTGCAGATATTGAAGTATGGATGTATGAAGATGAAGATGTTAGAAATTCTTGCCTTGATGTTTTTGAATGAGGAAATCACTCCATGATTTGGATGCATTGTTGTAAATTTTATATGATGTAATTCTTCTTTCTTTGGAGCACTTGTAAATTGTAAATTTAGAAAGGAAAATAAGAAAGATAAGCATGTTGCTATAATGATCTTTCACTGTAAAGATTGATGTATTTAGTAGATGTATTTATTATGATACTCATGTAAAGGAAAGCAAGCATCATTTTGAATATTGCAATGTTATTTTGTAATCTAGGATGATGTAAATTTCAATGGAAATAAAGATAATGAGATGTTATGTAATTCATAATATGTATAAGATGAATCCTTGCATGTTTCTTAAAAGATCTTTATCTCTCTCTCTACCATTGAAATTACTCTCTTAATTATTGCAATGAGTTCTTCAAGTTGATAGATTCTATATTGTATTGTTATCATCACTTATTTGGATGAAATAGGAATATTGTAGTTTTCTATTAGATGTTTTTAATTGTCTAAGAACATTGGAAATAAACTCTGTATATATGTTTTATATCACTCTATTAGTTCTATAAGATTGTGATGAAACAGCTATGAAATATGAATGAATTGTTAATATTAGATTTACAATTAAACTATGATACTCATGAATGAAACACTGTCTAATTTCAATATCCTAAACTCTTCATTCCATTTTAAAAATCATTAAATTTTCATTTTCTATACTCTTATAAGTTTTCAAAAAAAAATTGAACTAGAAGTGCCTAAAAAAAAATTAGCACTCTACAGCAAATTTTTAAGAGAGCAAAATTGCTCTCTGGATTTTGTATGGGATAGAAATCCCATACAAAAATCCTTACCACAGTCTTATTAAAATATAAAACAAGACACCTAATTTAATAACTAATATAAAAACTAATATAATATCCAATAAAATATCTCTCCAAACTTAACTACCCCTTACCTCATTAATTTCCCCTTATCTCTTTGTCTACTCTTAAACCCACGCAGAGGATGATGATGTTTCTAATAATATAAACAAAAAATATATATTTTAAAATACCTATTAAATCCTTAACCCCACGTTGGACTTTGGGAAGTTTGTAAGTGGAGGCATTTCAAAGAGGATGAGTCATTGTTTGTAAGGACAAGGCTGTTAAAAAAATCTGCACCATACTTTATTAGATGTTGGAATTTATGGTGGAAGTTGACCACCACTTCCAAGCCCAAACTCACGCAACCTTGGGGAAAGTTTAAAACTTTAAACATTTTCCTTCCCCCTCTTAAAACTGCGTACCCTTTCCTTGTCATAGTGTGGGGAAGTGTGAATGGGGGGATGTGATGGGTTTTAGGGAGCTAGGAGTAGGGAAAAAAGGCTAGTTTAGTAAAGTTAGTTTAGTTAGTAGTTAATTTAGATGTTTAGATAGTTATTAAGTTAGTTTAGTGGATAATAAAGTTATGAATTATTTTATGATATTTTGTTATTTTTGCATATATGGATCTATTATTAGTGTAGAAAGATAATATGTTATGCAATGTAATTTTTATAGTAATTGGTTATTCCATTTTGTTCAATATTGTTAATTTTAAGCATGTATTATTTATTAGTTAATATATTATAATTTATTAATTAAATAATAACTATATTACTTAATTAATATTTTATAATTATTAATTAATATTATATAATAATTAAATATAATTATTGATTCTCAGCTAGTATCTTATGGAAACAACATTGTTGAGGTTATTCACCTGATTCTTTTGAAGCCTCGTCATAGACTTTCTTAACCGCATCATGAACGTAGGAAACTTTATCACCTTTTTAAAAAAAAATTTGTTGGTTGTGTTTTGACCCTACTTTTGGGCATCACATGGTCAATCTCCTGTATAGGAATTATCCTTGAAATGTAATTGAAATTGCATGAGGAAATGTGATCTAGATCTGAAACATAAATTACCTTATACCTCAATGATGCAATGCCTCTTTGAAAATGATCACAAGTGTTGATGCAATAGCTTGGAATCCACAAAAATCTAATACGAAATCATGAATCCAAACCCTTGAATGATAGATTTTGTAGTTTACCAGAATGTTGGATTAAGGAATAAAGAGAAGCAGTATTGAATGGATGAATGTAGATCTCCTCCCTTGATTAAAAAATCCTTTCCATGACCTCTAATGGGGAAAGAAACTAGATCTATGGAAGGAAATGCCTCGAATGCCTGATGAAAATGATGAATTGAAGACTTAAAATGCTTGAATGGATTCCTTGCACTTTAATTCTTAAAAGGGTTGAATTCTTGATGATGAATAGCTTGAATGGATGGATGCTTGTACTAATGAATGGTTGCTTGTACTTATACTCATTGAATGAGAAATAGTTTCCTTTTGAATGTGAATGCAATTGATGGATATGAAAATGAGGGGAATAGGTCTCCTTTTATACACATTTTGGGGCCTAAATTTAGTGAGGATGAACTCAATTAAGTACCTAGGAGAAATAACCCCACATTGGGCCGAAATACCACCAAAAATCAAACCCCTAGGAATAGGATGAATCCAGCCTATTCCCAGAGAGGCTAAATTTTTTAAAATGGTCTTGAGATTATGTAAAAAGGGGTATTGGAGGTTTCAACCCACTAGGGTATTAGGGTAAATTATAATATCCAAAAATGCATGTAAAGGATGTAGCTGAAAGATGAATTATGTGATTGGATGAAAAATGGGGAATCATGCATATAAGTTAGAGCCATTCTCAAGTTTTGATCAAATAATGTTGATTTGAAGGATGCAAAAGCGATAGAAAGATGTGAAATCAATGTGGGAACCCATAAATGCTAAAATGGGGCTAAAAATGAGCACTTAATAAGGGTTCTTAATTTTTAGGATGGTACAAAAGGTATATCATTCCAATAGGGAGATTCCTATTTATGGAACCATAATTCACAATGCCTATCAAATGGTGAAGGAAGGAGTTCCTTATGATATGTGTGAAGCTTTGAGATTGTAGTTCTTAGAAAACATGGATAAGATAAAGAAGTACAAGAAGCAAATCTTTAAATTTGGTTCATTGGCCATTTATATCTTCTTCTACTTCATGAATTAATTTCCTAGTGTTGGTAACATAACCTGGAAGAAGGACATTCACGTTTCAAAATAGATTGGTAATTACTATGCAATGCTTGACAGTTCAACTAGGAGAAGCACCATTAGAGGATTTTTAAGGCTTTTCAAGAATAAATGCAGTTGAGATGGAGAATTATGGGATAACTTGTTGAAAACTATGAGGATACCGTATGTTTCATGGTTAACATGGATGAATGTCTAATGGAAGCAGTTGATCCCAGAACCTCTTTTTTCATGTTGATAGAATATGAGGTAGATCCTATGGTTATTGAGAAACATCTAGATGATTTACTAAAGAAGTCGATTGATCCTAATGAGGAAAGTTTTTGAACATACAAAGAAAAGGGCATTAAAGTTCATCTTGTGGTCAACATAACAAATATAGAAAGGAAAATAAGATAAGAAGTTGAAACTATAGGTGAGATAATAGGATTTAAAAAAGAGAAGATGGAAAAAGCTAGAGGAAAATATGAAGAGGATGAAAATAAGAAAGTTGACGTAGACAAACCAATTGATGTTGATGTTGATGTTCCACCACATTACATTCCTATCATCACACCATCTAGGGGTAGGCAAACTAGAAGTTTGATGAAGGAATCTGTTAGTTCATTTGAGAAGGAGCTAGAAAAGAAATGGGAGACACCTAAGCCATCCAATTTATAATCCACTCTATCAAAATCAGTGAAAATGAAGGTTGTTCTCGAGTCTACAAGAAAAAGAGTCAAAGAAAAATGAAAAAGAACATACATAGAAACAAAGGATGATGACAGAGATGAAGCCATGGATTTTGATGATGCTATGAAGAAATTGAGAACTGAAGGAGCTAAAGCAGCTAGAGTGGTAAGTAGTTTAGCACCAAGTATTACTTTTAAAGATAAAGAGCCAATGACAGTAACTGGTAAGCCACAATTTACTTGCAATAATGCTTTGAAAAATATGATAGTTCATTGGATACTAGTTTAGTTAAATAGGTACTACAAATTATATTATGAAGATTAGAAAAATAAGTTAGAAGGTAGAGTGATTATGTACTTGAATAATTATAATAGAGTACTAGTTGAGATCAAATGAGGCATCCCTAATTATCTATTTAACACACTTGAAGGAAGAAGAGTTACACCACAAGATGAGGATAGAAGAATCAAAGAATTGAATTTGGTCCATCTATGTCCTATTATTACAAAGGAAGAAGTAGACAAAATTATTGAAGAAGACAAGAAAGTACTAAACTAGAAGTCAAGAGTTAACAAACTAATGATAGGAAAGATTTATGAGGTTACAAAGGAAATAGAGAAAGCAATGACATAAATTATGATGAATCAAAGGTATGAGGTTGTACAAAGGATAGATAAAGAGGTGGAACATAATGATCCACTTGATACATCACTTCCAATGACAAATGATGGGCCTAATATATTTATTTATGGTGTTTTGCATATGAAGAGGATATACCTGGAATCCCTATCTACAAGGAAAAAATAAGTAAAGGAGAATATGATCTTGATGAGAAGGAGAAGCAAGAGGGAAAAAAAGGAAAATATGATGAATAAACTAATATAGAAGCAACAAAAAATAAGATGCAAAATGATAGAAGAGAGGAAGAGATAGAGACAATTCCAACCCCTAAGAGAGATGTTCTTGATGAGTCAATTGCAGTTGAAGTAGAGGAAAGAGACACTGTGATGGGAGGAGAGGAATTTTTAGAGGATGATAATGTCAATCTAAAGGACTTACAAATCATTCAAGGGCCAGTTCAATTTAATTCTCTTATCCTTAAGAAGTTGAAGGGTCTATGTATAATAGCTCATGCAGAGGAAAAGAGTAGAATTATGAGAACACACAAGAAGGATAGTGAGTTACTTTTTCATTCAAATTTTTAGCTAAGATTATGCTAACCTATGCACCAGATCAAAATGTATCCACTTCAGGTTAGATGGAAAGCCTACTGAAAGCCACAAGAACACACTTTGAATCTTTGGATAAGTCAACACTTGTGAAGGTACATAATGAATATGAAGCTATAAGGCTGGATCGGTTGAAGGCCAAGATTACCATAGAAAAAAAATCCTTAGGCCTAGCAATTCAGGGAGTATAGAATACTTTGACATATGGAAGAATAATATACAAGATATGTGTTGATTATACTTGATGTATATCTGATATTGATAAGACCATTAAGGATAGTGAAGAGAAGATAACTAAAATATTAAATTCTTATGATCCTTTGAATACTTTAGCTTCAAATCATACATTTCAAGTGACAAAAATTAATGATATGATTAGTACACTTGTCACTAAAAAAGAAAGAGTGAATGGGAGAATCTGACAACTTGTGAGCTTAATTGTTCCTAAGCTTGATATTCTAATAAATGGTATGAAGGAGGAAATACTAACACACAATTCATTGTATTCTCAAGATCTTACCTTTGTAGCAAAGGAAACCTATGCAATATGTGGGTATATTGAGGTGATGGAAAGTTTGAAGAAAACCTGGGACACAAAATTTTCAACTTTGAGGAGAAATTATTCTGATATTTTCAAACTCTTGATAGGAAATGGTTAAAATAAAATTGGGTATGCTTTTAACCTAAAAGAAGAAAAGGCTTGCTAACATCTTACCATATAGATATGACACAAATGTGAATAAGTGACTTATAAACAAAGAGACACATGAATAAGTAACTCAACATTCACTTATTAAGGTATTCACAATAGAAAGGTAAGGAAAATAACAACAATACCTCTCATATTAAGTGTATATCCCAAGCACAAAGTTCATGAAACAAACACATTCATGGTCTAATATGACAAAAAAGGTTAGTTGAGAACATAAGAAAATAACATTCAAGAAGGAGTACTACTTAATACACAATTTCAGAAATATTCCCCCTTTTTTTTGAAACAACCAGAGATTTTAAAGATCTCTCATCTTTGTACATATAGACCATCTTTTCCCTTCAGAAAATTATACAGGTATTTCCCCTCTACAAATCTAAAAATCAAAGAAACCTTCTCTTTAGAGAAAATGCTTTCTGGAAAGAAAATCCCCCTTTCTCCCTTTTGGATTTTATAAATATATAACATGGGGTGACCTCCCGATTCTTCTCCCCTTTTCAATTTTTATAATTGTGGGTCCCAAAGACAAAAGTCTCATGGCGAAAAACACCTATTACTCTAGGCCATAGAAATTTAATATGATCATCTCAAATTATTTCACAAGACCATGAACCCTCTTAAGTTTATTTCTCTACAAAGGTTATAGGTAATTTTGATAGCTGAGAATTTGACCTTGAGCTTAAAGTGCCATAATACCAATTATGAACTGTGTAATTGGATGAGTTATAGTAGGGAGAGTCTTGATGGCTTTAAAAACATGATATGATACTTGGAAGTTCCACTTCTAATGTAGACACATGAGGATCCATTAAGTGAGGATTTGGTAAGAAACCATTCTCACTCAAAAAATACCACACTTGAATTTCCCTCAGCATATTTTGAGAAGTCATGGTTCAAAACCGATCATACATCGATCTTATGTTTTTTGATCTCTCCATTTCCTAGTATTATATCAAGCCACCACATTTATTATAATATTGAAACTTCTCACACAGGCTCGAAGGACAATATGAACTCTCTCATCTCAAAACCACTATGTACTAAATTGTGTGTTTTCTTAAAATCTCTAAGCCTTTTCAACAAATACATTTGCAAATATTTCATACAATCACCCTATTCCATGGAATATATTGTGGCTCAATTAAACGTGCAATAATATGAAAGTTTAAACTTGTGGTGTGTAAGAAAAGTGGGTAATATCATTTGCGATCAAAAAATCATTTGAACATATAGCCAAAAAAGTCTTCCCAAATAATTTCCCTCTTCTATCATTATGAGTCAATAGATGTCCATCTCCTGCTCACTCCACATCTCCCATGTCCACCCACCCGTTACTCTATTTCATGCCCTAGTCACAAGTTCACTAGACCATTTAATACAATAGAATGTGAAAATTTCCAAATAGCGACAATATTGTTATTTCACAAGTCATGCTTTTAGACATTATATCCTTCTTGCAATATGGTGAGAAATTACATCACTTTAACCTTTTGATCTCAACCCATTGTTAATTTTTTTTTAATACTAGCAATTGTACCCAAACAAGGTGAAATGGTTACATTGATGGGAAGATATATCTATGTACTATATTGAAGGGTGTGGATATAATTTTAAGTAAAATCATATTTTTCTATCTTATTTCATACAAACGTTCTTCCTTGAGGTCATTAACTTTCTAAGAAAATTTACCAATTCCAAAGATTTTTTGAGTTACATTTCAATGACATTCATAAGGGATGACTAAGCAATCTACAACTTTGTCTTTGTTTTCAACAACATTTCTTTCTCTCATTCCCCTATTTGATTTAAGACAACATTAGTGATCATTTTTGCTTCAAAACAAAACTTTCAAGGTAATAATATTAGTGCTTGTAGCCTTCAACCCTTCAATAATGAAATAGTAGTAATATCAACTATTTAACATGCTTAAAGCTAGATTAATATTACAATTTAAAGAATTCTTAATTTCTAATTCAAATACCAAGTCTAAGGTTTGACTTTCCAAATTTTCAACTATCTTGAGTAATTATTTTCTCTATTGAAAAATAAAAAGTTACACTTACATTCTATAATTTTAGGCATAGTGTAGTGCCCACCCATAGTTTGCTTTTCAATTTTATATTGCCAACCTATTTTAGGCCACTTTTATGTGTGTTGATTATTTCAGTTATTATGTGGTTTTGGATGTATGACAGTACATGGTGATTTGATGATTGAATAATTATGGATATTATATATTTACAATTAGATGATGTTAGTTATTTTGATGATGATTATTTACATGTTCAAAATGATGTTTATGATTATGATTTTACTTCTCCATACTTGCATGTGTATGGTTATCATGTATGCTTTTATTTTCCTGTTTGATATGGTTAAGAGATGAAGTTGTAGTTACCTATTTACGGGATCCACATGATTTCTCGACCCATGCCATTGCTTGTTATATATATGTATGTACATGATATGCTTGTCTTTTATGCAAGTTTGCAAGTACCGAGCATTGACTTCCCTAAATTGTCAGGATGAGAGTTCCCTATTGTAAGTCTCAATGTTAAGAAAGGGGAGAAAATGTTCAGATCCAAATCCTAACCTAAGCCATTCTATTGTCCTGAAATAGTGGACAAGTTTTTGATATTTTACCCTTCCCGAATTCATCTAGGTGACGTGAGTTTATGGTCTTTCCCTTGAGCATGGTTATGGTTTTATTAATTGAGTTGATTTTGGGTTGGTTGATATATTTGTTATAAATAAATAATTTATTAAAGATTAATTATGTGATTTAAATAAACTAGATCTTTCTATATTTATCTATTTTAATGTGGGAGTATGTAATTAATAAAAATTAATTGGATATAATTATTAAATTTAAAGATTTAATTAAGAGCTTATTTTTGGAAATAAAAGTATTTAATTAATGAAGATTAATTAAATACACTATCTTAAAGATTTATTTAATTATCAAACTCAAGTTTTCAAATAAAAGATAATTATTTATTGAAAATAAATTCTCTTATAGAAAATAATATTGGACTAAGTAATACTAATTTAATTTAATTTAAATACAATTTAGTTGCACAAATCAATTAGAATAAATTAATAAAAGATAATTAATTGAGAGTTAAGGGAGTTGAGAGAAACAAGGAAGGCAAAAACACTTGAGTTACAAATTGAAATTGAGGGAGTTATGGAGTTGATGAAAACAAGGTTGTTGAGTTGAGTTGAATTCCAAAATTTGTATGTTGAGTTCAATTCCTATATTGGAAAGGCTTGGCCATTTCTCAACACATGGATTTGAAGATTTGGGTGAAGGATTTGAATTGGAGGATTTTTCTATGAAAGCTTGGATTTTCTACGTTTCAGGTCTTCGCCATATTTTCTTCATTTGGTTGTTTGAGGTAGGGTTTAGAAACTCTCGTAGTGTTAATTTTGGTATTTTTGAAAGTTTGTCTTCTTTGTGCCTATCATATCTAGGTATTATGGATTGTTTTGTGATTTCCTTTCATGTTGAAATTTTGGAAATTAATTGTAGGAAATTTGGTGTTTAAATGAATTTCACAATTCAATTTTTCTTTAAATTTAATTAGGGTTTGAATTCATAGTATTATTAAAATTTAGAATATTGTTCATATGTAAATTCCTTTTTTTTAAATTCTATGAAAGAAATTGTGCCTAGTAAACCCTAGGTTGAAATCTACATAATATCATTTTAGAAAATTTAGATCTAATAAGGGTTTGGAGGAATTATTAAAAGATACACTAGAAAATGAATTATTAGTTAATTATAGAAAATAACCAGATTAAATCTATATAAATTAGGCTCTCAATTTGTCTATTAAAAAAAATATCTACATATGGCTAGGAATTTACGTGAGCAAATTCCCCTCTTCGAAGAATGATGTAAATCAATCTCAAGGTTCCTTCTAGGTTGCGTCTCAACCACTTAGATAGCTCAACTGAAGATAAATGTGAATCTGTTCACGAGGAGGCCTTTGCTGGTTTGATCTTGAGGGACTGCAAAACATATCTTAAAACACAACAATATTTCTCTTTTTTAATTTATTTTTTGAATCTTTTAGATGAAAAGCAATGTTAATCTATTTAATCTACTGTGACTAATTTGCAAAGAAAGTAAGGAGCAAGGTAAAAAGAATTTGAAATAAATTTTTGGAAAAGGAAACTATGGACATAAATTGTTGTTGCATTGCCTTGTGAATTAAAATACCAAGAAGATAGGGAAAACCCACAAAACAGAGATTTGAATAAATCACAATCCCAACTTAGCAGATGCAATCATCAATGGAAATAAACATAGATGTATGATAAGTCAAAATTCATCAGATCATGAAGCCACCATAGATGTAAGCACATGTGATATAAATTTATCTTAAAGGACCAAAAAGAGAGATCTTCCCAATATTTTGTCGCAACAAAGAAATGCAGCAAAGGTAAACAACAAACTAAAAGAATTACATATTAAAATCACCATATAATCAATTGGCTCTTTGAAATAAATGAACAAGCAAACACACACTCATGAATTTCAAAAAGATAGTAGAAAAATCACACCACGATTGAAGCACCAATTGTATGTATTGTATTGCAATAATAATCAACCTTAATTACATTGTTTTCATACAATTTATAGAGTTGTCCTCTCAATTTTGCAGCTAGGGTTTTGACTTCATAAAACTCAAAAATAAATCTAAACTAGAGTTTACATGAAAGAAACTATCCCTAAAACAAGTTTAAACTACACTAGCATGGCATTAAACCTCGTACATTACAATTTGGGAGTAGATTATGCACAAAAAAAACTTTGAAACAAAGTATGGAACTCATGCCTATTCTTCTTGAAACTTGTAGTTCTACCCTTTATTCCTCATTGTACCTCTTCTCCATGGATTCAACTACAAGACGCCCTCAAATCATGCAGAAATGACCCCCTGGAAGTGATCATTCTGACTGAAAAAGTAACTTGGAGAAGATTGGAGTTAATGGCTGTGATGCCCCATGAATTTCAAACCTCGACCATCACCCCAAAAAAATAGAGTTCAAAAAATGGTTAAGTGTTGGAGCAATTTATCTACAACTTTTGGACTTTCGGAGGCCGAAAATCCTACAAGGCTGAAATTCCAAAAAACTTGGTCTTAAAAAATGGCTAAGTGTTAAAAAATGTTCTTCCTTCATACAAAATTTGGCTAAGTCAAAACTGGGTGCTTATCGACTTGGAAGGATTTCTGGATGAGCTTTATGGAGCATGTCCACAATCTCTTGTACCTCTTCAAAATTGGCCATCTTGACCCCTTTAAGGCATTCCTGTTTCTTCTCTCAGAAGGAAACTAATTCATTTTCAAACCCCCTTATTTCATCTTCATGGGATAACATTCTTTGGATTTCCTCCTTCTGATAGAACATCTGCTGAAGATTTTCTTTTGTTCTGACTCCGCTAAAGATATCAAGGTATTGGCCTATGATAATACTAACATGATGCATTGTTAGTTCATCAACCTCATCATACAGGTCCAGGTCTAACCCTTCAAAAAACTTATGCATCTCGTTAGCCCAGAGCAAACCTTCATCCCTCTTCTTATCTATTTTCTTCAAGGTTTTTTCAAAAACACTCAGAGCACTAGTGATGTCTTGGATCCATTCTTCAAAATTATCCAACTCTGACCCATCATATATCTTAACCAAAACTTGGAAGCACTGCTTCCTTATTATTGTGAGGTCTTCTAGAGCTTTTTGCCACTTTAGAATTTTCTCCTCCAGGCCATCTTCTCCACTCATAATTTTAACCAAGTAAGTTATCCCTTGAAGAATACCCCTGAAGGGCCTCCAAATCTTTCTAAGAGCTACCTTAGAAAAATCTTCAAAATATGCCTTCCAATCTATGCATGCATGAATGAAAGAATGTGGGATATCTACCGATAATTATGTATCACCCCTTTTCTCCAAAATAACCTCTAATGAGGCCTTAGGGTTACTAGGGTCAATGGGACCCGTTATTCTAAGAATAAACTTCTTCATCACCTCATTCTTCTCCATTAATGCTTTTATCTTTTCCTCATCTTTGTTAATGAAGCCCAATGCATGCTTCAATCCTAGCGTAGCCAAAGTTTTACTCCCTTCTCTTGTTGGATCTCTTAGGTCCACCTCCTCCATCACATAGTCATTTGGGGTGATCTCCATCATGATGACATTCATTGTAGGAACTATTACCCGAGCCTTCCACCTACCCGCATAATCTTGCATTACAAATGAGAGGGTCCTTGCTCGTGCACTGGATCCTACTTAGTGAAATGCTCATCCAAGTGTTGTCATATATGTGTCATCTTCATCTATATACACTCTTACCCTTGGTTTAATCTCCTTGGTAAACCAAGTGGGCTTTGAGAAGGCATTTATAGGCTCGTATGGCGCAACTAGGGTCCAGGTAGAAACTCTATACTCCATCTCAGTTTCCTCATGACTTTCCTCCTACTCTCCAGTCATTTCCTACTCTTCTCCTATATTCTTCTCCTCTTCCATATTTTTTTGTCCTTCCCTTCCAACCTTTCCTTCTGATCTAACCTATTCTTTAGATAGAACCTCATTGATCACCTCAATTTCCTTCTCAGGCTCTTGAGGCCCTTGTGCAACTATCTCAGTTTGAGAAGGTGGTGGAGTACGTGCTTGAGTTGGAGGGCTCTATGAAAGGGGAGTAGGAGCAAGAGGGGGAGTGGGAGAAGGCATTGACATTTGCGGAGGAGGAGGAGGAGGCATGGGAATATGAGATGGTGGAGGTTGTGGTGGTAGTGGAGTTGTTTGAACAGGTGGTGGAAGTGAAGTGGAGGATGGTTTTTTCTATGGAGGTGAATGTGGAGTTTTTTGCATAGGAGGAGGTGGAGTTGGAACTTGTTGTGAAGCTGAAGGGACTTGGGTTGCAACATCTTCTTCAGAGGTAACTCCTATAGAAGAATCTTTTCTTGACTTAGTAGTCTCCTTCTGAACTTCGTCGGTAACCTCCCCAGCTAACTCCTAAGATTCTCACTGAACTTCCTCCCCTATATTGTCCAGAGGTCTTGTGAATTGTGTTGGGAGAGAAGAAAATGAATAGGGTTGTTCCACATAAGGCCCTTTAGTTGGAGTTTGTTGTTTAGTTTATTTGAATCCAAAAAGGCCTTCAAAGTTAGAGATAACAAACTCATCATCACCTAGAGCATCCAAATTTACTTGCTCTCCTTGGGCTCCTCCTTTGACATCTTCCTATGCATCCTCCTCCTATAGCTTCCATTTCTTTAGGAATCCCACTAATTGGGTCCTTTTGTTGAGGGGCAGAAGTTCCTCCTCATCTTCTTCCTCTTCCTCCAAAAGAGTGTCCATACGTGTAGGTTTTGAGGCTCTCTTCATTTTGTACATGTGTCCCTTGATCACCTCGGCAGGCCTAGGTCCAATTATTTTAACTTTTGGTGCCTTCTTGGGTGCACCTGGAGGTTCTAGGTTGCTAGAAGAGGGAGCATCTAGGGGTTCTATGATTCCAGTCATTCTAGTTTTAAGATTTTTTGAATGAGTAGCCAATCCATACGCTGTAGGGAACTCATGTCTATACACTATTTCTGGCCTCAATGGTGCAACCTCTTTGAATTGTGGCATCAACACCTTTTCCCCTTTCTTCTTTTCTTTAGATGGCTAAGCTGGCTGTTGCTTCATTGGAACACAATCCATTGGAAATGGATGGGAGATCCATTTCTTGGTCACTTTGATGACATGTCTAGCTTTGAAATTTATATCATCATTCTCATCGCTATCAACCTCTGCATTCAGGATTTCCCTGGTGTATACCTTATCTTGGTTGTAGATGGTGTCCAAGACATCTTCAGAGTCAACCTCCCTCACCTTCTATGGTATTTAGAGTAATCATAAGTCTATGCTAACTCTAGACTCATCCGAAAGTAGTCACAAATCTTGACCTCATAGTCATCCAAGCAATTTATCCAGTGGTCCTCGATGTGAGGCTCGTGTACATAATGTCTTCCCATTATATGGCTATAAGTACCAATGGGGTCAAATCTGGTCCTTATGAGATTGAATTTTTGCAATGGGTACTCATCCCATTCGAAGGCCAGTGACTTGCATATTTTAATATCTTGTAACCAGTGGGGGCCTATGGAGATTGGGAAATCCAAATAATGCTTCTTCTTATGCCGGATATGCTCGTGAGCATCTGACAATTTCCAGGCCATTTCTAAGAAGATTATCCTATCTGATAGATACCTTAGCAACTTCTTTGGATTTAGGGTGCTTCTTGCTACCCGGATGTACATGAAGGTTTTGAACTAGATGTAGAATGCCCCAAGGGCCTTCACTTTAGCTACTACTTCTGTAGACATTCTTTTGGCATAGTCTCCTTCTATGGAGAGGATGATAGAAAAAATGAAAGCATCATTGACGATGCGATACTCTAGGTTGTCTTGTGTAAAGTATTCCTTCTTGACTAACTATGGGTATACATTAAATGGCCATGCGTTTGGGTTTCCCATGGCACCAAATTTTTCTAACCCCGTGTATACTGCCCTTGTTGCTAAAAGGTACACAACATAGGATGTCATGTAAAAGTGTGGGTCATTCTTCACTGTGATTAACTGTTGATCCAAGTTTTCACTGAGGATGGTGGCTTAGTCGAACCTTGCCTGCCTCTTCTTTCTCTTCTTAATGAGAAGGATCATCCATGGCTCCAATTGTATAGACTTTTGTAGTCCATACACCCGACTGATCATGGTGATGGCTGCTTGAATGACTTCTTTCATATATCCTCTCCTCATGTCTATATTATCTAGTTTATTCATCAGTAGAGGTTGCATAAGGTAGTCCCTGGTAACTATCTCATGGGATAGTTGGACGTCATTATTGTAAAATTTCATCCCCTTTCCAGTGGAGAAACTATAAAATTTGTCTATCCCCTTGGGTAGATGGAAGACATCCTTAATATTGTATGGTCAGAGATCTAGAACCACTTCTCCCATGCTATTTTTTACCAGTCTCTCATTTGGCACGTAGTGGTTTGCCAGTGTGGTGATCTAGTCAGAAGAAAGAATGGACACATGGTGTGCTGCTATGTTAACTAGGGAACAATACACTAATGAAGTGCAGTGCTCTAATCTCCCTATCGGTTGTCCACACTTCACCAAGTAGTCATTCTAGCTGATGTTCTTGATGTCTATGTCTGTGATTTTTGAGTGTAAATTTCCCACCTTGGAAGGTGCATGGTAGCCCTTGAATTGGTACCTCATAGCTAGTGAGTTCACTTTCTTTGCCATTTCTACAAAAAACAAATGAGACATGAATTAGTAATCATCATATGATAATTAGGGAGGAGCAATGATGAAAATTAGATAAAAATCGAAGAAGAAACCCTGCAAAAAAACCAAGTCTAAACATTCAAGAAGCACAGTTTTAGCCTTTTGGACCTTCAGACATGTCGAACCTCTGAAATGCCGAAATACCAAAATGGTAGAAAGGAGGATATACAGGCCAGACTTTAGTCTTTCAGGTAATGAAACAACATGGAAACTTCAGAGTGCGAAACCTCCAAAAATGTGAAGAAGTCAAGTTCATCTTGATCGGTATTTCAAGCTTTGCTATTTTGGAGATGTGAAAGTTTTGGTGTGTGAAATGCCGACACAGTGAAACCAGGACTTGGAAAAAAAAACTTGGTGAAACCCTTCTCTAAAATTTTGGACTGCAAAAGTCTGAAACTTCTAGGGCTAAAAGACCAAAAGAAGGGTTTCGAGGGTTAGAGATCTAGATTGAGTTCAACCATGAACTCTATGCTAAGGGGTCCAAGGGGACAACCTTGCAACCCCGAAGCAAGACAAAATGAAGACAAGAAACCTAAACCCTAGCGAAACTAGGCTAAAACAAAAAAACTAAATCCTAAAATGAAAAGAATAGAGAGGGAGGCAAAGAAGCCTGCCTCTAACACACTGAAAAGGACCAGGAAAACAAAAGAAATAGGCTTGACTAAAATGACAGATACTGGAAGCAATCACACACACAAAGAGCTCCAAAATTGACTACTGGCAGAAAATGAAAAGTGAGAAGATAAGGTGGTATTTTTCCTTATATAGGCAACTGACAGGGATGATTTCATCCACCACTTCTGATTAGGCTTTTGGGCTTTCGGGGGTGTCGGACCCCTGAAAGGCCAAAATGCCAAAAGCTCAATTCCCTTGAGAAATCAAAATTTCATTGTTTCAAACCTCTAAAAGTCATAAATCCTAAGGATGCACTAGTATTGGAGCAAAAGACTCTTTCGACCTTTTGTCCCTTTTGCACTTAGGGGACACCAAAAGTGTGAAACTAAATAATTTTAAGTGATAGGGGGACAGAGACCAAACTGACAAGCATAACTCAAAAAAAAAAGCTAAAAGAAGGGGGGCCCCTTGGCCAAGTGGCTCAAAATGGGAGCATGGTTGTGGAACCACAACAAATAGCCCCGGAAAAAAAAAGGGAAAACAACCCGAGTATCCCCAAGTTATTCCACCATGAAATAATCCCATCTCGCAGTGAGCCAGACACAAAATCCTTCAACAATAGTGATTCTCCTATCAACATATCAAGATCAAAAAATCTTTACATCCACATCTAGTGTGTGTATGTATGTGCTCAAAATTCTCCAAAAATACTTCACTATAAGTTTCTCAGATTCTCAACCAATCACTATCAAATCTCCACCCATAAATCTGGATTGGACCAAAAGTCATTTTAACCTTACTCTTCTACCAAGAAAGAGTCTATAGCCCTGATAGAGGTTTCTAAAGTCACCCTTTCCATCCTACAAACAAGCTTTGTTTGAATTTTTAAACTTCTCTGGAGGGCTCTTAGACTCAACATTTATCAAATTGAAACTAATTTGCTTGAGTCATCGTATTTTGGATACTTCATTTCTTCTTTTATTCCAGCTTTGGTCCTCTTGAGGAACTGAGGAAATACTTTGGCTATGCTACCTCTTCATTTGTATTCCTAATTTTTTGTTTTTATCAATTTTTGAAAACTCAGGTAGCGATTAGACTGTGCTACCCAAGTATTTGAGCTTTTCCTTTTTTTGACTTTGTCTTTATGCGTTCCTCCTCTTGCTTTCTAGATCTTTTCTTTTAGTCTGTGTTCTAGGTCAGAGAGGGTTCTGAATTCTAACCTCCTTTGCGACCATGGGAATTTCTCAATTTTGATTGGAATCATGTCCAAGAACCCCCAGTTCAAAATACTTTTAGATGTGTGTTAGTGTCAAGGATGGTCTGATCTGATGAATCCGCTCAAGAGTTATGAGAGGAAAATACTTTACTTCCATCCTTTGTATCAGGCTCGCTATAAGAAAAAATCAAATTAAAGGGGTTTGACAAGAGGAGACCCTCATCTTTTTCCCAGACTACCTGGTGTAGAACACTTAATTTTAAAAGACACCTACCCCCTAAAAGAGACAAACTGATTGACCCAAAGAAAAAGGACATACAAGACAAGACCCTAAGCTAAAAGAATGTATAAGAAAAGATCAAAATCCATCAAGACCCAAAGTAATGCTTGAGATATTGGCCATTGACCGGCAATGGGACCAACTCCCCATCGAGAGAATAGATTCTAAAAGTGTTCTCTCCTAAAATATCTGCAATTTGGAAAGGGCCTATCCACAAACATTGGAATTTAGTGTGGCAGCCTAGTTTTTCTTTCGCTTTATCCCACATCAAAACTAAATCAGAAATCCTAAAGGATTTTATTGTTTCTCTTTTTTCAAACCAACACTTGATGATAGCTTGATGTTTGGCCACATGTTCTAAAGCCATGGTTCTCTTTTCTTCTAGATCCAATAGGTTCAGGAGGTGAACTTGCACCCGATCCTCACCTTCAATGTATTGATCCATGAATCTCAAGATTGGTATTTTGAGGTTCATAGGAAAACTAGGTTGCAAGCCATAAACCAACTAGTTGGGGGAAGTCCCCAAAGCATTTTTTATTCTCACCTGGTCAGTCCACAAGGCATATTTCAACTATGTGTGCCAATCCGAAGGGTTATCATCCAAGAGGCATTTGATTATTGTTGTTAAGTTTTAATTCATTGATTCAACAACCCCATTCCCTTGCAGATAATAGTTGGATGAGAATTTGAGGATTACCTTATTTTTGAAGGCCCATTGGATGAGGGATGCAGATGAGAAATAAGGTGCATTGTCACATACTAGAAAGAAAGGCATACCAAACCGCATGATAATGAATTCCTATAAGAACTTGGTTACCACTTTCGTGGTGCAATTTCTCAAAACATGTGCCTTTGTCCATCATGTGCAGGAGTCAGTCACAGTCAATATGTACCTATGTCTTGTAGAGGAAAGAGGGTTAATTATCCCTATGAAATCTAGCCCCCATTGGGTGAATGGACATACCTTGTAAACTGGCTGTAGGGGCATCACCATATGTCTCTCATGAATGGCACTAGTTTGGAAAACATGACATGAATGCATGTGTTCACATTTATCTTTGAACAAGGGAGGCCAATAATAACTAGATCTTAATATCTGATGGGTCATGGCTTTAGCTGACCCATGGCATGTTCCATACTTGTCATGAAACTCTGTGAGAACTTGCTCAACTTTTGTCCTATCCAAAAAACCTAGGTAAAGACCATCATAATTGTGCTTGTATAGCTTCCCATTTTTTAGCATATAGGAGCCACTTTTATTCTTTAGGGCTCTCCTTTGGGAGCCATTCAATCCTTTCGAACAACGGTTTTAGAGTAAGTGTAGACTATATCTTGATACCACACATCAGTGAATATCCCTTCATTGGTGTATACCTGGCACACTAAACCCTGTTCTATTTCTACCATCATTTTGGTGAGGCCTTGGCCTCTCACTAACTTCATGGACTAAATTTTGATGTCGAATTCTTGTAGTATAGCCATCCATTTCCCCCTTCATTCTCCTAACTCATTTTGCATTAACAATGATTTGATAGTCCGATCAAGAACAATAGAGATGACCTTGCTCTTAAGGATGTAATGCCTAAATTTCTTGATAGCTTTGACCAACACGAAAGACTATTTGTCGAGATTGGGGTACTTGAGTTCAACATTTTTCAATGGGAAACTCATGAAAGATATTGGTATTTCATCTTCCCATTCCTTCTTTTGGGTAAGGATTCTTGCACATAAGTGTTCTAATGTGAAAGAGTAGACCTTGAATGGAAGAAGGTAATCTGGGCTGACCAGAACCAGAGTGGTAGAAATGGATGTCTTAATCTCTTAAAAGGCTTCTTTAGCAAGAGTGTTCCATTCAATCTTTGCATCTTTATTCAACATGTCATTCAACAGATGCACTATCTCTGCAAACCCACTAATAAACTTCCTGATGAAGTTGATTTTTCCAGAGAAAGATTTTAGTTCCTTTCGACTATTTGGGGGAACTAGTTTAAGGATAGCCTCGAATCTTTCTGGATCGATTGAAATACTTTTTCCAGATATGATATGTCCAAGAAGCTTTTCTTGGGTTACCCCAAAGACACATTTTTTGGGATTCAGTGAAATTCCATAATGCCTACATCTCTTCAGCACCTTCCACAAATCTTAGATGTGGTCTATGCGGTTTTTGGAGAATACTGTTAGATCATCCATATATATGATGATGCACTTGTCGATGAGGCCTTTAAACACTTCATCCATAGCCTACTGGAAAGTTTCTCTTGCGTTAATCAAACCAAACGACATGCAACACTAAGAAAATGTTCCCCACTTTGTAGTGAATGTTGTCTTCAAATGGTCTTCTTCCTTTACCATAACCTGATTGTACCCAGAGTAACCATTGAGGAAAGACATCATCTAGGAGCCATTTACCACTTGTAACACTTTGTTAAGGGATGGAAGTGGGTAGTTATCCTTTTGAGATGACCTATTTAGGATTCAAAAGTCCACACGGAGTCAGACCTCTCCACTTTTCTTTCTCACTAGAATGAGATTTACGACCCAAGTTGAGTGTCAGATTTGAAAGACAATCTTGGCATCAAGCAACTTCTATACTTCCTTCTAGATCAATGGCTCGATTACAGGGTTCACCAACCTCTACCTTTGGTGGAAAGGTTTGGCATCTAGGTTTAATGGTATGTTGTGCACAATGACGATAGGGTCATAGGTTTTCAAGTCATCATAGCTCCAAGCTATAACATCTTTGTATTCGGTGAGTAACTCTACCATCCACCTTTTCTCCTTGTCTATTACTGATTTTACCAATGCAAACCTTCCTAGGTTCAAGTTATGTGCCCAAATTGTAGAGTTCACAATCATCACCTCCCATAACTAGTGTCTTCCTCTTTTCATGAGCATATTCATCTTTGTCAAAAATTATTTCCAAGGCTACCATTCCTTTCAGGATGGAGTTGGTCTTCAAGTTTAAGATTCCAAAATCATCTGATTCTTTGATCTCGTCATCCTCTTCATCAATGTTTTATCTCTCAAAGACTCTAACACTCATGATGAATTCAAGTATCTGTTGGTCATCTTGGAATACCTGTAAGTTCATGATATTATTTGAGATGGCTGGCACTACCACTAGCTCAACAAAAAACATTTTTAGCTTCAACTTCTCCAGTGGATGCAAGGAACTTGCTGACACTACCAAGGCATCAACGATAGTATTCCTTCTTCTTGGGATACTCTAGATGTTAAATTATTTGAAGTCCTTGATCAAAACCCACATGCAATTTCTGTACGAGGCCAATTCCTTATCATTGCATGAATACTAGCTATGGATCTGCCTAACCACTAAATGTGAGTCCCCTTCTATTGCCAAAGACTTTACCTCCTTTTCATGTACCATGAGGAGACCTCATACCAGTGCCTTGTATTTAGAAATGTTGTTGGTGTAGTAGAACTATAGCCTATAAGAAGCATAATATGAACCACCCCTAGGATTGACCAACTTGATCCCAGCCCCTACTCCTTGCTTACATTTGGAGCCATTGAATCTGAGTTTCCACACCGGGTGATTCTTGTGAGAAAGAGGCTTGGTTTGGGGTTCCAATGCAATCTTAGGTGCATGTACGTTAGTTTGGGGTTCAGTGGGGGTTTCTAGTGGTGATAGGTTTTCTATGATTGGAACCTCCACACTCTCTATTTCTGGGTTCTCCCTTGTGGAGAGAGGCACCCATTTCATCTTTTGTTTTTCCTTTGCATCTTGCCATACTTTGTGACATGGGGGTAAGAAACTATCATATGAGGAGCTCCACTCCTCTTATATAGAGTGTTCTATTGTGGAGACCTGGGGTTGTTCACAATGAGATGGTCCTTCATTGCCTGAGTGCGTAGTCATCCCTTTTGCAAGTTTAGGTGTGCGGGACATTTGGTTCATCACTTGAACTATCACACTATGGAAATCCTAACATTCAAACTTTGAGTGACTCACCTAGTGTAGATGAAAATACCTTGGTAACATCACTATGTTTGGATCAACATCTTTCCCAAGATGTTTCATGCTCTTCATCATATTTCCTATGAACTCCGTGAGGATCTCCTTAGAGATTTGAGTATGTATCAATCCTTGTACATGGATATCATTGAGATTTTCTTCTTCCTTGATGTGAAAAGTTAAGATTTTGTCGAACTGATATAATCCTAGATCATCTTTCAAGAACAAGACTTTATTTGGGGCATTTTATTCGGTTATCATCTATTTGAGTTTGGGTTCAACATCAATTTTGATTTGGTTGTTTAGTCCCTTCTAGGGAACCAAAGCTGGGTGAAATTTGTGGAGAACCAACCTCTCAAGGACCTCATCCATTCCCTAATGAGTAGCATGCCATATGTTTCTAGGATGTCCACAATATGTATGTCTATGTAATCCTAGATCTTGGGGTCAGTGGTCAACTGTATACGGGTATCTTTCAGGACTCTGATGACCTTGACTTTTGTTTTGTCAAGTTGAATCAAGACCCTATTGGTTGGTTGGGGATTCATTCCCAACTTTTGGCATATAGATAATAGCATGTCATTGCATGAAACCCTTGAATTGATCAGACAGTTATGTAGATTTTTTCCAAAGATCTTGAGACTAAGAAAAAATGGGGGTACTTCTACCTGATCCTTGAACATGGTTGGCATTGCCTTAGCCATATTGAAGCTTGATGGATTTATAGTATTGCTATTGGAGGGAATTGACTTTGAATGGTCTAGGGACCTTAGGAGGGCTTCCCTTTGTAAGGTGTAGCTTTGCAACATGTCATACATTGATATATTAGTTTTAACTTTCTTTAGCTCCTCTAGTGCACTATATTTTTTGGTGACCCAAACCGGGTTCTTTAGTATGGTGGGCCGGTGTTGTGACATGGGGACTATGGTGGCACTGGGACCCCTAGGAGGTGTAGGGTTATTGCTAGCCCATGGGTCTGGTGGGGTAGGATGAATCCCTAGGGGCATACCATCAGTCAAAGGCTCCCTCCTACTTCTCAAATTATAATTGTTATGATTGTTATTCTAAAAAGCATGGAGCTCTAAATACTCAAGTTGACTTTGCTGATTAAATGTGAAAATGAATTCCTCTTTAGTTGCATTACCCATTGGACCTCCATCAGTGGCCATGTCATTGGAATCAAAGAGCATAGTGTTGAAATGAGTCTGGGAGTTGTCCAGGTCCTGACCTTGTTGATTGTCGAACTCTCCCCTGTATTCATTATCTGATTAATGTATGTGGGGGCTTGGGTGAAATTAACCTCAGACAAACTAAAGGAATTGGCATTGTCAATGGGTATGCTACCATTGTTAGGACATATGTTCCATGGCCTATTAGTCCGTTGTTGACCAAACTATTTATCTTGAGAATTTTTTCCATAACCTCCATTGTTTTTGTTGTTGTTGATGTAATTTACACAATTATGATTCTGATTTTGGGGATAGGTGTTTGGGGTAGAAACTGGTCATTGGTAATTCCCTTAGTTTTGTGGTGGATTAAGCTTCATCTCGGTGATCTTTCTTGTTAGATGGGATAAAGTCTTTTTCATAGCATCCAATTCGTTCACCAAGGCATGGTTAGGCTCATTTGGGACAACAACCTTTTGTTCACATAGGGATGCCTTATGTGCATCATATCCCAAATATGTGATGGAAAGTGGTGGGGAAATGATGTATGGGGTTGGTATTGGATTGAGTTTTGGGGTGTGATGCACCGGGGGTTAATTATGTGCTGCAAATGGACCAATCATGGAAGTGTTTCCTAAAGTGGGTGAAATACCATAGTTCCCACCTACTGGTGGATCCATCTATTGGGTGAAGGTGATGGCTTCATTACACACCTTCTCTAGAGTATCTATGTTGCATGTGGGTAGCCTTTTCAAGAATATGGATGTTAAAGGATCTAAGGCCCGCAGGTACACTTGTATGGCAGCATCGATATGTACGGTATAAGGAGCCTCCAATTTTTGATACATCTTATGGAAATGGTGGTTGAACATTGCGATTGGTTCAATATGGTCCTTTCTTACCAAGATGAATTGGTGATGGAGATCAAATCCATGTATAGCTTGAATTGGTTAAGGAATTTTGTCTCAAATTTCCCCCATATTGGTATAGATCCACGTGGCAAGTTTAGGTACCAGTTGTATGAAAATTCATCCAATGTGTATGGGAAAAGGTGACATACAATGTATTGATGTGCAATCTCTTTGTGATTGCATAACTCCTTGAAGGCCCATATCTGCTCTTCTATTGTCTTAGATTCCCCATAGATGAAGTGTGGACATAATGTTTTAGGGTTTTTGGGCAGCTTGTGGAGCTCTCCTTATAGAGCCAATGGAGAGCTTTGAGCATTTATAAAAAAAGCCATTGGAGATGGTTGTGGAGCAGTCATTTGAGGGGCAACAATATCTAGAAATAGAGGAAGATTATGTGTATTTGTTTGATGAGAAATGTCCTCCCCTTGTCTTGCTTTACTGCTGTGAGGTTTGTGAACTTCTTTGAGTTCTAAGAATTCCCCTTTGTTTGGTGATGATCTGAGGACTCATTCAAACCTTTCAAGAGAGAATGATCCAATATTCAGGGGTTTCCCTCTCGAGGGCCCTCCTTCTAGTGCCACTTCTATTGAGCATCATTTTTACACGAGACAATGGATAGGAATTTATGTGATAAAATTCCCCTCTTGGAAGAATGATGTAAATCAACCTCAAGGTTCCTTCTGGGTTGGGTCTCACCTACTTAGATAGCTCAACTGAAGATAAATTTGAATCTATTCATGAGGAGGCATTTTCTAGTTTGATCTCGAGGGACTACAAAATAGATCTTAAAACACAATAATATTTCTCTTTTTAAATTTTTTTTTGAATCTTTTAGATGAAAAGAAACATTAATCTATTTAATCTAAAGCAATTTTAATCTATTTAATCTACTATGAATAATTTGCAAAGAAAGTAAGGAGAAAGGTAACAAGAATTTAAAAGAAATTTGTGGAAAAGGAAAGTAATGGACATAAATAGTTGTTGTGTTGGCTTGTGAATTAAAATACAAAGAAGATAGAGAAAAATCACAAAATAGAGATCTAAATAAATCACAATCCCAGCTTAGCAGATGCAATCATCAATGGAAATAAATGGAGATGTATAATAAGTCAAAATTCATCAGATCACGAAGCCACCATAGATGTACGCACACTTGAGACAAATTTATCTTAAAGCACCGAAATAAGAGATCTTCCCAATATTTCATCACAACAAAGCAATGCAACAAAGGTAAACACTAGACTAAAAGAATTGCAGATCAAAATCACCATACAATCAATTGGCTCTTTGAAATAAATTAACGAGAAAAAATAGACTCGTGAATTTTACAAAGATAGCAGAAAAATAACACCATGATTGAAGCACCAATTGTATGTATTGTATTGTAATAATAATCAACCTTAATTACATTATTTTCATACAATTTATAGAGTTGTGCTCTCAATTTCGTAGCTAGGGTTTTGGCTGCATAAAACTCAAAAATAAATCTAAACTAGTGTTTGCATGAAAGAAACTATCCCTAAAACAAGTTTAAACTACTCTAGCACAAAATTAAACCTTGTGCATTACAATTTGGGAGATGATTATGCACAAAAACAACTCTGAAACAAAGTCTGGAACTCGTGCATGTTCTTCTTGAAACTTGTAGTTTTTCCCTTTATTCATCATTGTAGCTCTTCTCCATGGACTCAGCTCGAGGATGCCCTCAAATAATGCAGAAACAACCCCCTAGAAGTGATCATTCTGACTGAAAAAGCAACTTGGAGAATACTAGAGTTAATGGCGGTGATGCCCCAGGAATTTCAGAACCCGACCATCACCCTGAAAAAATAGAGTTCAAAAAATGGTTAAGTGTTGGAGCAATTTATCTACAACTTTTAGACTTTTAGAGGCCAAAAATCCTTCAAGGCTAGAATGCCAAAAATCTTGGTCTTAAAAAATGGCTAAGTGTTAAAAAATGTTCTTCCTTCATACAAAATTTGACAAAGTCAAAATTGTGTGCTTATGAACTTGGAAGGATTTCTGGATGAGATTTGCGGAGCCTGTCCACAATCTCTTGAACCTCTTCAAAATCAACCATCTTGACCCCTTTAAGGTGTTCCTATTGCTTCTTTTGGATGACAACTAATTCATTTGCAAACCCCCTTATTTCTTCTTCATGGGATAGCATTTTCTAGATTTCCTCCTTCTGATAGAACATCTACTGAAGATCTTCTTTGGTTCTAACTCCCCTAAAGATATCAAGGTATTGACCTATGATAACATTAACAGGATGCATTGTTTGTTAATCATCCTCATCATACAAGTCCAAGTCTAACCCTTCAAAAAACTTATGCATCTCGTTAGCCCAGAGAAAATCTTCATCCCTCTTCTTATCCATTTTATTCAAGGTTTTTTCAAAAACACTCAGAGTGCCAGTGATGTCTTGGATCCATTCTTCAAAATTATCCAACTCTGACCCATCATATTTCTTAACCAAAACTTGGAAGCACTACTTCCTTATTATTGTGAGGTCTTCTAGAGCCTTTTGCCACTTTAGAATTTTCTCCTCCAGGCCATCTTCTCAACTCATAATTTCAACAAAGTAAGTTATCCATTGTAGAATACCCCAGAAGGGCCTTAGAATCTTTCTAAGAGCCACCTTAGAAAACTCTTCAAAATCTACCTTCCAATCTGTACAGGCATGAATGAAATAATGTGGGATATCTACCGGCAATTCTGTATGACCCCTTTTCTAAAAATAGCATGTAATGAGGCCTCAGGGTTACTAGGGTCAATGGGACCCACTATTTTAAGAATAAACTTCTTCATCACCTCATTCTGCTCCATTAATGCTTTTATCTTTTCCTCATCTTTGTCCATGAAGCCGAATCTGTGCTTTAATCCTAGGATAGCCAGAGTTTTAGTCCCTTCTCTCGTTGGCTCTCCTAGGTCCACCTCCTCCAGCACATAGTCATTTGGGGTGATCTCTACCATGCTGACATTCATTATAGGAACTACCACTTGAGCCTTCCACCTTCCCACTTGATCTTGCATTACATATGAGATCATCCTTGCTTAGGCACTGGATCCTACTTGGTGAAATGCTCATCCAAGCACTGCCATATTTGTGTCATCTTCATCTATATACACTCTTACCCTTGGTTTAATCTCCTTGGTAAATCAAGTTACCTTTGAGAAGGCATTTATAGGCTCATATGGTGCGACTAGGGTTGAGGTGGTATCTCTATACTCCATCTCAATTTCTTCATGAATTTCCTCCTCCTCTCCAACTGTTCCTTGCTCTTCTCCTATATTCTACTCCTCTTCCATATATTTTTTTCCTTCCTTCCAACTTGTCCTTCTGATCTGGCTTGTTCTTCATATGGAACCACACTAATCACCTCTATTTCCTTCTCTAGCTCTTGAGGCCCTTGTGCAACTTTCTTGGTTTGAGAAGGTGGTGGTGTAGGTGCTTGAACTAGAGTTCTGTGTAGGGGGAGTAGGAGCAAGAGGGTGAGTGGGTGAAGGCATTGACATTTGTGGAGGAGGTGTAGGCATGGGAATATGAGATGGTGGAGGCTATGGTGGTAGTGGAGTTGTTTGAACAGGTGGTGGAAGTGAAGTGGAGGATGGTGTTTGCTACGGAGGTGGAAGTGGAGTTTTCTGCATAGGAGGAGGTGGAGTTGGAACTTGTTGTGAAGTTGAAGGGACTTGGGTTGCAACATCTTCTTTAGAGGTAACTCCTATAGAAGAATATTTTCCTAACTTAGTAGTCTCCTTCTGAACTTCGTTGGTAACCTCCTCAACTAACTCTTGAGATTCCTGTTGAACTTCCTCCCCTATATTGTCTAGAGGTCTTGTGAATTATGTTAGGAGAGAAGCAAATGAATAGGGTTATTTCACAGAAGGCCCTTCAGTTGGAGTTTGTTGTTTAGTTTTTTTTAATCGATGAAGGCTTTCAAAGTCAGAGATATCAAAGTCATCATCACCCAGAGCTTCAAAATTTACTTGCTCTCCTTGGGCTCCTCCTTTGACATCTTCATGTGCATCTTCCTCTTGTAGCTTCCATTTCTTTAGGAATCCCACTGATTGGGTCCTTCTATTGAGGGGCACTAGGTCCTCCTCATCTTCTTCCTCTTCCTCCAAAAGAGTTTCTATACATGTAGGTGTTGAGGCTCTCTTCCTTTTGTACACATGTCCCTTGATCACCCCAACATGCCTAGGTCTAGTTATTTTAACTTTTGGTGCTTTCTTGGGTGCACCTGGAGGTTCTAGGTAGCTAGAAGAGGGAGCATCTAGGGGTGCTATGCTTCCAGTCATTCTAGTTTTGGGCTTCTTTGAATGAGTAGCTGATCTATACACTATAGGGCACTCGTGTCTATATGCTATTTCTAGTCTCAGCGGTGCAACCTCTTTGAATTATGGCATCCACACCTTTTCCCCTTTCTTCTTCTTTTATTTAGATGGTTGAGCTGGCTATTGCTTCATTGGCACAGAGTCCATTGGAAATGGATAGGCAATCCATTTCTTGGTCACTTTGATGACATGTCTAGCTTTGAAATTTATATCATCATTCTCATCCCTTTCAACCTCTACATTCAGGATTGCCTCGATGTATACCTTATGTTGGTTGTAGATGGGGTCTAAGACATCTTTAGAATCAACCTCCCTCACCTTCTTCAGTATTCAGACTAGTAAAGAATTATGTGCTAACTCTAGACTCATCCGACAATAGTCACGAATCTTGACCTTATAGTCATCCAAACAATTTATCCATTGGTCCTCGATGTAAGGCTCATGTACATAATGTCTTCCCATTATATGGCTATAAGTACCAATGGGGTCAAATCTGGTCCTTATGAGATTGAAGTTTTTCACCGGGCAATCATCCCATTCGAAGGCAAGTGACTTGCATATTTTCATATCTTGTAAGTAGTGGGGACCTATGGAAATTGGGAAATCCCAAGAATGCTTCTTCTTATGTTGGATATGCTCATGAGCATCTAACAGTTGCCTAGACATTTCTAACAAGATTATCCTATCTGATGGATACCTTAGCAGCTTCTTCAAAGTTAGGGTGCTTCCTACTATCAGATGTACGTGAAGGTTTTGAAATGGATGTAGAATGCCCCAAGGGCCTTCACTTTAGCTACTACTTATGTAGACATTCTCTTGGCATAGTCTCCTTCTATGGAGCATATGATAGAAAAAATGAAAGCATCATTGACGATGCGATACTTTAGGTTGTCTTGTGTAAATTATTCCTTCCTGACTAACTATGGGTATATTGTTAATGGCCATGCATTTGGGTCACCCATGGCACCAACTTTTACCAACCTGGGGTATACTGCCCTTGCTGCCAATAGGTACACAATATAGGATGTCATGTAAAAGCATGGGTCATTCTTCACCATGATCAATTATTGATCCAGATTGTTGCTGAGGATGGTGGCCCAATCAAACCTTTCCTGCCTCTCCTTTATCCTCTCAATGAGAAGGATCATCCATGGCTCCAATTTTATAGACTTTTTCAGTCCATACACCTGACTGGTCATGGTGATGGATTCTTGAATATATTCTTTCATATATCCTCTCCTCATGTCTATCTTATCTAGTTTATTCTTTGGTAGAGGTTGCATAAGGTAGTCCCTGTGCACTATCTAGTGGGATAGTTGGACATCATTGTTGTAAAATTTTATCCCCTTGCCAATGGATAAACTATAAAATTTCTCTATCCCCTTGGGTAGATGGAAGACATCCTCAATATTGTCTGGTTGGAGATCTAGAACCACTTTTCCCATGCTATTTTTTACCAGCCTCTCATCTGGCATGTAGTGGTTCATCGATGTGGTGATCAAGTCAAAAGAAATAATGGACACAGGGTGTTCCACTGTGTTCACTAGGGAACAATACACTAATGAAGTGCAGTCCTCTAATCTCTCTATCAGTTATGCACACTTCACCAAGTAGTCATTCCAGCTGACGTTCCTGATGTTTGTGTCTTCGATTTTCAAGTGTAAATTTCCCACCTTGGAAGGTGCATGGTAGCCCTTGAATTGGTACCTCATAGCTAGCGAGTTCACTTTCTTTTCCATTTCTATAAAAAACAAACGAGACATGAATCAGTAATCATCATATGATAATTAGGGTAGAGCACTAATGAAAATTAGATAAAAAATAAAAAAAGAAACCCCTACAAAAAACCAAGTCTAAAGTTCAAGAAGCAACTTTTGGCCTTTCAGACCTTTGGAGGTGTCGGCCCTCCAAAATGCTAAAATGCCAAAATGGTGAAAAGGAGTATATATAGGCCATACTTCAATCTTTCAAGCGGTGAAACAAAATGGAAAATTCAGAGTGTGAAATCTCTGAAAATGCGAAGAAGTTGAGTTTGTTTCGGTTGGTATTTCAGGCTTCGACATTTCAAAGATGTGAAAGTTTCAGTGTGTGAAACGCAAAAACCAGGACTTGGCAAAAAAAACTTGATGAAACCCTTCTCCGAAATTTCAGATTACAAAATTTTGAAACTTCTAGGGCCGAAAGACCAAAAGAAGGGTTTCTAGGGTTAGCACTAAAAAATGAGCTCTAGATTGAGTTCAACCATATTCTATGCTAAGGGGTCCAAGGGGACAACCCAGTGACCCCAAAGCAACACAAAATGGAGACAAAAAACCTAAACCCTAGTGAAACCATGCTAAAACTAAAAAACTAAACCCTAACATGAAAATAATAGAGAGGGAGGAAAAGAAGCCTACCTCTAAGACACTGAAAAGGATTAGGAAAACAAAAGAAACATGTTTGACCGAAATGATAGATATTGGAAGTAATCACATGCACAAAGAGCTCTGAAATTGACTACTGGCAGATAATGAAAAGTGAGAAGACAAGGTAGTCTTTTGCCTTATATAGGCAATTGACAGGGATGACATCAACCACCACCGCTGATCGACCTTTTGAGCTTTTGGGGGTGTCAAACCTCTAAAAAGCTGAAATTTTGATTCCCTTGGGGAATCAGACTTTTAGTGTTTTAGACCTCTCAAAGTCCAAAATCTTGAGGATGTGCCAATGTTGGAGAAAAAGAATCTTTCGGCCTTTCGACCCTTTCACACCTAGGGGACACCGAAAGTGCAAAAGTGCGAAACTAGACAATTTAAAGCGACAGGGGGACATAGACCAAACTGAAAAGAAAAAATAAAAAACAAAAAGCTAAAAGAAGGGGGACCCCTTTGGCCAAGTGACTCAAAAGCGGAGTGTCGTTGTGGAACCAAAATAGTACCTGTGTTGGATGATCCTTGTTGCAGTTTCTTTCTATCCTATCCTCTTGGAGACTCATTCTTTTACTTTCTCTATTTTGTACAATATATTTAATTGTAATTACATACTTTGTGACTTGTGTAGTGGATGTTGGAGGTTATGTATACTTCATTATTCAATTGTATTTATGATGTAATATTTAGATGATTTAGATGTTTATTGTAATTAGTAAATATAATGGTATTAAGTAGTTTCTACATCAAGGAACCCTTAAGATGTGTAATATGATATTGAGATTATGTTTATGTTTATGTGTACTTATGGACTTTGTGTTTTACTTCCACTTGTTTATTCATTATTGTTTGTAAACACTTAAGAAAAAAAAAATTCTACAAACTTAGTAACATGTTTACGTTAATATCTCCTGGGTTTCCTGGCAGGGTATTACACTTGGTATCAGAGCACATGTTTTAAACACTCAGAGTTCAGGGAATTTGGTATGCCCCTTAGATGTCTAGTAGTTAAAACATGAAAACAAAACTTAGAGATATAATATTCTTTAATTTTAGACCATTGTTTTACAATTTCTTCATGTCTTAATTATTTCATTCTTCTTGTTGAATATTGTAGGAGAGATGGTCATTGAGACTAGATTTGTGGCTAGGGGCCAGAGTGGAGGTCGTAGTAGAGGACATGGAAGAAGAAAACTTCCTAGCCCTCCTATGAGTCAGAGAGTTGAGGAGAGAAGGGAATAGGATGGTGGAGAACACCATGTTGATTTGGGAGAACTCAATGCTATGGAGATTATTCAGACTATTCTTGAGCATCTACCTACACAAGAAAAGGCCAAACATAAAACATCACACCATTATGATAATGAGGAGAGACAAAGATCTAGAAGTAAGAAAAGGAGGGAAACTACTCTTAGTCAAGGATTCATAAAGGCCAATCAGATGAGAGACCTTCTAAGATCATGACCACCTCCTTTTAATGGTCTTGGCACCATTTTTGTGGCAGATACTTGGCTCATTTAATTAGATCAATGTTTCACCATGTAGTAGTTCTATACCAATGTTAAGGCAAGATGTGTTGTTATGAGCCTCAAGGGTTTTACAGCTTTGTGGTAGAAAAATAAGGAGTAGAAACTGAGACTTACCATGGAGACTATCACTTGGGAGATTTTCCTTGAGAACTTATGTGGCCGTTTCTTATCGGATCAATGGCAGCAACATTGCATGGATGATTTCCATAATCTGCGGCAATTATCTATGTTTGTTTAGGATTACAAGCATCATTTCTTTGAGCTCAGGACCTATGTAGGATTTAGTGATTAGTCACCACTCATGTTACAACATTTCATTAGGGGAATCAATAGCTACATCATCAGAGGGGTTATGGTTTTTGAACCCAAGACCCTAAGGGAAGTGGTTATTAAGGCTACTTTAGTTGAGGCAGATTTGGCTCTAGGACATGGTGGAATATAGGAGTGCAAACTAAAGTTCCTACATCTTCAGGCTATAGAGGGAATCAGAACCAAGGTGTAGAGAACTTCATGAAACCTCCTCCTTATTTTTGTATTCAATAGTAGAAGGGAACGAATCCTCTAACACATAATGGTGGTTCTCACTCCAATAAATTTCATAAATTTTCATGCAACAAGTGCAATTAGCCCAGTCAACCTGCATAGAGTACACATTTAGTTATGAGAAGAAGTAGCTATCAATAGTCTAGTGCATCCTTTGTTGAGAGAGGTCACGGTATAGGCAATAGTTGCTTCTCTTGTAGGCAACATGGTCACATTACAATGAATTTCCCTCAACGTGCATCATAGTTTTTAGGAAAACAATGGACCATCATTAGGTAGATCATCATGGTACTATGGTAGAGACTTCTAGTGACACTAGAGGTATTTCTCTTTCTATTTTATTTGATTCAGGAGCCACAAATTCTTTTATATCTCCTTTTATAGTAGAAAGATGTGGGCCAGTGGTAGTAAAGCAAGACATTGGTTGGCAAGTAGAGTTTGTTAGAAAGTAAAGTCCACCAACACAACTAAGAGGGGGGGGGGGGGTGAATCAGTTGTGAGCTTTATTAACTTAAATTTAACTTTATCAAATCTTAAACTTGTAACCAATAAAAATAATAACACCAGATTTGTTGACTAGGGAAACCCTTGATCAGAGGGAAAACCCCGGTGGGAATGATGCCCACAAGATGATGTACTAATATAAAATTTCCTTGTGAAAGGATAGACCCTTTTAAAAGTATTTTAAAATGTAATTAGTACATATGAGTATCTATGAGGAGACTTTAAATCCCTGCTAAAAGATCCCAACACTGTAAGGAGTTGTTAAGAAACACAATGAAGACAATTGAACCCACTATCCAAATTGCTTCAAGACTGTCTTCACTAAACAATCTTCAAGATAACACATTCAAGGGTGAAATGACTAAAGGAACAACTCTCTTTTCCTATACAATTCCTTTGAAGTCCTTAACATATAAACATCATCCTCTTCTTAGATCATAAATATTTCACATTCAAAGCTCTCATAACATCTCATGACTGCATGATACCCTTTTACATCCAAATAAACTTCATTTCCTTTATACCATTTCCTAATGATTATTGAGTTGGCCAAAAGGCTTTCTAAATTTACATTTAATAATATAGGACATCAATAAGAATTTAAAATAAACATTACATTACATCCAAACACTTTCATAAGAATATTAATCTATAGTTGACTCCCAAATAAGTAACACACTTTACATCATCCACAAGTCTTTATAGAATGAAAAGTATATTTTTTTGTATTTATCCAAGCATCCTGAACATGTCTTCAACAACATACAAACCTTGCTAAACTAGCTTTAACCTTTTAGAAAGAATAAATCTCAAATAACTGTCACTAGTTCTTGGAAACTCTCACTGTAAACAATCTTTAGTAAACCTTGCATAAATCAAACATATCTTCATAAATTTTTCTACACTTGTTTCCACATCATCAAAACATGTTCCTAAATTCTAATAAATACTCACAAAACTCAATTTATCAGTATAAAGCCTCACCAAATGAATCTGTGCATGTAACTCTATTAACTCTATCCAGAAAGCATATATGTTGACATCAATGACAAGCCCAATAAAATGTAACATATAAGAACTCAATCATCTCTAAACAACATCCAATCTACCCTGCTAACAAAATTCATTAACATTCATGCTAAAAATCTCCCCCTTTGGCATTGATGACAACATAGATAAAAAACCATCTAGTCCCATTTCTTCATTATAGTTCAGTAAGCTCCCCCATTGATATTTATCAATATATTTCTTCCTCATCTTCTTGTACTCACTCTCATACTCATGTCTCCCCTGTTCAATGTTCTCTTAAGGTTTTGTGCTCAAGGTTTTTCATGTATATCTCTCCCCCATTGACATCAATGATGAAGGTGTCAATATGTCAATTCTCAAAGTTAAATCATCTCCAATACAATCTACAAAAGTACCTAAGTATCAAAAGATACTATAGAAAACTCATGTCCAAGAGTGCTTAATGACTTAGCTCAAACAAAGATACTCCCCCATAGGAGAAACATCAAGAATCTAGTCTAGATAAGTATAGTGATTTGATCATGTTGGACCGATGCATTCCTGCATCCATTACATTGAAGAGGGTTGGTGAATCACTCCAAACATACCTCTCAAATACACAAAAGTATCCTTAGCCAAAGTTTTTGTGAATATATCTTCTATTTTCTCCTTTGTGCTAATATACTCCAATCTAATTTCTTTTTCTACAACCATCTCTCTTACAACATGATACTTTATTGCAATATGTTTCGTCTTTGAATGTAATACTAGATTCTCTGACATGTTGATTCTACTTGTATTATCACAATATATGATAATAGGCTCAGTAAATTCAATGCCAATATCCATCAACATTTTCTTCATCCAAGTGATTTGATTACAATTATTTGCTGCTGCAATAGACTTTTCTTCTGATGTACTTTGTGATATAGAATCTTATTTCTTTCTCAACTAGGAAACCAATCTTCCTCCCAAGAAGAAATCTCCACCACTTGTTCTCTTTTTGTCATTAACATTTCCTCCCCAATCTACATCAATGTATATACATAATGTGAAATCATTTGATTTGTCATACCATAACCCATAATCTAATGTACCATTTAAATATCTAAAAATCCTCTTTACTGCTACAACATGTGTCTCTTTAGGTACTTCTTGAAATATAGCTACAATCCCAACTACATTAGCTATATCAGGTCTTGTATGTTTCAAGTACTGTAGTCATCCAATCATAGATCTATATCTTGTTTGTGCTGCACTTGGTGATTCATCCTTGCTTGACAATTTACATCCAGTTACCATAGGGGTTCCAATTGCTTTACAATTCTCCATTCCAAACTTTGTCAATAAGTCCTTAAGATATTTTGTTTGTGATATGAAAATGCCATCCTTGTTCTATGTAATCTGCAATCCCAAAAATTATTTCATCTCACCAATCATGCTCATCTCAAATTCATCTTTCATTTCATTTGAAAATTTCTTACTTGCTTCATCATTGCCTCCAAAGATGATATCATCAAAAAATACTTCTTAAATCAATAATCCATCATCATTTTTTCTTAAGTACATATTACTATCTACATTACCTTTCTTGAATCCCAAATTTATCAAGTGTTTGTCTAACCTTGAATACCAAGCTCTAGGTGCTTGATTCAATCCATACAATGCCTTCTTTAATTTGAAAACTATACCCATGTCTTCTATTAAAGAAAATCCATCAGGTTGCTTAATGTATACTTCCTCCTCAAGTTCTCCATTAATAAAAGATGATTTTACATCCATTTGATATACCTTGAAGTTCTTGCTACAAGCATATGCCAAAAACATTCTAACTACCTCAAGTCTAGTCACAGGTGCAAAATTTTCTTCAAAGTCAATACCTTCTTGCTGCGAGTAACCTTTACATACCAATATTTCTTTGTTTCTTACCACTTCACCTTGCTCATTCATCTTGTTCCTAAAAACCCATTTTGTGCCAGTAAAATTATTGTCTTTAGGTCTAGGGACCAATTCCCAAGACTTGTTCTTTTCAATCTTCTCAAGTTCTTCTTTCATTGCCTTTGTCCAATGTTCATCTTTACATGCTTCATCTATAGTCTTTGGTTCAACTTGTCATATTAAACATAACTCTTCATTTACCATGTTCCTTGTTACGACTCCTTTGTTTGTACTTCCAATGATTTGATTTTTAGGGTGATTCCTTGCAACATATTTAGGTGTTCCTTGTTTAGCTCCAACTTCTTCTCTAGGTGTTGAGTCAAGTTCAATTCTTAGTTCCAATCTAAATTCTTCAATCTACAAATCATTTTCAGTTTCATAAAATAATTCCTTCTCATCATCCTAATTAATGTTAGTCCTTTGTATTATATCTTCATGAGAATCATAATCAAGAATCCTGTCCTGAATTCTGAACTTTTCATCAACCTTCAAATTACTACTCTTAACAATATTCCTCAATATTTGATTAAAACATCTATATGCCTTAGATTTCAATTAATAACCAATAAAAATTCCTTCATCACTTCTAGGATCAAACTTTCCAATATCATCATCTCTTTTCATATAACATTTACTTCTAAATATTCTAAAGGATTTCACAATAGGTGTATGCCAAAACCAAAGTTCATAAGATGTCTTACCAGTAACTTGTCTAATCTAAACTCTATTCATTATGTAAATTGGGGTGTTCATTGCTTCTCTCCAAAAGATATGTGATACATTACCTTCAAGCATCATAGCTCTAGCTGCCTCATTTACTGATTTGTTCCTCCTTTCTACTATTCCATTCTGTTGCGGTGTCCTGGGTGCTAAAAGTTGTCTCTTAATTCCATTGTCTTGAAAAAATATGTTAAACTCATTTGAAGTAAGCTCTCCTCCTCTATCAAATCTTAAACATTTAACCTCCAAACCAGATTCATTCTCAACTCTACTCTTCAATAACTTAAACTTCTCAAATGCTTCAGATTTTTCTTTGAGAAATACTACCCATATCATCCATATAAAATCATCAATAAAAAGCATGAAATACCTTTCACCATGAAATTCTCTTGTCCTTTTAGGTCCACATAAGTTTGTATGCACAATATCCAACATGACTAATCTTGTAAACATTTTTCTAGGAAATGAATTCTTTCTTTGTTTAGCCATAATACATTCCTTACAAACTATGTTAGTAGGCTTCACAATCTTAGGCAAGTCTCTAACTACATTACTTGAACTTATCTTCACAATGTTATCAAAGTTAATATGACAAAATATCTTATTCCATATCTAACTATCATCCACTTTAGCAACCAAACATGTCATTTCAGTAGGTGTCAGCTGAGATACATTACCTTTTGTCTTTATTTATGTTCCAATCAGTTTACCATCACTGTCTTTGATAACACAAGTTTTCTCCATGAAATTTAACCTATATCCTTTATCCATAAGTTGTCCAACACTTAAAATATTATGTTTCAATCCATCAATAAAGTAAACATCTTCAGTGTTAGTCTTTCCATCAAGTGAAATAGATCCTTTTCCCTTAATCTGACATGGTGCATTATTTCCAACTCTAACTATTCCTCCATCATATCTATTAAGTTCAAAAAATTTATCCACATCTCTAGTCATATGATGAGAACATCCACTATTAATAATCCAATCATACTTTTTCTATTCTACATGTGGAACTAAAGCTTTTTCTTCTTTTACCTCTTCTTCATCGGAACTTTCATCTTTAATAGAAACAAATCCTATTTCATCTTCATCTTCATCATCACTTTCTAAACATTTTACATCCTTAAATGAAATTTCTCCTTCTTCATCAACATAACAACAATTCTTTGTCTTAGGTTTTTAAGGTTTTCTATATCTGATCTTCTTTTCTCTTTTAGGACATTTAGATGAAAAATGACCGAATTCTTTACATGTCCCACAAAAAAAGGCTTTCTTGCCTTTAGGTTCTTTCCTTGCAATCAGTTCCATTGCATCATCAAACTTACCCTTTTCCTCTTTCTTAGCTTCCAAATCTCTAGCATAATATCCATCGGTACTCACACTTCTTATCAACATAGGTATGTCCTTTTGTACACTAAATTTTTTTCCACTCTAGGTGATCCTTTCTTCTGTTTCATCCATTTCTCATGTGCCTGCAACTTTCCAAGTAGCAACTCTTTGGTAAAATCAAGTGTAATTATTTCTTCAATGATCTATGCTTTGTGTTCATATGCCGGTGGTAGAGATTTCACTATCTTCCATATGACTTCATTATCTATTTTCTTTCCACCACAATTCTTAATTCCTGCATCAATCTCAATAATCCTGCTAAAGTAACCTCTTATAGTTTCATCCTTCTGCATCTTATAACTTTCAAACATACTATATAATTCTGCAATTTAGCATTCTTCAAAGTTTCATCTCCTTCAATTTTTTTTTCCATTTTAGTCCAAACTTCAATAGCAAGTCTTAGATCTTTTACCTTAGTATATTTTATATCTGAAAGAGCTGATAGAATAGCCTCTCTAGCAATCATATTGTACATGTATAGGTTCTTTTATTTATCTATACATGGATCAAGTTTGTCTTCTTCATCTTGATAGCCATCCAATAGTCAATTCCCATGCATAGAAAATGTGTCTTCATTCTTTCTTTCCAATTTTCAAAATTAACTCCATCAAATTTTAGACTTTCTTTCTTGAAAAATGTATTAGCCGTGGATCTCCTTAAACTGTTAAACTTTTCCCCAAGGACCTGATGCTTTGATACCAATTGTTAGAAACTAAAGTCCACCAAACCAACTGAGAGGGGGGGTGAATTATTTGTGATCTTAATTAACTTAAACTCAACTTTATCAAATCTTAAACTTGTAACCAATAACAAAAATAACCACAAGATAATAAACATACACAATAACACCAAATTTGTTGACTGGGGAAACCCTTGATCAGAGGGAAAACCTTAGTGGGAATGATGCCCACGAGATGATGTACTAATATAAAAGTTCCTTTGAAATGATAGACCCTTTTATAATTCTTTTACAATACAATCAATACATATGAGTCTCTGTGAGGATACTTTGGATCCCTGCCAAAAGATCCCAACCTTGTGAGGAGTTGTTGAGAAATACAATGAAGACAACTGAACCCACTGTCCAAAGTGCTTCAAGACTATATTCACTAAATAATCTTCAAGATAATACATCCAAGGGTGAACTGACTAAAACAATAACTCTCTTTGCTTGTATAGTTCTTTTGAAGTCCTCAACATATCAATAACATCAACCTCTACTCTAATCATAAAGATTTCACATTCAAATCTCACATAACATCTCATGACTGCACGATACCCTTTTACATCCAAATAAACTTCATTTCTTTTATACCAAGTCGTAATGATTACACTACAACATTTGGGGTCAAATTTTGACACCAATTTGCGACGCCACTACAATTTGTTTTTGTTTTTTGTGTTTTTTTGCAAGTGCTCCCGATGGTGTCATAATAGCAATGATGATGTCGTAATTGCGACACCCATTTGGTTATAAACAAAAAAAAAATAAAAAGAAAGTGTCATTTGTAAGTTTTGTGAATTCGAACAGCTGTTGCGAAGACAACATTGCACTTTTGTGTGGCATGAAGAGGGAATTCAAGTTTGGCATGCACGAAGAGGCCAAAAGTGTGTGGGAAGAGGGCACTAGCACTTGAGGTAGGCATTTGAGATTTGTCTTCTCATTAACTCAATTTCATTTTGATGGCATTTTTTGATTTAATGGCACGATATGAATGTTAATAGTGGCATTGTTTATATCTTAGCATTTGGAATGCTTAATGACCCATGAGCTTTGAGAGCTAGGGCATCATTGCTATTACCTTCAAGGCATTGTGTGAAGTGTTTGATCTCTCTTTATTTGTTTTTTTTATTGATATTCACTATGTGGTACTCCCTATTTATGATGATTTCATGAGAAAATTTTGTGGTGGCTCGCGGGCTGTAAGCTAGGGCATCATACATTGTTTATGAGCTCATTGTTTAATACTAGAATTGTTTACATCTTTTCATTTGGAATGCTTGATGACCCGCGAGCTTTGAGAGCTAGGGCATCATTACTATTACCTTCAAGGCATTGTGCGGAGTGTTTGATCTCTCTTTATTTGTTTTGCTATTGATATTCACTATGTGGTACTCCCCGTTTATGATCATTTCATGAGGAAATGTCTTGATGGCTCACGGGCTGCAAGCTAGGGAATCATACATTGTTCATGAGCTCACTATTTAATATTGACATTGTTTACATCTTTTCATTTGGAATGCTTGATGACCTGCGAGCTTTGATGCTAGGGAATCATTTATATTACCTTCAAGGCATTGTGTGAAGTGTTTGATCTATCTTTATTTGTTTTGTTGTTGATATTCACTATGTGGTACTCCCCGTTTATGATCATTTCATGAGGAAATGTCTTGATGGCTCGCAGGCTGCAAGCTAAGGCATCATACATTGTTCATGAGCTCACTATTTAATATCTAGCATCATGTAAACATACATTAATACACTTACTATTTTGAAATTGAGCTCAGGCATCATGCAATGTTATTGTTGTCATTGCATGCTTGCTACTATTGTGCACCACGTATTGTTTTATACACTGTTTATTTCATTGAGACCGTGAGCTTGACATTTGTAATGTATTTTTTTTTATTGGATCAATGCTACCATGTTGTTGAGTCTATGTATGGCTTGACTATGCACATGCATAATTGTAGATGAGGATCAGTAATATGGTGCCATACATTGCTTAGATCCTTTGGATCTAACCCCATCTTTTCCTTCCTTGTAGGTTTTGGATCATACAAGAGCATACTGGATTGAACCCCGAGTCAACACTTCATTACTTTAGACAATGTATGGTACCTTCATTAATTATGTTCATCCACTTATGTATGTTTGCATTCATTCATATTCTTCTGAAAGTTGGCTATTAGTGACCATATAGGACAATTGTTAATGTTTTTGGGTCATTTGATGAAAATATGTAAATAGGGACATCAATAATAAAATAGGGATATATTAAGATTAATATCATAAGTAAAAATATTACACAGTGGCATTCAGATTAAGTACAATATGAATTCACATGCCTTTAATTATGATACACTTTTGAAACTATCACTCATTGGTCATTTGACAATTCAAGATATAAGTATCAGATTATAAACTATTGTAAAAGGAAGAAACACATATGTATCATCATCTAATACAAAATATAAAAGTATCCCATAGACACACAATTTCTATTATAACAACCATCCTCTAATCCCATGGTGTACTAGTCTCAAGGTAAGAACAATTTACTTAAGCCATCATATAAGTATCTCTGTGTGTAAATTTTGTACCTGATCTGTAGACACAACACTTCAGTAAAACATTAGAGGTTAGCTAAAATTGAAATCATGCAATAAATGAAAAACTAAACTAACTAGGCAATTTACTACCTTCTAGTAGATGCGAGTATGTATTCTCAGATTATACTGAGATCAGTGACCTTGACGACACCTAAATGAAGGATTTGAATGCAAAATCTAGATATGGAATGAATGCAATTAATCTATTTTTTTGGTTTTTCTGTGTAATTATGATAATGAAAACTTGATATGAATCTATGCTAATATGAAAATTGATATGCTAAAATGATCTAACAATAATATTTTAAATGATATGGATACTATGCAAAAATAATGAAAATCTCACAACAACTCGAATTCTCAAGATCGATTCTTCAGTCTCCAATTCGACAGCATGAGTGTGCAATTCGTGGATGATCTCAAATGAAGAGCCGAAGCCTTAATTTATAGAAATCTAGGGCTTTGGAGGTGCATGAAAAAAAGCCATAAATCACTCAAATAACTCAAGTTGATTTTTGAGTTATTTTTAAATAAAGGATAATTAACTCACGAAACATGCAAAAGCAGAGTTCAACTCAAAATAGAGTTTAGATTTAATTGATAATTGATAGTTGTCTATTTTTATGATTGTGCATGTTTTATTTATGAATTAATTTAATAATAAAGTGATTTATTTCCAACTTAACTGATTTTGAAAAATAAAACAATTGATTTATGGGTTAATCAATTATTAAAATCAAACTTTATTCTAATTAAATAATATCATTAAATATGACAACTTGCTTTAATTAATTAAATAAGAATTTAATCAATTAATGATAGGAATTTTGATTTATTGTCAAATTTAAATAATAATAATTAGGAATAAATATAATTAAAATCAATTAAATAATTAAGTGGCAGAATTAAATTAATTAATTAAATATTCATCATATTCAATTAATCAACTTTAGGATAAATTGGATTTATCACCAAATAATTATTAAATTAAAGATAATTATGATAATTGGGAATATTTCTAGGAGTTTTCCCTGATGCAGAATTTATGATAATCAATTAGGATTCGATGATGTTCAGATGTGCCTTAGGTTAGGACTTTGATGTCGATTTCATTTGAATTGTCAATGTATGAGGTTAATGAACCTATAGCCCATTTTTGGGGTATTACAGTATCATCCTAAAGTTTAAATAGACATTGACTATGGATATACAACACTGAGCCATAATAAATTACAGAGTTTCACTGCAATTTCTATGTCCACTTACAATCATCCTACTACTTACACTGAAATTTCTATGTCCACTTACAATAATAAATTACAGAGTTTCACTACAATTTCTATGTCCACTGCCATTAAATTATATCACTCCTCCTGTTATATAGGCATCCTTCTCATTAAGTGTTGCCATTAGAATATATCACTCCTCCTGTTATATAATTTATATGCATACTTGTTTAAAATGCCATACTTGTTGCTCTTAAATATTATTACCATTTCACTCAAATTTACATGACATTAAAGCCAAGCCCAAAATGTATACATACGTGTAAGTATAGGAGAAGTTGGATTCTGCAACTATTGAAAAAAAAAACTATAGCAATAGCAGCTTACGAGAAACTATACTTGTGCTTACCACACCATACCTCAGCATCATAATGCTTATCATTTTCAAGCTTCAACGAGGCTTCATACCATGCATTGTCTATAGATTTGTACGCAATGGTAATTTAGGTTAGAGGTAAACTGCATGTGTCATGTAAACAACATGGTTGAATGCAATCTCTTTTGCACGTTTTCAAGAGTTTTCCCACCAATACAAGCGTAAATAACATATTGAACGTAATCTACGAACACTGCGTGGTATGAAGTCTCGCTGAAGATTGAAATATATCACTCCTCATGTTATTGTCAAAATTAAATTCAAATATTTATCAAAACATTTATTCTTTTAGAATTAAGATATCCTTATCTCAATAATAAAACAATCTTGCATAATAGCTTTTGAATCACATTAACAGACACCCATGTTCTGTAGCATAGTTCATTATAGAAGTGTATGGATTGACTATGCACATGCATAATTGTAGATGAGGATCAATAATAGGGTGTCAGACATTGCTTAGATCCTTTGGATCTAACCCCATCTTTTCCTTCCCTACAGGTTTTGGATCATACAAGAGCATACTAGATTGAACCCCGGTCAACACTTCATTACATCAGGAAATGTCTGGTACCTTCATTATTTATGTTCATCCACTTATGTATTTTTGCATTCATTCATATTTTTCTGAAAGTTTGCTATTAGTGACCATATATGATGATTCTTGATGTTTTGGGGTCATCTGATGAAAAGATGTAAAAGTTTCTTAAAAGTTTATATTTTTTATTTCAATTTTTAAAATCATAAAATGAATAAAATTTAAAGATAAAAAATTAAGATAATCTTTGTCTTCACTTAAAAAAAACAAAAAGCTCATAAAACATGGTAAAAATATAAAGCTCACAAAGCATGGTAAAAGAGGGCCCTAACTGTGGTAAAATGGGAAAGTTGCCACCTTGCACTGCTCTTCATATGGCAGCTGCTAAGGAATTATGTTATAAAATTTCAAGGCATGAAATTTCATAAATTTTGACATCATACTTTTTTCTCTTTATCATTGAGTTTACAATGTGGGGGAGTCGAAGAAAATATATGTATAGTTATAAAATTTCATGCCTTGAAATTTGGCATGAAATTTTATAACATAGTTCCTTAGCATTTGATCTTTATATGGCAGCCATGACTTGAGGTAGGCATTTGAGCTTTGTCTTCTCATTAACTCAATTTCATTTTGATGGCATTTATTGATTTAATGGAAAAATATGAATGTTAATACTGGCATTGTTTACATCTTTGCATTTGGAATGCTCGATGACCCACAAGCTTTGAGAGCTAGGGTATCATTGCTATTACCTTCAAGGCATTGTGTGAAGTGTTTGATCTCTCTTTATTTGTTTTGTTGTTGATATTCACTATGTGGTACTCCTCGTTTATGATCATTTCATGAGGAAATATCTTGATGGCTCACGGGCTGCAAGCTAGGGCATCATACATTGTTCATGAGCTCACTGTTTAATACTGGCATTGTTTACATCTTTTCATTTGGAATGCTCGATGACCCACAAGCTTTGAGAGCTAGGGCATCATTTCTATTACCTTCAAGGCATTGTGTGAAGTGTTTGATCTCTCTTTATTTGTTTTGTTGTTGATATTTACTATGTGGTACTCCCTGTTTATGATCATTTCATGAGGAAATGTCTTGATGGCTCGCGGGTTGCAAGCTATGGCATCATACATTATTTATGAGCTCATTGTTTAATACTAGAATTGTTTATATCTTTTCATTTGGAATGCTTGATGACCCATGAGCTTTGAGAGCTAGGGCATCATTGCTATTACCTTCAAGGCATTGTGTGAAGTGTTTGATCTCTCTTTATTTGTTTTGCTGTTGATATTCACTATCTGGTACTCCCCGTTTATGATCATTTCACAAGGAAATGTCTTGATGGCTTGCGGGTTGCAACCTAGGGCATCATACATTGTTCATGAGCTCACTGTTTAATACTGGCATTGTTTACATCTTTTTATTTGGAATGCTTGATGACCTAGGAGCTTTGAGAGCTAGGGCATCATTTCTATTACCTTCAAGGCATTGTGTGAAGTTTTTGATCTCTCTTTATTTGTTTTGTTGTTGATATTCACAATGTGGTAGTCCCCGTTTATGATCATTTCATGAGGAAATGTCTTGATGGCTTGTGGGCTGCAAGATAGGGCATCATACATTGTTCATGAGGTCACCGTTTAATACTGGCGTTGTTTACATCTTTTCATTTTGAATGCTTGATGACCCACGAACTTTGAGAGCTAGGGCATCGTTTATATTACCTTCAAGGCATTGTGTGAAGTGTTTGATCTCTCTTTATTTGTTTTTCTATTGATATTCACTATTTGGCACTCCCTGTTTATGATCATTTCATGAGGAAATGTTTTAATGGATCATGGGTTGCAAGCTAGGGCATCATACATTGTTTATGAGCTCACTGTTTAATATTGACATTGTTTACATCTTTTCATTTGGAATGCTTGATGACCCATGAGCTTTGAGAGCTAGGGCATCATTGCTATTACCTTCAAGGCATTGTGTGAAGTGTTTGATCTCTCTTTATTTTTTTTGCTGTTGATATTTACTATGTGGTACTCCCTGTTTATAATTATTTCATGAGGAAATATCTTGATGGCTCATGGGCTGCAAGCTAGGGCATCATACATTGTTCATGAGCTCAATGTTTAATACTGGTATTGTTTACATCTTTTCATTTGGAATGCTTGATGACTTGTGAGCTTTGAGAGCTAGGGCATCGTTTATATTACCTTCGAGGCATTGTGTGAAGTGTTTGATCTCTCTTTATTTGTTTTTCTGTTGATATTCACTATGTGGTACTCCCCATTTATGATAATTTCATGAGGAAATGTCTTGATGGCTCGTGGGCTGCAAGCTAGGGCATCATACATTGTTCATGAGGTCACTGTTTAATACTGGCATTGTTTACATCTTTTCATTTGGAATGCTCGATTATCCATGAGCTTTGAGAGCTAGGGCATCATTTCTATTACCTTCAAGGTATTGTGTGAAGTGTTTGATCTCTCTTTATTTATGTTGTTGTTGATATTCACTATGTGGTACTCCCTGTTTATGATCATTTCATGAGAAAATGTCTTGATGGCTCGCGGGTTGCAAGCTAGGGCATCATACATTGTTTATGAGCTCACTATTTAATACTGGCATTGTTTACATCTTTTCATTTGGAATGCTTGATGACCTGTGAGCTTTGAGAGCTAGGGAATCATTGCTATTACCTTCAAGGCATTGTGTGAAGTGTTTGATCTTTCTTTATTTGTTTTGTTGTTGATATTCACTATGTGGTACTCCTCGTTTATGATTATTTCATGAGGAATTGTCTTGATGGCTCGTGGGCTGCAAGCTAGGGCATCATACATTGTTCATGAGCTCACTATTTAATACTAGCATTGTTTACATCTTTTCATTTGGAATGCTTGATGACCTGCGAGCTTTGAGAGCTAGGGAATTGTTTCTATTACATTCAAGGCATTGTGTGAAGTGTTTGATCTCTCTTTATTTGTTTTTCTATTGATATTCACTATGTGGTACTCTCTGTTTATGATCATTTTTGAGGAAATGTCTTTATGGCTCATAGGCTACAAGCTAGGGCATCATACATTGTTCATGAGCTCACTGTTTAGTACTGGCATTGTTCATGAGCTCACTGTTTAATATCTGGCATCATGCAAATATACATTAATACACATACTATTTTGAATTTGAGCTTGGGTATCATGCAATGTTATTGTTATCATTGCATGCTTGTTGCTGTTGTGCATCATATATTATTTTATACACTATTTATGTCATTGAGACCCTGAGCTTGACATTTGTAATGTATTTTCTGTTACTGGATCAATGCTACCATGTTTTTGAGTCTGTGTAAGACTTGCAAGGTTTTACCCCAAAATTTATCAGTAATAAAATAGGGACATCAGTAATAAAATAATACACTTACTATTTTGAATTTGAGCTCAGGCATCATGTACTGTTATTGTTGTCATTGTAGGCTTGCTATTTTTGTGCACCATAACAGCAACAAGAATGAAATGTTATAAAATTTTGGGATTAAATTGGTGAGTTTCTATACTTTCTCCATTTTAAACTAACCTATGACTTTAGAGGAAGAATTATGAAATATAGTTGTAGGTGGTTATCTCTTCTATAATGATGGAGGAGTCAAAGGTTATGATCAATGAGGTTGTTGCTATTAGATCATACATATATTAATACACTTACTATTTTGAATTTGAGCTCGTGCATCATATATTGTTTTATAAATTGTTTATTTCATTGAAACTGTGAACTTGGCATTTGATATGTATTTCCTGTTATTGGATTAATATTTCCATGTTGTTGAGGTTGTAGATCTCCTTTTACTGATCTTGTATAAACAACATATATACCATGTTGATTCACAACCCATGAGGTGTTGCTTGATAACACATTTGACATCATACTTTTTGCTCTATTTTGGTCTTGATTTACTCACTCCATGCATATGTTTCCTGAGTGCACATGTTTTGTAGCATAGTTCATTTTAGAAGTGTATGGATTGACTATGCACATGCACAATTGTAGATGAGGATCAGTAATAGGGTGCCAGGCATTGCTTAGATCCTTTGGATCTAACCCCCTCTTTTCCTTCCTTGCAGGTTTTGGATCATACAAGAGCATACTGGATTGAACCCTGGGTCAACACTTCATTACTTCAAGCAATGTTTGGTACCTTCATTATTTATGTTCATCCACTTATGTATGTTTGCATTCATTCATATTCTTCTAAAAGTTGGCTATTAGTGACCATATAGGACCATTGTTGATGTTTTTGGGTCATTTGATGAAAATATGTAAATAGGGACATCAGTAATAAAATAGGGATGTTAATCTTTATGAGATCAATTTCAAAATAGTAAGTGTATTATTTTATTACCCATGTCCCTATTTTGAAGTGTTTGATCATTTCTATTACCTTCAATGCATTGTGTGAAGTGTTTGATCTCTCTTTATTTGTTTTGTTGTGCATATACCTTCTCTGATCAACTCTGATATGCACAGGTGATGAACATTCATATTTTCCTAAGTAGTACTTTGAGCTTTCCTTCCAACACATGTACTATTGTAAAAATCATCACAAGTCCATTTGTTGCAGGAAAGCTCATAGTACAAATGTCTGGATGTCTGCATGTTTTTCACCTGTTCATATACCAAATGATGAATGCTCAATTGTTGTAATGGAAAAGCATTAGAACCGTCCATATAGGACCTTCATTATTTATGTTCATCCACTTATGTATGTTTGCATTCATTTATATTCTTTTGAAAGTTGGCTATTAGCGACCATATAGGACCATTCTTGATGTTTTTGGATCATTTGATGAAAAGATGTAAATAGGGACATCAGTAATAAAATAGGGATTGTTGTCATTGCATGCTTGCTACTGTTGTGCACCATATATTGTTTTATACACTGTTTATTTCATTGAGACTGTGAGCTTGGTTTTTCTTTCAAAAGTGTAAGGCTTGACTATGCACATGCATAATTGTAGATGAGGATCAGTAATAGGATGCCATTCATTGCTTAGATATTTTTTTATCTAACCCCCATCTCTCTTTTCTTTGCAGGTTTTGGATCACACAGGGGCACACTAGATTCATACTCAGGTAAAAAATTCATCACTTCAGGAAATGTCTGGCACCCTTATTATTTATGTTCATCTTCTTATGTATGTCTGTACTCTTTCATTTTCTTCTAAAATTTATTTTCCTTGTATAGTATATACAAGTTATTTTTCATATATATACATGTAATCTTTAGATGCAAAAATTTATTTTCCTTTACATGTATCTTTGTATGAAATGAACACAAATTAAACAAGATCATATAATAATGAAAACTAGGGTAATGTAGTCACTCATCTAGTAATTAATTCCCCAAACCATTACTAAGGATTGAACATAAGTCTAAGTCCCCAAACCTATTGTTCTATGTGTATAAAACAATATATAGTGCGCAACAGCAACAAGCATGCAATGACATCAATAACATTGCATGATGCCTGAGCTCAAATTCAAAATAGTAAGTGTATTAATGTATGATCTAATAGTAGCAACCTCATTGATCATTACCTTTCACTCTTCCATCATTAGAGAAGAGATAACTACCTACAACTAGGGCATCATGCATTGTTTATGAGCTCACTGTTTGAGCACCTCATGTCCCTATTTGATTGGTCGGTGCTCAAACAGTGAGCTCATAAATAATGCATGATGCCTTAGCTTGCAACCCACAAGCCATCAAGACATTTCCTCATGAAATGATCATAAACAGGGAGTACCACATAGTGAATATCAACAACAAAACAAATAAAGAGAGATCAAACACTTCACACAATATATGTTGTTTTATAAGATTTTATTAAGACTAAATATATTGTTTATGAGCTCACTATTTGAGCACCTCATGTCCCTATTTGATTGGCCGGTGCTCAAACAATGAGCTCATAAATAATGCATGATGCCCTAGCTTGCAGCCTACAAGCCATCAAAACATTTCCTCATGAAATGATCATATATAGGGAGTACCACATAGTGAATATCAACAAAAAAACAAATAAAGAGAGATCAAACACTTCACACAATATATGTTGTTTTATAAGATTTTATTAAGACTAAATATATTGTTTTATGAGCTCATTTTTTGAGCACCTCATGTCCCTATTTGATTAGTCAGTGCTTTGTTTGTTATATTGATGCTATTAGATCAAATAGGGACATCAAATGGGGACATCAGTGATAAAATAATACACTTACTATTTTGAATTTGAGCTCATAAAGATTAAGATATCCTATTGTTTTGAATTTCTATGTTCTTTGAGCCAATGAAATTTTTGTAATTTTGTAATTTTGAAAAAGAAAGTGTCATTTGTAATTTTTGTGAATTCAAAGAGCTGTCGTGAAGATGGCACTGCATTTTTGCATGGCGCGAAGAGGGAATTTAAGTTTGGCGTGCGCGAAGAGGCCGACACCATGTGGGAAGAGGGCACTGGCACTTGAGGTAGGCATTCGAGCTTTGTCTTCTCATTAACTCAATTTTATTTTGATGGCATTTGTTGATTTATTGGCACAATATGAATGTTAATAGTGTGCATTGTTTACATCTTAGCATTTGGAATGCTCGATGACCCGCGAGCTTTGAGAGCTAGGGCATCGTTGCTATTACCTTCAAGGCATTGTGTGATGTGTTTGATCTCTCTTTATTTGTTTTACTATTGATATTCACTATGTGGTACTCCCTGTTTATGATCATTTCATGAGGAAATGTCTTGATGGATCGCAGGTTGCAAGCTAGGGCATCATACATTGTTCATGAGATCACTATTTAATATTGGCATTATTCATGATCTCACTGTTTAATATCTGGCATCATGAAAACATACATTAATACACTTACTATTTTAAATTTGAGCTTGGGCATCATGCAATGTTATTGCTATCATTGCATGCTTGCTACTATTGTGCACCATGTATTGTTTTATACACTGTTTATTTCATTGAGACTATGAGATTGGCATTTGTAATGTATTTTTATTATTGGATTAATGCTATCATGTTGTTGAGTCTGTGTATGGCTTGACTATGCACATGCTTTTAATGTATAGATGAGGATCAGTAATATGGTGCCAGGCATTTCTTCAATCCTTTGGATCTAACCCCCTCTTTTCCTTCCTTGCAGGTTTTGGATCATACAAGAGCATACTGGATTGAACCCCGGGTCAACACTTCATTACTTTAGGCAATGTCGGGTACCTTCATTATTTATATTCATCCACTTATGTATGTTTGCATTCATTCGTATTCTCCTAAAAGTTGGCTATTAGTGACCATATAGGACCATTGTTGATGTTTTTGGGTCATTTGATGAAAAGATGTAAATAGGGACATCAATAATAAAATAGGCCATGTAAATGGTACCAGGCCAAACCAATCAGCCCAACAAAATGTTTCATGTTTATCTTTGTCAAATACACTCGCTCACCATTTTGTTCTTCTGGTGCTCCTAATGAGCATAGAGAAAGGCCAAAGAATCTTACAAGCCTAAAATGTCGGTATATCACTATATGGCCTCATAATTACTAAGCCAAAGGGGTTTTCTAATTTGAAAGACTTAGCAAGCTCCAAGCTCATTTTTTTTTGTTGCGTTAATAGGACGTCTGTTATAAAAATTATGACTGCACATCCCTCTGCTCATCTCTTCAATTTTTGTTTTCATAGATTTCACCATCTGATGTTCCTTTTCGGTAAGAGATGGCTGTGAAAAAAGATATTTCTATTTTTCATTCTGAGAAGATCCAGAGTGATTTTGAGTCATAGAGGAAATGCCCTGATCCTTCCACAAGTGCTATTCTGACGATTTCTGATCACTTGATGAACATAAAATTATCTGTTGAGTTGAAAAGAAAATCAATAGAAGATGCTGAAAATGAAGTGAACAAACCTAAGGTTTCTTCTCAACATAAGTAAAATCCTTTCCCTCAATGAAAGATTGAAGTCTTTCCAAACTCATTTCTCCCAAATTATGGGAAACTCTGAACTTACCATTTGAATAACCAAAATTTTTTATTTGTATGCAAGCCATTCTTCCAAGAGGTAAGAATATTTCCATCCATCTCTTACTGAAAAGGAACGCCAGATGGTGGAATCTACAAAAACAAAAATTGAAGAGATGAGCAGAGGGATGCGCAGTCATAATTTTTCTTTATGTGTGTCTCCAAATCCTCAAACTACCACAACCTAGGGTTCTTCATAGCATATCATCTAAGTCATGTACTAGTTACAACCACTACTCCTATAGGGTATTCTAATTCTTCACCATCAATAACCGAGTGATCCAATTTCTTTTTTGCCTCAACACAACGACACACATAAAGAACATGCACATAAACATGATAAATGAGAAACATAAATGTAGATATCACAACAGATGAGAAACATAAATGTAGATATCCACAAAATTATGACCATGATGCCTACATTTATGTTTCTCATCTGTTGTGTCCCAGGACCCCTTATGACCCTTTACGACCCTTTATGATCCCTAAGAATACATCTTAGAGGTCTTAAAATGTCGTAAAGGGTCATAAGAGACTCCGAGGAGGAGTCAAATGAGCTTCCACCTTCATGTGGTTGGCCTTGTTAAGTAGAGAATGTTAAACTATTCTTGAAACAAAGAGAAGCTCAATAATTTAAGATATCAATCCACTTATGACAAATATATCAATCTATCTCAATTACTACCAAATCAATAGATCTCTGCCAAGTGTATGCACCCTAAAATGGTCGCCTAGACTTTGGGCCCCATTTATTCAATTTGTCAAATATCAATTTCTTGAATCAATGCTTTGCAATTTTCAAATCAATTCTTTGATCAAATCGCAATTAAATCAATAATTCAAATATTTCTAAGGTTTGATCATTTCATCAATAATTTTATTTAATTAAAAGAAATATTCTCTTTTAAATAAATAAAATAGGCTTATTTAATTAAAAGAAATATCTTAAATAAAATAATCTTATTTAATTAAAACCCTTTTTAATCGAATGATTTTATCTTATTTAATTAAATATTCTTCTTTTTATTAAATAAACTTATCTTATTTATTTAAAAGATAATTCCTCTTTTAAATAAATAAAATCCCCACTTAAAGCAAAATTTGTGATGGAAAAGGAAATAAATCAAATAAAAACAAAACAAAAATCCTTTTCCTGATTCTTTCAATAATTTTATTTAATTGAAAGAAATATTCCCTCTTAAATAAATAAAATAACTTTATTTAATTGAAAGAAATATCTTTTAAAATGAAATAAATTTATTTAATTAAAATCTTTTTTAATTAAATTATTTTATCTTATGATATCTCTCTTTTAATTAAATAATGTTATCTTATTTAATTAATAGAGAATCATTCTTTTAAATAACTAAAAAATCCTCTTAAAGCTCTTTGTGATGAAAAAAAGGGAAACACATAATTAAAAATAAATAAAATCCCTTTTCTCTCCACACTTTCTAAAAAATGAGCTTTATTTCCTCTTTTTGGATTTATCCCACATTGCTCTTGAGGATGCATTCTCCTCCACATTTTCCTATATAAAGAGCCCTCTCCTTCTCATTTCAAATCCTAGAATTTTCACATTATTGTTATACTGCAGGTTTGGAGAGCAATCTTGGAAGAAGCTTTTGAGCACATTTGGAGCTTGGATATTTGAGACTTCTTTCTTCTTGTCTTCTTCTCTCATGCCTTATGGCAATCCATAGTTTAGATTAATATTGCATTCACATAATAGTTTAAATTCATGTTTCCTTTCATAGATTAACATTGTATAAGCATTCATTTCAATAGAATAGTTTATTTCTTGCATTGTTATCATCTAGACTAGTTTCATTTGCATGCAATAACTTGATGATCATGGAGATTAGCATGCTTTCTATTCATCTTTGAATCTCTCATTTCTTGGTGTACTTGCATGGGCATAACTATGTCAATCTGAGGACCTCATATACAAACCCCTGCACTCCATGAATAGAGAGCTGTGAATCGCTGTTTGAGAACTCATTCTTGAGTGTTCTTGAATGTAATGATTCACAGAAGTGTGACTACTTTCTAGCACACACCAAGAACCCAGTCGCAAAGAAACACCATAGACCACACCACAAACCCACTATGAAGAGGCATCCAATGTCTCATAAGTCACATCAAATGACCCACTTTCTGTAATCTAAGTCTCTTAGCTCGGTTCACCAAGAAGAAGACTTCTCCCAAGTCATCACAGACACCATAGTGATCTACGAATCTCCAATGTGCAAGTTCTGCATGTCACTCTCTCAACATCACATCTTACTCAATAATCCATGAGCCGCTACCAAATCTACTGTAAATTTATCTCCAAATGATCCATAACCAAATCACGAGTAGGAACCAGATCTGCAAGAACACCCTTATGAATCGATACCAACTCGATCAAAAAATATATATATATTTAAAAAAATAATTATTTGCATCACATTCATGATGACCATAAAACAATGACAGCTATCTATCAAAATAATCCAACATCCAGTCGTCACATGTACAACATCGATGTCGGTGAAAACTATAAACGACAGATAGTCATCACAAAATTTTGACGGGTGTCCGTCAGATGTACATCATCAATGTCGTTAAAAAATACAAATGATGTATATCCATCACACACTTCCAATGGATATCCATCACACTAACAACATCTCCATTGAAAAACAAATTACAAACGATGATAACCTGTCGGAAGATTCTGACGGGTCACCGTCATTTTATTTTTTTGTGATGGATAGGCGTCGCAATTGGGATGACCACAAATAGGTCTGACACCAAGTTTTCCTTGTTGGCACACCCTTCTTGTGATTTCCATTTTTGTTGTAATTATGACGCCAATCAAAACTGTTAGTTTTCTTGACTACAAAACTACGATGTCGGGTGGTGTCATTATATCGATGGTTAACCATCCCAATTTAGATGACCTTACATTGGAAAAAGGTCTCAAATGTACTAGTGTTATTAAGTCAGCAAAAATGATTTCTCAATTTACAATTAATAATATAGGACATCAATAAGAATTTACAATACACGTTACATTACATCTAAGCACTTCCACATGAATATTAATCCGTAATCAGCTCCCAAAGAAGTAACACACTTCACATAATCCACAAATATTTACATAATGCAAGTTATCTTTTGTCATGTTTATCCAAGCACCTTGAACATGTCTTCAACAACATACCAACCTCTCTTAACAAGCTTTAACCTCGCAGAAACAATAAATCTTGAATAACTATCACTAGTTTCTGGAAACTCACTATGAATAGTCTTCAGTAAACCTCGCATAACTCAAACATATCTTCATAAAATTTTCTGTGCTTGTAACGACATCATCAAAACACATTCTTGGATTCTAATAAATCCTCACAAAACTCAATCCCTCACCAAATGAATTTGTGCATGTAACTTTGTTAACTCTATCCAGAAAGCATATATGTTGACATTAAGGAAAAACCCAGTCACGAATGTAACATATAGGAACTCAATCATCTCTAAACAACATCCAATCTTCCCTTCTAACAACATTCATTAACATTCATGCTAATAGAGTTAGCCTTTGGGGAAAGGATATCAATAGAATCTCCACTGCATAAGTGTGAGTTAGATCTAGGTAAATTCACTACCATGGTTGACCTTCATGTGATTGATTTGGGATCATACGATGTTGTCCTTGGAATGGATTGGTTAGGTTCTCATGGAGACAACATTAATTGTATACAAAAGATAATCAAATGCAAAGATGATGTTGGCAAGAATTATGAGATAATTGGAATTCAACGTTCTATATTATCTCTTCATATAATTTCCACTATGCAAATCAAGTGAAACATGTGAACGAGATTACAAGTATTTTTTATAACTATGAATGAGCTAGATGAAATGGAAATAGAGGAAAATAATATTGATCATCCCACACTACAAGAATTCATCAATCTCTTTCCTAGTGATATTCTAGGTATGCCACCTAAGCGTGACATATATTTGTGCATTGATATTATTCTAAGAGGACAACCTATATCTAGAGCACCTTACTAGATGACCACAGAGGAGTTGAGTGAGATTAAGATGCAGTTAGTGGATATTTTGGTGAAGGGAAGTATTTGTCTAATTTTTTCTCCATGGGGAGCACCTATACTCTTTGTTAAGAAGAAAGATGGATCTTTGACTATAGAAAATTGAACAAGGCAACGATCAAGAACATGTACCATTTTCTAAGGATAGATGATCTCTCTGATCAGATAAAAGGAGATAAAGTATTCTCCAAAATTGATCTCAAGTCAAGATACCATCAGTTACACATTCAAGATAATGACATTCACAAAATTGCATTTTGTACTCTCTATGGACATTATGAGTTCACAGTAGTTCCTTTTGGTTTGAGAAATGCTCCATTAGTTTTCATGTGCCTAATGAATGGAGTATTTCATTCTAACCTTGACTATTTTGTTCTCGTATACTTGGATGATATATTCTAAAACCATGGAAGATCATGAAGAAAATCTACAATTGGTTCAATGTCTTCATGACAATCAGTTGTATGTCAATGTAGAAAAGTGTTACTTATTTCAATTTGAAGTTCAGTATTTGGGGCATGTAATATCAGGTGAGGGTATTTTGATTGATTCTTCCAACATTCAGGCTACCATAGAGTGGCCAACCCCAACCAATGTATTCAAACTCTATAATTTTATGGGATTAGAAGGATACTATCATCGATTTGTCAAACAATTCTCTAGGGTTTCATATTAGATTACTTCTCTCCAAAGGAAAGGGAAGGAGTATGTTTGGATAGGGAAGTGTGAAGAGGCTTTCCAAAACCTCAAGAAGTGTGTGACCAATGCACCTATCCTAGAAATACTAGACCCAATAGGTGATTTTGTGGTGTGTTTTGATGCTTCTTTGGAAGGTCTAGGAGCGGTCCTTATGTAGGAAGGATGGGTGATTTCTTATGAATCTCACAAAGTCAAGGAGCATGAATTGAACTATCCTACAAATGATCTTGAGTTAGCAGTAGTAGTTCATGCATTAGTTTGATGGAGACATTTTCTATTGGGACATTCATTTGAGCTTCATAGTGATCATCACAACTTACAATATATCTTTACCCAGCCTAATCTGAATGCCAGACAAAGGCGATGGATGAATTTTATTTGTGAGTATGAATTTGTGGTTAACTACATCTAGGGTAAGGAAAATGTGGAAGCCAATGCATTGAGTCACAAGAGAAATGAGATATCAACTTTGACTCTTGGTGTATATTTTTGGAGTCGTATACTCTAGGAACTTCCTTCAGATAATTGGTACAAGGAAGTGAGAGTTGAGATTGAGTTAGGGAGATCTTTGGAGGGAAGGTTTTTAGGCTATGTTTTGGATTCATATAGTCTTTTGTGCTATATGAATCAGATATATGTACCTGCATCAAATGACCTTTGTACCTAATTTTATCAGAGGTTCATCATACACCTTACTCAGCACATCCAAGTGTCAAGAAGATGCATGCAGACCTTCGACAATTATACTATTGGTCCAGTATGAAACATGATATTGCTGACTTTGTGGCCAGATCTTTAGAGTGACAAAGGGTTAAGGTAGACCACTAGCATCCAATAAGACTTTTACAACCTAATCTCATTCCATCATGGAGATGGTATATCATCTCAATGGATTTCATCATAGGTTAACCTTTGACTCCACGTAGACATGATACCATCATGGTTACCATTTACCGGTTGACCAAAGTGGCATACTTTTCTCCTATGAGAGAATCCTATACAATAGCTACATTAGATAGAGTCTTTATGAAGGATATTGTGAAGCTACATGGCATTCCCCATGGGATTAAATTAGATAGTGAACCAGTATCCACTTTTTCATTTTGGACTTCTTTACAACATGATCTTGGAGCACCGCTAAATTTAAGTTCAACATATCATCCTAAGGCCAATGGTTAGAAAGAGAAAGTTAGCTAGGTGCTTGAGGATATGTTATAGATGTATGTCATGGATAGATAGACACATTGGGAGGACTATTTATATTTGGTTGAATTAGCCTACGATAATGGGTATCACAGTTTGATTGGTATGTCACCTTTTCAGGCTTTGTATGGCCTTCCGTGTCATACACCTTTGAGTTGGGATAGGCTAAAGGATTGTATTATGTTAGGTCATGAGATTATTTGAGATATGAAGCAACAGGTGGGGTGCATCTATGAGCATGTGACCACAACTTAGGATAGGCAGAAGAAATATGCAAATAATCATAGAGTGGATAAGTAGTTTGTAGTTGGTGTTATGGTATTTCTGAGAGTGTGTCCATGAAAGAGTCTGATCCATTATGGAAAGGGTTTGAAGTTGGCACCTCATTTCTTTGGGCCTTTTGAGAGTCCTGAGAGGATAGGACCATTTCTTACCATCTTTCTTTGATGCCCAACTTATCTCTCATTCATGATGATTTCTATGTTTTAGTACTTAGACAATATATACCAGATGTTGCACATGTGCTTGACTGGAATGCTTAGCAAGTAGAGGAAGGGTGCTGGATTTGGAGCTCATTCACATACTTCAATGATGAGATCTAACCCTCAAGGATCACACCATCAAGTAGGTAAGGGTCCAATGGGACCCTATTGATGAGTCGTCAATGACTTGGGAGGATGCAACGAGATTACAAGATTTATATCCATATTTGTTTGTAGGCTTCCATGAGTAAACCTTTTTTTTTGTGGGTAGGGGGGGGGGGGGGGGTGGATGTTGTGCCCACCCATAGTTTCCTTTTTCTGCTCTATATTTCCAGACTCTTTTAGGCCACTTTTTGTGTGTGTTGATTATTTCAGTTATTATGTGGTTTTGGATGTATGACATTACATGGTGATTTGACAATTGAATAATTATGGATATTATATATTTACATTTATATGATGTTAATTATTTTGATGATTATTATTTACATGTTTAAAATGATCTTTATGGTTATGATTGTACTTACCCCATACTTGCATGTGCATGGTTATCATGTATGCTTTTATTTTCTTGTTTGACCTATTTGATATGGTTGAGGGACGAAGTTGTGGTTACCTTCTTGTGAGATCCACATGATGTCCCAATCCCTGCCATTACTTGTTATATATATGTATGTACATGCTTTTATTTTATATAGGTTTGTAAGAACCGGGTATTGACTTCCTTGAATTGTCAGGATGAGTGTGCCCTATCACAAGTCTCAATGGTAAGAGAGGTGAGATAATGTTTAGATCCAAATCCCAACCTAAGCCATTCTATTTTCCTGAAATAATCGACAAGTTTCTAATATTTTACCCTTCCCAAATTCATTCAGGTGACGTGAGTTTATAGTCGTTCCCTTGAACATGGTTATCATTTTATTAGTTCAGTTGATTTCGGGTTGGTTGATATGTTTGTTATAATTAAATAATTTATTTAAGGTTAAGTATGTGATTTAAATAAATTAGATCTTGCTATATTTAGTTATTTTAATGTGGGAGTATTTAATTAATCAAAATTAATTAGATACAATTATTAAATTTAAAGATTTAATTAAGAGCTTATTTATGGAAATAAAAGTATTTAATTAATGAAAACTAATTAAATACACTATCTTAAAGATTTAATTATCAAACTCATGTTTTCGAATTAAAGATAATTATTAATCAAAAATAAATTATCTTGTGGAAAATAATATTAGACTAAGTAGTATTAATTTAATTTGATTTAAATGAAATTTAGTTGCATAAATCAATTAGAATAAATCAATAAAAGATTAATTAATTGAGAGTTAAGGGAGTTGACAGAAACAAGGAAGGAAAAAACACTTGAGTTACAAATTAAAATTGAGGGAATTATAAAGTTAATGAAAATAAGGCTGTTGATTTGAGTTGAGTTCCAAAATTTGCATGTTGAGTTCAATTCATATATTGGAAAGGCTTGGCCATTATTCTCAACACACAAGTTTGAAGATTTGGGTGAAGGATTCGGATTGGAGGAATTTTCTGTAAAAGCTTGGATTTTCTACATTTTTGGTCTTCGTCATATTTTCTTCATTTGGTGATTTGAGGTAGGATTTAGTAACCCTTGTAGTGTTAATTCTAGTATTTCTAAAAGATTGTCTTTTTTGTGCTTGTAAGATCTAGGTATTCTAAATTCTTTTGTGATTTCCTTTCATGTTGAAATTCTAGTAATTAATTGTAGGAAATTTGGTGTTTATATGAATTTCTTAATTCATTTTTTCTTTAAAGTCAATTAGGATTTGAATTGATAATATTGTTAAAATTTAGAATATTGTTCATATGTAAAATTCCTTTTGTTAAATTATGTGAAAGAAACTATGCTTGGTAAACCCTAGGTTGAAATCTATAAAATATCATTTTAGAAAATTTAGATCTAATAAGGGTTTGGAGGAATTATTAAAAGAAACACTAGAAAAAAATTATTACTTAATTGTAGAAAATGCCCAGATTAAATCAATATAAATTAGGCTCTCAATTTGTCTGTTAAAAAAAAATGTATATATGTCTTTGTGGTTTTTTTTTCAAAAGAGAAAATTCAGCCTATGATATTCCTTAATTATATATATATACACACACACAAACACACACACACACACACACACACACACACACACACACACACACACACACACACACACACGTATTTCCATGTTTTAATTTTTTTTAAAAAGGGTACCTTGCTAGAATTAGCTACAGACAAAAAATAGTCTGTTAGAATTTTTTTAATATATATATGTCTAAGAAAAATAACATGTGGGTGGGGACACCACCCCCCACCTAGGACAGTTGGAGTTGTCGGCAACAAGGGTGCCGAAATGGTAGCCCTTGGTTGCCTTGGCAGCAAGGCTGTCAAACAACAACCCTTGTTGTCAGACGATAGTCCTTGACTATTGATGACAACAAGGTTATCATGTGGCAAGCCTTGATTACCATGTGACAAGCCTTGGCTACCATGCGGTAGTCCGGGGGGCCACTTCCCCTACCTTTTTTTCTTGCATTATTTTTAATATTTTTAAAAATATATATAATATATAATTATATATATATATATATATATATATATATATATATATATATATATATATATATATATATATAGAAATATAAATAATATTAATAAATATTAAAATCCTGGGAATCCTAGTTAGAAGTAGGGGACAGAAATACCAAGTTTTTCCATAATAGTACTAAACAGAAAAGAGTCATTAATAGAATTTTAAGTATAAAGAATGACAATGAGGATGACCAACACCCTAAGAAAATTGTGGAAGAAAAAATAAGATATTTTAAAGATATATTAAACAACACAGACAGTTCAAATCTAAAGGAACAAAAGAAGATGCTTGAATATATCCCCAAGGTATTGACATCTCAACATAATAAATTTCTACTTGAAAAAATTATTATCAATGAGGTAAAGGAAGCATTAATGCAAATGAACCTGGATAAGTCTCCGGGTCCTAATGGATTTTCGACTGGTTTCTATCAAAAGTGTTGGGATTTTATAGGTAAGGAGGTCATGAAAGCATTATAAGGTATCAGAAACTCAGGAAAAATCCTTAAAGAAGTTAACAATACCTTTCTAACACTAATTCGAAAAAGAAAAACCAAATAACCTTAATGATTTCAGACCAATTGCACTCTGCAATACTTTGTACAAATTCCTAACAAAGACTTTGACCCTCAAAATTCAAAAAATACTTCCTCTCCTGATTAGTGAGGAACAAACTGGCTTCGTTCCCAGTAGATCGATATATGATGGAGTAATCATTGCTCAAGAAGCTATGCATTCAGTCCAAAAAAATAAGGCCCCAAGTATGTTGATTAAACTAGATATAAAAAAAGCATATGATAAGGTTGACTAGAAGTTTCTTTGCAAATGCTTAGAGGCTTTGTTTTTTCTAAAAGTTGGATTAACCTTATATATGAATGCATATCTACCCCTATGATTTCTATTATGATAAATGGAACTCCAGAAGGATTCTTTGGAATCTTGAGAGGTATCAAGCAAGGGGATCCAATCTCGCCCTATTTATTTATCATAATGGTAGAAGCTTTGGGAAGGGTTATTGATGTCAGGAGAAATGAAGGATTACTTAAAGGCATAACTATTACTAGAAATTTAGAACCCACCACACATCAACAATTTGTTGATGATACCATGCTATTTGGGGCTAGTGAAGAATATGAATCCAAAATTCTTAAAAATACCCTAGACTCATATACTATGACCTCAAGACAAGAGACAAATGTAGATAAGTCTGAAGTATTCTTCTATAACACAAATGATAATTTAGGAAAGAAAATCTATAAAATATTGAACTTTAAAGTTGGGAAGCTACTTTGTAAATACCTTGGATTACCTATAGATAAGGGAATTAGGACAACGGATATGTGGAATCTGACAATAGAAAAAATAAAAAGTAAAATGAACTCATGGAAAGGAAAATGGCTCTCTTCTACTGGAAGAGCTACAATGGTTAAATCAGTCCTAGCATCCATGCCAATTTATCAACTAGCTTGTATTAGTCTACCTTCCAACAAAAATGCAGAATTAAACAAACTCTTTAGAGACTTCTTTTGGCAAGGAACTTGTGAGGAAAATAAATTCACCCTCATTTCTTGGGACAAAGTATGTTGTCCAATAAATGAAGGGGGCACAAGCATTAAAAACATCAAAGACCAGAGTAAAGCATTAGGGGGCAAAACTACTTTGGAGATTATATAGAAACCCACAGGCAAAATGGGCTAAAATCTTGAAATCAAATTACTTATCGAAAAATAATCCAATAAATATATTTAGGGAGAAGAACCCTCCTAGAGGATCTCACATATGGAACTTTATGTTAGAATGCCACAACATTATTTCAAGTGCTAACTTGGAATTTAGGAATGGGGGAGGAAGCACTATTTTGGTCTGATTAATGGGGGGGCTATGAGCCATTAGAAAAAAACTTCAATCATACCTCAATAAAATCTATTTTAGAAACTTTGCAAGGAATATTAGTTAAAGATTACATAAAGAAATCTTCTAATGGCATAGGGTGGGAATGGAGGAACTTTGCAAAATTAAATTTACCAGAAGGAGAAAAAAAACTACTTGTAGAAGCGCTGAAAAAGAGACATTTGGTTCTGAATAATAATAAAGACACACTAGTTGTAATACCCCAAAAATGGGCTATAGGTTCATTAACCTCCTACATCTTCAATTCGAATGAAATCGATATCAAGGTCCTAAACTAAGGCACATCAACACATCATTTTATCAAAAAATGATTTTATCCTAATTCTGCATCAGAGAATATTCCAAGCAATATTCCTATTTATCCTAATTATCTTTAATTTAATAATTATTTGGCGATAAATCCTATTTATCCTAAAGTTTGATTAATTGAATATTTTGAATATTTAATTAATTAGATTTAATACTGCCACCTAATTATTTAATTAGATTTAATTCCATTTATTCCTAAATTGTATTATTTAATTTTGACAATAAATCTAAAATCTCATGACTAATTGATTAAATTGTTATTTAATTAATTCATGTCTATTATCAATTTTTAATAATATAGTTTTTGAATAAAAGTTTGATTTAATAATTGATTAACCCATAAATCAATTGTTTTGATTCAAAAATCAGTTAAGTTGAGAATAAATCACTTTATTTTTAAAATTAATTTATAATTAAATCATGCACAATCAGAAAAGAAGGCAACTAGAAATTAACAATCAATTTTAAAATTGAAACTCAACATCTGATGATGAGTTGAAATTTGATCTAAACTCTATTTTGAGTTAAACACTACTTTTGCATGATTTTTATGAGTTAATTATTCTTGATTTCCTGATAACTCAAAAATCAACCTGAGTTTATCAAGAGTGATTTATGGCTTTTCTCAATGCATCCTCAAGCCCTGAATTTCTATAAAATCAAGGCTCAACTCTTCATAATTAGATAAACACTCAAATTTGCACAATTACTCTGGCAAATTAGCGATTGAAGGATTAAGCACTTGCCAAAGGTGATTTGTGAGATCTTTCATAGTTGATGATATTTTTTGCATAGTTTCATATCATAGATTTTCATATCATTCATAGCATTCTTAGATTAAATCTGCATTCAATTTCATTCATATAGTTTTTCATATCATTGCACAGAAAATACAAAAATATAGAATAAGCTGCATTCATACAGTCTTTCATTCTTTTGCATTTAAATCCTTCGTTTAGGTTTTGCATTGTCACTGATCTCGATTTCAATCTGAGAACATCATACTTGCACCTACTAGAAGGCAGTTTATCGCCTAGTTAGCATAGTTTCAATTACTTGCAGATTTTGGTTTTTGCTAACCTCTAATGTTTTACTGAAGTGTTGTGTCTACAACTAGGTAAAAAATTCACACACACATTTCTGGCACCCACCGTGGGGCCTTGAAATAGGTTTCCATCTCTTCTATTTCACTTCTATCTATTTTTCTATGATTTTCTGGTCAATTCTACGATTTCATTCTCTGTCCATACATTTTTCGTATGACTTTTGTCAGAAAGTCATACCAAAAGCTATTGGTTGTCGTACGACAGTTGAAGATTTTGAGGCTCATTTCAGCAACTGTGGATTTTCATTTGAGATCTAGATTGTCGTTTGGTGAGACATCCACTGTCGTATGAGTTTTCAAACTATTGTCTGGGAGGTAACCCACTATTGTATGAGTTTTGATTCTAGGATTCAATTGTTTTTTCATAATTTTTGGCAGTTCTTCAAATTTGATTTTCAGATTTGGACTAACAGCTAACCCTAACAATTGAGATCTTCTTCTTTTGATTGATATTTGTTGAGTCTGATTGGGAAAAGCACAACTAAATTGCTAAAATAGGTAAAATCTACTAAGTGCATTTCGAGGAATTTAGGTATTCTACTACGATCTGATAACACTTCAATTGGGACATAAAATGAACTCTCACGTGTCAAGCTTGTGTGACTTTTCTTGCTTTCATATCACAAACTTCATTTTGGGCTATAAAATGAACATAGATTTTCTTTTTGCATATCTGTTACACTTAGTAAATAGGCCCTATGAAAACTATTTGTGGATGATCTTGAGAGAGTGGGCTTCTCTCGCTTGTTCACACATGCGAAGCTCTTCTTGATGAAAGATCCCCTTGTAGGTAGGGAAGGTACTGAGATTGTCTTGTGTTCTACTAGATTTTTGAATCTTCAACTTTTGATCGATACATTCTCTCTCCAGAGAGGTTGATAGATCATAAGAGGTTGACATCAAAGATCTTTGTGAGATAATTTTAGTCTTAGCATGTCAGATTAATCTGTCTACTTTGTTTTGGTTAAAAGTGAAAAGGCTAGAGGACTATGCTCTACTCCCTTTTTGGGTAGTATCAGAAACTCAGATCCTTGAATTTGGAACCAGTCCCCATGTGGTATCTTTTGTGAGTCACCTTTAGAGAGGGTTAACCATAGTGGACATTCCCTTAATTGGGTCAACCACATGGATGGAACCTCAAGCGGTAATAGCCATTTTTGCCATGGTAGCAGCAGCCGCTATATAAATATCCTTGTGGAGGAAATCTTCACAGGTGTGGTCTCTTGTTGGGCTATCAAATCTCCCTAGAAGATCTTGATTGATTAAATTCTCAGACTTTGTCAAAACCCCAGTGCGCTTGGATTGGAGTTCACCCTCTTGAGATCACAAAAGTTGTAGAGTCAGACCATTACTACAAACCCTAGTGAGGCCAAATTTTTCATTTTCTAGGAATATGTGCATTATTGAAAAACTTTTTGGAACAGACACAAATAGCACTCCTAGGGATTAGCATATTAAGTCACTATTTTTTGTTCGTGTGCAAGGTTACTTTTTCCCTTGTTCATTGTTTTTAGATGATTTCCTGCTTCCATTGCTTGTTGTTTTACATGTTTGATATCTACTTGGTTATTTGAGACAAACCATTAAACATAGATCTTCAAAATTGGACAAAAAAATTTGCAAACAATCTAAAATGGAAAGCCTAAAAATTGCAAAATCTGAAGCAAAATTCCTCTCTAGAGTCAAAAGTCATCCCACGGTCTTAGATTGTTGTACAAGTCTTGAACAAAAGTCATTTTGTAACCCCTGTATTGTCGTATGAGAGCTAGTACTATGTCATACGAGTGTTGTCACTAGAAATCAAAAGAACATTATCCCTAACAATAATTGTCGTATGAGTCTTGTCAATTGTCATTTGAGAGCATACCCAGTGTTGTACAAGCATTCAGAAACTCATTTGAGAATTATCAAAAAGTTGTTAGAGATTGGTCAAATTTTTCAGGAATCTAGTTTTTACAGCCTATTTCCAAATTCTTTCAAAACATTCACTATGTCAGGAACAGAGCAAGAACTAGAACAAATTTGATCATTTTCCTAAAGTTCTCTCTTGAGTTTGATTTAGCCTTCTGATTTATCAATTTGAGTCTTTTGCATCTTGTGTCAAAACCTTGTCAAAATTATCTTCAAATTCAGTCTTCTTACAAAACAACTAAGTGTTGTGAGCTTGTGCCCGCAATGTATTGGATGTCTACCCATACTACTGTGGCACAATATCCTTCATTTAGGTCTGATCTAATCTTCAATCAATTCAATCTTGACAAGGTTAAGTCATTTGATCTTCTTGAATCAATTCATTCTTTAGTTGTCTTCATCTTACTCTTTTTCTTCACCCAAGGTTAATGGTGGAAACTAGAGCTTCATCACACAAGAGATCTAGAGAAGCATCTCATACTTTGTGAATAGGGGTAAAATGGAATCACACCTATTCAAATGTGTATGATGTATGGGGGAAATATTAGATCCACTCCTAAATCCAATTCCCAAATGAGAGATCTAATTTGATCAACCAAAAGGTTAATGCACAATCAAATCAATCTATGGAGAATATGAAAGAGAGAGAAAAACCCTATATTTCCCTATGGTAGAATTGAAGTGTTTGGAATTTGAAATAATTGAAATACAAGTACTAACCTCAAATTAGGGCAAATCTGGAAAATGCCAATTTATGATGTCTGTGTGTACTTTCGGCCAAATCTACAACCTGTTTAGGACTAGAAATGCCGAGATGAAGAAAACCCAGAAATATTTTGTCTTTCCGTTGGTAGGTAGTCTTTGACCCTCATAAAAGGTCAAAGGCTACATTCTTTGTTTGAAGGTCGATTCTGACTTTATTTGTAGATCTTGAAAGTTCACTGAAAAGGGTATCCAAATCTGATCTTAGATCTGAAGTTCGGCACCTATACTTGTGAGAAAATGGGGGTTTTGTTTGTATGGGGGGTTTGCCTTGGTCAAACCCCAATTTAGGAATTAACCTTGAAATTGAATTGAAATGTAGTGTGCACAAACAAAGCAATTGAAACAATTCACCTCGCTTATGTTGATGTCCTTGTAGAGGATTTGAATCCTCAAATCCACAAGTAGGAATGCTTCAATGGATGTAGAAAGAATGTAGGATGTCTCCAATCAATGGCATTTGATCTTCAACACCAATCTTGAATTGATCTTTGCATATGAGGAGGCTTGGATGAATGTAGAAGGATGGATCTTCAAGGGGGCTCCAAAGAGATTGAATCCTTCAATGGCTAACAATGGATCTCCTTGATGGATGAATGCTTGAACACTTGAAGGCTTGAAGGCTTGCTTGAATGCTTGAATTCACTTTCTTTCTCTTGAGAGCTTGATGGAAAAAGATGTGAATAATGGATGGAGAAAATGAGAGAGGAAGGCCTCCTTTTATAGTGAACTAGGGCACAATCCTCTAGAGGGGCCACCTTGGAGAATTAAATCCAATTAGGTCTTAACCTTTAGAAAATATACCTAGATTAAATGCAATTAGAGGATTTACCATTTTGAAACCTGAAATGGGCGACTCGAAGGTGGGAAACAAATATCCCTGAAAACTCGACACCTGGAAATCAAGGAATTTTGAAACTTTGAACAAAGGGTCAAGGATGAGGTTGTAACTGACCAGGTCAGGATTAAGGTCGATCTTGACCAGGTCAAGATAGAGGTTAACTTTGACCCCAAAAGGTCAACTTTGACCTTTTGGTCAAAAACCTCAGGATCCTGTCCCAGAATGTTATGAAATGTAGATATGAAGTGAAAAATGGGTGCAAAAGGAAGCATAATAGGGGGAAAAGCTAGATACATGCAAAGACCTGATCAAGGTGCTTAACATGACCCTAGACCACTTACTCAGAGGGCTAAACACTCTTATCATGGAAGTGCTTCCATTTTAAGATGATACATTAAGGCCCCACTTTAGTAAGAGTATGGACTTGATGAAAACTCTTGGTAAAGGAGATCAGAATGAAAAGATAATCTTTTGGTAATCCAAGGAACAAAGAGAAGCCTTAAGCACCTAGGGACTCAAGTCTTCATTGAATCCTAGGTCACAATAAGAGAGACATCTCTAGAGAGAGAAAGAAAGGGTGTGATTACCTCACCCAATGAGAACTTATCTCCCATTGTGAACCACACAAGGAAACAACGCAACTGGAAAGATAGAATTGAACCACCTAGTGAATGTGGCTACTCACTAGTCAACCCATCAAGGATTCACCCTTAGGAATATTCTATTCCATAAGAATAAAACCAAAAACAAAAAAGAGATCTATTCTTAAGGAAGCCTTCGGCCTTAAGGGGTCAAAATATGTGTATATTTGAAACTGGAGGGATCAAGAGCTCCTAAAATATAAATCCATGCTTTAAGGATTAGTTACTAATCCAAAAAGGGAAAAAAGGTATTTTGAAAAATATGCGTGTATCGAAAAGTGTGTGTGTGCAACAGGTGAGTAGAGCGTATGCCCCCATGTTAAAGTCATTGCTGACACTTTAACAGGAGCAATGGCTTTAACAAAAACATAAACAACTCCACTAATTACATTTCCACATCGAGATGCCCCCAGACGAAGACAAATCAAGGGAAATATCACAAAAACATAAAAAGAACATAGAAGGGATCTACCTACCATGTGGTCAGTATGATCATAAGATAATATATATATGATATTATTGCAAATAAATTGACATCATTCCCCAAAGAAAGTAGAACTACAATCACAAAGGAGGAAAGATCACATAAGATATATGAAGGAGAATCTTTTTAGAGCATGATATGGAGACCAAAAAGAATTAGTGCTACCATATCTCGAATCCAAGTAGATTACACAAGAAAAAATTTATGAACAATAGCATAATTACAACATAATAATGAACAATGCATAGAAGAATAGAGATACATATAGAGGAATTTGAACAATAGTTTCGATTCCTTTATCACCTTGTACCAACTGAGTAACAAGGATCATATAAAAGAATCTAACAACATTTAGAAAACACATTAGAGGAGAAGCATAGTACAATAGGAAAACACACAAAAAAGCTACCATGAAGGACAAGTCGATCAAGCATGCCACCTACTCTCCCCATCTCATTGTATATCATTTAGGGAAGGTGGGTAACTCACAAGAGGGACTATATCCAACATAGTAGGAATGATAGCCAGTTCTAAACAAGGATCCTCTTGAGAATCACAATGTTCAACACTAGGTGTAAGAGTTAATTGTGATGAAAGCATATTAGGTAAATCAATGTCAATGTCAATAGTCTCATATTCATCATTATCATCAAGATTATCTTCTTCATCCAAATTAATCAAAATAGGATCTAAGATATGAATAGAATCATCATAATCATGCATATGAACATCATTATTAGTAACGACTTCTTCTAACACATCATGCGTAGGTTTATCCGAAGAAGGTAGAGATCTTTGAAGAACATAATTTTGAGCTTTAGCATGAGCACAACACTTTTTATGACATTCATTAGTAGATCGATTACATTTTGATTTATTTGAAATAGGTTGAGAACTAGGAGGAACAATCATAGGATCCTTCACAGGTTCTTTAGGAAGATCAATAGGATTATCAACAATAGGAGGAACAATTATAGGATCTTTCATAGGTTCTTTAGGAAGAGTGATAGAAGGAACTTGATTAATCATGAGTAGGTTTATCCGAAGAAGGTAGAGATCTTTGAAGAACATAATTTTGAGCTTTAGCATGAGCACAACACTTTTTACGATGTTCATTAGCAAATCGATTACATTTTGATTTATTTGAAATAGGTTGAGAACTAGGAGGAACAATCATAGGATCCTTCACAAGTTCTTTAGGAAGATCAACATGATTATCAACAATAGGAGGAACAATTATAGGATCTTTCACAGGTTCTTTAGGAAGAGCGATAGAAGGAACTTGATTAACAAAACTATAAGCCATAGTTAAAGGAGGTATAGAAGGTGTAGGAAAAAGACCATGATTAAGATCCATATGAGGTATGCTTAATTCAAGAATCTTATGATGTTTATAAGATTGATATGAACAAAAAAGATTATCAGGTCGAGGAGGACATGAATTAGGTAATGAAGGCCAAAAGAAATCAAGAGCAACACAATCTCTGGGCCTAGAAGGTTGATATAAACTATGATTAATCATCTTCACTTCTTCATCATGAATGAACTTAAGACACTTATGGATAGGTGAAGCAACAACATGCATGGAATTCAACCAAGGAAAACCTAGCTTAACTTGAAATTGATCAAAAGTAGGAACAACAACGAAGGTAGTGTTCACAATTTTTCCACAGAGTTCAACCGGTAAAGTAATAGAACCAAATGATGGATAAAGAAAACCATTACAAGTTTGAATCCACACATCTGATGTATCATAAGAATCACATTGTAAGCTTTTCATAAAAACATTTTCTTTAGTAATAACATTAACTAAGGATGTAGGATCAACAAGACAACCACGAGTAGGTATCTAAGAAACCCTAGCAGCAATGTAAAGGGGACCATCGGGAGCTTTAATAGTCTTAGATTCATCAAAGGTAATCAAAAGTTCCTGAGGTATTTTATTCTTAGGTTGTTGTCAAGGTTTAGGTTGAGTTTTTAGTTTAGGTTTAGGTTTTGGTCGAGGTTGAGATTGAACTTGAGGTTGAATCTAAGGTTGAGGTGGAGATATAGATTGACCAACATGCTCCACTTGATTAACACCATGATTGAGATCATCCATCTTAGAATCATACATGATTTCCATAGTAGATGGTTGAGCAATGGTATTAGTATCATGCGTAGGTAAAGGATTCATATAGATTTGAAGTTTTGATTAGGAGGAGAGACAGATTTGTTCCCACTACCATCAAGATTATCAATAGATAAGGCATTAGAGTCAATTAAGTCTTGAACCTTATGTTTCAAAGAATAAAATTTCTCAGTATCATGACCATTATGACAATGATATTGACAAAAAGTATTTTGATCAAAAGATTTAGAAGAAATTGTAACAGGTAAAAGAGGTCGAATAGGAGGTAAAGTAATCATATTAGCAACTAACCTATTCGTAATAGCATGTAAAGGTTCAGAAGGAGGAGTAAACGTATGATTTAATAAAAAATTAGTGGATGCAAAAGTGGCATTGTGAGATGCAACAACCACTTGATCAGCAACTGCATTCGCTTGTTTGTTTATCTTAACATAGTTGTTGAATTTTTGAAATTTGTTTGGATTAGGAGCAACATCACTCTTATCAACTGGAACAGGAGCCATTGGAGTGTTGCTCTCAAATTGAATCACTTGTAATTGATAATGATGAAGCGTTGCACAAAGTTTTTGAAAAGAGGTAAATTCAGTAAGTAGAATTTTATCTCTAATATCCTTTTGCAAATCTGAAATAAACATACGTTGAATATCAATATCAGGAATAGGATAGGAAATCTGAGCATGCAAATGCTTAAATCTACCAATAAATTTAGTTAATTTTTCTTTAGCACTTTGTTTACAATGCATCAAATCAGTCAAAGACACTTGTGGGCCAATGTTGTTTTGAAATTTTTCTATAAAGGCATTAGCAAGTTTTGGAAAGGAATCAATAGAATAAGGAGGCAAGGAACAATACCATTGTAAGGCCTTGTCACAAAAAGTTCTAGCAAATAGTTTGGCTAAAATCCTATGGTCATGAGCATAATCACTACAAAGGATTTGGAATGTTTTAACATGATGAACATGATCTCCTTTTCTATTATAATTCTCAAGAGGAGGCATATCGACTCTCTAAGGAATGGGAGTGTGAATAATATCCAAGGACAAAGGACTTCCCATGTCACATGTAGGGATATTAAACTTATTTTGAGTTAAGGAAGTAAGTTGTTGTAAGGATGACACAATTTGAGCCAAACTGATGATTGTTGAATCATTAGAGGAAATAGGAGGAGTAGCAACATTAGACACACTAGATAAAGTGTAAGAAGTTGTAGGAATAGAAGACACAACTGGAGGAACACTAGGAACTACAGTTGGAAGCGGATTGGAATAAGTAAAAGGAACATTATGATATGAGGGTTGTGATCTAGGAAGGGACACAAGAGGAACACTCATAGGAACAGAGGGAACTATCACAGTCACCAAAGAAGGAGTATAGGTAGGAATACTAGGTAAAGGATTAGGAGGTTCAACACTAGTGATAGGAGGAATCAACCCTAAATCTTGAGCTTCTTGAGCTAAAGGTTTAACATTTGAATGCACAAGGTGAGTAATACCACACAAGAGGTTAACACCTTGATCAATATCACAAAGAACTTTCTTAAGAGCCTCTATAGCTTGAATAGAATCTTGATTATGGTTTTCTTGAATAAGCTAATTACCCATTTTATCAAATTCAGTTGAAAGTTTTTGAACTTGTTCAGGAGGAACTCTTAAAGCGTCATCCTCATCATGAGATGAGTGAGAAGAGTTTTGCTCCATAGTAGGATTGGAATCATGAAGAATCAAATTGTCATTTGGGATCCTAAGGAAAGGAGAGGAAGATTCAGGATCAAAGGCACCCATGATTCTATGACTTCTTCTAACTGGAATGTTATAAGTAGGACTAGTGGTAGTAAAGCTCATAAACTAATGTAATGAAAATGAACTAAACTAAGAACACATAAAGAATGAATCTAATTAGCATGCAAGATCCAAGACAAAGGAGAAATATAATACTAACAAGATAAAAGGAAATCTAACACCACAAAATATAATAGGGCATCCAATTCCACAAAAGAAAGGTGAGTAAGCATGTCGGGTTCACCAAAATGAATATGGGTAAAATGGAATCACACCTATTCAAATGTGTATGATGTATGGGGGAAATATTAGATCCACTCCTAAATCCAAATTCCCAAATGAGAGATCTAATTTGATAAACCAAAAGGTTAATGCACAGTCGAATCAATCTATGGAGAATATGAAAGGGAGAGAAAAACCCTATATTTCCCTATGGTAGAATTGAAGTGTTTGGAATTTGAAATAATTGAAATAAAAGTACTAACCTCAAATTAGGGCAAATCTGGAAAATGCCAATTTCTGATGTCTGTGTGTACTTTTGGAGAAATTTGCAACTTGATTCAGATTGGAAATGTCAACATGAAGAAAACCCAAAAATCTTTTGTCTTTCCACCGGCAGGTAGTCTTTGATCCTCATAAAAGGTCAAAGGCTACATTCTTTGTTTGAAGGTCGATTCTGACTTTGTTTACAGATCTTGAAAGTTCACTGAAAAGGGTATCCAAATCTGAAGTTTTGCATCTGTACCTACAAGAAAATGGGGGTTTTGTTTTTATGGGGGGTTTGCCTTGGTCAAACCCCAATTTAGGAATTAACCTTGAAATTGAATTGAAATGTAGTGTGCATAAACAAAGCAATTGAAACAATTCACCTCACTTATGTTGAAGTCCTTGTAGAGGATTCAAATCCTCAAATCCACAAGTAGGAATGCTTCAATGGATGTAGAATGAATGTAGGATGTCTCCAATCAATGGCATTTGATCTTCAACACCAATCTTGAATTGATCTTTGCATATGAGGAGGCTTGGATGAATGTAGAAGGATGGATCTTCAAGGGGGCTCCAAAGAGATTGAATCCTTCAATGGCTAACAATGGATCTCCTTGATGGATGAATGCTTGAACACTTGAAGGCTTGCTTGAATGCTTAAATTCACTTGCTTTCACTTGAGAGCTTGATGGCAAAATAAGATGTGAATAATGGATGGAGAAAATGAGAGAGGAAGGCCTCTTTTTATAGTGAACTAGGGCACAATCCTCTAGAGGGGCCACCTTGGAGAATTAAATCCAATTAGGTCCTAACCTTTAGAAAATATACCTAAATTAAATTCAATTAGAGGATTTACCATTCCAAAACCCGAAATGGCCAATCCGGAGGCAGGAAACAAATATCCTTGAAAACCCGACACCTAGTTTTCAAGGAATTTTTAAATTTTGAAAAGAGGGTCAAGGAAGAGGTTGTAACTGACCAGGTCAAGATCAAGGTCAATCTTGACCAAGTCAGGATAGAGGTTGACTTTGACCCCAAAATGTTGACTTTGACCTTTTGGTCAAAAACCTCAGGATCCTATCCCAGAATGTTATGAAATGCAGATATGAAGTGAAAAATGGGTGCAGAAGGAAGCAGAATAGGGTGAAAAGCTAGATACATGCAAAGACTTGATCAAGGCACTTAACATGACCCTAGACCACTTACTCAGAGGGCTAAATGCTCTTATCATGGAAGTACTTCCATTTTAAGATGATACACTTTGCCTTTGTCTACTCACGTGGGTCCAACTCTCAAATAACTCTACAATTTAGGTCTTTACAAAGACAACGTTCTTGGCAATTTTTGATTGAAAAATAGTTACATACCCCCTCCATAAACTCATGGAGGTAATCAACAATCTCTACATCAATCTCTCCCAGGGAGTCCTAAAAATCCTAACATGTCTCACGGAGGGACACATCACGGGTCTCAAGGACCTCACTCTCAACATGGTATGGATCAAGAACCTACACCTTCTAAAATTGCTCAATATCAAAATGATGATGACTTCAAGAAAATGATGAAGCATTTCTTGGAAGAAGATAGAGAGGCATACTTTCTAGAGTTAGCTCATCAAGGAGCTAAACTTCCTCCAAACTTTAATGTTGAAAATATCATTACGCATGAGGAAGAAACCCCTATCAATGCTATGATGAAATAGATGGATGCTATGCAAGTCAAACTTAACAAAATTGAAAAAGAAAAGGAACCTAAAGATTTTTCCATGGAAACTCTATGCCCTTTTCCATTTGATAAAGACTTGTACATGCCACCATTCCCTAAAAGAGTGGAAATGCCTAAATACAATAAGTATGATGGAAACTCTGATCCTCAAGATCATGTCAGAGAATTTTGTACTCAATCTATGGAGTTTATGTATGAACCAACCTACTCAATGCGTCTCTTCCCTCAATATCTCAGAGGAGCAGCCATTCATTGGTTCTCTAGAATGCCTCCAACTATCAAAAATTTTGAGGAGTTAATCAATCTATTCTATCAATAATACTTCTAAAATATCTAGCATCTGGTCACCATGATTGACATCTACAATCTAAAACAATATCCAGGAGAACCATTCCTAACATTTCTCAAGAGATGGAGGAAGAAATTTTCTCTATATGCTAGACCCATTCCAGAAACTGAGAGACTGGAAATCTTTATCAATAATCTTGTTCTAGAAATCAACTACCCTTTACAAATGCAAAATCATACATCCTTTGATAAGATGGTATATAATGTGATCAAAATTGAGAAAGTACTTGTGAAAAAAGGAGACATCACACTTCAAAAGGACAAGTATGAATCTGGATCTAGTTCTAAGGACAAGAACAAAAATTGGAATAAGAATAAAGGTGTTGTCACCGATGGTGTTGTTGATACTATCTATGCCCCATCTAAGGCACCTACTTTCAATCTCACTATTGGCACCCAAGCCATCAAAGATTCTGAAGCTAAAACAATAGAGCCCAACAAGAAGTCATCTGATTATAAACCTTGGGCTATAGATCCTAACCACAAATTCACTCCTCTTAGAGAATCCTTGGAATCTGCCATGAAAACTCTATTGGCTAACAAAATCATCTACTTGTCTGAGATAAAAGTCTTTTATCCTAAACCTAAACCAAAATGGTAGAGAGAGAATGATTTCTGTGACTTCCATCGCAATAAGGTTCATAAGACTAATAACTTTGTTCAATTGAAACATGTCATACAAGACAAAATCGATAATGGAGAAATCACGATTGACAATCATAAGAGCAATAATGATCATATAGCATTCATGGAACCATTTCTGAAACATTGTAAAGAAGATTCTTCTTCTTAGCCTAATAGGGGTGCTAAAGTCAATTATGCCTACTCTGGAAACAATGTTGTTATCAATATGGTTGAACCATGTCTATCTAAGCATTGCAATGTCATCACAATTGTAAGAAAAGATAGAGAAAATCAATTAGCTAATGCAATTACTTGATCACAAGCTCAGGCACATCTACAAGGACAAATCCCATATTCATCCAATGTCCCTAAGATGCCTTTCAATCTTTCATCTACTTCTAAATAGAAGGCTACATCTAAATCTTCAAATCCTAAAGACACGAGGCCTACTTCATATAGTATTGTCCAACAACTCCAGTATACAAATGCAAAGATCCCCATGTTTGAGTTGCTTGGAATATCTCCAGCTCATAGAGCCATCCTAGACAAAGCTTTGCTCAGATCCACTGTTCCTGATAACCTTGATTTAGATAGATTCTAGACTATGGTTGGTCATCTTACATCTCCATAGTATATTTTCTTTTTAGAGGAAGATGATAACTCCTTGAGTCATCTGCATAACCAGCCCTTACATATTGAAGTCTTGATCCAAAACCATCATGTCAAATGTGTGTTGATAGATGGGGGCGCTAGTCTTAACATTTGTTCTTTTAGCTTGATTACACAATTGGGATTTTTAGAAATGGCCATTGATCCTAGAAAGAAGATAACTATCAAAGCATACGATGAGCAAGAAAGATCTTCCAAGGGAACAATTGTCTTACCTATCAAAACAGGTCCAGTCATCAGAGATACTATATGTCAAGTTCTTGATCTACCTTTGGCTTACAACATCCTTCTAGGGAGACCCTAGATACATGAAATGAAAGCTATTCCTTCTACATACCATCAGTGTTTGAAATTTCCTTATGAAGGAGTAGAATTAACGATTCCAGTTGATCTATATACAACTTGCAATGCATTAAAAGAAAGTGTTGATAAACTTGTTCCTAATAATAGAGAATCTTCCGCTAAGCAGCTAGACATTGCTTCAACATCCAAGATGGAAGACATTGCTATAGAGGTTAAAATCAAAGAAAATGGTATGGGAGAATATACTATAGAACTAGTCTTATCTTTGACATCTCTCCCTATCTCGCTTAAGTCCTATGGAAAAACTCTAAAACAGTCTAAAAAGGAGTCTAAAGAACCTCTTGAGGCATATAAAGGAAATTTTGTTGCAGAACAAGTTTCCAAACAAGAGTTTGAAGAGGATGAAGCTGTGCTTGCATGGCTATACGAAGATGAACCTAAATCTCAAATTTTTCAAACATGTGAATCTAAAACACCAAAGATCCCTTCTAAGTCATATGGCCCAAGGGACAAATTGATCACAAAAATGGGATATAAAGGAAAAGGACCTCTAAGACTATAGGGTAAAGGTCTTCTGTCACCTCTTGACCATCGTGGAAAAGAAAACAAGAATACAATAGGTCTAAGATATTGTGTGTGTGAATTTTGTACCTAGCTATGAACACAACACTTCAGTAAAACATTAGAGGTTAGCAAAAATCAAAATATGCAACTAAGAACAATATAGCTAACTAGGCAATTTACTACCTTCTAGTAGGTGTGAGTATGGTATTCTCAGATTAGACCGAGATCAGTGACAATGCAACACCTAAACGAAGGATTTAAATGATGAAAGCAATAAAATATGAATGCAAATTAATCTATTTTTTTAAATTTTTGATGCAATAAGATGAGAAAAATTGATAATAAATTAATCTAAATGGATTGAAATGATATGCAAATTAAGCTAAAATTGATATGAAATATAAAACTATAATGAATTGAAAACAAGATTGATCTCACAAAATGTTGATTCACAAGAAGCTTGATGATTCCTCTGATGTCAATTCACTAGAGTAAGTATGCAAATTCTATGGATGATTTGTAAAGAGCTAAGCCTTGATTTTATAGAAATCTAGGGCTTGAGGGTGCATGGAAAAAGTCATAAATCACTCTTGATGAACTTAGGTTGATTTTTGAGTTAACAAGAAATTAGAAATAGATAACTCATAAAATCATGCAAGAACAACTTTTTTAACTCAAATCATAAGTTTAGATCAACTTTGAACTCAAAATAGATGTTGAGTTTCGAAAAGATAACAACTTGAATTGATTTTCTGATTTAAAGTTTAACTGCTCTTTGAATGTGTGTATGGTTTCACAATAGATGAAGATAATAAAACCATTGCTTCTCCTTCTAAGATAATACATCTATTCTAAAGATTATCTATTCCATCATGAAATACACTTGAATTGTCAACCCAGGGATGTAGGACTTGAAATGGGCCAGCATAGTTTGTGCACTAAGTTCCTTTAGGAGTCATAACTCCTATGCTGTAGGAAAGTAAAAATGCATTGGGGAGAATCTATGCTGCTACTACAGAATAGTAAACACACCTTGGCTAACAACAAATAATTGTAGGAAGCTTCAAGAATGAATTTAAACTAATTAACAACTCAGAACATCCACTATGATCATTTTCTGCAAGTGTTGTAGGAACTTCACAGTAACAATGCTGCAGGACTAATATAGTAAATCTATCTGAAAATAGGAAACTGTAGGAAATGAATCTATCCTACCTAAATCTATTCCACCTTCCAAGTGGGCCCCCTTGGTTGGTTTCAATTAACTAAGAACACAACAAATGCTTCAAAATCCTTCTTTGATTACATAAAAATTGAACAATCCATGAAGAACAGGAAAGTAACTTCTGAGTCTAAAATCAACACTATCTATTTTCTCATTAGCCTTTTAGGATAATCCAAGATCCGATATATATAGGATTGGATCCTTATTAAAAATATTCATAAAATTTTTAAGCAAACATCACCAAAAAAGAAGGCAAAAGAACAACCATGACATAACACATTTACTACCAAGTAACAAAATAACAACTTGCAAGAAATATAGCAAGTTGTATTCCCTATATTCTCTGAAACTCTTTTGTAGGTGTGGCTTATTCAACAAAACTAAATCTGCACTTTCTCTGCCATGATCGGTCTTCATTGTCTTCTTCCTTGAATGTAGTGATCACCACTCCTTGTGTCGCTCCTTATTTTCCTAAAAAGTTAGCAACATCTAGAATATACATGCAAGATAACATTCCTACTTTTACTCAAATATTAGAGCATAGCTTAAAACAATTATATGAAATACTACATTCTATGTATAGTATTAAGCAAAACATCTCATACACACTACCCATAGGTTTAGTAGGTTCTAGCAGCTTCTGGCATAAGTTCACAAGATAATTACAACAAGTGTTCAGGAATGTTTTATCAAAGCACAAAGAGTGTGTCCACATTATAAAAACTTATATTAAAATCAAGACATTAATATGCCTCATCATCTACCCCCCACTATCCAAATGCTTGTCCTCAAGAATTATACTTCTTTGCCATTGCTCTGAAGTCTCCAACTGAGGTTCTCCCCTTTTTCCCACTTCTAAAGGTGTAGTAGAATCCTCTACTACGCTCCCAGTGATCACCTCTATGCTCCTCAACCAGCATGTCTAGTCTAGTAGTACTATTATCATAAAGAGGCCAAAGAAGAGTAGGAGGCTGAAAGGATAAGGGAATCCATAGCTCCTTTTTGATCTATCATCCCAGCTATATATATTTAGCCACCCTATGAACAGCTACCTCATAATTGATAGGACTATGTGGGTCTGCCTTTCTGAAGGCATCTAGCAGTCGGCCCCACCTGTTCCTAATTCCTGAAAAAGTTCTTTCCTGTGTGAAATTTGGGAGTGTTTGGTAATCTCTATGAACCTTTTCTCTTTTTGCAAACACTTTAGCCCTGATTTCTAGTTTTGGCTTCCCATAGGTTAATCTGAACCAATCTCTTAAAAGATCATCGGGCTTATGTGATTCAGCCTGTAGTGGCAAAGACTTTTCAAGATCCCTGTAGGCATTTAACTGTTGGTCATAGTTTGTCTCATTGTGCATCCAAGACATTAAAGCCCTAAGGTGAACATCTCCTATGTAAAGCAGAGGATTCCACTTTGTTTCATGTGGAATTATGAAATTATGCAAATAGAGTTCACATAAAAAATTCTTCTGCCATGTGGGCAGATTTTGATACACATTATAGAAATCTTGAGCAATTTTAAATTCACAATCAATATCCCTGATTGTCATCATTAATTGAAAAAACAAAAACTGTTCCTTGAGACAAATAGAATACACCTTTGGTGGTGATCTACAGGTCATCACTTGGCTAGTTATCTTCATAACCTTATTCATCTTTTGTTTATGTTTTTCATGTTGTTCCTTGAGGGATTCAATTTCCTCATCTTTATCAGATATTACTTTCTGCATTTGGTCTCTCTCTTGTTTCCACAAGGTCTTTTGAAAGATGAAATGATTATACAAACCAAATAATACAGATTGAATTGTAGATGGAGGAAATTCTTGAGCCATGGCTTTCTTCTTTTGCTCCTTAGCAACTTGCTGGAAATGACGGGTGTACCAGGAGGATTTATAAGGTATAATAGAAACATTAGTGTATATAGGGACTGTGGAGAAGTAGGTTGAACACTTTTAGGGGCATTTTCTGGAACTACAATAGGATTTGGCTCACACATTTCTTGATCACCCTATGGTATTTCACTGTCAGGCTTATTTTCACATGCCTCCTCATTTTGGGGTTCCAACTGTATAGGAGAGTCATCTGGAATATTCTTGACCTACTGTTCTATATGAGGTTTTGAGACTTGACCTTGCATGTGAGGGCTTCAACGTACAGGAACCTCTTTAACCTCTACTATTTTGTGGGTCTATTTTGGTCTAGATGGTACTAGGGTAGATGCTGCAGGATTAGTTGCTGCAGGAATAGACCTCTTTCTCTTTTTCACTTGAATAGTAGGGTTTTTGTCCTTCTTCTTAAAACTAGGGCTTCCTTCATCAACCTTATGTTTTCCTTTATCTATGGTAGAGCTAGGTATATCACCTTCTAAAATAGGCTCAAAAATTTTATCATTAGGAGGTAATACCGGTTCTTTGTCTGTTTCAGCTAGATTTTGAGTAGGCCCCTCAATTTCTTCCTCATTCCCTAAATTTTGTTGGACAGGGTTGGTGTGAGGCTACAAGGTTTTAGATTCAACAAATTCCACCCATGATATAGGGGAAGAATCCTGAAGAGACCTTTCAACTAAAATTTTAACTAGGGAATGATGAGAAATATAGTTTTCACTTCCTTTTTGAGTTTTCTCAGCACTTATACACAACATATTGTAAAGAAAATCTGGAACATTAACTTGAATGTTATGCCTTACATAACTGAGTAGCTTAAAATGATGAGCGTGTAAGTTTGAAAATCTACCTTCGCAGGTCAAATACCTGATGATATGGTTTTCCAATTCTGAATACGGTGCTGGAAGAGAGAGTCTCTTACACCCTTGCTTTGAGATTTCCAATGGAGGGTCACCTGGCTGAGAAAACTATGCCCTCGATGACCTAACATCATGTTCATTTGGGTAATGCTCTCCACTAATTGGAAGTCCTATGACTTCTGCTATCCACTCCTCAGTAGCAACCACTTTCAATCCCCATACTGTGGCTTCTCCTTCATCAAATGTCCTCATAAACTCCATTGCTACTTCGTTATTGTATTCTGTTAACTACAGGAAGTAGCCAAGCCATCCACAAACATTGAAAGTATAGACTACTTCCACATCCGCTAGTAGAGTACCATGGTTAACCAGATCGTGTCTCTACAATTGACCTCCCATCCTCAAAATGCATAGTTTTAAATTTCTCTATTTCCACCATCCTGATAACACTTTGCAAATACCTTCTTCTCAGAATTCAAAATGATTTTTTTCTGAGAAATGTCGATACCACATTCTCTTAACATAGCTCTGTTATGTTTGGTATGCAAAATAATTATGAAGGACATCAATGTTTTAATTGGGAGTGTTCTTTGCATAAATGATAGTCCTTTTAAGTCATGTCAAACTGAGGAGATCTTTCCCAAAATTGGAATGACAAGGTACGACAGATACAATAAAGATTTAAAATTTAAAATAGACTGCAGCCAAAGTACAACATATAACGTGGACATGACTAGGGTGACGTGGAGATGACATTTGGAAAAAAATACACTTTCCCTTGCCCGCCGCAAAATTTTAACAAGTGTCCACACTTAACAAATTTTGTACAAGATTGGGAAATTGGCTTTAGGCTTATACTTTACATTTAATGCAGTATTATATATAATTATTGAAACCTATGTGCTAAAAATGAGAAGAAACTAAAAATGTGTACCTCTAACTATTAAATCACTTGTCCGCAAGCAAGTTGATGAGTTGGCGAAGTCTGGTGATTTTTGAAAAGTTGCTGACGGCATGTTTTATTGAAAGCATTAAAAATAGAATTTGTGGGTGACGTGGAGGGTGAGTGGATGGTAGACAAAGGAATTAGATGAATTGATAAGAAGAGAATGAAAAGTGAGTGAAAGAATGGACCTCATATGGAATGAGGTTTTATTATGTGATGTGCATCGAAGGCTTGCTATGGTTCAGCTGCAGGAAGAAGGCTTGCACCTTCCGCTGTAGGAACTGTATCCATTAGAGTTGGTAAATTTCTTGGTTGGAACTGCTGCAGGAACTCATCTTTGGTCTGTGGTTTATGATAGAGTCACAATCGGTGGCCATTTACAAGAAGCTTGAACTAGACTGGATCAATGGTTGTCAGCTGAACGGCTCCATTGTCGAATACATGCTGAATTTCATAAGGTCCTAACCACTGAGTCTGCAATTTTCCTGGTGTCTCCTTATATCAGGAATCATATAGTAGAGCCCAATCTCCTACTTGGAATTGTTTATTCTTGATATGTGCATCATGTCATTTCTTTTGTTGTTTCTGAATAATCTCTGTTCTTTCCAAAGCTGTCTTTCGCATCTCATCTAGTGAGTTCAAGTGGAGAAGTCTCTCTTCTTGTGCTGCAGGAAGATTGATGTTTAATTTCATAGCAGTGCGTAATGTTTTATGTTCAAATTCAATGGGCAACATTGCTACTTTTCCATACACAAGTTCAAATGGGGTAAATCCAGTTGTTGTCTTCCATGTTGTTCTATAAGCCCAAATGGCTTCAGTTAATCTACTGCTCCAATCCCTTCTATGTAGTTGCACTGTCTTTGTTAGAATAGCTACAATTTCCCTGTTGGTGACTTTTGCTTGCCCATTTGCCTGAGGGTGATAATGATTGGATTTCCAGTGCCTTATGCTGTATTCTTTCATAAGTTTAGTTATCAAATTTGATGTGAACTAGGCGCCTTGGTCTATGACAATTTCTCTGGGAACTCCATAGCATGTGAATATTTCTTCATATAAGAATTTAGCTACTTTCTCATCTCTTGCATTTTTCATCGCCCTGATTTCAACCCATTTTGTTAAATAATCCATACATACTAAGATGTAGGATTTACCATTTGATGGTGGGTCAATTGGCCCTATGAAATCCATACTCCACTTGTCAAAGGGTGTTACAACAACCTATGGATTGAGTGGCATCTCATCTGATCTTGTTGGCCAACCCATTCTCTGGCATTTGTCACACTTAGTGGTATAAGTTGTTGCATCCTTGTGTAGTGTTGGCCAGTAATATCCAGTGGTAAGTATCTTTAATGTTGTTCTTTTTCATGCAAAATGGCCTCCACATGGTTCATCATGACAGGCATGTAGTATGTCATATATTTCATCTTCCCTGACACATCTCCTCATGATTTGATCTGGTCCAGTATAGAAGAGATTGTTATCAATCCATGAATAATGAAAACTTTTCTCTACAAGCTTCTTCTTGTCTTTTTGGGAGAAGTGTGGTGGCATTTTGTTTGCAGCAAGATAATTTGCTATATCTACATACCATGGTGTATGGGTTTCTATATGGAATAAATGCTCATCTAGAAATGTATCTTCAATTGGAATTGGATCTTCATCAGCATGTTGAAGTCTAGACAAATAGTCAACAACTACATTGGCCTTTCCTAGCTTATCAACAATGGTAATATCAAACTCCTACAATAACAGTAACCATCTTGCCAATCGGCTAGTTACAACAGGTTTATTCATCAAGTAATTTATAGCTAAGTGGTTAGTATGAACAAAAATAGGATAGCCAGTGACATAGTGTCTGAATTTATTCAGTGCATAAACTACAGCTAAAATTTCCTTCTCAGTTACTGTGTAGTTTAGTTTAGGACCATGGAGACTTTTGCTAATATAATAGATTGCATATTCAACGTTGGTAGGCTTTTGTCCTAATACAACACCTACAACATAGTCTGATGCATCAGTATGGATATGAAATGGAATAGACCAATCTGGTCTCTTAAGAACTGGTGTTGTGGTGAGGAGTTTCTTAAGCTACAGGAATGATTCATTACATTATGGTGTCCAAATGAACTCATCTTCTTTAGTTAGCAGCGTATATAAAGGACTAGCTATGTGACTAAAATTTTGAATGAAACACCTATAATAGCCAGCATGACCTAAAAAAAATCTTACATCCTTTGGTTTAGTAGGTATGGGCAATGTTAGGATTACCTCTATCTTGGCTGGGTCCACTTATATTCCTGTTGCTGATATAAAATGACCAAGCACTACTCCTTCCTGCATGAGCATGAAAAATTTCTCACTATTAAGTGATAGGTTATGTTCTATGCATCGAACAAGAACCTTTTCAAGATTTTTCAAAGCCTCCTCAAAGGTTACTCCAAACACTGTAAAATCATCCATGTATATTTCCATACAGTCATGTGAGATGTCAGCAAAAATACTTATTACAACTCTTTGAAATGTTGCTGGAGCATTACACAGGCCAAATGGCAATACAAAATATGCAAAAGTACCCCATGGGCATGTAAATGTAGTTTTATCTTGATCCTCTGGAGCTATACTTATCTAATTATAACCACTGTATCCATCAAGAAAAGAAAAATATTTCTTACCAGCCAGAGTATCCAGAACTTGATCAATAAATGGTAAAGGAAAATGATCCTTCTTTGTTGCCTTATTCAATTCTCTGTAATCTACACAAATCTACCATTTCCCTCCCTTTTTAGGTACTATAACCAGAGGTGAGACCCACCAGCTATCAGATATGGGGTATATGAAACCAACATCAAGTAATTTTTGTAGTTCAATTTTAACTATTTCCTTGAGTGCTGGATTAATCCGCCTCTGGGGTTGACGGAGTGGTAGGCACCCTTCATTGATATATATTCTGAGTGCATAATGTGGGGCTTAATCCTTTCATATCTCCATAATCCTATGCAAAAGCCTTTTCATATTTTTGGAGAAGTTGTGTTAACTGTTCCAGCTATTTGGGAGGTAGTTTGTTATTGACATGGAGATTATGACCTTTTGACAACTCAATAGTAGTTGTAAGATTAACCATAGAAACTTCAGAGATTGGAATTATATGTAGTTCACATGGTAAAAGCTGATGGATAATATCTGGTTCCTTAGGCAGAAAATAGTTCTCAGTATGTTCCTCATATGTAGTTAGTTCCAACACAGAGTTGTCAGATATATCCTTTTCTACCACATAAGTATTATTAAGAATACTCTAAATTACTAAATCTTCCTCCTATAGCTTGAGAAAGGACTATCTATGTAACATCATAAGCTATACTATAGAGTTTAACTCTTCCTCTCCATCTCCTAAATCTGGCCATACAGGTGTGCTTAAATCTGGTTGGGGTTGTGCTGGAAGATACAGGACAAATTTTTTTGTTTCTTTTCCATCTGATATGGTCATATTTCCTGACCTACAACTTATATTTGCATCAGCTGTAGCTAACCATGGTCATCCTAAAATGATAGGGTAACCAGCTAAGTTAACTTTTGGAGATAGAATCATAAAATCTGCAAGGTACTCTAGAAAATCTAGGGCTACTACTATATCTTCTATCATTCCATCAGGAGTGACAGTAGAACTATCAGCAAGTTGTAAAATTTTTGGGGTAGCCTGTATTCCTTCTATGTTCATCTTTTTCATAGTATCCTTGGTCATTACATTTATAGCAGTACCAAGATCAATCAAGGCATTTTTGACTGACTGATCATTTATAATCACATTCACAACTGGACTTCCTGGATCAGAATATTTAGGAATAACCAATTTTCCTAACATAATGTTAGCCAATTGTCCTATTACATGGACTGTGGTTGGGTCCTTTTTCTTCCTCCCAGGATTTTTAAGATAGGCTTCTCTGATTGCTTTTCCATAAAGAGGAACGTCTTTAATAGCTTGGAACACAGGAATCTAGACATGCATGTTCTTCAATTGGTTAATAATGTCAAAAGATTGCTCCTCTATTTGTGTAGGTTTACTTTGTATAAGCTTTTGTGGAAAAGGAGGTTCAACTGCAATTTGAGTTTGAACTGTACTAGTTACATTTTCTCGGTCAACCACTTGCAGCAGAGAAGTTGCTGGTGATGATGATGTAGGAGGATTTGGTATTTCAATTTTTTAAGGTGGTTCAGGTGCTGGTAAGGTTGTACCAGATCTCAAATGTATATCTACAACATTTAGAGCATAAGCAGGATACTACTGAGCATCATCAGCATACATTGGTTGTTGTGGCTGTTGGTTATTTGGATTTGGTTGAGGTTGTGCAGGCAACTGAGTCTATTTTTGAAGTCCAAAATTTTCAGGAGGTGGCATTATTGCAGGTGTATTTGCTGGAGGTGGTAAAGGTGGGTATCCAGTATTGTTAGACCATTGCTGAGGTCCTCTCCATTGGTTTGTAGACTGTCAATTCCCTTGGGGTGGTTGCCATTAGTTTTGGAATTGTGGCTAGTAGTTTTGGAACTGTGGAGGATACCATTGACTTTGTGGATTATTTTGCCAAGCATTGTTCCAACTAGGTTGATTATATTGTGGAGGACTTTGGAAACTACAGTTTTTCCATTGATTACTATATGGATTTGAATTTTGTAAAGGGTCTTGTGGCATACCTTGACGTGGGGCCCATGGCTGACATTGAGCAACAAAGAATACTTTCTCGTCTTCTCCTTCTATCTTTAGGTACTCAGTTGGGAGATGCTAGTTTTCCACATTAGCGACCAATTTGCAATGACAATCTTTCTTCTGCTTCCGGCAGTGTGGACAGTATTCAGCTAACTGCTCCTCAGCTTCTTCATGTTTCTTCTTAGTAGCCATTGTATCCAAATGTGTGGTGACATCATTGATGATGTCCTATTTGAAATCAGACAACAAATTTGAAATTTCCATCTTTGAAATACCAGAGCCACTTCCTTTGGCTATTGCTGAGCAAAACCCCCTTCCTTTCTTTACTGCTGACCTAGAGTAGTTTTGGAAAATCTTCTAAAGGTGTTCCCATGAAGATTGGGATATATCTCCTCCTGCCATCAAATCCAATGCTTCAAGATAGTTCTCATTTACTCCTCTAAGAAAAATCAGCTTCTGGGACTCCTCCTGCAGGGTGTGTTGTGGGTTCTTCTGTAAGTTGAACAAGAAGTGAGATATATAATCTTCTAATGTTTCATCTTCCCATTGTGACATTCTAAAAATGTCATCACCTTTTGAATCATTTCCCCTGCAATATTCCTTATACTTGGTAAGAAACACGCATCTCATATCATCCCAATTTGCTACTGCATTTGCCCCCAAGCCCATAAACCATTTTAAAGCTGACTCTTTTAGTGTGGCTGGGAATAATTTTAGCTTGTGACTGTCATTATTATAGTCAAAGCTTCGGCACAGGATATCAAATTCAAATAGGAAAGTATTAGGATCCTCTGTGACCAGACCATAAAACTTTGGCAATGATGATGCAGGTATATTTTTGAGATTGAGATTATTGACAAGACTTGGTATTGGAAATGGAAATGTGGGAGCTGCCATAGTTGGAGTTGTAGGATATTGAAACTGTGGTTGAAAATTGGTAATTGTTGGAGGATTCTAAATAGCAGGTGGTCCTGGAGTGGAGTTAGTATGGAAGCTGGCCAATATTTTCTCAAATGGATAGGGGTCAAATGTTTTCTAGATGTCTTCTTCTACTGAAGATGATGATGCAGTAAACTCTGGGCTTGCGTCTAGAAATGGCAGTTCAGGTTCTTCAAATTACTCTTTTGCTTTCATAGGCTTCTTAGGAAGGAATCTACCATGGATATCTCTCCTTCTTTGATGCATGCAAGAAATTGGTGACTTGTTAAGCAAGCTCACAACTTTGCAGTTCCTAACTAACAAACTAATCTGAAAATAAATGACTCATGAAGGTTCCTAGCTTGACACCATCCCCGGTAGCGGTGCCAAAAATGTATGGTTTCACAATAGATGAAGATAATCACACCATTGCTTCTCCTTCTAAGATAATACATCTATTCTAAAGATTATCTATTCCATCATGAAATACACTTGAATTGTCAACCCAGGGATGTAAGACTTGCAATTGGCCAGCACAGTTTGTGCACTAAGTTCCTTTAGGAGTCATAACACCTATGCTGTAGGAAAGTAAAAATGCATTGGGAGAATCTATGCTGCTACTACAGAACAGTAAACACACCTTGGCTAACAAAAAATAATTGCAGGAAGCTTCAAGAATGAATTTAAACTAATTAACAACTCAGAACATCCACTATGATCATTTTCTGCAAGTGTTGTAGGAACTTCACAGTAACAATGTTACAGGACTAATACAGTAAATCTATCTGAAAATAGGAAACTATAGGAAATGAATCTATCCTACCTGAATCTATTCCACCTTCCAAGTGGGCCCCCTTGGTCGGTTTCAATTAACTAAGAACACAACAAATGCTTCAAAATCCTTCTTCCATTAAAATCCTTCTTTGATTACATAAAAACTGAACAATCCATGAAGAACATGAAAGTAACTTCTGAGTCTAAAATCAACACTATCTATTTTCTCATTAGCCTTTTAGGATAATCCAAGATCTGATATATATAGGATTGGATCCTTATTAAAAACATTCATAAAATTTTTAAGCAAACATCGCCAGAAAAGAAGGCGGAAGAACAACCATGACATAACACATTTACTACCAAGTAACAGAATAACAACTTGCAAGAAATATAGCCAATTGTATTCCCTATATTCTCTGAAACTCTTTTGCAGGTGTGGCTTATTCAATGGAACAAAATTTGTGCTTTCTCTGCCATGATCGGTCTTCATTGTCTTCTTCCTTGAATGCAGTGATCACCACTCCTTGCGTCGCTCCTTATTTTCTTGAAAAGTTAGTAACATCCGGAATATACATGCAAGATAACATTCCTACTTTTACTCAAATATTAGAGCATAGCTTAAAACAATTATATGAAATACTGCATTCTATGTATAGTATTAAGCAAAACATGTCATACACACTACCCATAGGTTTAGTAGGTTCTAGCTGTTTGTGGCATAAGTTCACAAGATAATTACAACAAGTGTTCAAGAATGTTTTATCAAAGCTGAAAGAGTGTGTCCACATTATAAAAACTTATATTAAAATCAAGACATTAATATGCCTCATCAATGTGCACAAATAATCATGAATTAATTAAATAAATAAAGTGATTTATCTTCAACTTAACTAATTTTAAATTTAAAAATAACTGATTTGTGGGTTAATCAATTATTTTAATGAAACTTTTATTCAAAACTATATTATTAATTATTGACAACTTGGATTTAATCAATTAAATAAATATTTAATCAATTATTCGTAGGAGATTTGATTTATTGTCAAAATTAAATAATATAATTAGGAATAAATAGAATTAAATCTAATTAAATAATTAAGTGGTAGTATTAATCTAATTAATTAAATATTCAATTAATCAAACTTTAGGATAAATAGGATTCATCGCCAAATAATAATTAAATTAAAGATAATTAGTATAAATAGGAATATTGCTAGGAATATTCTCCGATGTAGAATTTATGATAAAATCAATTAGGATTTCAATAATGTGCAAATGTGCCTTAGGTTAGGACTTCAATGTTGATTTCATTCGAATTGAAGATGTAGGACGTTAATGAACCTATAGCCCATTTTTTGAGTATTATATTTTGCCTCTCTTTGAATCACTATGCAAAGCACAGTGGTTCAAAGAATAGTCTGTGTTTTGATATACGTATGAAACTGATTTGAAAGATTAAAGATTGAAAGATATCGACCCAGGCCCAGAATGACTAGGGATCGAGATGATGCTAGCTATATCAACAATGAACCAATGATTACGAAAAAGTGCCAAAATGCCTGATTCTGAACCTTATGATTATGAAGAAGTGAGTGACCAATTTCAAACCTCAATGTCCTTGTATGAATCATATTGGTATCACATCCTAAACCCATCAGTTATGAAGAACAAGGGAAATAACACCAATGAACCGATAGTTATGAAAAGCTGATACAGTTTACAAGATAGATTTAGGATACTAGATGAATCTGATATGCCCCAAGAGATGATAGATTTTTCCCAAGTGATGAGGACTTTAGATGAATCAGCAACTAGATGTGGTTGTTGTCTTGATTACTGAGGAAATATTGATTGATAGAATTGAGTTACAGACTTTGAATGATGTGCAATGTCATGCCCCCTTTGGGATTAAAATTGAAATCTGACAAGAAAAGTCAACATTTATAGTTTAGAAGCATGTTAATTGATTTGAGAAGTGGTTATACACGTCTGGGAACACGTTCTGCATCGTTTGGAGGTCCAGAAGACCAAGTTTGACTAGGTTTGACCATGATTTGACCATGGTCGACCAAGTTGAAATTTTGATAGTTTGATGTAAGATAATTAGTTAAGTGGAATTCTAGATTTCTTTGATGATTGAAGGTTGATTGTGCAAGTAGTTGACAATATAAACGATCTCAGATTTCAATTTTGATCCTGAAAAAGAATTCTACTTGCTATTTCATTGGATGGACCTTCGTGTAAGATTCAGCTCTTGTAGTCATGTTTAGGCATTTTTTTTTTTTGCAGAATCGTTTAAGTGTTCAAGCAATTTGTGAGATCATGCAATCATGCAAAGTGCAAAATGAAATGCAGAATGAAATGCAAACCTAGGACCTAGGACCTAGTCACTGATCATGTGTCGATTTGTTATCATCATTGAACTTTTTAGGTAACTAGATAAATCAATACAATGCCCACTAGTTATGAAACCATAGACAAATGAATATCGATTTGTATGCGCAAGAATCAATACAACACCCATTGGTTAGGCAACCATGGACATATGAATATTGATTTTATTTTTAGAATGTCAGATTAGATATAAGCACCAAGGCACAAACACCAGGATGACCTGAATATCATGTCCATTTTGATATAGCAATTTGTATAAGCATCAAAACATAGATGTTGTGATGACCAGAATACACCTTGTGTTCAAACACATCAAATAGTCAAGAGATCATTCTAAAGTGTGAATTACCCGTAGTGACCCTTTATCGTTCACATCCTTAGGCAAGATCATGTTTCACGGTAGAGGAAAGAACTCACTCAAAAAGATAATAGTTAGATCAAACTTCCTTGAATTTTCTAAGTATTAATGGTCGAGGTATGCATGGCCATCCAATTCGAGATAGAGGCTCTTACAGTTGGACACCATTTCAATCCAGAATTTCCAAAGTTGTTAGATTTTCACATACAAGAAGAAAAGAAAGAAAATATTATGCCCATAGTCATCACTCTCTAAATCTTGTAAAGGACATCATCGAAGAGCTTATGGGAACAAAATATGCAAAAATCTCAATGTGAATTAGTAAGCATACAAGGAGATAAAAGCATGTAAAAAGTATAGATTGTTTTCAGTTTGTGTTTGATGTTTGATTGCGTTGTTGTAGATGCAAAATCCTTTCTGGAGATGAGACTGACTAACTAACTCGGATGAAGCTTCAAAGGACTCTAACTGGATATGATACATCTAAGATACATTGGAGGCCATCGAATATGACTTTGATTGCCCCCAAGTTTGAACATTGATAGGATACAGATGCTTTAGTTGATTGGTGTACAAACTGACTTATTGAAAATAGGAATGCGGGAACAAACCAAGAGATATGTATAAACTAAAGCAAAACTCAAAGCTAGGAAAGACCAAGATTGTGCTGATAGATGGAGCATCTTGAAACAAGTGGCGCCCGTTTTCCAGGTTTTCACCATCTAGGTAGAGATTCTATTTTTGCCACCAAGGCACCTGTTTCCAGGTTTTCACCAAGGCACTTTTTCTTTTTCTCATTTTTTTTGTATTTTTCATTTTTTCAATTTTTTTGTACTTTTTCATTTTTCAATTTTTTTGTGAATCATCAAGGTGCCTATTTGCTAGGTTTTTACCAAGATGTTCATTTTTTCAGGACTTTTTTAGATTTTAAAAAATTTTTCAAGATATTTTACCATAAACTGAATGCCTTAGGCATAGAATTTCTTCAGATGGAGAATGTTGATTGGTTTTCAGAGCTATTCTCCTTCAGTTGTTGAGAGTTGATAGGCACTAGAGCCAAAAGTAGCAGTGATAAAAAAGGGACCCAGCCAGTTGGGTTCAAACTTCCCCTTGCGTTCTCTATGTGATTGATTTTTAGGATTCTCTCTCAAGACTAGATCGCCAACCTGAAATTATCTATGTCTGACTTTCTTGTTGTAGCCTCTAGACATTCTTTTCAAATACACTTTGAGATGATCATATGCTACTTTCTTGTGCTCATCTAGTAGTTCAAGTTCTTGCAACCTAGACACTCTGTAGTCATCATCATTTACTAGACCATGCATTCTGATTCTTAGTGATGGGATTTCAAGCTCAATAGGCAATACTAATCAGTATGTACAAAGGATGCCCCTGGATAGAATGGGCATCGAACTCCCAAGCAAGATCACATTGTGTAGTCCCAATGTCTAGCAAGGTGGAGAACAAGAGGGATTAGCAAGCTAGTGGAAGAGATGGAAGACAAGAGAATGAATGAGAATGAAGGGAAGAAATCCTTAAGGGAAATCTCCCCAAGGGTACCCAAGCTAGGGAAAAATTATCATGTAAAGCACATTTGGATAAGCAATGAAAGGCCAGCATAGGATAAGTCACAAAAGCATAATGCCAAAGAACGAAAGGATGCAGTCCAAAGGAGTAGACATGTCAAGAGGCTTCATAGCACCGTGTTTTACTCTTTCTTTTTTTTTTCTTTTATTAGATCAATATCAAAGGGAAAAAGGATAGCGAAAAGCAAGAATGAATGGAGAAAAATAAATATGAAGGCTAAATAGGAAGGGAATGAAAGCAAGATCATTGTAAGATAGCTCACAAGATAGCCAAATGTTCGTGTATAGATCAACATTGTCAAGATCAAAGAGAGAAGATGGAATGAATGAAATATGTAGAAGAACTACGCATGATGTCTGATTGCCAGGTTTTCATCATGATACTTATCCAAGGTGCCACAAGGGAGTGGTTTTCACCATAAAATGAATTTATTTCTCTTTACTTTTACTACCAAGGCGCCTGTTTCCAAGTTTTCACCAAGGCACATTTTCAATTTTTCATTTTTCATTTCTTTTTTTTATTTTTTGTTTTTGGAAGGCAAGCTCTTTAGATAATGCTCCTTGAAAGGATAAACCATGATATGCCAAGGATTTAAAATGATATGCTCAAAGATGTTGATAGGGAAAGGAAGATGGAAGAGAAAAATGGAGGATAAGGTTTTATGTAAAGCGAGTGAGGTTGGAAGATAGGAGGAATAGGCATGTGAAGAAAAAGGATAGAAGGTAGAAGGATAATGAATGGAATGATTGTGAAAGGGTAGATGGAAAGGAAGGCAAGATCAACATCAACACACACCTTGAAGGGTGGTGAGAGGATGGAGGAAATGTGAATGAAGGAATACGTGAAGGAATATGGTGAATGGATAGCAGAGGTTGTGGTTTAGGAGCATGGAATGGAAGAATATTTTTGGAAGAAGATGAAGTGGAAGCATTTGGAAGCTTGAATGTCAACTTCACTTGTTGCTCAACACCAGGCTCTTTCAAGAGAGACATTGGAATCCATATAGCCATAGGCTTTTCATTTCTTTTTGATGATCTAGAGAGAATATCTTTAATGATGGATTTTAGAACCCATACTTGTCTTGTAATTTTTTTCTTAGATATATCTTTTGACTTTATGCCTCCATGTTGATTAGAGGAGACATGTGATCTTCTCTTTTTATGGATTCTTGTATTGCTTCTTTTTCTTGTATTGAACATTCAAGTTACTTCCAAAAGACTTGGGACTTGTGGAAGGAGGATATGACTAGTTTAGATGGGTGGGTGGATGAAAAGGATTCAAGGGTATGCATCTATATTGATCTTGAGGAAAGATAGGAGATGGAGGGACGTAACGACCCAAGATGGATGAAGAATTAGGAGAGTAAGGAGGGGAAAGTGAAGGGACATAAGGACCCAAGATGGAAGGTAGATGTGAAGCCCTTAGTAGTGGTGGAAGAGGTCCAAGGATGGAAGTGGAAGATGCAAAAGGATAATCAATAAGTTCATCAACATTTATATGACAACCAAGGACATTAGCATCTTTAGAGTGAGCATTAGGATTTTCAATCGAATCATGGACATCTTGAATATGAGAACCTTCTTTGGTATGATTGTTCAAAGCTTGCAAAGACTTAGGAAGAGTAGAAAGTGGAAACAAACATGGAGTGGTAGAATAAGAAGATGGAAGACTTTGATCTTGACAAGGATCTTTGTATTGAATAAGCGCACAATTTTTCTCTTGATTTTCAATAGGCTTAACATTGGAAGTAACAACACCATTTTTACCAACCTTAATGGAAGTATCATCTTTGGAAAGTGCAAGTGTAGTAAAGTTATTTTGATTGTCAATAAGTTCAACGGTGTAAGTGGTAGCTTGATCTTACTTAGGAAAAGACTTAAGACATGGTAGAATGAATGAGAAAGGGCGTGCGGGATCAAAAGAACCATGGAACGGATAAGAGACATCATAAAAAGGATTGGATGACATGGAGGTTTCTTGATCTTGATCTTTCTTTATGTTCTTTTCTTTATGATTTTTAGAGTCCTCTTGACATGGAGCCACTTCTAAGGACAAGGAAGCATGTTGGAATTGTATGGAAGACTTTGGAAGAGATGGGGAAGGACTAGCTAGAGTAGGCATTATAGCATATAAAGGCTTAGGCTCTTTAGGTTTAGCATTATTGAAAGTATTTGCAGCCAAGTGAAGGTTAGCTTGAGTTTCTTTAAGAGGTATCCCTTGAGGATAAGTATAGGAAACCACATGAAAAGTATTAGGACCTTTGGTGGATGAAGGACTTGTGAAAGATTTGATAGGCTTGGAAGCTTTAGGAAATGTATGGGTATTGGAGGAAGTAGGGGATGGAAGGGAACCATCACAAGACAAAGGTTCAACATTAACATGATCTTTCTTGAGAGTGTAATATTTATTTTCAGCATGAGAGTTCTTAGAGAGATCCTTATAGTATTGACGTTTATAATCAGTGCGGAAAGCTTTCTCTTCTTCAAGTAAAATAGATGGATCATCTAGGTATTATGTACATAAATCATCAAAGTCTCTTTCAAAATTAGAATCATATGGATTGCCATCACGATCTTTCCAATGTGATGTCCCATTTCTAGTAAGCACGAGCACACGACGAGGAGAACTCTTAGGAACAGAGGTGTCATAGGTATCATTATATTGTCCATCATCATAGTCATCATAGTCTTCAAAGATGGGTGTGTCACTCTCTATGGAAGAGGTATCATAAGGGTTATCAGGTTGCTCAACATGGTATGTCTTGAGACGAGGAGTAAGAATCTTGGGAGAAGTAGAAGAGGAACAAGATCATGGAGAAGAGGAAGGTGAAGACCCAATGGAGGAAGAAGACTTGGATGATGAGGAATGATGAGAAGACTTAGAATATGAAAGATGTTTGGAAGTGTTAGTGTAGGTTTTTTATTTTCCTTATGTTAGGGGTATTTCTTTTTTCCTACACATATTATTTAAGCTTGCTTAGGTTTATTAGGTGTGGTTAATATGAGGACATGTGGTGAAATACATCAGCCACATATGTCACTCTCTCCCCACACATGGGTAGTTGAGTTACACATCCTTTTTTGGCTTGTTGTGCCACCTCTCATAACCACTCTTTTGTTTTTACCTAGGTAGCTTATGGGGTAGTTGGGTTTCTCACCCTCTTTTGGCTTTATGTGCCACCTCCTCTCTGTCTTCACCTAAGGAGGTTATGCCACATGTTTTGTCATTTACCAAGTAGGTGATAACCTCCCACTTTTTATGGGTGTAGGAGTTAATGCACCTCTTGGATGTATTTGCCCTTATATTTCTATATATTGAGCACTCTCCTCTCACCTTCACTAGTTCAGCTAGTTCGGTGATTGTTTGTGGGAGTATTGAGAGTATTCTGCAATTTCTCTTCTCTTGTCTCTATTTTTCTCTCATTTCAGATTTCTCTTCATTTTGCTATTTTGATCTTTGATCATCTGTTGGGTGAAGTTGCATATGATCTACGACCGACATCAGATCTTGGCTTGGTTCTCGCTTCTCGCAGAATCTAACATGGTATCAGAGCGGTGTTGTCTGGTATAGTTCATTTTATCTGATTTATTGAGATATTTGAGACTAATATAGAGCTTATTATTTTTCTCAAAAACCCAATATGATTTTCTTTTGCATCTTTAAATGATCTGGAGAATCATAATAGTTTAAGAGGAAAATAAGCGTATCTGGTATACATATATCTGTTCTTGTGAGATCTGGGTGATTTGTAGCTTTTTGGTAATATTGGAGGCTTTTTCAGCATTTCCAAAGAGTCCAGAAGGTTTCAAAAAGTCAAAATTGACTTTTATTTCATCAAAATCAGAGCTTGGAGGAAACAGTAAAGAAAATCAAAATTTAAAAATTCGGATTTCTCATTGGAGCCGTTTTCATTTTGGCTTCAAAAATCTTACTTCCACTCTTTTTCAGGAAAAACAATTTCTGAGTTTTGTAGCCAGCATCGAAAAACTATCTGGGTAGTCATTACATTTTGCAGGAAGTTGACAAATTTTGCAGAAACTGTGTTAGAAAATGACATAAGTTATTTTTTCACAGGCAGATTTTTTAGTTTTTTTCAAAATTGCATAACTTTTGCTTCAAGTGTCAGATTTTTGCAAACGAGTACTTGATGGAAAGCTGAATTCGAGATCTCTCCATCCACAAAGGTTTGAGTAAGAATTTCTACCTATTTTCAATCAGATATTGCAGGTTCAATCTGCTGCACTTTTTCTTTCTTCAGTACTGTATTTCTTTCACTTTTGTAATCCATTCTTTCAAAAAAAAGAAAAAACAGTGTTGGAAAGAATTTGAAGAGAAAAACACAGCTACAAAGTCATTTTTTTTCAGATTTTAATTGAAGATTAAGTTGTAATTTTGGCTACTGAGAGCCTTTAAAGCTTTGTAATCTGGAAAATCCTTGTAAAAGCACTAATCATAAAGTGCCAACATTGTAATATCTGGGGGGGGGTGATTTTTGAGATTAGTGGAAAGGGGGGGTGTCTCGTGTGTCTTCTTTCTTTGCACATTTCCTTCTACCTTGCAATCTTTTTTTCTGCTCTCATGGATGCATCTACAGTTCCAGTTTTAACTCCATATAATTACTTTGAATGGAAATCAAAGATGGTAATATATCTAAAAAGACATGGATATCATCGTGTAATAATGGGACTTGAAACTGAACCACAAGAGGATGTAGAAAAGATTAAATGGTTTAACAAATGTGATGAAGCCTTTGGTACTTTATGTATGTCAGTATCTCCAGACCTACTTTTTCATATTGAGTCTGCTACAACACCAAATGATGTATGGACAAAATTGGAAAACCTCTTTGGTAAGCAGGATGAGTTAAGAGGTCATCAATTGGAGAATGAACTCATAGGGTTAAGTCCTTCAAATTTTGACACCATACAGGATTTCTTCACAAAACTCAAAGCTATTAGATTGCAATTGGAACAATGTGGAATCAAGAAGGATGATAAGCAACTGATTTTGAGTATTCTTTCTAAGCTTGGTTCTAATTATTCTGTATTTGTTTCTACATTCTATGCCACAAAATGTGCCCTAGGTTCTACATATAAAATGCCTTCTTTAGATGAGTTTGCTGCAGAACTCACTAGGGAGCAGGACAAATTAGTTCTAATGGGTACAATTAAACCCTCTAAGTCACATGCATTGGTTGTTAATCAAGGCACAAAAGAATAGAAAGGGTCTAATAAGCAAGATAAGAAACAAAAGAACCAAGGAGAGAAGAAGAAAGATCAGAAATCTACTACAAAACCAGATAATCAGACCTCTTCATCAAAAGGTGAACAACCTAAAAAGGAGAAGGTCAAGTGTTCTTATTGTAAGAGGCTTGGCCATGATGAACATAAATGTTTAAAGAAACAAATTGATCACCTTTCACATCTTCTAGAAAAGAACAATATCAAGGTGCCTGATTCAGTCAAACAAAGTTCATCAGAAGGTTCTCCTAAGGACACAGATAAAAGTAAGGGGAAAGGAAAGGGAAAGGCCCTAGTTGCTATTACTTCACAACCAAATTCTTGGATTATTGACTCGGGTGCATCGCACCACATGGCCTCATCAGAGGATAATTTTACCTCTTTGGAGCCATGCTCTATGCCTACCATACTTATGGGTGATGATACTCCTGTTGAAGTGCATGGGAGAGGGACTGTTGATATGGGTGAAGGGACATTTGAGGATGTTCTTTGTGTCCCATCTTTGTCAACTAATCTCCTATCTGTTTATCAGATCACTCACACTAGTTCAGCAAAGCGAGTTGAGTTCACTCCAGATACAGTGGTAATAAGTGAAATGCATAATGGGTCTACAGTTGCTGTGGGAAAAGCAGATCATCAATCCAGACTATATCAGTTTTCTCACTTTGTTCCTAATTCTCCTTCAATAGTCTTACTCACTCATGCAGATGAGGTGAGTTGTTTGTGGCATCAACGGTTTGGCCACTTGAACTACCGTTATTTGCAACAACTCAGTCAACAGGATATGGTTTCAGGGTTGCCTTCTATTTGATTTTCTGATGGAGTTTGCCAAGGATGCATTCTTGGTAAGCATCCTGAGGAGAAATATGATAAAGGAAAAGCTTGGAGAGCTAAAAATCTATTGGAGTTGGTACATAGTGACTTGGCAGGACCATTTCCACAACCATCTTTCAGCAGGGCTAGATATGTCTTGACATTTATTGATGACTTTTCTAGATACACTTGGGTTTATTTTATCAAACAGAAGTCTGAGGTCTTTGATCATTTTTTGGATTTCAAAGCTTTTGCAGAGAAACAATCTAGAAATTTCATCAAGATTTTGCGTACAGATAATGGGGGAGAATATGTTAACAATCAATTTGAACAATTTTGTGCTTCAGAAGGAATCAACATGCAGCACACAGTTCCATATAGTCCTCAACAGAATGGTGTCGTAGAACGCAAGAATAGATCCTTGAAGGAGATGGAAAATTGTATGATACACTCCAAATCTTTGGCACCTCAGTATTGGGCAGAGGCCATCAATTGTGCGTGTTACATCCAGAATCAGGTTCCTCACAAAGCTGTAAAGGGGGTAACTCCTTTTCAAGCTTGGACTGGTCAGAAACCCACAGTTAAACATTTTCAAGTGTTTGGCTCTCTTGCATGGGCCCACATTCCAATAGAGAAATGCAAGGCTATGGATCCGCAAAGCAAGTCTTGCATATTTGTTGGGTATCCAGATGATGTCAAAGGTTATAGACTTCTCCATCCTACCACCCATGAGTTGTTCATTGAGAGGAGTGTTCATTTTGAGGAGAGTTCTTCTAGTTCTTCTCCTACCACTTCTCTATCCACTATTACATTGGAGACTTTGCATCATGATGACAGTTCTTCTGAAGATCTAAATCTTCCTAATATTGATGAGGATTCTTCTTCCTCCACTTCAAATAGTGATATTGATGATGCGGATTCACATTCCTCTTCTATTCATCATTCAGAGGATGATGATTCTCCTCCAACTTCTCCAACCTCAACACCTCTTTGGGCTCGACAAACATTGGAGTTAGCAGGAGATTGGGTTGGTGATCCATCAGACACGAGAAGAACACGGTCACAATTTCAACAGGCTCCACATATCTTCATTGCTTCAGCTTCTAATCCACAGTCTTTTCGAGAAGCTTCTGGTGTTCCTGAGTGGGATGCTGCAATGCAAGAAGAGTTCAATTCCTTAGAAAGGAATCACACATGGGATTTAGTCCCTCTTCCTAAGGGAAGAAAAATTGTTCAATGCAAGTGGATCTATCGAACTAAATTTGCAGCGGATGGGTCAGTTGATAAGCATAAGGCTCAGTTGGTAGCAAAAGGATTCTCCCAGGTTCCCGGGATTGACTACTCTGAAACTTTTGCTCCAGTTGCTAAGATGAATTCTATTCGACTTGTCCTTGCTATAGCTGCAGCACATTGTTGGGAAGTTCATCAAATGGATGTAAAGAGTGCATTTCTTCATGGTGACCTTCAGGAGGAAATCTACATGGAGCAGCCACAGGGGTTCGTACAGGATCCTTCACTTGTGTGTCGACTTTGGAAGTCTCTCTATGGCCTCAAACAGGCTCCTCGAGCTTGGTATGCCAAGATGGATTCCTTCCTTCTAATAGTTGGGTTCAAACGATGCCATTCTGATCCAAACGTATACATTCTGCAGCAGGATGACACTCTCACATTCTTGGTTCTCTATGTTGATGACCTATTGATCACAGGGAGTCACTCGTCCACCATCAAGACAGTAAAAACTGCTCTACATGATAGATTTTTGATGTCTGACTTGGGTCTTTTGCATTACTTCTTGGGGATTGAGATCATTCAATCATCTTCAGGAATCTTCCTTGGTCAACCCAAGTATGCACTTGATATGCTCTTCAGATTTCGCATGGCTGACTGTAAGCCTACACTGACTCCATTTTTGTCCGGGGTCAAACTTGAGGCTAAGTGTTCCTCACCTTTGGTTGATGGCACTTTATACCAACAACTTGTTGGGAGTCTCATCTACTTGACTCATACGAGACCTGACATTTCATATGTTGTGGGCATGGTCTCTTGATTCATGCAGGAGCCACATGAGTTGCATTGGAAAGCAGCTAAGCGGATCCTTCACTACATTCAGGGTACTCATAATTATGGGATTCAATATGTAGCGGGCATGGATATTGACTTAGTGGGATACACAGATTCAGATTGGGCAGGTGATTCTCAAGATCGCAAGTCTACTTCAGGGTATTGCTTCTCCCTTGGTTCCGGTCCAGTTTGTTGGTCGAGCAAGAAGCAGTCTGCAATTGCTCTTTCATCTACAGAGGCTGAGTATCGAGGGGCAGTTAATGCCACCACTGAGGCTATTTGGCTTCAGAATATTCTCACTGAGTTTGGCACTAGATTCAGAAAGCCTACAGTCATCTTTTGTGATAATCAAAGTGCAATACAAATCTCTTGGAATCCAGTTCATCATCAGAGGACGAAACACATTGAGATTCATATGCACTACATTCGGGAGCTAATTCAGGAAGGCATCATCGATCTTAAGTATTGTTCTACATCAGAGCAAACTGCAGACATCTTCACCAAACCCTTCACAGAGAGAAAGTTCCTTCATTTGCGAGCTTTGCTTGGGGTGCAACAGGTGTCTACTTCAAGAAGGGCTTCTTAGTTCTTCATTACTCTCTCTATTTATTGGGGGGGGGCTCCACTTCTGGGGGGCTTCTTCTTCTTCTTATGGGGGGATATTCTCTATGTACATGGGTACCTAATATGGCTTCACTTGCCAGGACCCATCTTATCACCCAACTAAGCTACGCTTAAGGGGGGGTGTTAGTGTAGGTTTTTTATTTTCCTTATGTTAGGGGTATTTCTTTTTTCCTACATATATTATTTAAGCTTGCTTAGGTTTATTAGGTGTGGTTAATATGAGGACATGTGGTGAAATACATCAGCCACATATGTCACTCTCTCCCCACACATGGGTAGTTGAGTTACACATCCTTTTTTGGCTTGTTGTGCCACCTCTCATAACCACTCTTTTGTTTTTACCTAGGTAGCTTATGGGGTAGTTGGGTTTCTCACCCTCTTTTGGCTTTATGTGCCACCTCCTCTCTGTCTTCACCTAAGGAGGTTATGCCACATGTTTTGTCATTTACCAAGTAGGTGATAACCTCCCACTTTTTATGGGTGTAGGAGTTAATGCACCTCTTGGATGTATTTGCCCTTATATTTCTATATATTGAGCACTCTCCTCTCACCTTCACTAGTTCAGCTAGTTCGGTGATTGTTTGTGGGAGTATTGAGAGTATTCTGCAATTTCTCTTCTCTTGTCTCTATTTTTCTCTCATTTCAGATTTCTCTTCATTCTGCTATTTTGATCTTCGATCATCTGTTGGGTGAAGTTGCATATGATCTACGACCGACATCAGATCTTGGCTTGGTTCTCGCTTCTCGCAGAATCTAACAGGAAGAAGAAGGTCATGACATGACCATGCGTATGATCCTAGCAAAGGCATATGATTCAATCAATTTTTCTTTTATTTTCATCATAAATTTATCACTCATGGGCTTTTTGGAATAATAGTCTTCGAATTGAGCAATGAGTTCGAGATCATCCATTTTCAAGAGAGGTTCCATAACAAGATAGCTAAAATTCATGGTTCTGGAAGAGGAGGAATCAAGCATGGAAGTGACATAAGAGATGAATAGAAGAAAGAAGACTAGATAATAAGAGGAAAAGAATCAAGAAGACGTGAAGAGTTTTAGGAAGAAGAGGAAGAAGCGTGAAGGAATAGGAGAAAGGATGGAAATGGGAGACTAGGAAGACATGAGAGATGTGGAAGAAAGAAGACCAAGAGTCATTTTGTGCAAATTAATACCATTTAAGTTCATTTGGATGTTGGGCAACATGTCATAGCACTTGAGATTTGACCCAGACCGACCAAGGATGACTAGAAATGACAAGAATCAATTCGCTATTTTGACAGAATTTGGGAATAGGCTATAAAAACTAGATTTTTGACAAATTTGACCAATCTCTAACAACTTTGACTTTGGCTTTGATACAAGTTTTGAAATTTTAGGATGATTTTTGACACCAGAAAGGATTTTTGCTTCAGATTTGCAATTTTTCAATTTTTTAGTATTTGTTTGTTTGCAAATTTTTCTATCCAAGTTTGAAGATCTGTGTAATAATCCATCTCAAACAACCAAGTAGATATCAAGCATGCAAAACAACAAGCAATGGAAGCAAGCAATCATCTGAAAACAATGAACAAGGGCAAAAGCAACCTTGTGCATGAACAAGCAATAGTGACTTATTGTGCTAATCCCTAGAAATACTACTTGTGTATGTTCCAAAAAGTTTTTCAATAATGCACATATTCCTAGAAAATGAAAAATTTGGCCTCACTAGGGTTTGTAGTAATGGTGTGACTCTGCAACTTTTATGATCTCAAGAGGGCGAACTCCAATCTAGGCACACCGGGGTTTTGACACAGTCTGAAAAATTAATCAATCAGGAGCTGCTAGGGAGATCTGATAACCCAATAAGAGACCACACCTATGAAGATTTCCTCCACAAGGACATTTATATAGTGGCTACTGCTACCACGATGAAAATGGCTATTACCGCTTGAGGTTCTATCCATGTGGTACTATCCAAAAAGGAAGTAGAGCATAATCCCCTAGCCTTTTCACTTCACCAAGACAAAGCAGATAGATTAATCCAACATGCTAAGACCAAGATTATCTCACAAAGATCTATGACATCAACCGCTTATGATCTATCAACCTCTCTGGAGAGAGAATGTATCAATCAAAAGTTGAAGACACATGAATCTAGTAGAACATGAGACTTTCTCAGTACCTTCCCTACCTACAAGGGGATCCTTCATCAAGAGGAGCTTCACATGCATAAACAAGTGAAATAAGCTCAATCTCTCAAGATCATCCACAAATAGTGTTCATAGGGCCTATTTACTATGTGTAACAGATATGCAAAAAGCAAATCTATGTTCGTTTTATAGCCCAAAAATTGAAGTCTGATTTATGAAAGTAGGAAAGGAACTCAAGCTAGACATGTGAGATATTTGTTTATGTCCAAATTGAAATGTTTTCAGATATAGTAGAATACCTGAATTCCCTCACAATGCACTTAGTAGATTTTACCTTATTTTTAGCTTTGTTAAGCAATCCTGGGCAAGCAAGCCACAAACTCTCCGACAAGAAAACAAGCAAACAAGATATGCAACGTATATTCAACTTATGAAAACCCTAGGGTTAGATCTGAAAATCAATTATTAGGAGCAATAATAACCAGAAACTAATCCAAATGACAACTCATATCATTCATTGAACCATGTGAAAAATAAGTGCATACCCATCACAAAATTTTATTTTTTGTTGCATTTGACGTAGTCAACAAGATCTGATTTTTTTGATATGATTTTAGCCACAAAAATAGAAATACAAAATAGAGACCCCTACTAAAAAATAGAGAGCTTTCCAAAAATGTAAAATTTTTAGAAAAATCTTTTCATTTGTGCCCTGGAGACCCATTTTACCAAAATAGACCAATTTTTGTAAATTGGCTATTTGAGCTATTATATTGCATTAAAATTTAAAACACAAAGAATGGACCCCTTGTATAATTTAAAGAGATTTCTAAAAATGTAAATTTTTTTGAAAAATATGCTGATTTGCATCAGAAATTATTTTTTTCTAAAAAATCAAGAAAAAATTATTAAAAATTCAAAACATCTCAGAAAATTCTAAATTTTTTATTGAAGCTTCTCTAATATGTCTCCAACCTAAAAAAACAATTTCAGACCAAAAATCCAAGCCATTTGGGATATAAAATTAAATCTTTGAAACTTTAAGGTTTTAGCTCCAAAAAAAAAAATCAAAACCAGCATGTAAAGGTGGGTTGCCCCACGGTGGGTGCCAAAAATGTGTGTGTGAATTTTGTACCTAGCTATGAACACAACACTTCATTAAAACATTAGAGGTTAGCAAAAATCAAAATATGCAACTAAGAACAATATAGCTAACCAGGCAATTTACTGTCTTCTAGAAGGTGCGAGTATGGTATTCTCATATTAGACCGAGATCAGTGACAATGCAACACCTAAACGAAGGATTTAAATGATGAAAGCAATAAAATATGAATGCAAATTAATCTATTTTTTTAATTTTTGATGCAATAAGATGAGAAAAACTGATAATAAATTAATCTAAATGGATTGAAATGATATGCAAATTAAGCTAACAATGATATGAAATATGAAACTAGAATGAATTGAAAACAAGATTGATCTCACAAAATGCTGATTCACAAGAGGCTTGATGATTCCTCTGATGTCAATTCGCTAGAGTAAGTATGCAAATTCTGTGGATGATTTGTAAAGAGCTGAGCCTTGATTTTATAGAAATCCAGGGCTTGAGGGTGCATGGAAAAAGTCATAAATCACTCTTGATGAACTCAGGTTGATTTTTGAGTTAACAAGAAATTAGAAATAGATAACTCATAAAATCATGCAAGAACAACTTTTTTAACTCAAATCAGAAGTTTAGATCAACTTTGAACTTAAAATAGATGTTGAGTTTCAAAAAGATAACTTGAATTGATTTTCTGATTTAAAGTTTAACTGCTCTTTGAATGTGCACAAATAATCATGAATTAATTAAATAAATAAAGTGATTTATCTTCAACTTAACTGATTTTAAATTTAAAAATAACTAATTTGTGGGTTAATCAATTATTTTAATGAAACTTTTATTCAAAACTATATTATTAAATATTGACAACTTGGATTTAATCAATTAAATAAATATTTAATCAATTATTCGTAGGAGATTTGATTTATTGTCAAAATTAAATAATATAATTAGGAATAAATAGAATTAAATCTAATTAAATAATTAAGTGGCAGTATTAATCTAATTAATTAAATATTTAGAATATTCAATTAATCAAACTTTAAGATAAATAGGATTCATCGCCAAATAATAATTAAATTAAAGATAATTAGAATAAATAGGAATATTGCTAGGAATATTCCTCGATGTAGAATTTATGATAAAATCAATTAGGATTTTGATAATGTGCAGATGTGCCTTAGGTTAGGACTTTGATGTCGATTTCATTCGAATTGAAGATGTAGGAGGTTAATGAACCTATAGCCCTTTTTTGGGGTATTACAGATATAAGAAGAAGCCTTTCTGTCTTAGCAAGAACTCCCCACATGTCTTAGAACAGATTGAGCCATCCGCAGCAAATCAACTAAAGGGAGACACGATAGAACAATTTGACAGTGATGATTCAGACACCACTGAACAGCTCATTCCTTATGAGCATTTTCCTAAAGAAATAAAAGACAACCTTAAAGCTGAAGATGATCTAGTAAAAAGAATCAATGTAGTAGAAACACAAGAACCTACTATAGAGCAAGAGATAGTTGCACCACAAGAATTGGCTAATCTCGAAGACAATCAAATAGACAAAGAGGAAGGTGGTAGTCATTCTAAGATAGATTCCCATGAGTATGAATTCAAATCAGAATCTGAGGGTAACCCTTCTTGGGGTATTCATCCTGACTTTAATCATGTTCTTAAATTTCCTAGAGGCATAGATGAAGAATCTAATGACTATGAATGGGGAGCCATTCCAAGGGAAGATGAGCTTATCATAGAAAAACATGTAGATGTTATTCCCCAATATGCACCTAAACCCAACGTAAGTCTAGGGTGAAATGATGAACTTAACGAGTCTAATCCATTGATGGCTGAAGTGGACTCCCACAATGACATTGAGCCTATTCACGAATTGAATGTTTTAATTTTTAATATCACCTTTGAACTCGACCGTCGAGTTAGGACCAATGATGATAGATCCATAAATGTCAACACTCTTTCCCAATCTTTCACCACTTTGACTATCCAACATCCTGAACTTCTTGACCAAACCTCTATGAATTTGAGCCAAGGTATTTATACCTTTCCAAATGACTATGCCCTTGCTTGCTACCTCAATGCAGTTGAGCCTATCAGGACTTCCATCAGTGAACTGAGCATTAGCATGACAGAGTCGGACATCAAGTATCTTAGTCAAAAAAATAAGAATAAGAATAAAAAGAAAAGGAGTTCTGAGGGTGAAAACCACTTTGTGGCAGTCTCAGAACCTACAAAAGTGAAAATAAAAGAAGTATCCACAAGTGAAAACCTCTTTGAGGCACCTAAGGATGAGATATTTGATGTCCTTCTGAGTCATTTATAGGACAGATCTCTAGTTCTAATTGAGCCTACTCAATCTATCAACTTGGGAACAACAAAAGAACCATAGTTGATCCATGTAGCACAATCCTTATCAGAAGAAGAAAAGCAAAAATTTACCACATTCTTAACAGAAAAGAAGATCAACTTTGCATGGAAATATTCAGATATGCCAGGATTGGATCTTGATCTTATAATGCACCATTTATCTATTGCTCTAGACGTCAAACCTGTTAAGCAAAAATTGATAAAGATGCATCCACATGTTGCACTCTTGGTCAAAGTTGAATTGGAGAAGCTACTAAAAGATGAATTCATCTGTGTTATTGACTATGCTGAATGGATCTCAAATATTGTACTTATTTCAAAACCAGATAAATCAATCAGAGTGTGCACAGATTTTAGAGATGTAAACAAAGCATGCCCTAAGGATGATTTTCCACTACCTAACATTGATATGATAGTGGACATGACTGCGGGCTTCAAGATGTATTCATTAATGGATGGTTTTTTTGGATATAACCAAATAAAAATTGCTCCAGAGGATCAAGAGAAAACTGCTTTCACATGTGCATGGGGTACTTTTTGTTGGAATGTCATGCCATTTGGGCTTAAGAATGCTGGTGCTACATATCAGAGAGCTATGACATCTATCTTCCATGACATGATGCATCAAACTATGGAGGATTATGTGGATGATACTTTAGAAAAATCTATGATAAGATTTGAACATCTAAATGATTTGAGCAAAATACTAGATAGAATGGAAAAGTTTAGTCTCAGACTGAACCCTAAGAAGTGTGCTTTTGGTGTGACTTATGGAAAGCTCTTAGGCTACATTGTTTCAAAGAAAGGCATTGAAGTTGATCCAACTAAAGTTAAAGCTATCATGGAGATGCAACCTCCCAAGAATATCAGTCAAATGAGAACATTACAAGGGAGAGTACAATCTATTAGACGTTTCATATCTCAGCTAGCAGACATAACATAGCCTTTCACAAAGACATTACATAAAGGTGTGACCTTTGCAGGGAACGAGGAATGTGAAAATAATTTTAATAATATCAAGAAATATCTACCAAATCCTCCTATTTTGATGCCTCCTATTCAAGGGAAGCCATTGATCTTATATGTCTCCACTACAGATACATCACTAGGGGCATTGCTCGCACAACATGATGAGAACAGGGAAAAAGCTATATACTATATCAGTAGAACATTGGTAGCATATGAAAAGAACTATTCCATGATTGAAAAATTTTGTCTAGTTGTGATCTTTGCATCACAAAAACTGAGACATTATATGTTGGCTCATACCACGCATTTGGTAGCTAAGATTGATCCATTAAAGCACCTACTAAGCAAAGCTTCCCTCATGGGTAGATTAGCCAAATGGGTCATGCTCTTAAGTGAATTTGACATTGAATATGTTGAATGAAAAGTGATTAAATGCCAAGTTATTGCTAATCAACTAGCAGGTGCACCTTTGTTTGATGATACACCAATGCAAATGGAATTCCCAAATTCCTCTATCATGAATATTTCTTCTAGAGAATGGCAATTGTTCTTTGATGGCTCCTATACATAGAATGGATCTGGAGCAGGTATCTTGTTTATCACTCCTCAAGGATACTCCATTCCCAAGGCATTCAAAATCAAATTTCTTTGTACAAATAATATTGTTGAATATGAAGCTCTTCTTAATGGTATGAAAATAGCAATTGAGTGGAGAGTAATAGAACTACACATACATGGAGACTCACAACTTGTAATCCATCAAGTCAATGATGTGTATCAAATGAAAGATGAAAAGCTCATTCCATAAAAAAGAATGGTAGATGATCTAAAGAAATATTTCATATCTATCACCTTTGAGAAAATACCTAGAATAGAGAATAAGGTTGTCGATACAATGGCAATGATATCTACTTTATTACAGTAGCCTGAACATGAGCTACACTATGACTTCTTGGTGGAAGCACTATCCTATCTTGCATATGATTCCCCCAAAACCCACATGATCTGCACTATTATAGGTCATGATTCATCTCGCTATAAAAACCTTTTCTCCTATCTCAAAGATCAAATCATTCCCGATACCTTTAACCGCCATGAAAAGAGATACCTTATTTGCAATGCATCTCGGTATGTCATCATTGGTCATGATCTATATAAACAAGGTATAGATGGTACGCTACTTAGATGTTTAGAATGGGAAGAGTATCAACATGTGTTAGAGGAAGTCCATGATGGTATTTGTGGGTCACACTAGAATAGTTTAACACTAGCCCAAAAGCTTATTAGGGTTGGGTACTATTGGCCTGAAATAGAGAAAGAGGCTATCAAGTTTGCTAAGACCTATCAGAAGTGCCAAGTACATGGCAACTTAATTCATGCTCCAGGGAGAGATCTAATTCCCTTCACTACACAATGACCTTTTCACCAATGGGCATTTGATCTTATAGGATCTATACATCCTCATTCTTCTAATGGACATACCCATATAATCACAGCTATAGATTATTTCACAAAATGGGTAGAAGCAATTCCTTTAACTCAAGCGACTGGTAAACAAATTTCTACATTCATTCTGAACTACATCATATGCCGCTATGGTATTCCACATTCTATAGTCACAAATAACAGTGGACAATTCAAGAAAAAAGACTTGGATGATTTATGCACCAAATTAAAGATTACACAACATTGGTCATCTATATACTATCCTCAAGGGAATGGATAATCAGAGGCTTCTAACAAGAATCTATTGAAAATCTTGCAACGAACAGTTAATAAAATAGGAAGAGACTAGCATCTCATGATCAATCCAGCTCTCTGGGCCTACAGAACAAGTATCAGAACACCCACTGGGGCTACACCATTCACTTTAGTTTATGGGTCTGAAGCGGTACTACCTATTGAGGTTGAAATCCCATCACTAAGAATTAGAATGCATGGTTTAGTAACTGATGATGACTACAAAGTGTCTAGGTTGCAAGAACTTGAACTACTAGATGAGTGTAGACAAGAAACCTATGATCATCTCAGAGTATATCAGAAGAGAATGTCTAGAGGCTACAACAAGAAAGTCAGACATAGAGAATTTCAGGTTGGCGATCTAGTCTTGAGAGAGAATCCTAAAAATCAATCACATAGAGAACACAAGGAGAATTTTGAACCCAACTGGCTGGGTCCCTTTGTAATCATGGCTACTTTTGGCTCTGGAGCCTATCAACTCTCAATGACTGATGAAGAATAGCTCTGAGAACCAATCAATGTTCTACATCTAAAGTAATTCTACACCTAAGGCATTCAATATTCAAAAATGTCTTGAAAAATTTATAAAAATCAAAAAAAGTCTTGAAAAAATTATCATCTTGGTGAAAACCTAGCACTAGGCACCTTGATGCATCACAAAAAAAATTGAAAAAATCAAAAGTATAAAAAAATTGAAAAAATGAAAAATACAAAAAAAATGAGAAAAAGAAAAAGTGCCTTGGTAAGACCTGGAAACAAGCACCTTGGTAGCAAAAATAGAATCTCTGCCAAGATGGTGAAAACCGAGAAAACTGGCACCACTTGTTTCAAAATGCTCCATCTATCAGCACAATCTTGGTCTTTCCCAGCTTTCAATCTTGCTTTAGTTTGTACATATCTCCCAATTTGTTTCTACATTCCTATTTTCAATAAGTCGGTCTGTATACCAATAAGCTCAAGCATCTGTATTCTGTCAATGTTTCAAACTTGGGGGTAATCAATGTCATATCCTATGGCCTCCAGTGTATCTTAGACAAGTCATATCTAGTCAAAGTCCTTTGGAGCTTCATCTGAGTCAGTCAGTCAGTCTCCTCTCCAGAAAGGATTTTGCATCTACAACAATGCAATCAAACAACAAACTGAAAACAATCTATGCTTTTACATGCTTTTATCTCCTTGTATGCTTACTGATTCACATTGATATTTTTGCATATTGTTTCCCTTCGAGCTCTTCGATGATGTCCTTTACATGATTTAGAGGGTGATGACTAGGGGCATAATCTTTTCTTTGTTTTCTACTTGTATGTGAAAATCTAACAAATTTGGAAATTCTGGATTGAAATGGTGTCTGTCTGTAAGAGCCTCTATCTCGGATTGGATGGCCATGCATACCTCGACCATTGATACCCAAAAAATTCAAGGGAGTTTGATCTAACTATTGTCTTTTTGAGTGAGTTCTTTCTCCTACTGTGGAATGTGATATTACCTAAGGATGTGAACAATAAAGGGTCACTACGAGTAATTCACACTGGATTCAGAATGATCTCTTGACTGCTTGATGTGTTTGTTCCACAAGATGTATTCTGGTCATCACGATGTTTATGTTTTGATGCTTATACAAATTGCTATATTAAAATGGACATGATATTTAGGTCATCCTGGCTTTTGTGCCTTGGTGCTTATATCTAATCCGACATTCTGAAAACAAAATCAATATTCATATGTCCATGGTTGTCTAGCTAGTGGGCGTTGTATTGATTGTTGCACATACAAATCAATATTAATATATTCATAGTTTCCTAACTATTGCATGTTGTATTGATTTATCCGGTTACCTAAAATGTTCAATGATGACAACAAATCGACACATGATCAGTGACTAGGTCCTAGGTCTTAGGTTTGCATATCATTTTGCACTTTGCATGATTGCATGATCTCACAAATTGCTTGAAACACATCACAAGGACTGAGCATTGTATGAAGGTCCCTCCAACTAAACAGCAAGTAGAATCTATTTTTGGGATCAAAATTGAAATCTAAGATCATTTACTATGTCAAAATTACGATTTAAAATTTTTGGACCTAGGACGGCCGACTGCTTGCATAATTGACCTTAATCATCATAGACATCCAGAATTCAACTTAACTGATTACCTAACACCAAACTATTTGAATTTCAACCATGGTGAACCATGGTCAACTCATGGTCAAACCTAGTCAAACTTGGTCTGTAGGACCTCTAAATGATGTAGAACATGTTTTTGGTTGTGTACAATCACTTCTTCAATCAATTAACATGCTTCTAAACCATTTAATGTTGAATTTTCTTGTTAGATTTCAATTTTAATCCCGAAGGGGGCATGGTATTACACATCATTCAAATTTGTAAATCAAATCTTTCCTCAATGATCAAGACAACAACCACGTCTAATTATTGGTTGATCTAAAGTCCTCGTCTCTTGGGGAAAATCTATCATTACTTGGGGCATATCAGATTCATCGAGATCCATATTAATCTGGTATCCTAAATCTATCCAGTAGACTGTATCAACTTTTCGTAACCATCAGTTCATTAGTGTTATTTCCTTGTTTCTTTGTAACTGATGGGTTCAGGATGTGATACCAATATGATTCTCTTTGGACAATCAGGTCTAGAATCGGTCACTCACTTCTTCTCAATCATAAGGTTCAGAATCAGGCATTTTGGCATTTTTTCATAATCACTGGTTCATTGTTGCTATAGTTAACATTATCTTTGGTCAATCAGGACCTAAATCTTAAATCTTTCAATCTTTCAATCAGTTTCTATCTTGGAATCGGTTAATCTTTCAAATCAGTTTCATACATCTTTATCAAACACAGACTATTCTTTGAACCACTATGCTTTGCACAGTGATTCAAAGAGGGGCAAAATGTAATACCCCAAAAATGGGCTATAGGTTCATTAACCTTCTACATCTTCAATTCGAATGAAATCGATATCAAAGTCCTAACCTAAGGCACATCGGCACATCATTTTATCAAAAATTAATTTTATCCTAATTCTGCATCAGAGAATATTCCTAGCAATATTCCTATTTATCCTAATTATCTTTAATTTAATAATTATTTGGTGATAAATCCTATTTATCCTAAAGTTTGATTAATTGAATATTCTAAATATTTAATTAATTAGATATAATACTGTCACCTAATTATTTAATTAGATTTAATTCAATTTATTCCTAAATTGTATTATTTAATTTTGACAATAAATCTAAAATCTCATGACTAATTGATTAAATTGTTATTTAATTAATTCATGTCTATTGTCAATTTTTAATAATATAGTTTTTGAATAAAAGTTTGATTTAATAATTGATTAACCCATAAATCAATTGTTTTAATTCAAAAATAAATTAAGTTGAGAATAAATCACTTTATTTTTAAAATTAATTTATAATTAAATCATGCACAATCAGAAAAGCAGGTAACTAGAAATTAACAATCAATTTTAAAATTGAAACTCAACATCTGATGATGAGTTGAAATTTGATCTAAACTCTATTTTGAGTTAAACACTACTTTTGCATGATTTTTATGAGTTAATCATTTTTGATTTCCTGATAACTCAAAAATCAACCTGAGTTTATCAAGAGTGATTTATGGCTTTTCTCAATTCATCCTCAAGCCCTAGATTTCTATAAAATCAAGACTCAACTCTTCATAATTAGATAAACACTCAAATTTGCACAATTACTTTGGTGAATTGACGATTGAAGGATTAAGCACTTGCAACAGGCGATTTGTGAGATCTTTCATAGTTGATCATAGTTTTTGCATAGTTTCATATCATTCATATCATTCTTAGATTAAATCTGCATTCAATTTCATTCATACAGCTTAGATTCATACAGTTTTTCATATCATTGCACAGAAAATACAAAAATATAGAATAATTTGCATTCATACAATCTTTCATTCCTTTGCATTCAAATCCTTCGTTTAGGTGTTGCATTGTCACTGATCTTGATTTCAATCTGAGAACATCATACTCACACCTACTAGAAGGCAGTAAATTGCTTGGTTAGCATAATTTCAATTACTTGCAAATTTTGGTTTTTGCTAACCTCTAATGTTTTACTGAAGTGTTGTGTCTACAGCTAGGTACAAAATTCATACACAGACTAGTATGGGATGGGGAAAAGAATGGAAAATATAACACAAGAGATGGATATAATGTAATTAGGAACAAATACATGAGTTCTAAGACAAATATTCCAATAAATTTATGTTGGAATAAAGTTTGTTTACCTAAGGCTGGATTCTGCACATGGGTTGCACTTCATAAAAAGCTACTTACAATAGATAGATTTCAAAGAATGGGTTTTGAGGGACCTAGCTGGTGCACTCTTTGTGAAAAAAATGAAGAAGATATCAATCATATATTACTAACTTGTCAATACTCGAATCAATGTTGGACATGGTTAACCAATAAACTAGGATGGTTTGCAGTATTTCCCAACACTATCCTTGGAATGCTCTAGGCATGGCCTGAAATCAAGAAAAATAGTATTTATGCCAATCTATGGATTATTGCTCCATCAATCCTAATATGGGAATGATGGAAAGAAAGAAACATGAGAGTATTCAGAAATGAAAAAACGGTAACAAGGCAACTAATAAACAAGATAGAAGCAAGAATCATTGAATTTACAAATAATAGGATAAAAGGACAGTAAAAGAAAGAGCTGAAAATGTCTTATTGGGATGAAAAAATGAGGAATAGTTGGAATGGACTTATTCTTCCACCTTTAATCAGACCGGGAGACAAGACATCTAAATCTAGGGGAGAAGAATGTGTGTGGAAACCACCGAAGCATGGTTGGTTCAAATTAAATTTTGATGGGGCATTAAGGGACAATCCAAGGATAACTGGAATTGGATGTTGTGTCCACAATAGCGAAGGTAGAGAAATCACAGTATTGGATTGACCCATTGGAAATGTATCCAATAATTGGGCTGAAATTCTTGCACTGAACAAAGGCCTAAAAATATGTAAAGATCTAGGAATTAGAAAACTCAAAATAGAAGGGGACTCAGCTATTGTAGTTAATGCTCTTAGGACAAGATCAACACCTAACAGATGATTCAATGCACTCCTATCTAAAAAAATTCAACTTAGCAATTGCTTTTTCAAGATAATGATTAATCATATCTATAGGGAAGGAAACAAGAGAGTAGATGAATTGGAAAATTTGGGAGCAGATGGTATATTCTTACCTCCCGAATCTCCCAATTAAAAAGTCTGGAAACCAGGATTATGATATCTAGAAATATTAGTTAATAAATATGCTAGAACTCTTATATAGGCAATTTTTCTATTAGTATCTAATATTATATACTATAGAATAACTAAGTACCCTATCCCTATCACTGGGCATAGACTTAAGATCATCCTGCTTTCCTCTCACTCCCTCTCAATGAGAGCTATATTTTGAGTCTTGGGAAGAGAATGTATCAATAATTCATATAGGTATTGGGTGAGCTCAGATATACTGGCCCTCTTTATAGAAATGACCCTACAAGTTGATTCAAACAAACAAAGCATTGGAGCCCTCTGTAGAAGACTATTTAGAGGAGCTTACCTAGGTAATCTGAATAAAGTCCTAACCAATATCACAAGTGAATTAGCAATTACGAGGGAAAGTTGTTAGGATCTTCTAGTAATTAATGGGTGACCATTTCCTACCTTTCCTATATTTAATGTAGTTGATATTGAATTTTTCATAAGTAGGCTACCAATAGTCAAAAGGAATCTGGATTTTATTCTCCATTTTGTACATGTAAGGTTCCCTCCAAGTTTGAACTAGATTGATCAATACATCCTGAAAGATCAAGTAGGGGCCTGGAAAGAAGAATCCAACATCAGCTCCAACATTTTCCTTGTCTCTTCGAGGTGACATGTTCTAGGGGATCTGGAATCAAACTCCTTCATTCAATAAAGCTAAATGTTTATTGAATACTTCTTGTCAGTTTTATTTAGACTTAGGCTTTCTATCAGGTTGAATGTTCAGGCCTCTTTTTAGTAAGCACGTATCTATTAATTTAAGACTATCAATAGTTAATTAACACTACAATAGCTAAAATCCTTATCCTCATCTTAGAAGGGTAAAGTGTTTTAAACTGGAATATGGAAAAAGAAATGATAAGAAAGAGGAACTGTTTCTTAGGAATTCTAAAAAGCGACAAGAAGCTTTGACTAATACAAGGATTGAAGGTTACAAGAATCAAAATTAATTTGGTTAAATAGATCACATATCTAAAAGAATAATTAGGAGTTCTATAAGAAAAATTTGCATAAATTTATCTCAATAGAGCAGCTCATCATCTTGATACTTCCTAGGTTAGACTCATGAGAAGAAGATGACATAGTCTTGTTAACAAAAATCTTGTTGGTGTTTTAAAATTCAAATTAGTTAAGCTTATTACCTTGAAATGAATCAGAAAGCTCGAACCAAGATTAAAGTTGAGTAAACTATTTAATTAATTTCTCAAAATAATTTAAACTATTGAGCTTCCTGGAAGATAGTACTTATAGAAAAATCTGTATGCACGAGAAGAAAATTCCTTTCCTGTTTCTCCAGCTATTGGACTTATTAGGATCTTCTCTTGTCTTCCTGATATATATTGTATGTCTATATGTACCCATGTATAACTTTTATATGTACAGGTATATGTAGGGGTATAGTCCTGATAGGTATCTTTTCTTTGGCATTCTACAAGCTTCTATAGAATTAGAGAAGAGGCTGCTAATTTCACTTCCAGTTTCTTAATTTAGTCTATTTAAGTTGGAGTATTGCTTTATTGATTTATTGTATGGTACTAACCTTTGGATATAATTCTATCGTCAGAAAATGGAAGCACTTCCATTTAGGACTGGTTTGGCCCTCTAAGTAAGTGGTTTGGGGTCATGTCAAATGCCTTGAATGGGTCTTTGACTTGGATCTAGATTTTTCCCCTGTTCTGCCCCATTTTCCACTTCTTTCCGACACAATTTTGACATCCTGAATTTAGATTCTAAGATTCTTGACCTCAGGGTCAAGGTCAACCTTTTAGGTCAAGGTCAACCTCGACCTTGACCCAGGGTCCAAAGTTCAAATCTCCAGAGTTTTCGGATGTCGAGTTTCAGAAAGATTTGTTTTCCCGCTTCTGAGTCGGGTGTTTCAGGCTTTAGAATGGTAAACTCTTAAATTATATTTAATTTAGGTCCATTTCTAGGGGTAAAGGTTTAAATGGAAATTTAATTCTCCTATGTAGGCATCTCTAAAAGTTTGTGCCCTAGATCACTATAAAAGGAGGCCTGCCTCTCTCATTTTAATCCATCTTTCATAATCTCTCAAGCATCCATCAAATCAAGCAATCAAGAAGCAAGTAAGAAGGAGAAAAAAAGAATTCAAGCATTCAGCTATCTTCAAGCATTCAAGCATTCAAGATCCAATTCATCAAGGAGATCCATTAGTAGCCATTGAAGGATTCAAGCTCTATGGAGCCCTCTTGTTGAAGATTTCTTCATCCATTTCCATTCAAGCCTCTTCCTATTCCAAGATCCATTCAAGATTGGTGTTGAAGATCTAAAGACAATTGATTTGAGACATCCTACATCCAATTCTACATTAATTTGGAGCATCCATACTTGTGGATTCAAAGATTCGAATCCTCCACAAGGGTTTCAACATAAGCAAGGTGAATTGTTCCATTTACTTTGTTTATTATTGCAATTTCAATTCAATTTCATATTTAATTCCTAAATTGGGGTTTGACTAAGGAAAATCCCTCCCCTGCAACAAACAAAACTATTTTTCTTACAGGTACAGGTGCAGAACAACAAATTACAGTGCAAATATGGATACCCTTTTTGGCAAACTTTTGGGATCCGTGAACAGAATTTCTGTCGGAGTAGTGCAGGTCAAGGTCAAGATAAATGGGTAAGATTGTGCCCTGGGGTAAGATCTTACCTCTATGTTTTGGTCAAGGTCAACCTGGCTCAGAAAAGAAAAACATTTTTAGGTTTTGTAGATCTCACAGTTTCAATCCAAGATGCGAAAATCAACAATTTTTGAGACCGTCTGATAGGATGTTCAACAGATTCTTTTTCAGAGGTAAGTAATTTTTATTTCTTCATTTCAATATTAGTCTTCTAGATTTACTTTCCATATCATTAGAATTTCATGTATGTATTAAATATTAGTTTAGGGTCTCTTTTATGTGCAAACCATTGTTCTAGACCCCTTCCATATTTTATATATTACAATAAGAAAAGTGTGATAAAGTGTGTAGGGACAAGGTACCTCAACTATCAGAGAATCAACTCAAAGTCTTATGGAAAGATGGATAGCTCTAAACCATTTTATTCGAATTAGCACGAAATGTAAATGAAGGAATGCCTTCATAAAAAGTTGTAATGATTCAAGATTTAATCTCTTGCAAATTAATTCAAGATTGTAACTAGGGGTAAGCCCCTAGAAAAGATGTAAAAGAAGGAATGCCTTCTTTTGGATTTGTATGAACATGATGAAAGTCCCGGGCAAGACTGGAGGTTTTCTTCTCCGTTCTTTCCTACCAGTGCCTGCATTGAACGAAGATTTATGTATCTTTATAATTATTAATAAAATACTTGGCTTCGATCTTTTATCGATAAAAAAATAAAAATTAATAAATATTTTAAAAATAAATATTAATTATATAAGTATATATATATAGTTTGGTAAATTTATTTGAATATTTAAATATGTTTTAATGTTGTTAAATTAGAGATTATTTATTTATGGCATTATTATTTGATAGATATTTCTATTTTCTAAATTAAATTAAATTGGCATATTCAATTTATTATTTTTAATTAGACTTATGAAATTATAGTGACTTTAGTAACTTTAATCCTAGGATCAATTTATTTTAATAATGTAATAAATTAATTTATTAGGTGTTAGAATTTAATTTGTTAATTGTAATTATAGTTTCTAGTGATTATTTAATAGATTAATTTTGTAATAGAACTTTACAAATTAGTTTATTTATTAAATTCAATTTCATAGTTATTTTATTCTTTCTACGTTTGTGTTAGAGGGGAATCTTTTGTGTTATCCTATTGGGACTATTACGAGGCGGGGTTAGGGTTGTGTTCATTTTGTTTGCCTTGCATACTTCTGTGGCAGTTGATCTTGTTGTGACCCAACCTTATGGAAACCAATTTTTATGTTGGAAATTGTTATTGTGTGCTCATGATACCCTTTGGAAATAGATTTGGAAATTATGATTTATGATGACCTTGAGTTATGGTTTTTGAGACTATGAACCTAGGGAAGGTTATCTAGGTGTTAAAGGGAAGTGGCTTGCTTTGGAGGCACTGGAGCCTAGCAATGGTTACCTAGGTATCCTTAGTAGGGTACTTAATCAAGTGATAATATAAATTAAATGAGGTTAAAATAAATTAATAAGATAATGGTTCATCACCCATGCCTTAAGTTCTAGTATAGGCTAAGAATGGTAGTGAGAGAAGATGCTTTCCCGTCTAGTAGTCATGATGAGTCTGGCATGATCGGTTATCCTTGTCTACATGAGAGGATGTCATGTTTCACATAAGATCACACTTGGGAGTCAGAGTCCAGTGAGAGCATTCCAAGGGGTTGACATATGTGATGACAATTCCCTGATTTCATCTTAGGTTTCCTACATGTGTTGGTTACCTCTAGATTAGTATGTGTACCTTTGATTTTGAGATGTACCCTTGAGATAGGAGCTTCTAGGATCCTTGCTTAGTTTTACCTGATTAGATTGGTATTGTTTTGATTACATAAAAGAAGGTTTTGAAAGGACCTGAAACCTTTTACAAATTGCTCAAAGATAAACCATTAAAAGCTTCACAAAGTCTGTGCCACAACACCCAAGAATAAAAGCAGGAAAAAAAACACAACAGCTACCAATATACAAAAGGATGCACCAAAAGAAATAGAATAGAAAAGCACAACAAAAAGATAGGACAACAGATTGGTATTGTTATCTGAGTGGGATCTGATGTTATCTCCTCAGCAGGGTGGGAGTGGAGCCATAGGTTTCCACGAGGTCGGGAGGTAGTGATTCTTTTACCATTTGAGACTAGTGTTCCTATATATGTGATGGATGATCCTTGTTGCAGTTGTTTTCTATCCTATCTTCTTAGAGACTTATTCTTATACGTTCTCTATTTTGTACCTTGTATTTAATTGTAATTACATACCACGTGACTTGTGCAGTGGATGTTGGAGATTGTGTATAATTCATTATTCAAATGTATTTATGGTGTAACATGTAGATGATTTATATGTTTATTGTAATTAGTAAATGTAATTGTATTTACGTAGTTTCTACAGCAAGTAATATGATATTGAGATTATGTTTATGTTTATGTGTACTTATGGAATTTATGTTTTACTTCCGCTAGTTTATTCATTATTTTTTGTAAACACTTAAGAAAAAAGAAAATATTATGCAAACTCAGTAACATGTTTAGGTTAATATCTCCTAGGTTTCCTGGTGGGGCATTACACATAGTTACTTAAATAATTAATTATAATCTTAATATTATAAATATATATTTACATGTGTAGTCCACCTTATCTTATTTATGTACATGTACCAATTTTTCCTATTCATTCTGTCTATTTGTTCACATACTTTAACAATCACTGGTGGGGCATTACACATAGTTACTTAAATAATTAATTATAATCTTAATATTATAAATATATATTTACATGTGTAGTCCACCTTATCTTATTTATGTACATGTACCAATTTTTCCTATTCATTCTGTCTATTTGTTCACATACTTTAACAATCACTTTCTACCTAACTATTAGATTAATGTCACACATAAAGATCAATCTTACACCTATAAATCTTGACCCTCAAAATTAAAAAATTATAGTATCTAATTTTTATGTTATTTGAGTTAAAAAATTAAACACCATACCTCTTAATTCATTATTAAAAAGAAAAAAATGATGATAATCAACAAAGTAAGCTAAAAAAACAAAAAACAAAATGTGCAATAATAATTGAACAATTTTTTATGTTTATGCAAGTAATGGTTAAATGCAAGACAAGGCCAAGGCTTACCATATTTTAATCCAAAGGAAGGAATAAAATTGTATCAATAACAAGAAAATAAAACATAAGGAAAATAGTGTGAATCATAAGTAATTTTTTTATTGTGATTTGGTAATGCTCAGACTTGATTTTAAGCCATGAATAAATTTTATAATGGAGAATATACATCAATTAGTTAACATTCAATCATCAGTCTAACTAAAATTTAATCTTGACTATGGAACAACATGTGATAGAGGCTATACACCAATCACCAAGGGAAGTTTTAAACATGACTTAAGAATTACTCTTACTTGCAAATGGAATTGGATTATCTCTCCAAATAGTAAAACTCCAAAAGCCTCAACTCTTAAAACTAGTAAAGATGGTTTTCCCAATCAAGATGGCGGAGGGAAAGAGAGAGAGGGGGCTAAGATTAGTTACTACAATTAAGATATTGCTAAAAGTGCTAGCCCTAAGTCAAAATCCAAAAAGGTGTCTCACCTTAGTTTTATCTGTGTAAAGCTTATGATCATGGGTAGATTGATCTTAGAAATGTGAATAGTCACACAATAGTATCAATTATAAATAAAATATAATCCATTGTAAGTCCAAAAGAAATCTTGGTAGTTTATTTTAGAAAAAACTTATCCTTTCTTACTAAATCTTCAAGAAAAAGTTTTGGAAACTATACAAATTTGCAAATGTCTCATCATGTCAAGTAATATAATATTCAAAACCAAAAAAAATTGTGAACAAGAAATGTTGAGATATATGATGATGAATAGATACAAGAAGTAACTTTGTATGTAATTTGACAATGAATTAGAGATTGTATGAATACTTGCAATGTTATTGTGTATTTATTTGTTGGTCATTTGATACAAATGACGTACTCGACCCTTGGTTATGAGTCTATTTTTGTGTAATATACTATATAAACATAAACAAATGAAGAAAAATAACGACAAAGTAGCAAGATAATACTCTAAGGAACATTTAATTCTAACCTTTTTGAAAATTATATAAAATGTAAAAAAAGAATAAGTAGTGAAAGAATTCAATAGTGTGTTACAATGCTACAAAAATCACAAGATGAAGAAAAAAATATGGAGTTCTTAAGCAAAAAATTATTTGGCTAAAATTCTTATTAGTAATTTTAAATACTATTTACACCTTATTTAAACCATGCGTATGATGAAAGTTCCACAAAAATCCTTTAGGCATTGTAAAAAATATCATAAATATGATAGACAAACTATAGAAAAATGATAGGGTACAAAATAGAAAAAAAAAGGGGTTCTTCAGCGAAATAACCAATTCATAGAAAAATGTAATACAAATCCTTCACATTTATGATATTAAAAATAAAATTAAAATAATTTAAAAATTCAATGAATTTTTTTATTTTTTGATGATATTGAATTCAATAGTATTTAAATCATATAGAGAGAGAAAGACCCCAAAATCTTAGAGGATGCATAATTAAAAACATGAAAAAATGAAATGGGATGAAAACCATCTTATTCATCATCAAATTACAATTCTAAAGGTGTAGAAGATTTAACTGTCTTCCTATAAAATATAAAATACATTTATAACTATCTAAAATGATTGACAATAAATCCAAATAATCCACAATTAACTAAATCTCTTCACACATGTTTATTGTTGAAATGTATATATTCCTTTGAAATAATGCCTCCAATAACTTTGGATACTGATATCAACTCTGAAGAATAGAAACTCTTCTAATTCCAAACAAATCTTAGATAGAAAGAAGTATTTTCAAGTTTATTTAAGGCCACCTGATCAATCACACCCTTTCTCCAAAAAATAATGAGGCGTCAATAGTTTTTTCCCATTATATAATCCACCAAAATCCCTTTAAAAATTTGTACAAATACAAATTCATAATAGCCACCTCATATTGCATGCAGAAAGTCAACAACATAGATGATAAAACATACACATACTATTTATGTAAATTGCAAACTAAAGAGAAATAGATCCAATCTTCTTCAAAATGTTCTAATATTTACTTTTAAATTTAAGATATCTATTATGAGTGAGTTGAGTAAGCCTACTCTCTAGAGAGGAGATCATACTAAAATATATGAAAACTTTATAGATTTAAAGTAACACTAAAAATTGGCCATAATACAATACATCTCCCGCAGATCCACTTACATACTCAAAGGATGATCCAACATAATGAAACAAAAAGCTAAAACAATAATAAGATCTATTAAAACACTCACCTTTATAATGTACATCCTCGATAGGGAAAAAATGTGACCAACACAAACCTTCTAAAAAATAGTTCTTAAAAATTATAGGAGCTCCTTGAAATGCCCCAAATCAACAAACTTCCAAGAAAAAATAATCACATTCTATAAAACACTCTCTCAAATGCCCTAACCTAATTTAAGTTCCATGCCAAAATGACAATAATGGTCAATCAGAGCACACTCAACATAACACCTTTTCCTAGAATTTGTTGCCCATTAAACTACAAATACTTATCACACTACGATTCGACATTTAAAAATACATAATAGATACAAAAGTGAACTCATGGAAGGAAAGCCAAAACATGCCATACTATTGACCAAACATAAAAAATTACAAAACCCACATGCCAATTTGTATTAAAATAGGACACCCACTACACCAATTGTCATTTAACAATCCTCAAAAAGCCATCTCTACCAAAAGAAATGAAAAGGGAAGAAAAAGGGAAAAAATAGATTAAAAATAAAAATAAAAGAGTATATTCTTTATCCCACAATTGACTTCCAACTTTGACTAATCATTAACACAGTCATCAAATATAACACAACACATGAAAACACCTCTATAAGTCATTCACAAGCCCTAAAATAGGGGAGAGGAGCCACTACCTGCTCACCCTAATTTCATGCTTCTCAAAATCTTTTGTAGAAATTTCAAATTACTCTAAATCTGTTTACAAAAGCTTATTTGTCAAGTTCCTTACTTAAAAACAAAATTTCAAGTCCACATGGTCAAATATGATGCCACATCAACATGCTTTTTGTAAAGGTTTCCAAAACGGTCCCAAAAAATGATAAGACAAATAGATATGCACTAAGTCATATTTAATGGTACACTAATGTGGCACCACATGAGTATTTCTTTTTAAAATTTAGAGGCATCTTTTTGCGGATATGCATTGTTGAGTTATTTTTTAGTGCACCACTATAGTTCTATTTTGGTCGCCTATTGATCTATTATATTTACCTTCTATATCACCTAATAGACCACCCTCATGTATTCACTGTTTTACAATTAGACAAATCCTGAGATTCTGCCACCCTTGGCAGTTTCGAATATGCTTAGACCTCCTTACAATCCTTGAGTCAAATCATACACACCATTCCCTTTCCCAGATTTCAAATCCTCATAAACTTCGCCTAATTCTTATTAGTATCTATTTTATCCACACCATTGAGATATCCAATTGATAATTCAGAAAATAAATAAAGAAAGATTCCACTTGTATAGTTTCCTCACATTTGCTCTCCAAAAAGGGATTCTTGAATTCAAATTAATTTATACCCGTATTTGGATATTGACAAGAGAAAAAAAATATACATCTCCTCCTTGTTTGTCTGTATTTGAAACAAGTACAACAAAAAGAAATGACGAAGATGACTTTGTTCCCTATGCTTGCCATAGTTTACGAGAATCATGACCCGCCAAACTGTGTTTAGGGATAATGGAGACGTAGTTGAAAAATATGCAAGCTTTCCATGAATTACCGCCAAATTCGACTTGTAATTGTATTTTTTACCATCAACAGACGATATCAGATGGCAGGACAGTAGTTCCCCCAAATCGTCATTGGAAACTGAGTAGACAAAATTTGACAACCATTCCAGGTCTTCCAGGGAGTCCTTCTCTGCAAAAGCGAACAAAAATAGACATCCGTAGATGATTACCAAACCAGGGCCTGAAATTTAAGAAAGGGGCAAAATTTCCAAAATGAAAGGAAAATGATCAAATAAATGAAATTATATAAGCACGCGCACAAACAAACCCTAATGACTTTATAGCATACTACTAAATCTCGTCCCTGCGTTTTCCCCTTACTCTTACTCTGCAACAATGGAAGAATTCTTTGTCTTTGCTTGATATTGAGAAGAAAATAACCTTAATACAGAAATCGGACTGGCACAGAGAAAGGAATTAAAAGAAAAGAAGCAACTTCAAAACATACAAAATGAAGATCTTTCATCTACAGGTTTCTCACAGTGAGAACGAGTTTCAATGGAGTCGGCGCTCCTGCAGTAACAAAAACATGCTTTGTACAAAAGAAGAAGAAGAATCTGTCGCCTTTGTGCGCGCCTCCATGTCCTCTTTCCCTTACAAAGTTTCATTGAAACTATTTGACTGCCATTGAAATTATGTGAAGAAATGTGTTTTCCGGCAAGTTTTAATCAATTTTTTTTCAGGCATCCGACATGATGCTTTTCCGGTGGTTTCCCAGCTATAATAGCCTATCGGCTAATTATAAAACTTTAAACCTTTTTTAAAATTTAACCACTCCCACCTCCGCAACTATTTGTTTGTCATTTGCCTTTTATAGATTATATAAAACAAATAATTAATCATGTGATTATATTATTGGTTGTATATCTTTTAAAATAAATATTCAAATATTTTAAGATTATTTAATAGAAACTATTTTACTATCAGAAGTTACTTCAACTTTGAACAAATAAATATAAACTTAATAAAAAATATAAAAAATGCATTATTAAATATTTAAATCCTAATAGACACGTCATTTCAACTTATTATTATATAAAATTTGGGAAGAGATCGAAATTAATCGGGAGACAATTGCATTGGTCACACTTGGCATGTAGGAAATGCAACTAACTTTATACTAATAGAAAAGAAAAAGCATACTGAAAATTGGTTGGAAATCCCTCCATTAATTCCCAAATATACCATATTATATGGTTTATGAAAAGCAACATAATTAAATTTGTATATTAATTAATATTCGTGGGAAACGATAAATCACAATTTCGCAGCTGCATTTTATGGAATATAATATTAATCCTAGTACCTACTTTAATTTCTCTTGAGGTCAGACAATGGTTGTGCTTGTACATCAAGCGCAGTGATGCTTTTTGCTTTTTTGTACCATCTGAAGCTATTTCTACTTTGTAGCGATCATGCCAAAGTTGGAGATAGATTGGACACTATTTCAACAGTCTCCCCATTATGGATAAGTCGTATTGCACTGTTAGTCAATTCCGTAGACATGTCCCATTCTTCTTTTTCAGTCTCTGCAAACTATTAAGGGCCCGTTTGGGCGCTGGAATTAATTGGAATTGGCATTATCTAGTTTCGAATAATGTCAATTTCATGTTTGTGTCCATTCAAAAAATTGGAATTGGAATTTTGAAATTTCAATTTTGCTTCAAAATAGGCATTTGCATGTTCCACTCAAATAGGTGGAATTGGAATTTTGAATTCCAATTCCAATTTTTATAAAATCAAATTTAATATTTCGTGGGATCCATGACTATAGGATGTATATTATATTGCTATAAGGATGTGTATATATACATGTGTGTATATACATATGTGTATATACACACGTGTATATATACAAATGTGTGTATGTGTATATATACAAATGTGTGTATGTGTATATATATACATGTGTGTATGTGTATACATGTGTGTATATACACACATGTATGTGTATATATATGTGTGTATGTATGTATATATACACACATGTGTGTATATGTGTGTATGTATATATACACACATGTGTGTATATGTGTGTATGTGTATGTGTGTGTATACACACATGTGTGTATATATACACACATATACACACACATGTGTGTGTATATACACATGTGTGCATGTGTATACATGTGTGTATATACACACATGTATACACATATACACAGATGTGTGTATATATACACGTGTGCATATGTGTATATATACACACATGTGTGTATATATACACATGTGCATATGTGTATATATATACACATGTATGTGTGTATATATAGAGACATATACACACCATATTCAAAGAAATTAAAATAAAGAATTAAAATTCCTTATGCATCTTCTCAGTCATCTTCCGGGTGAACCAAACGGGTCAGCCCATATTCCGAAAATCATTTTCAAGATTTGTATCTTCCAGAATTGACTATATCCAACATTTGGTATTCCAGCACCCAAACAAGACCTAAACTCATAAGTTCTTGGGTTTTATGTTTGTTCATAGTTTGCCCAAAAAGCTAATCTTCGTACTTTTGCTAACCAACATGTACTTTTTTTTTAAGTTTCAATTTTCCAACTAATGACTAGCACTTGCACCTAGGAGAGGTGCAATGGTCACGTCGATAGTTAATATATAATGGGGGTCTTCTTCTTCTTCTTCTTCATCATCATCATCTTCTTCTTCCTCTTCATTCTTCTTCCTCCTCTTCCGATTAATTTATAACTTAAACGTGACATGAAATCTCTATCAAAGCAAATCTACTACTGTAAATTAATGGTCTTCCAGTTCTAATAAAAAAGCTCTAAAAACCTCGCAACTATTTCAGTTACCTCAATGGGAATGTATTTTTTCTTATCCTTGATAGCAGCTTCATTTGCTGGAAATCATCTAAAGCCAAGGCATGTGCATTGCTTTTTGAAATAGTGTGTAATAATCAGTTGTTTTCAATTTCTATCAAATTTGTTAAATAAGAACAAATACAACTAACTACACACCTCTCAAGATAAATATTAGGCCATCAGATATAGAAGAAAACAACAAATATAAGTAGAACATCAAATAGAATATACACACATTAAAGCATCCACATGCAAATTAAGTGATAACCACAATTGATATGAGTAGTTTCTACACACAGACCATTTAGTAACCTTATCACCTGCAAGAGAAGTGAAGTTGTATTTAAAATTTAGTCTCCTCGTAACTAGAATGCAACAACACAAGAATACAAACATTTGTTAATCGAAAACATACTCTGGATCGTGTTGAATTAACATAGTTTAGCAATATTCTATAAATTTTTACAATAGAATTAAAAATTAGTCACATTATAGACAAAATGAGGCTCATAAGCTTTAAAAAATGCTTAAATCAATTTTAATTTAGCTCGTCCAAGAACCATATCCATATCCATTATCTCCAATACTTACTTCTGAAAGTGGTACCCGCAAGATATTGTGTTACCTTCAAGATATTGCGTTTGATTTTTACATGCAAAAGCAAATCTAAAAAAAAATCAAAAAAGAAAAAGAAAGCAACTTGTAAAGTTTTACAATAGTCACATTACAAACAAAATGAGGCTTGTAAGCTTTACAAAATGCTTAGGCAAAATTCTTTTGGAAGAAGCTTCATCTTGTTCTTGATCCCCAACATAGGACTATCTTTCTAAAAATTTTGAGACATTATATCGACTTTGGAAATCCTTCAAAAATAATAGTACCCAATGCGCATACATGCAAATCATGGAAGCATAGAAAAAGTATGCTACATAAAAATAGAGTGCCCCAAGAAAATACAAAGTTAGAAAAAATTGTTAAAGTAGGTAACAGGGGCAAGAAATATACAAAATGATGAATTTAGAAGGCTTTATTGAATCTGTGGTTGCTAAAGAGATCTAAACGCGGGAGATGAAATAAATTTAACCAATCTACAGTTGTAGGTTTAAAACAAATTAATAATAACCCTTGTCACCATTTTACACACTAGAAAAATAATCATATTAATAGTGAGAAAGATTTTTCAGACTTTATAAAGCATCAATATTGCCATGAAAACTTTATTCTTTAATCCATATTTTATCTAGAAGATTTCATGATTGGTGAACAACTTCATAATAGATAATAATAACTTCGCCAAAGCCTTCCCTAGGAATAGTATATTCAAACTAGGTATTATTTTTCCTATCACAAAGTGCATTTAAAATGTCAACCCAGGGATGTATACTTAAAATGGGACAACACAGTTTGTGCACTAAGTTTCACATAGAGTCATCTTTACTTAAACCATTGTAGGAAAGGAAAATGCATTTAAAGAACCAAACTATTGCTGCAAGAAAGGTGAAACACACAATTGAACAAATAAACTAACATAATCAACCATGAATCTAACTTCAACTCATTCTGCCAATATAACACATGAACTATGACTATCTCCGCATATGCTGCAGGAACTAACACAGTTACAATGCTACAAGAATGAACAATGAACACTATTTTAAATACTGAAAACAATTAAACTACTCCTCTCTACTCTAATCTGCTCCACCTCCCAAGTGGGCCCTCCTTGGTTGGTTTTGGCTAATTACTAACACAGAAGATAACTCAAACTATTCCTTCATTTCATATATTCAGAAACATGGATTACAATCAGAACATAGACTTGAAGAACAACTTGCTTCAATACAACAGTAACATTACTATTTGTCTAACTAGATTTCCATCAAACATCTCCCTATATATAGAGAGTTACATTCAAAACATTCAGATACACTTGACAGATTCATCCATGAAAGAAGGAGAACACGTCATTCAATAACAGAAGATCATAAAGATCGAATAACCATATTAACAGAACATTAATAGTGAAGGAGATCTAGGATGATCGTGCTCCCCTATATTCCCTGAAGTATTCATTCATTCCTTCGATTCTACAAGTTATTTCGCGGTTGTCTTGATGGATCTCCTGATCGTGACTGAAACATCTCCACTCCTTCGTTGTTGTAACCGATTTTTTCTCTAGCTGCTCCTTCATTCTTGGTAGGTTAGTAGCATATGCTTGCACATTCATATATTCAAACTAATCAATTTAATCCAAATGTTAAAACACACATTAAAATAGTTATATGAAATACTGCATTATGTATATATATAATATTGGCAAAGTGTGTATACTATTTCCTACCCAAAAGTTTAAGGATACAACTGTACTTATAGAGTATATACAAGCTTAAAACACTTAAAGGTCATAGAAATGTTTAGGAATGTTTTAGGAACAGAGCATAAAATATTATAAAACACAGACCAACTTTGGTCTCATCATTTTCCCCCCAACAAGTATAATGCTTGTCCTCAAGCATTACACTTCTTAGCTACTATTCTGAATTCACCAACTTTTGGCTTGCCTCTTCTCTTGCTCTTGAAGGTGTAATAAAATCAAATCTATTAAATTTCCACAATCCATGAACAATCCTAGCATCCTGATGATGGATCATGTAGTATGATCCAAAACGTTGATGGTAAAAAAACTCTACACAATCGAATCCAGAAACTGATTGGTGTAATAAAATCATCTGGTCCGCTCCCAGTAGTCCATCTTGTGATCTTCCTGCAGATGGTCTAATCTGGTAGTATTAATATTATATAGTGGCCACAGGATCATGGGTGGCTGGAAATTTATAGGACACCAGAGTTCTCTTCTGATCTGCCTTCCCAGCTGCATGTACTTAGTTGACCTGTTCACAGCTGCCTTGAAATTGAGTGGGCTATGTGGTTCAGATTTCCTAAAGACCTCAGGTAGTCTATTCCACCTACTTCTTACCCCGGCCAGGCCCCTTTGAAATGAAAAATAATGCAATCCTTGATACTCCCTGTAAAATTTATCTCTAAGAGCAAAGATCCTATCTTTGACTTCAGGTTTCTTATTTCCATAGGTGAGTGCTAACCAATCCCTTAAAAGGACATCTGGTTTGCTAGATTCAGCTCTTAGAGGTAAAGGTTTAGACTTTTCTTGATCTCTATAGTTATTCAGCTGCCTATCATAATTAGCTTCATTCTACATCCAAGACATTAGTGCCTTCAAATGTACATCTCATATATAGAGGAGAGGGTTCCAATCAATTTCATTAGGAATAATGAAATTATGAATGTATAATTCACAGAGTAGATTCTGCTGCCACGCAGGAAGTGTTTGATAAAGACCATAGAAGTCTTCGGCTATTTTGAACTTAGAATCCTTATTTTGAATGGTCATCATGAGTTGGAACATAAGGAACTGTTCTTTTAAACAAATGGCATATACCCTTGGAGGTGGCCTACAGGCTATAATCTGATCAGCCAAGTTGAGGGCATGACCCATTCTCTATTTTTTCTTTTCCATTTGTTCTTTTAGGCTTTCAATTTCCTCTTTTTGTTCATTAATTTCCTTTTTCAACTTTTTCTTCTCCTCTCCCCACATAATATTTTTGAAAACAAATTGGGAATACAAACTAAACAGAATTGACTGTAAAGTAGGTAGGCCAGGCTCCTCTGAGTGTGCTCTTTGTTGTCTTTCTATAATACAAGCATGTTCAAAATAGTCTATGTACCAAGTTCTTCTAAAAGGCACTATGGAACTGTAGGCATAGGAGTAGACATGTGACTGAGGTGTCTACAAGTTCTCATGACAATCTTCTTGAATTGTTTGTGCACTTCCCTTAGGGCTTCCTTGTTATTTAGGAGACTTAGCAGGAGATGAATCATCTACATTGAGAGGGGGTTCTGGAATTTCTGGTGGAACTGGAGAATCAACATCATGAATATGGGGCTCTGTAGGAGATTTCTCTGGTGGAACATTTTGACTTTCTAGGGAATCCTTAGGAATCTGTCCTCTCATCCTAGAGCTTCTTCTTAAGGGAGTTTCCTTCACTTCTAGAATTTTCCTTTTACTAACCTTTTTCAGTCTCTCTGCTACAAGATTAGTTGCTGTAGGAGCCGGTTTTCTTTTTCGACTTCTTGAAACTATAGGGTTTTGAGATTTTGCTTGCAAAACTAGAGTTTCTTCATCAACCTTTTTCTTCCCTTTCCTCTAGGATGGGGTAGGTACATTATCAACTAGAATAGGAGAAGTTGATTGTGCGTTTGGACTCTCTAATTCATTTTCTTGGGATACTTCTACTTGTTCAAGGGGTATTTAAGTTTCAAGAACTGACTTCTTTATAGGCTCATTCTGGGGTTGCAAGGCTTTGTTCTCAACAAATTATTTCCATTCCATAGGAGAGACATCCCTTAGGGCTCTCTCAACTAGAAGTTTGATTATGGAATGATGGGAAATGGAATTTGGTTTACCCTTTTGGGTCTCTTCGGCACTTATACTTAACATGTTGTACATAGAATTCAGAATGTTTATTTATTGATTATTCCTGATACAACTAAGTAACTTGAAATGATGAGCATGCAAGTTGGAAAATATCCCTTCACAAGGAAAATACTTGATGACATGTGTATCTAGTTCATTATATGGAACTAGTAATGACATTGTTTTGCATCATTGCTTATTTAATTCCAAAGGAGGATCGCCAGGTTGGGTAAATTGGGCTTGTAAAGACCTGACATCATTCTCATTTGGGTAATGCTCTCCCATTGCAGGTAAGCCCGTCACCTATACAATCCTTTCCTCTGTTGCTAGAACAGTCACCCCCCACACAGTAGCTTCCCCCTCATCAAATGTATTCATGAACTCTACTGCCACTTCTTTGTCAAACTCTGTTAATTTTAGGAAGTAACCCAGCCATCCACAGTCATGGAATCTACGAATAGCTTCAACATCTGTCAATAAAATAGTATGAACAACAGGTTCATGTCTCATCAACTGTCCACCCATTATGTTAGATTTGCCTTCAAAATTCCTTCTCAAATTGTTTCTCAAGCCCTTCCTTAGTCTGCAATTACACAAAGTCCGCTTGCTCTAAAACCCCAAATATTCTGAATTCCTTGAAAAACCTCTTTTATTTAGCTCATAATTGCACTTCACTTCATCTCCCTTCAATCTTTTTGTCCTACAATTTTGAAAATTGGGCAATAAAAATGATAATGACACTTGACGATGGGGAATTATATTTCTTTTAAGTGTAATTAAGCCTCACACAAATTTAAATATGTCACCTAGGGTAGGAATCGAGAATAATCTGATAATTAAGTACAAAGGCTTGATGACACATCACTTAAGTATTGATTTGGCTAACGTGAAATTTGGTTTGAAATGATAGGTACAAGATATAGCAACTTGGAAATTAATACACTTTTTGCCCCCGTACAAAAGAATGACAAGTGTCCACACTTGTCCTCCTTCGCAGGGGAGAGAAAATTGGCATAATGCCATAATATATAGACACATGCAGTACTAAATATAATTGCCAAAATGTATGTTTTAAAAGTGGAAATTAATTGAATAAATTTAATATATGTACCTCTCATTATGTTTCTGTGTGCGCTTGAAAGATGAGAATTGATTGTACCTTGAAATTGATTGTTCCTGAATGAATTTATACTGACGTGGATTTTATTGAAAACTTAGAAAATTGAGCAATGTGGGTGACATGAAATTTGGATGGGTGGAAGGTAAAGAAATGATGTGAGTTGGATAGAGAATTGTAGAAAAGTGAATGTGGAAGTGGACTTCATTTGAAAATGAAGTTTTATTATGGACGTCTGCTCTTGTATGCTAGGGTGAAGCTGCAGGAAGAAGGTTTTCACCTTCTATTGCAGGAGTGATTACCTATATTACCTGTGGCCCATCGTCTGTGAACTGCTACAGGAATTTTTTCTTGGTTTGTGGCTATTTGTATAGACGAAGTCTATGGCCATTAACCAGCAACTTGAACTACACTAGATCAATTGCTATCAATTGAACCACTTCATTTGCAAAGACATGTGTTATTTCATATGGCCCTAGCCATCTTGTTTACAACTTGCCTTGCGTCTTTTGATATCTGGAATCAAACAATAGTGCCCAGTCACTTGCTTGGAATTGTTTTCTCTTGATGTGATTGTCATGCCATTTCTTCCTCTATTTTTGTACTATTTCTATGTGCTCAAGGGTAGATTTGTGCATTTCATCCAAGGAGTTGAGATTCAATAAGCATTCACTCTGAGCTGCAAGAAGGTCCATATTTGGCTTCAGAGCAGTCCTCAATGTTTTGTGTTCAAACTCAATTGGAAGCATTGTTGTCTTTCCATAGAGTAGCTCAAATGGAGTCAACCTAGTTGTGGTTTTCCATGTGATTATGTATCCCCATACCACTTCTACTAACTGGCTGCTCCAATCTCTTCTGTTGAGTTGAATTGTTTTGGTAAGTATGGCTTCAAATTCCTTGTTGGTGACTTCCACTTGACCATTGGCCTGAGGATGGTATGGATTGGATTTTTTGTGTTTGATTCTATATTCATTCATGAGTTTTGTTATCAGATTTGATGTAAATTGTGCCCCTTGATTAGTTATTAGCTCTCTTGGTACTCCATATCGAGTAAATATTTCTTCATACAAGAAGGCTGCCACTTTGTTGTCACGTGCATACTTCATTGCTTTCACTTCTACCCACTTTGTGACATAATTTGTGCATACCAAGATATATGATTTTCCATTTGATGGAGGGTCTATGGGACTAATGAAATCCATTCCCCATTTGTCAAATGGTGTGACAACTACTTGTGGGTTGAGTGGCATCTCATCTGATTTGGATGGCCTGCCCATCCTTCGATATTGGTCACATTTTCTGGTGTAATTGGCTACATCTTTGTGAAGTATTGGCCAATAGTAGCCTATTGTTAACACCTTCATTGCTGTTCTTTTTGCTGCAAAGCGTCCTCCACAAGGTTCATTAGGGCATGCATGCAGAATATCATTGGTCTCATCTTCTCGGACACATCTTCTTATGACCTGGTTTGGTCCTATGTAGAATATTGTATTGTCAATCCAAGAGTATTGAAAGCTCTTTTCCACCAGCAACTTCTTGTCCTTTGGAGAGAAGTGTTCAGGCATCTTGTTGGTTACAAGATAATTTTCTATATCAACATACCATGGATTTTTAATACCAATGTGAAACATATGCTCATCTGGAAATGTGTCATCTATCAATGAAGTATCTATGTCTACATGTTGTAATCTAGATAAATAGTCTACTACTACATTGGCTCTTCCTGGTTTATCTATTATTGTGAGATCAAATTCCTATAACAAAAGTAGACATCTAGCTAATCTGCTTGAAATGGCAGGTTTGTTCATGAGATATTTTATTGCAGCATGATCGGTATGAACAAATATGGTGTATCATGTTACATAGTGTCAGAACTTGTTTAGTGCATATACTACTACTAATAGTTCTTTTTATGTCACTGTGTAGTTTAGCTTTGGGCCATGTAGACTTTTACTAATGTAGTAAATAATATTTTAAAGGTTTTCAGACTTATGACCTAAGACATCTCCTAGTGCATAATCAAATGCATTTGTATGTATGTGAAATGGCAAAGTCCAATCAGGGCCTTTTAATACTGGTGCTTTTGTAAGAAGGTTCTTAAGCTGCATGAATGACTCTTCACAAGTTGGGGTCCATGTGAATTTGACCTTTATTGTAAGAAAAGTGTACAATGGACTTGCTATTTTACTAAAGTTTTGAATAAAACATCTATAGTATCCAACAAGGCCTAGAAATGATCTAACCTCCTTTTGCTTAGTAGGAGTAGGCAATGTTTGAATTACCTCTATCTTTGCTAGATCCACTTGTATGTTGGCTTCTAAAATGAAGTGTCCCTAAATGACTCTCTCCTGCATCATCATAAAACACTTCTCACTATTAAGTGACAAGTTATGCTCTTTACACCTGATTAGAACTTTCTCCAAATTCTTCAGTGCTTCCTCAAATGTGACTTTGAATGTAGTGAAGTCATCCATATAAATCTCCATGCAATCATGTGAGATGTCAGCAAAAATGTTGATCATGACCCTTTGAAAGGTTGCAGGAGCATTACATAACCCAAATGGCCAAACAGAGTAGGCATAAGTTCCCTAAGGACATGTGAATGTTGTCTTTTCTTGGTCCTCAAGTGCAATGCTAATCTGATTATAGCCACTATAGCCATCAAGAAATGAGAAGTACTTTTTTCCTGCTAATGTATCTAGTGCCTGATCAATGAATTGTAGTGGAAAATGCTCCCTTTTTGTTGCATTATTAAGTTCTCTGTAATCTACACATATTCTCCACTTTCTCCCCTTCCTAGGTACTATCACAAGAGGTGAAACCCACTTACTATATGAGATTGGATATATGAAACCAACATTTAGCAGTTTCTACAATTAGGTCTTCACAATCTCCTTGAGGGTTGGGTTGATCCTTCTCTGTGGCTGACGTAGAGGTAGACTTCCTTCATTGATGTATATTTGATGCATTCAAGGCTAGTGGATCCAATTAAGGATAGTCTAAACCTTGTAGCCAATAGAATTACATAGCGGATTACTCAACAATGCAACACAAAGTAATTGTTTAAGACTGATTTTCATTAACATGCCTGGTTGTAAGGCCTTCCAGGTTAGGGCCAATTACAATCAAAAAACAATTATGCAAGATCTGACAAGATCCAATACAATCTCAGCTAGTTCAGCTCTGAAGACAATCAAAAGCTAATGGAAACACTAAGGCAGATCTAAACTTGAGCTCACAAGCCTCCAAGCAATCTCCTTGTTCCCAAGTATGCAAACCCCTAGCTCTACTACAAACAACTATCAAATATTAATCTGATCTGCAAGAACATCAAGAACTTTTCCACAACTTCACCAACTTCAGCTCTCTAGCTTCGCATCTGACATCCCAGATCTACTAAGTTGTCCAGTCATGATCCCCCTAAACAACTACCCAAACACTCCTTAAATACTAATCATCAGCCACAAGTCGGCTAGATGAAACCCTTAACTCCCCAAAAAAAATAATTAAATGCCATACAAGTCGGCTTACAAATGTATACAAATATTTAATTCAGCATGTCGGCCCAATCAATAGCTACCAACAATAAATGCACCAAGTTGGCTCAACCAATCACATAGAACTCTAGTCGGTAAACTAGAAATACTGAGTGATAGTAAATTAACCGAGCAAGCCAGGCATCACCGAGCACCAGTGTCGACCAAGCACCACAGGCATGACCGAGTAAAACTTTCACCGAGCACCAGAGGCTACCGATTTCCTTTAGTGACCGAGCTTCCTTCAATGACCGAGGTTGTTGGTCAAGGCTGCAACCAAGTAACACTGACCAAAATACTAACACTCCATGCAGTTTCATCGAGGACACAGAATGCCCTGCCTTAACCTTGGATGCCCCTGCATCAGTATTCTATGAGTACATAGCTTTGGACTTAATCCCTTCATGTCCCCATATTCCCAAGAAAAAGCCTTTTCATGTTTGCATAGGAGTTGTGTTAACAATTTGAATTGTTACTGAGATAATTTATTGTTAACATGAAGATATGGTTTGGTGAAAGTTGCATAGTAGTGGTTAATTCTAGCATGGAGGCTTCAGACACAAGGCTGGTTGATATTTCACAAGGTAATAATTTATGGCTTTGTTGGGAAGACACAGTTTTCATAGGTAGTCATTTGCAAAATTGAGCTTTGAGAAATGTCTCTTGCTATAACACAATCATTTGTGAGGATACTTTGGAGTATATCATCAACCTCTTGTAATTTTAGAAAAGATTGTCTATGTAGCATCATCAGTTGAGCAATAGAGTTTATTTCCTCTTCCTCATCTCCCAGGTCTGGTCATATAGGATTTTTTAGATCTGCTTGTGGTTGTGTTGGAGGATACAATTCTAATTTCTTGATAGTTTGGCCATCAGAGATGGTCATATTTCTTGATCTACAACTAATATTAGCATCTGATGTTGCTAATCAAGGCCTTCCAAGGAATACTGGGTAACTAGCAAGGGTTACTTTAGGTGACAGAATCATAAAATCTATAGGGTATTCCCAAGAGTCCAGGGTGACTACTATATCTTCAATCATACCATCTGGAGTAACTGTAGAACTATCTACAAGTTGTAAAATTGTTGGAGTTTTCCTTAGTCCCTCTATACTCAACCTATGCATAGTGTCCTTGGTCATGACATTTATAGCAGCACCTAGGTCTATCAAAGAATTCTTTACTGACTGGCCATTAATTATTATGTCTACAACTATACTTCCTGGATCAGAGTACTTAGGAACCACAATATTTCCCAACATTATATCAGCCAATAGACCTATTACATGCACTGTTTGGGGATCCTTTTTCTTCCTTCCAGGTTTCTTAAGACATGCTTCTTTGATGGATTTTCCATAGAGTATAACATCTTTGATAGCTTGAAATAGTGGAATCTAGATGTCCATGTTCTTTAACTGGTCTAGGATATAAAATGGTGCTTCCTCTTGGAGTGTAGGTTTATCCATTTTAAGCCTCTGAGGGAATGGAGGTTTATTTTGACTTTTAGGATCATCTTTGTCAGGCATCTTAGTTGGTAGGGTTGGATTTGGCAAGGTAACATCTGGTTATTATGTTGATGTTGTAGGAGTATCTGATACTTCAGTTATAATAGGTGGTTCTGGTGTTGGCAGAGTAGTAACAAATCTTAGGTGGATATCAGTGATGTCCAATGCATAAGTAGGGTACTACTGGGATTCAATTTTGTAGACTAGTTGTTGTTTCTTATTATTATGATTTGGTTGTGGCCGAGCCAACAATTGTGCTGGTCGTGGAGGAGAATTTGTGGCTGCAGGGGGTGGCATCAGTGTTGGCTATTGGACGGGAGGTGGTAATTGTTGATAGCCAAGATTCTAATTAGGCCACTGCTGAGGTCCCCTCCACTGGTTATATGGCTACCAATTTCCCTATGGTGGTTACCATTGATTTTGAGGTTGTGACTGTGGCCATTGGGATTCTTGGGAGCTATACCATTGGTTTGGTTGGGTATTTTTCCATGCATTATTCCACATAGGTTGGAAAGACTGTGAAGGATATTGGGAATTATGGGTTTTCCATTGACTATTATAATTATTGAAATATTGCAATGGGTCTTGAGGCATACCTTATCATGGAGCTCATGGGCGATGTTGAGCAACAAATAAAACTTTCTCATCTTCCCCCTCTATCTTCCTGAACTTAGTTGGAACATGATGTGTCTCCAAACTGGCTATGAACTTGCATCTATAGTCCTTCTTTTGTTGTCTACAATGTGGGCAGTACTCTGCTAACTTCAACTCAACTTCTTCATGCTTCTTTTTGGCTTGCATTTTATCCAAGTCGGTTGCAACGTCATTGATTATGTCCTGCTTGAAATTTGATAGTAAGTTTGAGATTTCCATCTTTGATATGCCAGAGCTACTTCCTTTTGCAAGTGTTGGACAGAATCCTCTGGCCTTCTTTACTACTGATCTTGAATAGTTCAAACAAATTTTCTTGAGATCATCCCAAAAAGATTTGGATACATCTCCTCCATCCATAAGGTCCAATGCTTCCAGACAGTTGTCATTCACTCCTCTCAAAAAGATGAGTTTTTGGGAATCCTCCTGCAATGCATGTTGAGGATTCTTCTACAAATTGTATAAGAAATGTGAGATGTAGTCTTCCAAAGTTTCATCTTCTTTTTGTGACATACAGAAGCTATCATCTCCTCTCAAATCACCTCCTTTGCATTATTCTTTATATTTTTGCAGAAATAGATCTCTCATCCCATCCCAATAAGTTGTTGCATTTGCTCGGAGTCCCATTAACCATCTTAATGCTGACTCCTTCAATGTAGCTGGAAATAATTTGAGTTTATGACTATCTATGTTATAGTCAGAGCTTTGGAAAAGAATGTCAAACTCAAATAAGAAAGTATCAGGGTCTTCAGTTATCAGGCCATAAATCTTTGGTAATGTAGCAGTGGGGATATTTTTAAGATTAGCATTGTTGATAAGGCTAGGAAGTGGAAATGGAAATGTAGGCTAAGCCATTACTGTTGGTACTTGCACTTGAATTTTCTATTGTGGAATGTTTACACTCAATGGTGTACTATTAGCATTTGGTGTACTCAGAGTGGTGTGTGCAAGAAAACTGGCCAAGATTTCAGCAAAAGGCCGAAGGTCAGATGGATCAAATGGGTCCTCTACTAATGAAGTGGATGGAAGAAATTCTGGACTCACATCAACAAAAGGTAATTCAGTTTCTATAGATTCTTCATTCAAATTTGGTGGTTGTCTTGGGAGAAATCTGTTATTAACATCTCTTCTTCTTCCCCTTTGATGCATACAAGTGATTTGATGAACTTGTGAAGCAAGTTCAGATTTTACAAACTACTCCTAGAAAACAAGAAACTATTAAGAATGGCTCAATGGGATTCTCAGTTGGACACCATTCCGACAGTGGTGCCAAAAATGAACAGCCTCATAATAGGTAATAATAACTACGCCAAAGCTTTCCCTAGGAATAGTATATTCAAACTAGGTGTTATTTTTCCTATCACAAAGTGCATTTAGAAAGTCAACCCAAGGATGTATACTTGAAATGGGACAGCACAGTTTGTGCACTAAGTTTCACATAGAGTCATCTTTACTTAAACCGCTGCAGGAAAGGAAAATGCATTTAAAGAACCAAACTATTGCTGCAAGAAAGGTGAAACACACAACTAAAAAAATAAACTAACATAATCAACCATGAATCTAACTTCAACTCATTCTGTCATTATAACACATAAACTATGACTATATCCGCATATGTTGCAGGAACTAACATAGTTACAATGTTGCAGGAATGAACAGTGAACACTATTTTAAATACTCAAAATAATTAAACTACTCCTCTCTACTCTAATCTACTCCACCTCCCAAGTGGGCCCTCCTTGGTTGGTTTTGGCTAATTACTAACACAGAGGATAACTCAAACTATTCCTTCATTTCATATATTTAGAAACATGGATTACAATCAGAACATAGACTTGAAGAACAACTTGCTTCAATACAACAGTAACATTACTATTTGTCTAACTAGATTTCCATCAAACATCTCCCTATATATAGAGAGAGTTACATTCAAAACATTCAGATACACTTGATTGATTCATCCATGAAAGAAGGAGAACACGTCATTCAATAACAGAAGATCATAAAGATCGAATAACCATCTTAACAAAACATTAATAGCGAAGGAGATCTAGGATGATCATGCTCCCCTATATTCCCTGAAGCATTCATTCATTCCTTCGATTCTTCAGGTTATTCCATGGTTGTCTTGATGGATCTCCTGATTGTGACTAAAACATCTCCACTCCTTCGTTGTTGTAACTGGTTTATTCTCTAGCTGCTCCTTCATTCCTAGCAGGTTAGTAGCATATGCATGCACATTCATATATTCAAACTAATCAATTTAATCCAAATGTTAAAACACACATTAAAATAGCTATATGAAATATTGCATTATGTATATATATAATATTGGCAGTGTGTATACTATTTCCTACCCAAAAGTTTAAGGATATAAATGTACTTATGGAGTATATATAAGCTTAAAACACTTAAAGGTCATAGAAATGTTTAGGAATGTTTTAGGAACAGAGCATAAAATATTATAAAACATAAACCAACTTTGGTCTCATCAATTGGGTCTCCCTTACATATAAATGCAATAAGAAGGAACGTCATATCTTAACAGGCTTTAGAATGGTCATAACATTAGATAATCTTGCCCTAGTGACTTTATACAACATGACCAAAATCTTTGTAGACTCCAGGTTTTGTAGTTTCTTCATATAATTTATCAAAATACGAATGATTTAAATCACATATAGTAAATACTGATTTCTATTAGACATTCAAAATTAACTAATAACGTGTGTGATTTAAAGACTACCAACAAAATAGAAGCCAAGAAATAAGTGGGGAGAATGTGAAAGAATCATTTACTCAAATAGGACAGGCAAGCCCAGCCAGACTAATTCATTCTCAACATTTAAATAGTGTTTCCCTTCTGTGTCCTCACTGGGGAGGAATGTAAGAGAAAAATAAAAATACCATTTCAGTATCAATGGACCACACATGCATACATATAGATTAAAATATAAAATCTTACTTGCAATGTGATAGAAAGATGACCTCATGCCCTTCTAATGTGTTCAACAAAGTAAAATATTACAAAACAGTACCATATTTGTTAGCAACTAACTTTCTTGAAAAGGAGCCGTTTGTGCAACAACCTGAGAAAAACTCACCTTTAAAAGCACTAGAAAATAGTTTCAAAGATGTTGATATTTGTTTCCAGACAACAATCTGAGACAATAATTTGTTTTGGGATTCTTGGCACTCTGAAACAACCAACTCTCATAACTGCAAAGGTGCCTGCAACATATTTTCAAGGAGATGAACTAAATGTAAGAAAATTATTGCAAAAAAGTTGAAATACAAGTGTGAACCAGCTGGAAGATACTTTCATTGCACTGAGCCACCCAAAGCTCTCATAAGTGATAATTTTCAGACCCACCAGCTTCATATAGTTATAAAACCCTCAAACTCTTCAATAGAATTACTGATTGAAGGTTTTTCTACCATATCAAACCAGCTAAGCCAAAGAAGATCTATTGACATTGAGCTAGAACCACATCCATAACCTACAATTCTACTTGTGCAAGACTTCTTCGTATTTTTGTTCAGTTTGGATGTCGTCTCTTCACTCTCTAGTGAAGAAAAATAAACCATTTTTAAATATCTCCAATTCTCATCTCGCCACATTTTCTGCATTTCGTGAAACGGTTCCTCCTAATTCGCCACTACCTATCATGGCTTAGAATTAAAAAAAATTCTGACGAAAGTGATTTCAAATAACTTAAAACTTTGTCGGCTTAATTACATTGTATTGTAATGTTTCTGGTCTGCTGACACTTTTCCGATCAGCTGACACTTTTCCATCAATGGGCTATGCCCATAAAAAAAGCCTATCGGCTTAATTATAATGTTTTCCAACATAAATTTTGACTAAAATTGTCATTAACGATTAGAGTAACACTTTGATCTTGCAATTCAACATGTACACTGGAGATTTTTTTATTTTTTGAAGAAAACTATGATTCGATTTAATATAATGAAAAATATTATATTTATATTTCAATTTATATATAAATAATAATTATTAGTAATAATTAAATTAAATATTATTATATATTCTAATAATTAAATATTATTAGTATCAATATTATTATATATTACTAATAATATTATTATATATTATTAGTAATAATTAAATTAAATATTATTATATATATTAGAATGATATTTATGTACTACAATCCTAACATTAAGTCCAATCCTAATTGAAACCTCATACTAATCCTATTATATTTTTACTATTTCAGTTATATCATTATTAATATTTCTCTATTATTTGTCCAAATGAGGAATTGACATGTAATTTGTAAGTATCAATGTAAAAAGTATGACTTGGAAAAGAGAATACAATCCTAAGGAGGTTTACATATCCATTTCTACCAATTTGAATTCCTTACATTCTTCTCTTATAATTAGATCCACCAAAGTAATTATATTCTCTCTAATTTGCATGTGTTTATTTTTGATTTTCTTTTCTCCGTCAATAAAAAGTATTTTCCTTCTGTTTACAGGGCTCATTAAATAGATGGCAGCATCGAAAAGATAAATTTGAGCACTCAAGAACATGAACTTGCATAATAGGAAAGTCGAAGGAAAAGTAGATAATACTATTGGTAATTTGGCTAAGTAGGATATTAGATTGTTGTCATTATGGCAACATATAATCACCATGATGATCGCATAACAGAAGGAAGCAGTTTTGTATGAGTGCAAGTGAAAATTGTCTAAGTACAGTAGTGTTTACCAGTCTAATCAGAGATAGTTTTGGTTAGCGATGTTCACAGAAGTAGGTTCAGTGCATGCGCACTTGAACATGGATAATTATATGTATATAAAAGCCATGTGTGAGAGCGCAAGTCTGTATGGCATGTATGGAAGGAGATATTAAAGAATTACATAGACAATGTTGAAGCCGACTTGAATAGAGCAAGAAGACAAAATGTGAATATGAAGTTAAGGGATTATTTTGTTTATCAAAATAATGACTTAACCATATAAGGGATGACATCCTAGATGGAAACCCTTAGGCAGCATGAATTAGTTTTATATTTTGGAAAGAATCTATGTTTTGTAAGCTGACTGGAAGTTATTAATTATAATAACTTGTATATATGTAAGAAGCAAGTAATGTGAAGTTGTAATGTTGTAATGTTATGATTGTAAGTAATGTGAAGTTGTATATTGTTAGAAGGAAAGCAAGTAGAATCTATATATGAAAGCGAAGAGCCTAGAAAGCTAAATCAGAATAGGAAAACTATTCGGCAGCAACAAAAGGTTATGTACTTTACCTTTGTATTCAAATATCATTGTATATTGCATGTTTGGGTAGTGATCTCATCTTGCAAACATCCTATTTTTTAATACCAACTCCTAACAGGGTTGAGGCTTCTAACAAGGCCTAGAGTCCTTTAACCAGGACAAAGACACTATATGTATGTAATAGACTCCTAACAGGGTCAACATCCTTAATCGGATGCTTTTGATTAGTGGATCAGTTGTGGGTATCATCCCCACCAGGGTTTTCCCTTGGCTAGGGTTTCCCCAAGAACAAACATGGTGTTATGAGTTCATTTACTTTATTGCTATGCATATTATTCAGTTTGCTTAGTTTAATTTGTTTTGCAAGCTTCAAGTTAATTTGTTATATCCATAATTGGGCAAAAGAAAAAGTTTGTGAAATACTGATTCACCCCCCCCTCCCCCTTAGTATTCCCTATTTCTAAAAAATAATATACCCAACATAAAGATGTGATAGATGCTCGTAGATGCACTAGAAAGATAGGCTAAGCAAAAGTTGGCATAGTTCAGATATAGGCACAAAGGCTAAAAAATAGCAAAGCCAACCAAAAATATCATGCCCAACGTAGAGAGGAGGCAAATGTGCAAAAAATAAGTGTCATGCTTAGATAGCTCTACAAGTAAAGATGAGCGAACCCCACAAGATTAACAAAATAATAGACATGCAATAGTTGACAAAAAATATGAATACATGGCAGTAGCACAACAATTTTGAAAGATAATTGATGCACTATCCAACTTAATTTTTTTCTTTATATGTAAAGAATGTTACCCAGGAATGCTCATCCAAACATCAAAACATTGAAAAGATGTTTCAGTGAAAAAGGAATCCATCGCTATTCGTCATTAAACAACATGGACCTAGGAGAGCAACCTGGAATGATATAAAGACTAACCCAGGTGGAAGAAATGTGCATTTCAAGAGTGAACCCGATAGTGCAAGTAACTTAGATTTTTGCACACCAGTATAAATATAGAGGCCACACAATAAGCTTTGATTGGGACAAAGAATATAAGAAAAGTTGTTCTAACAAAGAGTACAAGAATTAAATGTGCTCATAGTTCAAAGGTTGCATACACAAGGCCATTATTATGACTATTACGTGAGCAGAAGCTACATTAGAGATGCATTACTATACAAGGTCAAGCATGATCCATACTATTTTGATGTTACTATAGCTACTAATTTTTTAGAAGAACTACCAGAGGAACAAACAGACATTTCAATCCTGCTACACAATATTGAAACAGATGAAGACATGGTAATTCCCAGTAGTGAAGTATAAATTGATGAATACCCAATCAAGAAGAGAGCATGACTTGCACATCATCATTTGTAATGAAAGCACCAAAAAGATGTCGTGACATAGAAATTATGAAGAAAATATTAGGCCTTCAAGACAATGAAAATGACATTATTAGCTAGACTAAAATGTGCTCTTCTCCAATAAATGAATATAACACAAAGGGATTCCTCCATATGGAATTTCCCACCCTCTTCCCCAATGGATATAAACAACCTATGCAACCATGACTAAGGGAAGTGCAAATGCATGAATTTGCATTGCACCTAATGCGGTACCATGACCAAAGATTTGGAAGGCATCCATGGTTTCGTTATTTCATCTTTAATCTCATGGTGTGGAATTGTATCCACTTCCTTGTGACTGGATTCATCAAGAGAAATGTAGAGGAAAACATACCAGTCACCATTGAAAATCTTCGTGCACACCTAAAGAATCTTCTAGACACACATCTTGATGAGGAACTCATGCACTTTGGATCTTCAATCAAGGGTACAAGACTGTACTCGAACAAGTGTCGTATAGAGCTAACAAACATGATCAATCAAATAGGTTTGTCCACCCTATTCTTCACACTGAGTGGGAAAATAAAAAGTGGCTCAATTTGAAATGCTTGTTTACAAATGGTGTACCTATCAAAATACAATCAAGAAAACAACATTTGGAAAATATAATCAACAACATGCACACCGTAGATCTATACCTACATCAACGGTTTACAATCTTTAAAGAAGAATTAATTTAAAAACTCCTTAATGCAAAAGACTATTGGTACAGATATGAGTGAAAACATAGAGTAACTACACATATACATGGATTTATATGACTTCTAAATGCACCATAGTTTTCAAAATGAACCTTTAAAATGCTCTATGTTTTTGATACAATTCAACACCATATGATTAAAGATAGTTTTCGTATGATTTTCATTCTATCAAATTTCTGAATCATCAAAGTCCTATTGTACTAGGCAATTATGTCTTCTATTTGACTTTACTCGATTTAGTGTCAAATGCAGAAAACCCTAAATCTGCATCAATCACATAACATATTTAATTCCTAAATATCGAATACAAATTAGCTAAATAAACCCTATGACCAATTAATTTAATTATACAGTCCTAGTACTTTAATGAAATTAAATCCACCCTCTTTAGCTAAAATACATGAAAAGGGGATTAAATAAATATTTGGTTTTAAATAAATATCCTCATCTTAAAAATTGAATTTAATTATTCAAATAATTGAGAAAATCCACTTATGAGGCAATATTGTATTTATTTAAATTAAATATTCTCTCCAAATCTTCTCTTCAGTTCAGAAAAAGAAACTTTGATTTAATTGAAAATCAAAAAGAGGAATAAAATAGTTAACAGCTTTAAAACAGACAAAAACAAGCAGCTGATTGCCTCTCTATAGGAAACTTTCTATTCTGAACTAAACTCTCATTCAATCTTCACCGTTCGTCTGATTCAATCTCAACTGTCAATTGAACCTGGGATTCTATAAAAGGACCCTAAATCATTCAAAGGATCCATAGTTTTTGAACAATGAAGTACTGTCTCATTGTCTCCAGAACTCATTGCATTCAAGATTTCATTTCTTAGCATAATCTTCATTTCTAGATTAATATATCATGTTTAGCTTAATGATGCACTTCATTTCTTAATCTAGTTTGCTTTCATTGTTCTTAGCTTAATTTCATCATCTCTAGATTAATTGCATATTCATTCTAGATTAAAACTACATTTTCTTTCAATCAAATCCTTCATTCTACTATCAGTCTATGGTTGCAGGACTCTCGATTCAAAGAGCAATTTTCAAACCCTACCTAGATAGAAGGCAACAGGTTGAATCATCCAGACATGCGAGATGAATAATCTGATATTCATTCTTGGCTGCAGCTGGTGAACAATGACTATGTTGAAGTGTAGAGCTAAATTAGAGGCCCATATTTAGTTCATACATTTCTCGTGCCCACCATGGGGCAGAAAATCAATTTCTGGCCTCATCTCATACTTTGAGTTTCTGTTAAAAATTTGCATTTTTGTTAAAAAATTTCATTGTCTGTACGACCATACATCTCTAGTATGGAATCTCACGCAAAGATTCTCACTATATCACGTGAAGTTTCATACTATCTCGTAATACTGGATTGCAGAGCTTTGAACCTAAGGTGAGTTGCTACAATCCCTATAACATTTCCATTTTGGACATTAAAATGAATCTCTCACATGTTTGGCTTGAGTGTTTCCTTCTTTGATAAATCACACTTCAATTTTGGGCTTTAAAAAGAATCTAGATTCACTTTTCGCATATCTATTTCACATAGTAAATAGGCCCTATGAACACTATTTGCGGAGTTCTTGAGAGAGTGGGCTTCATTTGCTTGTTTTGCATGTGAAGCTCTTGTCGAAGATAGATCCCCTTGTAGGTAGGGAAGGATTTGATATTACCTCACAGTCTTACTTGGTTTTTGTCTTCAGTCTTTGGTGGTACATTCTCTCTTGGTCCTAGTTAGAGAGATCGGTAGCCATTGTTGTTGACATATAAACCTTGGTGAGGTGGTTTCAATTCAGCATGTCAATGACTCTATCTGCTATGTCTGGGTGAGGTGGAGAGGCTAGAGAATTATGCTCTGTTCCCTTTTGGGTGCATCAGAAACTCAGATCCTTGAATTTGAACTAAGTCCCCATGTGGTCCTTTTTGTGAGTCTCCTTATTAGAAAGGGTTAGCCGTAGTGGTCATTCCCTTTATTGGGTCAACCACGTGGATGGAACCTCAAGTGGTAATAGCCATTTTCCTCATGGTAGCAATAGCCCCTATATAAATGTCCTTGTGGAAGAAATTTCCACGACTGTAGTTTCTTGTTGGGCTATTAGATCTCCTCAGCATTTCTGATTGATTAAATTCTTGGAATCTGTCAAAACCCTGATGCGCCTGGATTGGAGTTCGCCCTCTTAAGATTACAAAAGTTGCAGAGTTAACCATAACTAAGAACCATAGTGCAACCAACTTTTTATTTTCTAGGACTATGTGTGTGATTGCAAAACACTTTGAGAACATTCACAAGTAGCACTCTTAGGGATATAATACTATCACATATTCTTGTTCATGTGCAAGGTTGCTTTGTCCCTTGCTCATTGTTTGAAGACATTGCTTGCTTGAAATCCCTGATTGTTGTTTTATGTACTTGATCAAGATTGAAATCTATTGGTGCATGTAGAAGTTGAGTTTCTGATTTGAACTATCTGAAATATGTCTAAAATCTGGATATTCTATTAGAGAACAGCTAGGGTTGTGTCTCAAAATTTGTTCCTGTCTCAAAAACCATGTCAAACTGTCAAACTTTGTTCTTTTTTCACGTGAGATTTCAATTTTATGTGCATTTCCTCGCACGAGACAGCATACCTTCATGCACAATCTAGCATTTCCTCGCGCAAGACTGCATTTCCTTGCGTGAGACTATTCCCTGGTTTCAAAAACAATGTCCTTATTCTTGTCAGTTGGTCAATTATCTATTTGATCTCATTTTTGTATGGGGTCCATCTACATGTTATCTTGTTGTCCACTGCCTAAAATTGGATGTCTCAAATTGAGAACCAAGTGATTACTACTTAAAATTATGTTGTCTCTTTGTTATCTGTCCTTTCCTACTATGCTCTTGTACCTTGCGACGTGATAGTCACATCTAGTTGTTCTAGCCTAACTCTCGACAATTTGTGTCGGGTGCATTTCACTTTTATCACTTTTTTTTTGCTATCCTAGAGACAAAGTTCTAAGCATAATCCTAAGTCCTCTCTCATTACTCAATCCTTGTCTATGCCTGTGATGACTCAAAGCGGAAACGTGTTCCCTCCACATTTCACCAGACGGGATAGAGATAGACCTTGCAACTGAGGAAGAGGTCATTCCAAGCTTGCCATACAATCTAAGTGTCATAGAGGATCTTCATGTTCTTCCTCTGAAACGTCTGGAGATGAGTCCTTTTTCTCTCCTTCTCCTATCATTCAACCTCATGTCCAGCGTACTTTTACTGTGAACTTCAGTCAAGCCAGAAATCCCTTGTTTCAAAGACACCAAGACTCTGAAGAATCATCGTTAGAGATTGATCCTTTTGAGGTACCCCACGTTTCCTTGCCAAAGCTTAATCCTTTTGTGACACCCAAGGTTTCCTTGCCAGAGATTAATCCTTTTTCAGAACCCAAAGTTTCCTTAGCAGCGACCTCTCGTCATACTGAACCTCCTTGTACTCAGTCTATTCACACTATGCACTTTCACTTTAGCAAGATGGTGAACCAACACCAAGATGGTGAGTAAAATAGAGCTCATGATCATCATCAGGATCAAGCTCAAGATAACCAAGAAGAATACCATGCCCTGAGTATCTTTGAAATACTTAGTAATGGCGAGGAAGAAATAACTCAGCACGATGTTGAGGTTGCCCGGTCCAACAAAAGTCTTTGTAAAATGATGGAAATTCTGATGAAAGAAGAGAAAGAGAAATACTTTCTCGAGCTAGCCAAACAAGGGGCCAAGTTACCCTCAAACTATAAAGTTGAGACCCTTGTAGTCAAAGAAGAGGAAATAGAGACAGCTAAAATGCAAAAACTAGTCCAAGACATGCAAGCCCAAATCCAAAAACTCATGAAAGCCAAGGACACACTAGCAAACCAGTTCACACTGGAGAGCATCTGTCCATTCCCATTTGACAAGAGTCTTAGCATGCCACCTTTTCCCAAAGGTATAGAACTCCCCAAGTACAATAGACATTTGGGTACCTCTGATCCTCAGGATCACTTGAGAGAGTTTAGCGCTATATCCATGGAGTTCATACATGATCATACTTATCTCTGTATACACCCTAAAATGGTCACCTAGACTTTGGGCCCCCATTCAGCAATTTATCAAATCCCTGAATCAATATTTTATAAATTATATCAATTTCCTTGATCAAGTCCTATTTTATCATTTTTTATTATTTTCCATGGGCTAACCATTTTATCCTAAAGTCTTTATTTATTTAAAAGGAATTTCCTCCTCTTTTAATAAATAAAAAGCCCCCACTTTTCCTCTTATCCTAAGTTGTACAAATAAAGCATTATTCCTATTTTATAAAAAGGAGAAAAGCACTTTTTGTCTCATATGGACACAAAAGTCAACTCTTATTTTCTCATTGGAGGATATTTGTGCACATGGATTGCTCCTCTTTGATGCTCCACCGTTGATTAAATCTTTTGCCTCTTAATCTCCATGGTCCATTCCTTCTCATTTCCTATAAAAGGAGATCTCTCTTCCTCATTTTCATATGCAGTTTTGAATACTAATGTTATGCTGCAGGTTTTCTAGGTCACTTTGGAGCTTTTGAAGATTTGGAACATTCTTGGCTTTTGCATCTACATTCCATTCTAGTTTCATTTCTTGCATTCTAGTATCATTATCATAGCATTCATAGTATAGATTTCCTTTATGCTTTAGATTACTTCATCTAGTCTAATTAGGAAGGATTTGTAACACTTGCATCTTTCCTTTTCATAGCATAGCTTGTACTTTCATTTCCATAGCTTAGCTTGCATCTCTCATTTCTAGCTTGCATATCCATCTTAATCTAGCTTGCATTTGCATTTTATAGTGATTCTTGGAGATATTGACATTCTTTCCCTTGTCTTCATTTGAATCTCTCATTGTGTGGTTGACTAGCAAGGTCATTAGCTTAATAGCTCTAGATGAGAGCAAATTTCAAATAATCTTGCAACTCCATGCATAGAGAGCTCTAGGTCACTTTTTAAGGTTTTCTATTCATGGATTCTCTTGGATATAATGACTTAGAGAAGTGCACCATTTGAGTGTGTACATTTTTGGCACCCACCATGAGGCAGAGCTTTATGGTTTTGTCCTTCATTTCATGCATTTTCAAAAAAAATTTGTATAGTTTAGCGTCATTTTCGGCTCTCTATTTCTTTTGTCTCAGAGTGTCGTACGACATTTTTCCAGTGTCGTGTGATAGTTTCTTGTATAGCAGGGTGACACTTTACCAATTAAAAGTGTCGCACTGTTTGACAGAAAGTGTCGCACTGTTTGGTATAAACTGTCACCTGCAGGTCAGCGAACTGTCACCCGAAGATAAACTGTCACCCCCATATATAGAGAAGTGTCACATGACATTTCTGGTGACTGTATTGTCACTTGTACCCAAAATTGAGTTGTTTTTTGGTTCTTTTTTGCCGAATTTGGATCTAGTTAGCTTGTTGGTTTAGTTTGTTATGGTTAGAGAGGTTTAATTTGCAGATTTCATTTAGATTTTGGTTTTTCTAACCTTGTGGGGCTAACAAGTTGTGCTTGTAGGTGCTCTCATTGTTTGAAATTTTTTTTCAAAAGAACGCATGTCAAAGCTTCAAATGCACAAAGACTACTAACAGTTTTTGTAGGGCTGCCCAAAGCATAAAAATCCAATCAAGTGCTTGTTGTTTATTTCATTTCAAGTGTGGCAATTACTAGTTGTTTCATTTCATAGGAACATAATATCTTGTTGTAGAAATTCTTGGGTGGTAGGAGAAGTATGCTCTTCACCCTTGTGGTGAACCAGAAAATCTTGACCCATCTTTGGATTTTGAAAGCAAGAGGGTAATTGAACATTTGTTTGGTGTGTTTGGGAGAAAGCTTTGGGATAAGGGAGTATGCTCTTCACCCTTGTGGTGAAACAAAATCCTTGAATCTCATAAGTTGATCCATTCTTTGTTTAGATATTTAGAATCCTTTAGCGAGCCTACTCTTGAGCAATCAAGAGGAACGACCCAAGTGGGGACAAGCTTATTGCCGGCTATTCCAACCCACTATAAACTCAAGGCTATCAAGGACACAAAACTTTGGTAGACGTAGTGCTTGTCTTCACTTGATGTGAGTACTTGTGTGATTGTGACCATGAGAAAAGTATTGAGCAAGAATGCTTAAGGTACTCTTGAGGCCATGAGGTCTGTTACTTGCCGCAAGGTGAGGAGTCCCTTTGGGGAGCAAGAGGGGTACTACGAATGAAAGCTCTTATTAAGAACCATAGATAGAGGCCACCCTATTTTACTGCTTAGCTTCTTGGTGCAAGGATTGATCCAAGTGGAATAACTCGGATCACCCCAAGATTACTCACCATCTATGTTTCTTTGGTTGTGTCATTGGCACTTCCACAACAAAGCCAATATCTATTGTGGGTAACCACTTTGTGTGAGGCAATGGGACATCAAGTGTGGGCCAAGCTGTTAAGTATTGAGCCATTATCCTTTTAGGCTAAAAAGTGCTTGAAGTATTCTCGTTGTGATATACCCGTGTAAACGTTCTTGAACAGCAAACATCACGGTAGCATTCATAGGATTTTATTGCTTTGATATCACAAGTGCTTGTCTTGGCAAGGTTGCTTTTGCCCTTGTTTCAAGTGTTTTATGACATGTTTGATCACCTACTGTTTGCAAACCTATTAATTTACTACTATCACTATGATTGAGATCGAAAAAATCAACCCTCAAACTGAAATTTTGAACAAACGGTCATTAAAACTGAGATTTTGCATTTCACTGGTCAAAGAGTCGTATGCCGCTGGAACAGTATCACCCCTTTTGCTGAGAAGTGTCATGTGACAGTTTGTAACCGGAAGACTATCATACTATTTATTGGAAACCGTCACCCGGGTCACCTAGAAACTGTCACCCTGCTTAGAGCGAAGTATCACCTACTGAGAAAGTGTCACCTACTGAGAAAGTGTCACCCTGTTTGCCTAGAAAGTATCACCCAAATTTATTTTTTTTGTAGTTTGTCCAGCTTCAGCCATTGTCAGTCGCTTTTAGTTGACCAGATCTTTAAGTGGGTGATTTATTCTGATGCTGGAAACTTGTTTGTACCTTGAGCTATTGTTTTTAGGCCTCTTGGATTAGTTTTCTTTGATTTTACTGAGTCATCTTGTGTGGAATTACCAAGTTAAAAAATTGTCCTTGTTGAAAAAGTATATCTCTAGATCCGTTGGTAACATTCTTGGAGAATTTCAGTCCTCTTTTGTCCAAATTCATTTCCATCAAAAATCAATTTCAATTATATAATTTGGGTAAATCCATCCTCCTGGTTCATACGTGCAAGGATACTAGAATCCTTTGATTTAAGCACCTCTTTGACAGTGTTGGTTTACTCCTATTGCAATTTTCTATCTCACCATCTCTTTTTGGACATTTGAGTAGTTTTATTATCCTAGTTTGGTATTGATGTTGTGTGAGGTCATCTTACCACCAAGGATCTTTTTCTTTCATGTCAATTACAACAAGGTACCAAGTTAGTCAAGGGAAACAACCTCAAGTTGTCTTCAATCAATTGCCCTTAGTTAAGACTCGTCAATAGCGAAAGGGAAAGAAACTCATTTTTTATCAATCCCCTAAGAGTGAGTCTGAAGTTTGTTCTGATCCAAAGAGAAATTTGAATACCTCTTTAGCACCTTCTCAATCGAATATGGATATGAGTTACACCTTGACCAAACAACAAAGAGAAATAATGTTACAATCTCTTGATGACATTTTCCAAAGACATAGGGGTAACATGTCATTCGCAGATGACAATCAACCTGACTCGCCTATTAATTCAAGATATCTAGATGCTCATCAACAAGCTGAAAGACATTATGCACAAGCTCATCAAGATGCACGGTCACAACATGAGGACCAAAACAACCAATCTTATGATGCTCATGTGAACGTAGCTAACTTGTTCAATCATTCAAGACCAAGTTCCCCGCTAAAAACAACTTCAAGATATACAAGTGAGAGGCTAAAAAGAATTGAGCAGGAAAAACAAGCTGCAAAAGAAGAACGAGCTGCAAAAGAAGAAAAACTTAGGCTCCTAGAAGAGGAACAACGAGCCTTGTTAGACATAGAGAGAAAAGCATTTCAAGAGGAACAAGATAGGATATTGGCCCAACAACTCAACAATTAATTTAACAATGGGGGCACCAATAGTGGAAACAACTCTCCACCCTCTACTCCCCCAAGAACTCCAAGAAGTGGAAGGCAGTCAAGGAATCCTTCAAGATCTCCTAGTCCTAGAGGAAGGACTTTACAACATGCTCACTATAGGAGATAGATGCCTCCTAGGAACTCAAGACAAGCCTCCCAACGAGCTCATCATGGCTCTCAACATGGAGGAAGTAGTGCAAATTATGAAGCTCAAGACTTTATGAGAGTACAACAAGAACCACTCTTTCAACAATATGTGGACAAATATGTTGAGCAAAATAAAGATAGGTTCCTAGAGAGCTTGATATCCAAGGGTGCAAGGGTCCCTTATAACTTTGATGTGGATAGGAAGATCAAGAAACAGAGTCCCTCACAAGAAGAGGAAATTAAACAACTCAAGAAAATGATGGAGAAGATGATGGCTCCCAAGAGTTCTTTCAACCTTGACTCTATTTGTCCTAATCCTTTTGATAAAAGTGTGAGCATGAAATATTTTCTTAGGAAAATTGAGTTTCCTCAATATGACAATTATGATGGTAATGGTGACCCACATGATCATGTGTGACAGTTTTACACCATGAGTTTTGAATTTCACCATGAAGATTCCTATTTGATGAGGTTATTCCCAAGGAGTCTAAAGGGTCAAGCTATGGAGTGGTTTACCAACATTACCCCTCCTGTCAAAAGTTTCAAAGATTTGGTTCATAGATTTGTGCAACATTTTGCATATAACTTATCAAGGTCAGTCACCATGCTTGATTTGTGTCACTTAAAACAAAATCAAGGGGAATCTTTTGTTACATTTTTGCAAAGGTGGAGATGATTATGCTCCTGGTATTCTAGAATAATTCCTGAATAGGAGAGAATTGATATCATTGTAAGCAATTTAGTACCTGAGATGCGGTATGAGGTTTGAAAGATGCGGTATGAGGTTTGATATCATTCGACACCATGGTCAAAACCGCATGTAGAATAGAGGATGTCTTAAAAGAGCAAGGTATTTTGACTAAACAACATAATAACAAAAATAGTCAAAATAATAACAACCATCATAAGGACAAAGGCAAGAACTCACACTGGAATAAAAATAAGCAAGTAGTTAATGATGGAGTTGTTGACTCTAACCAACCAAAGGATCAAGGTGTCCTTCATTTATCTAGTGCAGTTCAAGCCATGAAGCTTAATACATCCTCTAACCAACAAGAGCATAAACCACGATATCAAGACTAGTCCAAAAAGGAGAAGCGACAATTCTCTAAGCTTGGGGATTCTTATGAGGATGTTTTCAAAATTCTTGTTGATAACAATCTTGCATGACCACAAGATCCAGAAAAGTTTCACATACCTGACATTAAGCCATATTGGTGGAATGAAAAGGCTTATTGCATATTTCATAATGGCATTGGACATGACATAGAAAACTGTTGGAAACTTAAACATCTCATTCAAGATCTTATCAAAAGTGGCAAACTTGAGATTGATGGTTTGAAAACCAATGCAGATCATAAAGCATTTAAGGAACCTTTGCCTAAATATGATAAGGGGGAAACCTCTAAACCCAAAGATGGCAAAGCTGCAATTAACTACACCTACATGTCTACGGAAAATGTCATCAATATGCTTGAAGTTGTTGAAGAAAGCGTTAATATGATGGGAAACAGAGATCCCTATGGTCATGATGATAATTCTTCTCCTATATTTGATGCAGACCCCGTGATTGTGCTTAGAGGTCCCCACTCTCAAAGATCATCCCAAGCATTAAAATGCTATCACTAGAAGTCAGAACCAAGGTCCTGTGGTTATTAGGGGCCCTAATTCCAAACCTAAGCAAGTGGCATCTAAAAATGTCACCAAAACAACAGTGAATCCAGAGATGAGCTATAATCTTGTTGATCAGTTACAAAGAACACCAGCTCAAATTTCCATTTTTGAACTCCTGGAATTGTCTCCAAGGCATAAGCGTATCCTTGAGGACACTTTGCGTACAACTAATGTCCCCAACAATATTGATATTGATCAATTCCAACACATGGTTAACCACCTTGCTAGCCCTCACTACCTCACATTCTCAGAGGAAGATGACAAAGCCTTGAGCCATCCACACAATCTTGCCCTCGATACTGAAGTCATGATCCACAAAACCCGTGTTAGGCGTGTGTTGATTGATGGGGGTGTTGGGCTCAATATATGTTCTTTAAGTCTTTTGAAAACATTGGGATATTTAGAGGAAGTAATTGACATAAGAAAGAAAATCACAATAAAGGCCTATGATGAGGCAGAAAGAAGCTCTAAGGGGTTGGTTGTTCTTCCCATTAGGATTGGCCCAGTGGAGAAAGATGTTTTGTTTCATATTGTTGATGTTAGACCCCTGGCATACAACATCTTGCTAGGTAGACCATGGATTCATGACATGCAAGCAGTACTGTCTACCTATCACCAATGTGTCAAATTCTCATACAATGGCATAGAATTCTGCATACCAGGTGATAGCACCTTATCTGTCAATGCTATTTCAGCAGGCAATCATGTTCCTCTTAATAGAGTAGCGGAAAATTTTGATGCAGCTTTAGAGCAATGCCAAAATAAGTTCAAATCCATAGACCTTGGTATGGGAGATTATCAAATTGATTCCTTCACAAAGTTGCCAATTTCACCTAGGTCCTATGGGAAACTGTCAAACGGAATGCGACCTTCATCCTCAGCTATGACTTTGTTTGACACTTTTGTGGAGTTGTCTGTACCCATTCAAGATGAAAAGGAAGAAGTGGCCATTAGAGATTGGATCTACAAGGAGGAAAGTACCTACATAATGAAATTTCTCCCCATCTCCTAAGACCAAGGGAGAGGGTATACTTTGGTCAAGAATATGGGCTACCCAAGTCATGGTCCCCTTAGTCATAGACTAGATGCCAGAGTTGAACCCCTCGACCATGCTCTTTTTGGGCGTATGTCTAAAAAGACAGTTGGTGTAGGCTTTGAAGATCCTAAAAATAAAACTGTTCCTATCCTAGCTACGATGGATAGTGATGATGAGTCTAGTTATGTGCCCAATTTGCAAAATCAGCAAGACAAGTGTGAAGATTGGATCCATTCCACTAATCTCCTTTGGGGAGATTTAGATGCTTCAATTATTGATCCAACAATTTCAGAACAAGAACAATCTACTATTGCAACTTATGTTGAAGATCCTATTCAATATACAAATGATATTCAAGAAGGTGTTACCCTTGGTGACACAAATGCCTCTACCTCAAGCCCTAAAAAATATGGTTGGTGTAAGCATCCTAGTCAAGATTCAGATATGGACTCACATGAGTATGAGTGGGAGACTCTTTCTGATTGTTCTACAGTTGACATGGACATTATTGTTGTCCATACATATAGTTCCCAATCTGAGGTAGCTAATGAGTCTAGCGTAGGACTAGAGGATTGGAATCCACAAGTAGCTTTAGTGGACAATGCTTCGCTTAGTAGTACAAGTCCTGATTTGAGTACCTTAGAGGGATACTTGACAAATCCTAACTCTACGATCACTAGAGATGACATAATCCACATTCACAATATTGAACCAATCATTGACCTACCCCTTGTCAATCCACACTTAATTGATTGGTCTCAGTGCTATCAAGAGCCTCAGCTCCTAACTTTTTCAAATGACTATGAGATAGCCTATTACCTAAATGCTCTTGAACCTTTAGTCTCTTCCATTAGCAAGCCAACTACCAGTATGATAGAGCCAGATATCAAGTACCTCGGTCAAAAGATAAAAAGAAAAGAAACAAAAAATAGGAGTTATGATGGCAAAAACCACTATGTGGCGGTGTCAGAATAAAAAAAAAAGTAAAAATAAAAGATGTATCTAAAGGTGAAAACCTCCCTGAGGTGCCTAAGGATGGGGTACTTGATAATCTTCCAAGCTATTTTTAGGATAGGTCCTCAGTGCTTGTTGAGCCTACATAGCTAGTCAATCTAAATACACCAGAGGATCCACAAATAATCCATTTGGCTCAATCATTGTCAACACAAGAAAAGGAGGCATATACCAAGTTCCTACAAAGAAAGAAAATTAATTTTGCCTGGACTTACTCAGACATGCCAAGATTGGACGCTAGTCTCATTATGCATCATTTTTCCATAGCTCCAGGAATCAAACTAGTAAAATAGAAATTGAGGAAAATGCATCCTCACATAGATCTCCTTTTCAAAGCAGAATTAGAGAAACTCCTCAGTACAGGATTTATAAGAGCTATTGATTATGCTGAATGGATATCCAATATTGTACCAATTTCAAAACATGACAAGTCCATTCGTGTTTGCACAGACTTTAGAGATCTTAATAAAGCATGCCCAAAGGATGATTTTCCACTTCCAAACATAGACATGATTGTGGACATGACCGCGGGCTATGAGATCTATTCTTTGATGGATGGCTTTTCTGGGTATAATCAAATCAAAATAGCTCCTGAAGACCAAGAGAAAACTACATTCACTTGTGCATGGGGAACCTATTGTTGGAACATCATGACATTTGGATTAAAAAATGTCAGAGCTACATATCAAAGAGCTATGACTACTATTTTCCATGACATGATGTATAAGAATATGGAAGACTATGTGGATGACACCCTCACAAAATCCAAGAAAAGGAATACACACCTAGAAGATTTGGAAGTAATTCTAGATCATATGGAACAATTCCAACTCAGATTGAATCTGAAAAAGTGTGCATTTGGGGTCACCTCTAGCAAACTCTTAGGATTCATTATTTCAGTTAAAGGAATAGAGGTGGACCCAGAAAAAGTTCAAGCAATAATGGATATGCCACCTCCTAAAAACATCAATCAAATGAGGAGTCTTCAAGGACGTCTTTATTCCATAAGGAGGTTTATTTCACAACTGGCTGATAGAGCTCAACCCTTTAATAAGACTTTGCATAAAGGGGTCAAATGTTTCTGGAATGAAGAATGTCAAAAAAGCATGGATCAAATCAAACAGTACTTGGCTAATCTTCCAATCTTAATGCCTCCTATCCTAGGAAAACCACTTATATTATATGTCTCAGCAACATAATCTTTCCTGGGGGTATTATTGGCTCAACTTGATGATACTAGAAAAGAAAGAGCCATCTATTACATCAGCTGAACACTTGTTTCATATGAGGTCAACTACACTACTATTGAAAAATCTTGCCTAGCGGTGGTGTTTGCTTCCCAAAATTTGTGACATTACATGCTTGCACATACAATACACCTCATTGCAAAAATTGATCCTCTAAAATACTTGCTTGGTAAGGCTGCTCTCACAGGTAGACTTGCTAAATGGATGATGATTCTTTCAAAATTTGACATAGAGTATGTTGAGCGTAAGGCTATAAACGGATAAGCTATCACTGATCAACTGGCTGATTTTCCCATTCAGGATAGTGTTCCCATTACAGTTGAATTTCCAGACAAGCACATCATGTATATGACTACAAGATCCTGGAAGATGTTCTTTGATGTTTCTTTCATGCAAAATGGTTCAGGAGCTAGAGTGTTGTTTGTCTCTCCTCATGGAGATACTATTCCTAAGTCCTATAAGTTATTATTCCCATGCACAAACAACATTGCTGAGTATGAAGCCTTGACCAATGGATTGAAAATGGCTATAGAATGGGGAATTACAAAGCTGCACATTTATGGGGATTTGCAATTGATTATCAACCAAGTTAATGAAGAATATCAAACAAAGGATGACAAACTAATACCCTATAAGAAGATGGTTGATTCATTGCATCGATACTTTACCTTTGTTACATTTCAACAAATCCCTAGAGTAGAGAATAAGGCAGCTAATTCTATGGCTACATTAGCTTCACTTCTTCAGTTAGAACAGCATGAGTCCAGATTTGAATTCCTGGTGGAAGAGCTATGTTACCCTATTTTTCACTCTTCAGAAAGCCATGTCATTTGTACCTTAGTTAGCCATGAATCATCTCACTATGGTGCCATCTATTCATATCTCCGTGATGGTACGATTCCCAAAACCTTCAATTGTTTCGAAAGAAGAAACCTTGTTCGTAATGCCTCTCGCCACACCCTTATCTCTGGTGATCTATATAGGAGGGGTTTAGATGGGACACTTCTTAGGTGTTTAGAAAAGGATGAGTCCAACCAAGTGTTAGTTGACATTCACAAGGGCATTTGTGGAGGACATTCTAATGGTATTGCCATGGCCCGAAGGTTGCTTAGGGTGGGGTACTATTGGCCCACTATGCAGACAGATGCAGTAGCTTTTGCTAAATCCTGTGAAAAGTGTCAGAAACATGGAAACCTGATTCATGCTCCAGGTAGGGATCTTATTCCTTCTATTTCTCATTGGCCATTTCAGCGTTGGGCCTTTGACCTTGTTGGGAAAATTCATCCCAACTCATCAGGTGGACACAAATTCATTATTACCACTACTGATTACTTTACCAAATGGGTAGAAGCTGTCCCACTTTCTGTTGCCTTAGGAAAGATAGTTTCTTTATTTATTCTAAATCATATCATCTATCGATATGGAGTGCCTTCTGAGATAATCACTGATAATGGGGGTCAGTTTAAAAATAAGGACCTTAAGCATCTCTGTAAGAAATTCAAGATAAAATAGCATTGGTCCTCCATTTACTTCCTGCAAGGAAATGGACAAGCAGAGGCTTCAAATAAGACCATTCTCAAGATTCTCCATAGAACAGTTCACAAGAATGGTAGAGACTGGTACTTACAAATAAATTTGGCCTTGTGGGCCTACAGAATGAGTATTCATGCTCCAACAGGGGCTACACCTTTTGCCCTCACCTATGGTGCTGAAGCAGTGTTACCTTTAGAGGTAGAGATCCCTTCAGTTAGAGTCTCTCTCAAGGGTTTAGTGACAGATGAAGACTACTGCACCATGAGGTTGTGGGAACTAGAACTTCTAGATGAAAAGCGTAAAGAATCTTTTGATCACATGATAATCTACCAAAAGTGTATGTCCAAAGCATTCAACAAGAAGGTTCGCCCTAGAGAATTTCAAGTGGGGGATCTTGTTTTGTGAGAAAACCCTAAGAACCAACAAAATAGAGAACAAAAAGGGAAGTTTGAACCTAATTGGCTTGGACCATACATCATTACTGCAACTTTTGGTACAGGTGCTTATTTACTATCTGATCCAGAGGGGGAACAACTCCCTGATCCTATTAATGTTTTGCACCTCAAGAAGTTCTATCCATGATGCCTATTCTGTCTGGGGGCATCCTTTGTACATATTTATTGATCCTGAAAAAAATTCCAAAAAAAAATTCATAAATGATGCTGAAAAAATCCTAAAAAAGCATATAAAGTCCTGAAAAAATACAAAAAAATCCAAAAAATGCAAAAAATTCTAAAAAATAGAAAAAGTGCCCTGGTGAAAACTTGGAAATAGACGCCTTGGTAGAAAAAATACGAAAAAAATAAAAAAATAAAAAATCTCCAAGTGGTGAAAACTTGGAAACAAGCACTACTTGAGGCCTTTGCACGCTTGTCTTTTAGCATGCGCTCTCGACACTTAGCCTTTCTCCATCATGCCTTAACCTTGTTGCCTTGGTTGGAATTGGTCTTTGTCTTTGACTAGGGGGCATAACTATGTTAGCTTTGGTCTTTAGGATGCATTGGTCTTTAGGACATCTTGCAAACAGTGTTTCTCAACACCCCCAAATAGTGTTTTTCAACACTACCCTAGCGTTAAAAGTTTCTCAACACTTATTAGATATCGTACCCCACAGTCTAGCATGATATGATATCTCTCACTGGCAAATGTGATACTCAAAGATTGATTCTATGACCTACACACACGCACTTAAACATTTGACTCATTGAGACTTGTTTGAATTATTTTCTTTGTGTGCTATCTACGATGATTTCTTTGATGAGTGTTCTCTCCCTATGATAGTTTTCGATGATGCATAGCTAGAAGACTGAGGGCATGAGGACATGTTTTATTGCTTTTTCTGCTTGTGGGTATATTTTTTTAGTCCTAATTGTCATAAGCATTTATGCTTGATCCACTTGACAATAGACCTACAGGGTATTATCCTTGACTGTTTGTGCGAGTGCATGCTTATAGCCATCTTGACCTTCTTGTGTCCTGATGCAAGCATAATCTTGCTATAGAAAACTTAGGTAATCTCACTGCACTAGTCATCTTGACCTATATGTCTTTGATGCCTAGGTGGGATTCCCACATTCCTATCTGATATAGATCATATTCAAATCCACATAGTCATACCAGTGTGTATTGTATGATCTTACAACACTACCAATAAAGCTCGATGATGATTATTAGATGTCTATTAGCATTGTGACCTTGCAAGTCAACCACTTTCATAGTATCATGCATTTCTAGGTTCATGTTAGATTAGTTTTGCACTTTGCATATGGAGAGAGCTCTCCTTTTATCTTCTATGGACTAGTTGGTCAACTGCGCTCACCTTTCAATCTTTCTCGATCATTTCTTTCACTCCTTGTCTTTAACATCACATCCTTTTTTCCTATCATCATAAGGGGTTAATCCTATCATCATATCTATATCAAAAAGAGATCATTTTCAGAAACATGAGACTACATCATACACATGAGAATTAAAACATACATCTATGAGAGAGAATATACATGAGCATATATATCATACATTTTGAGCAATATGACAAGACAATGTAAAAACAAACTGATACATCCATCACAAGTGAGATAATAAAAAAGATACATCGCAAATCCAGTAATCTCATATATGAATGTCATAGTACAATATACAAAATGAGATCCCAAAATTTGGATCAAAGTCTCATGATATGTGTCAAACATCTAAAATCTAAGCCCTAAACCTAGGACTCGCTACCACCATCATGTGGACCTGGTGGTGGAGGAGGTGGTGCCATGTCTGGTGCTACATTAGATCTACCCACTACTACTGAGTAAGAGGGAGTTCTCTGACCCACTGGTACTACCTATATGTACAACCTGTGATAGTACGTAGCTCGCGCTACCTCTCTCCGGCTCTCTGCAATGGTAGCCTATAGTGCTCTCTCTCATCACTCTATCTTAGCCCTCTGATCTATGAGCTACTACTCCCTAACTACTATCATGATCCTGAACTGCTGCATCTCAACATCTAGAGCCTATATCCTGGCTCTTAGGTCCTCTCCTCTTGCAAGTGGATCCTACCTAGCATCTGCCTGTCGGCGAGCTGGTCTCGCCTCATCCTCAGGGGTCACTGATCTTCATCTCCATGGCCATTTTTGACCACCTGATATGGATCCCTCTCCTGTCTCCCTCACCCTCCCTTTCCCTCGGTCCCCTCTATCTCCTCCATCTCCTCCGTCATCTCCATCATCCCCTTGTGCTCCTGGCTGAACATCTGGTACAGTAAATCTGGGGAATGGAGCCCTATGCCTCTCTGCCCTGTAAGCTACATCTACCATGTCTAGAAGGTACTCCCACGGCTCCTGACGTACTACAGTTGTATCCTATACTGCCTGCTAGTAATCCAACATCTGCAGCCATCCATGGCTCTCCTCATCCTGAAACTGAGCATATGTGGTGGTCTCCATAGGCACCCTCTACTGGGGTCCGAACTGCCTCCACACCCGAGTAATGACAAATCTCTCAACAATGTCAGAATGTCGACCTACTAGTGGCCGACTGCAAAGCATGTAATCCATCTCCCATCTGTCACCCCACTACTTGCATGCCCTGTAAGGTCTCCATACGAATGAGGTGAGCTCATCCAGCACTCTCCTATAATAAGTGACATCCCCACTATGTGCCTTAGAAATGAAACTAGTATATCTATACATATAAGGATACATGTGCTCCCTAGGCTACACTCGTGGACGCACTATAGCAATGTGCTCCCACACCCATATCTGAGCAAGTATGGCCCCACATGCCCAAGTCCTGGCATCCTGATAGATGATCTCATGTAACTCGTGGTACATGTCGGCTAGAATAGTCAGACCCCATGCCATCCATCGTGGATGTGCCACCAAATCTACTAGCAACCTACCCCATCCCAGTGGGAAACCCTTCTGACTCTTGTAAGTGATAAGGGCCTGTCCAATAATAGATGCAACGATGCAAGGCACTGGGAAGTCCCTGCCAAAATCATCCATCAGCCGATCCTAGCTAACGTGTCTATCTAGGATGGTGACGTCCTGGAACATGCCCTGGATGGCCTGCCGCCCCTCAGTAGGATCCTGATCATAGTATACATGTGTAATTAAACAATCATGTCAGTTTCTATTTATACAGAAACTTTACATCTATGGTTATCTTTAAATAGGATTATACTTACATGCTCACCATGGCTAGGCACTCGAAGAATCTGATAGATGTCCTCTAATGAGATAGATGCCTCTCCAGTAGGCAAGTGAAAGGTGTTGTGCTTGATGTGCCACCTCTTGGCAAGCACGATCAACAACCCATGCATGGTCATCTCGGATTTGGGACATCTGCAGTAAGTACCAGAAGCCCATAGCCCTCAAATATGCCTTGCCTAGATCATCTAAATCTTGAAAAAACCATAACCCCGTCACCTTCGGTGCTCTGATGTGTAGTGCCAGAAAGACCTCCTACAAACCATTAACCCCAGCTAGATGTCAGCACATATCATGATGGATGTCTAAAAATCAATACAAAACATCTTAAAAAGTAAACATTGTCAGGACCCATGTTATTTTGCTCAAAAACATTAAAACATGTCAAATTTTTATAACTAGGCGACACTATTTTTTGACTAAGTGTCGTGCGACACTTTTTCCTATAGCAGTGCAATGATATCTATTCGTGCGATACTTCACCTAGTGTCGTGCGACAGTTCGTCTTATGTCATGCGACACTTTATTCAATGCTTGTGCGACACTATTTTGACCCACGAAGTGTCCCACGATACTTATCATCAAAGGGTGTGACACTTATAAAGGGTCATACGAACTTTCACCCGAATTCAAAAATTTGAAATTTAAAAACATGTTTTAAATGCATTAAATGCTCATAATGACTCAAAAAGGGCAAGTTTTTCTTAAAACATACTGGGGCAGCATAGTGTGGAGGTCGGTTGTGCAACCGAGTGTGCTCGAATCGATGCCTATGGACTAGGATCGCTACTTGCTGGGCCATTTTCTCTCTCTAAGCTCTCAAAATTCTCAAATCACTAAAAGACAAATGATTTTGAAAATGACCTTTTTACCCCTTATATAGCATTTTGACTTTTTGACCTAATTTTCAAAACACCTCAGCATTACGCAAAAATTGCACCTCTAGCTAATTTCAACATCTTGGATCCGTTTTCGGACTCAAAATCAAAATTTGAGTTAATCTTGATAGTCAAAATTGCATTTCCTATTTTCTCCTTCTGCGCAGTTGGCTGACCATTTGAGGCCTGATCCTTCGATCTTCGCTGGGGCATCTTCATTTCTTCATCCCCATCTCTTTCAACCTCCTAGTCTTTCATTCATTTTCATTCGCTTCATCTCTCTAAGGTTTGACTTCATTTTTATCCTATATCTTTCTCAGTCAAACTGGGGCATGTCTTCACTGCTTGATGGCTATCCTATCATCCTACACCTTCGATTATGATTTCTAGTGACTTTATCAAGTTTATCAATTTGCTTCTTCTCCTCTACCTGATTTCAATTTTGATTCTGAGGGGGCAGTACCTATCAGCTTTAATCTTTGATTTAGCTTTATCATTCAGCTCAACTTGAGATTTTTATTTTGAGACTTGATTATCACTTAACAGCAACGGTGATGGTTTTGTCTTTCGATTCTTATCTCTTTTTTTGAGACCCGATTAGCACTTAACAATAACGGTGTTGATCTTGTCTTTTGATTTTAGACTTGACTATCATTTAACAGCAACGGTGTTGGTCTTGTCTTTCAGCTTATGCTTATGATTGTCCTGATGTGTTCCCATCCATCAAACACACATCTGGATTGTTTTGTGATCCCAAATCGATCTCATATTTCATTTCATTCTTTGACTGCATGTGTTCCCAGAATAATCACACATTAGTCAAAGAGGGGCAAATGTATACACCCTAAAATAGTTGCCTAGACTTTGGGCCCCTGTTTAGCAATTTATCAAATCCCTGAATCAATATTTTCAAAAATCAATTATATCAATTTCCTTGATCAAGTCCTATTTTATCATTTTTTATTATTTTCCATGGGCTAACCATTTTATCCTAAAGTCTTTATTTATTTAAAAGGAATTTCCTCCTCTTTTAATAAATAAAAAGCCCCCACTTTTCCTCTTATCCTAAGTTGCACAAATAAAGCATTATTCCTATTTTATAAAAAGGAGAAAAGCACTTTTTGTCTCATATGGACACAAAAGTCAACTCTTATTTTCTCATTGGAGGATATTTGTGCACATGGATTGCTCCTCTTTGATTCTCCACCGTTGATTAAATCTTTTGCCTCTTAATCTCCATGGTCCATTCCTTCTCATTTCCTATAAAAGGAGATCTTTCTTCCTCATTTTCATATGCATTTTTTAATACTAATGTTATGCTGCAGGTTTTCTAGGTCACTTTGGAGCTTTTGAAGATTTGGAACATTCTTGGCTTTTGCATCTACATTCCATTCTAGTTTCATTTCTTGTATTCTAGTATCATTATCATGGCATTCATAGTATAGATTTCCTTTATGCTTTAGATTACTTCATCTAGTCTAATTAGGAAGGATTTGTAACACTTGCATCTTTCCTTTTCATAGCATAGCTTTTACTTTCATTTCCATAGCTTAGCTTGCATCTATCATTTCTAGCTTGCATATCCATCTTAATCTAGCTTGCATTTGCATTTCATAGTGATTCTTGGAGATATTGGCATTCTTGCCCTTGTCTTCATTTGAATCTCTCATTGTATGGTTGAATAGCAAGGTCATTAGCTTAATAGCTCTAGCTAAGAGAAAACTTCAAATAATCTTGCAACTCCATGCATAGAGAGCTCTAGGTCACTTTCTAAGGTTTCCTATTCATGGATTCCCTTGGATATAAATACTTAGAGAAGTGCACCATTTGAGTGTGTACAATCTCATGCGTCTCTTTCCGCGTAGTCTGGGTCGATCTGCTATGGAGTGGTTCTCCTGACTTCCTACTGGTATCAAATCTTTTGATGATATTGCTAATTTGTTCCTCCAACATTATTCACATAACATTCAGCATCTGGTCAACATCCATGATCTTTGCAATTTGAAACAACGATCTGGAGAACCTTTCCTGACATTTCTCCAGTGATGGAGACAACTCTATACCAAATATTCTCACAAAATACAAGAATCTAAGAAACTTGATATATTTCTTGACAATCTACTTCCTGATTTTGGATACCAAGTATAGCTACAAGGTCCTTTGACCTTTGATGACATGATCAAGTAGGCTATGAGAATACAAGCGTTTATGGTCAAGAAAGGAGAGTTGACCCTCCAAAAAGATAACAAGCAAGGGTCCTCCTCAAGCAAGGATAAAACTAAAATTGTCAACAAAAATTGGGATGTTGTGAATGATGGAGTTGTTGATAATGTGACCCCAAAGCCTCCAGAGGTTGTTTTCAATCTCACCTCTAGTATGCAGGTAGCCAAAGCCACTAAGAAGGCTATGACAAATACTCATCCACCTTCAAAATTTTCCAAAAGAAAACCCTGGGCACCTCAACCCAAACATGATTTCACACCTTTAGGGGAACCTCTTGACGTAGTCTACAAGACTCTCTTGCAGAATCATATACTCACGCCTCTATAAAACTTGTGTCCTTATGATCCACAACCATGCCCTGCTTGGTGGAATGAATATGTATACTATGAGTACCATTCAAACAAGGGCCATAAGACTTCCAGATGTATTCAATTTAGGCATAAGATCCAAGATCTTATCGATAATGGTGATGTTGTTGTGAGTGGTCATAACAAGAACTTGGATCATCAAGCATTCAAAGACCCCTTTCCTCCACATGAGAAGGGAAAATCTTCTAAGGCCAAGAATACCAACAATAAGGTCAGCTATACATACAATACCAATGACAATGTTATTAATATGGTTGAACCCATCAATGTCAAATACTATGATGTGATACATATCAAGGGGAGTGGAGATGCTCCTACACCCAAAGCTCCTTTTTTTTTGTGAGGCCCTATGTCTCCATCTTCTGAACCAAAATAGTCTTCAGTTTGTGCAAATGCTATCACTCGATCTCGTGCAAAGATTGTTCTCAAAGGCCCCAAGTCTTCAACATCCACACCGAAACAATCTATAGAAATAGCTGTTGTTGTCCCTACCAACAAGAATTCAACACTGGTTCCCATGCCTACTAATGCTAATTACAGCATCCTAGACCAATTACAATGTACCAATGCTCAAATCACTATCTTTGAGTTGTTGAAGATCTCGCCTGCTCATAGGCAGATTCTGGATAAAGCCCTCGTTGAGGCAAATGTCCCAAAAGATCTCAATCTCGACCAGTTTCAATCCATGGTGGGTCACCTGACCTCACCTCATTATTTGTCTTTCTCTGAGGAAGATGATCATTTGCTAAGCCATCCACACAATGCTCCCCTACACATTGAAGTCATGATTTCCCAAAAGCATGTCTGTTGTGTTCTCATTGATAATGGTGTTGGTCTTAATATCTACTCTGCTAAGCTAGTCACCCAACTAGGCTATGATGAAGATTGCATAGATGCCCACAAAAATATTACCATCAAAGCATATGATGAAGAAGAACGAGGTTTAGTGGTGTTGCCAATTCAAGTTGGGCCTATCGAGAGAGATGTTATCTATCAAATTCTAGACATCCCTCTTGCATACAATATACTGTTAGGGAGACCATGGATCCATGAGATGCAAGTGGTCCCTTCCACCTATCACCAATGTATCAAGTTCCCATTTCACAGATCGGAAGTGACTGTACCTACCAACACTAGCTATTCTTGCAACATGCTCACACAATCTATTGATAGCTTTGTCTCGGCCAATAGAGAGTCTACTGAATTTTTTGATGCCAAACTGAATGAAATGGAAAAGACTAAAACTTACAGATTCAAGCATGGGGAAATATTTGATAGAGCCTATTTTATCACTGACAACTTTACCTCTCTCTCCATGTTCCTACGGGAAACTTTCTGAGAACAAGAAACCTTATGTCGTATCCCCTCAAGTAGTCTATGATGGTGCTTTTGTACAAGCCACAACACCTTTAGAATATGAGGATGAAAATAGAGCCATTGCAGCTTGGATTTATAAAGGCAAAGATACATCTGAACAAATCACCCCAGCTCGTGATATAGAACATGAACCAAACAGTGAAGGTTTCAAGCTCATGAAATGCTTTAGCTATAAAGGGAGTGGCCCTATAGGGGTGAATGAGAATGGATTGCTTGAACCAATTGAAGCTACAGGATGAAGGACAAAGGACACCATAGGTCTAGGCTTCAAGAAAATCTCATTTCATTTAGGGATCAATAAATTTATACCAGAACCAGAATGTCTGCCAGTACCTAGGGATGCGGTTTTAGCTAAAAATTCAAAGGATAGTTCAAATGAAGATACATTTCCTTATCCTATTCCTCCAAATCCTACCACGTTCTTTGAAAAGCCAGATGGTTTGGAACAATGTGTTAGACACCTTGAAACTGATAGTGATTCTGATGACACCACCTTAGTTACTCCTTTGACATATGAATAGTTGAGAAAGATGTAAACGGCTCACCCTAACTATCAATGGGAATTATACATGTCATCTCCTTTTCAAGAGTAGTTCAAACAGGAACAAAGCCAATAGAACATCAATACTACAAGAGATTATAATGAGTCATATGGTACAGCAAGTGTTGATGGGGTTCCTATATCCAGTATTATAGACTCACATGAGTATGAGTTCAATTCTCTATCTGACACAACTTCTGACAAGGACATAGACACAGTACCCACATTTGAAAACCTCCTTGAAGTAGGTGAAGGGTCTAGTGTTAGGACAATCAAGTGTGATTCTATCGATGTTAACATACCCTCTACTTCTGACGTGAGGTCTTGAAGGGATTTGAACACACCTCTAGATGAGATCGCTTTAGGTCTCGACTTTCTTGTCCGCACTTTTGACAACTATACTGTGAATGTACTTAAACCTGTCACTTCTCTTTCACTCCATCAGCCCAAGCTGATAAATTGGAACCCTTCCTCTCCATCCAATGAAGTCCTTACAATCTAGAATGATTACGCTCTTTCTTGCTACCTTAACGTTGTTGAACCTATGATGTACTTCACCAGTGAAGATAGTGTCAACATGACTGAAGCTGATTTCAAGTATCTCAGTCATAAAATTAAAAGAAGAAAAAGGAATAGGCACTCTAATGGTGAAAATCACATTGTGGCAATGTCAAATCCAAAAAAAGTAAAAACAAAAGACGTATCTGAGGGTGAAAACCTCTCTAAGGTGCCCGAGGATGAGATACTTGATACGCTTCCGAGTAATTTTCAGGAAAGGTCTTCAATACTCATTGAGCCAACTCAACCAGTGAATTTGGGCACAAAAGCTGCACCTCAGATTATCCATTTGGCACAATCTTTATTTGCAGAAGAGAAAGAGGAATTCACCAAATTATTTTGAAGCAAGAAAATCAACTTTTCTTGGACTTACTCTGATATGCCTAGATTGGATCCTAATTTGATCATGCATCACCTATCCATTGCACCAGGTGTCAAGCCTATCAAATAGAAGCTTCGTAAGATGCACCCACATGTGGCATTTTTAGTCAGAGTTGAATTAGAAAAACTTCTCAAAGTTGGTTTCATTAGAGAAATTGACTATGTAGAGTGGATTTCTAATATTGTTCCAGTCTCTAAACATGATAAATCTATTAGAGTCTGCACAGACTTCCAATATTTGAACAAAGATTTCCCTAACAATGATTTCCCGTTACCCAACATTGACATGATTATAGACATGACAACAGGCTATGAAATGTACTCACTAATGGATGATTTCTCTCACTACAACCAGATCAAAATTGCACCAGAGGACCAAGAAAAGACATCCTTTACATGTGCTTGGGGAACTTTCTGTTGGAATGTCATGCCCTTCGGCCTTAAAAATGCCAGAGCCACATATCAAAAAGAGCGGTCACCACTATCTTTCATGACATGATGCATAAGACAATGGAAGATTATTTGGATGATACATTAGCTAAGAGCATGGAACAAAAAGTACATATTGCAAACCTAGGACCTATACTAGATCAAATGGAACAATTTAGTCTAAGGCTCAACCCAAAAAAGTGTACCTTCGAAGTCACATCTGGTAAACTATTGGGTTATATCATATCTACAAAAGGCATAGAAGTAGATCCAAAAAAGGTTCAAGCTATTATGGAAATGCCTCTGCCACACAACATCAGTTATATGAGAGGACTCCAAGGTCAGTTATAGTCTATTTGGTGCTTCATTGCACAACTAGCAGACAAGTCACAACCATTCACCAAGACCCTACATAAAGGTGTGACTTATGAGTGGAATGAAGAATGTGAGAAAGGACTCCAATAGATCAAACAATATCTTGCAAATCCACCAATATTAATGCCTCCTATTCATGGGAAGCCACTCATTCTCTATATCTCTACTACAAACACATCACTAGGTCTCTTACTAGCTCAAGAAGATCAAAACAACAAAGAAAGAGCTATCTATTACATCAGTAGAACCTTGGTCTCTTATGAAACAAACTATTCTATCATTGAGAAATCTTGTCTAGCCGTGGTATTTGCTTTAAATAAATTATGGCACTACATGCTTGCTCACACTAGACATCTTATTGCTAAAATTGATCCATTAAAGTACTTGCTCAGCAAAGCTTCCCTTATAGGTAGATTATCAAAATGGGTCATGATACTCAGTGAGTTTGACATTGAGTATATAGAAAGGAAAGCCATCAAAGGACAAGCGATTGTGGATCAACTAGATGACACACCTATCGCAGATTATCAACCATTGAGCATTGATTTTCTAGATGAGTCCATAATGCTTCTGACACATCAGACATGGACTATGTTCTTTGATGGATCATTTACCCAACAGGGGTCAGGTGCTAGAATACTGTTCATTACCCCACAAAGGTACTCTTTACCAAAGGCATACAAAATGTTGTTTCCTTGTACAAATAACATCGCTAAGTATGAAGCCCTGATTAATGGCATGAAGATAGCCATATAATGGAGAGTAGATGAACTAAAGATCTTTGGAGATTCACAGCTTGTCATCAATCAATTCAATGACATTTATCAAACAAAAGATGACAAATTGGTACCTTACAAATAGATGGTCGATGACCTAAGAAAATACTTTGCACATGTCACTTTCTAGTAAATTCCATGAATAGACAACAAAGCAGCCGATGCCATGGCTACTCTTGCTTCCATGTTACAAATGCTAGAAAATGACTTCTGACATGAATTCCTGGTGGAGATGTTACACTACCCCGCCCATGAAACCCCTGAATCTAGGATGATTTGTTTAGTCATTGGACATGATTCATCTCGCTACCATCATATCTACTCTTACCTTCGTGACCAGATTGTTCCAGACACTTACACCTGGAATGAGAAACATCACCTAATTCGTAGTGCTTCATGGTATGTTATCATAGCTAACGATTTATATAGGTGAGGTCTAGACGGTACCCTCCTTAAGTGTTTAGAACCTGATGAGTCTAAGCGTGCGTTAGCTGAGGTGCATGAAGGCATCTGTGGGTCTCATTTGAGTGGTCTGACACTGGCTCGTAAACTTATTAGAGTTGGTTACTATTGGCCTAATATGGAGAAAGAAGCTATACAATATGCTAAGGATTGTAAATAGTGTCAACTTCATGGGAATTTGATTCAGACTCCTACCAAGGAGCTAATTCCATTCATTACTTTTTGGCCATTTCAATAATGGGCCTTTGATTTGGTGGGTTAGATTCACCCTTCTTCATCGAACAAACACAAGTTCATTATCACTGCTATAGACTATTTCACCAAAATGGTCGAGGCAGTACGCCTGACTATAGAAAATGGCAAGTTTGTAGCCATGTTTATCTTGAATTACATCATTTTCAAGTATGGTGTACCCTCCTCAATAATCATTGACAATGGGGGCAGTTCAAGAATAAGGATCTGAAAGAGCTATGCTCTAAGTTAAAGATTTCTCAGCATTGGTATTCTATCTATTATTGCCAGGGTAATGGACAGGCGAAAGCATCAAACAAGGCGATCCTTAAGATCCTACACTGCACAGTTCACAAATCTGGCAGAGACTGGCACCTCCAGATTAATCCAGCTCTATGGGCTTATCGAACAAGTATCTGAACACCAACAGGGGCCACACCCTTTTCTTTAGTTTACGGCATGGATGTTGTGCTACCTATTGAGGTCGAGATTCCTACTTTGTGAGTCTCTTTGTAAGGCCTCATCACTGATGAAGACATTAGAATATCTCAGCTACAAGAGCTAGAACTACAGGATGAATGTCATCAAGTGGTGTTTGATCATCTTCGAGCATATCAAAAGAGGATGTCCAAGAGCTATAATAAGAAAGTCAAACCAAGGGACTTCCAAGTGGGTGATCTCGTCTTGAGAGAGAACCCTAAGAATCAACAACAATGAATCCAGAAGGGAAAGTTTGAACCAAATTGGCTTGGTCTGTATATTGTTATTGCAGCGTTTGGGTTTGGCACCTATCAACTATCTAGGAAACATCAATACTAGACTAGGATAGTAAAAGTTCTCTTGTCTGAGAGAAATAGTGAAATAGAACTGTTGCAAGTAGGTGCAAACCAATACTACCACAGAGGTGCTCAATTCTTGGGTGAATACCCTAGCACATATGGATCAGGAGGATGACTTACACAAAGTATTGAATTTGAATGTATGAAAATGGGTGGACAAAGAGATTACTAGCACTCTCCAAGTGTGTTATCAAAGAGTCTGAAAATTTATCTATTTGACAGGAACAATTCCTAATTTGTCAATATCAAGCAAAATTTCTTATGGGATCAAGGATCACTAACTCAAAAGGTCAAGGACACAAGAACCCTAAATACAGAACAGGTCTCTAGAACTGGGACAAGTCATTGAATTGAAGAACTCAGTATTTCAGTTTGTTGTTCATGTTCAAAGATCAAGCAAGTATATCAACGGATTTGTATCAAGCACATAAGACAGCAATCAGGGAGTTCAAGCAAGCAATTGTCTTCAAACAATGAGCAAGGGGCAAAGCAACCTTGCACATGAACAAGAATAGTGACTTAGTATGCTACTCCTTAAAGATGCTACTTGTGTATGTTCTTGAGAATGTTTTAGCAGGCACTCAGAACACAACAACATCCTAGCAAGCTATCTAGAAGGACATACATGGCTTTTCTAAAGGGCATCCTCGATATACGCAAGGTACGTGAGGCCCAAATTCATAGATGAGAAGAATCAAAAATCACACAGCCGGGGGGAGACAGTAACCCAAATCTCCTCCTTCACTTCTCAAAGGTATAAAGTTCTTTGAGGCTTAGCCAAGAGTGAAATCTAACTCATTCCCAAGAGAGGTGTCTTTGGATTCACCTCCTGATATTTATACTCCGCCGGAACATGGGAGTTAAGGTCATCCCTTGAGGTGATGAAATCCCCAAGTAGGCCTTCTAAAAATGAAAAAGTAAGTAATTCTCTATCAAAAGGTATTGGAAAGCACTAAAGGTGGAACACTTAATGCTTAGAGCAAATATGAGGTGAGTCCACAAGGTGGAACACTTAACACCTCACACAAGCTACAAATGAGTCCACAACCTAGAAAACAAGTGAGTTCCAGAAAGCACAGAAGGGTTGCCTAGTGGAACAATTAACGCTTATTTCCTATAGACCCCTCCCCTTTAATGTGGCACTGAGATTGCAACCACAGGGCGGAAATGAGGGGCCGGTGGATTAGCGAGTCCAATAACCCAAAATAGCAATCTAGATCAATCACAAGTAATCTAAGACTGCTAATCAATAAGACTGTTTTGATATTTGAAACCAAGAATTACTTAATGTTTAAAAGACATGTATTCACTTTAAATACAAACTTGCATGAAAGCAAATCTATGTTCATTTATTTCCCATTAAGAGCATAAAAGAAATGTGTTCTAGGAAAGCGTGTAACACTCAAGCCAGACACGTAAGAGGTTAATTTTTATGCCCAAACAAAATGTTATAGGGATTGTGTGAATGTACCTTAGGTCCAAAAGATTTGCAATCCAAAATTTAACACCTGCAAATGCCCACCAAAGAAAAAGAACTTAGTTCCCCATAAAAACAAACAAAAAGAGAAATTAAAAAAAAACTAATTTAATCTAACAAAATTTAATCTAAAAATGAAAATTTAATTAACAAAAAAATTAATTTAATTTAATCTAAAAAAGAAAATTTAATTAATCTAATACTAAACTAAAACTAATCTAAATTTTTTTTTTAAAAAAAAAAACTAATCTAAAAATCTAAATTAATTATAAAAAAATCTAATCTAAATTAGGTTTAACAAAATCTAATTAAACCAAAAAAACTAAATCTAATTAAACCAAAACTGAAAGACTAAACACTAACTAACTAACTAACTAATTAAAAGTCTGATATGGCATATATTCTGAAATCAAACTAACTAAAAGTCGAGTGCAGACAAAACACTTTGAATTTCCTAATCAAATACGGGCTAATATTCAACCAAACAAATTAGAAACATCTCTTCAAGCAATGGATAAAGAAATGGATTCTTGTCAGACATTATAGTCACTGCACCATAACAGAGACATAGCGTAAATGTTTGACCGAATGCCTTGATTGTGGGGTACGCGTAGAATGGATTAATTGAAAAGCTTAAAAAAAACTTTCATGTAAATGCAATTGGCATGTGTAGAGCCCAATTCCATAACCTTTGGTACCATTTATCCTATCGTGCCAAAATCAAAACTTTCAAGTTGCATATGGATGTCCATCAAAGCATTTAAAGGAGACTTTTTGTCATATGCTGTAGTTATAAGTGCTCATAAAGACATTACAAAGTCACAGAAAAAAATGTATCAAAGTGCTATCACCAAACATCTGCAGTGTCTTCCAAAATGTCCGCTCAAGATGGTAGGTTCAAAACATGAGTGTTGACATCCATCAAAGCATCACAAAAGAGGCTACACTTCTGATGCAGTGCAAGGCAGGAGAATCCCCGATGGAGATGTCCTAGCCCCCAGAAAATAACCACACACAAGCATATATTAACAATACAAAGATATAGATCCACACAATGCCAATACTCATAATAGAATCATCAAATTTTCATCCAACATGCCTGGCTGTAAGGCCTTCCAGGTTACGGCCAAATATAATGCAATTACAATAGAAACTCCACAAGATCTCACAAGATCCAAACCAAACCCTAGCTAGCCCAGATCCACACACTGGTAGGAACCCCCAAGGAAGATCTAAACTTGTGCTCGCAAGCCCACCAAGCAATCTCCTTGTTTCCCAAGCCGCAGCTACTAGCTCTCCTCAAAATTCGCTGCATAGCCACCTCCTCTTCTCCCAGGTGGATGAATAATTGCCTAAAGACTTCCCCCACAACCTCTACTTATACCAATCTAAGCCACAGGTCAGCCCTGAACATAAATTAAATACAAATACCGAAATTAAATGCCACAAGTCAGCCAACAACAATAATTAAATTCCCAAAATTGATGTCTTAGTAAAATCGTGATATCTCCTAGTTCCAGATGAATTAGAACTCATGCTTCAAACCGTAGGTAGAAATATAGGCCCTCTTCAATCCTTGAAATTTTCAGTCTCTAAATCTTTGTGGAAAATTACTTATACGGCCTGAAATAGGCACCAAAATCCCAAGCAAGGCCGAGCTCCTTCTAGGCCATGCTGAGAAACCAAGACCATTAAATACATCAGAACCAATTACCCAAGACCCAAGTGGGTTTATCCAACTCTACGAAACCCCTCACATATGAAAATAAGTCCACACAACTCCATCAAATCTCCCCAACATGCAGGATAGCCAACTACCCTGGGATGCTCCTGCATCAACTTCTATGCATGGTGAAGAGGGTCGAACCATTTGACAAACATTCCTCAATAAAGTGCATTGATTAATGCAATCTATGGAAGTGCAGAGAAAACCTAAGAACTATTTGACCGAATGTCATCCCCAAAGGAGAAGTAACAGCCGTGGTGAATGCAAAAATGTGGACACAGAATTGGCATGCGAACTGTTTGTCTAAATCCCTCAAAGAAATGCCATCCCGTGAAGTAAATGAATACAAGATATGCATGCAATGAGTTGGTTCAACAAATGAAAGTGAGAATAATGGGATTTCATGAACAGTTCCGCAAAAAGAACCCAGAAGCCAGAACTCAATCTTCGGTTGTCCACTACTTTAAAAGATCATGATAGATAATATGTGGCTATGAAAACTAGGAGAAAGAAATATAGTTTGCAGCTGTCAGAGCACCTATTTGAGACCAGAGCAAGAATTCAAAAAGCCTTTCAATTCTAACTAGGTGTTTTGACTTCAAAATGAGTTAGTTTTGCCCCCAGGTGGAAAGCTTGGCGAGAATGTTCAGATTATGATTTATCTATAAATTTTATCTGCAGCAGACTGACATGATGGCTGACGTAGTTTAGAGGAACCAAACTAGGCAATCAAAGAACAGGAAATGTATGAAAATTGTTGTGCAAAACAACTCATTTCGTCATAGATAGATGCATGAACCCAGAAACAGTGACCACGTATACGACATGTTCAGATGTGAAATAATAAGCTAAGCTCCTTTCACAAAGCCAGAAGCTAGGACACAGAGGTAAACTAGAAAATAAAATTGTTATTAAAAATCAAATCTTCCTTATTTTTCTGCAAATTAGACACTACAATGAAAATGGACACCCTGAATTCTGCATATAAAACTTATTTTCATCCTATTCAAAGATATGAAATACTTTACTTAAATAGATCAAAATGTGGGAACTGAAAATGCCCCACGGTGGGCGCCAAAATGTATCACGAAAATTGTGACACTTCTGTGAATCCTTGCATGCAAGGAGACTCAAGAATGAGTCCTCACAAACTGATTCATAGCTCTCTATCCGACTGTGTGCAGAGATTTGATGTTGAGGCCCTTAGAATGACCTAGTTACTCATGCAAGTACACATTCGGAATGAGAGATTCGCAGATGAATAGCAAGAATGCTAATCTCTGTTGAATCTAATCCATACATGTAAATGAAAACTAATCTAAATATGATTGCATTGCATTAAATAAACTAATTTATTCAAATGGAATATATCTATATGCAATGCAATGAATTAAACTAAAATGATTTGAAATTAAACTAATATGCAAATTAAACTAAATATGCAAATCTAAAAGCTATTGATGATCTCAAAAGCTCTAATGAAAATTGCAGCGTAATAACGATATGAAAATTCGGGATCTCAACTGAGAGCGAGACGGCTCATTTTATAGTGAAATGTGGATTTTGAAGGCAAATTGAAGATCAATGTGGGATAAATGGAAAAGAGGAAACAAATGTCATTTTCAGAAGGTTTGTAGGAAAATGGAATTGCATTTATTTCATTTTTTTTAATAATCGATTTGTTTCCTTTCCCATCACAAAAGATCTTGAGAGAATATTTTATTTATTTAATTTAAAAGAATAATATCTTCTCCTAATTAAATAAAATAAAATTATATAATTTAAAGATAAATATTAATGAAATAAAATAAAATCATTTAATTAAAAAATGAGTTTCAATTAAATAACCTTATTTCATTTAAGGAATATTTATTTCAAATAAATAATATTATTATATAATTAATTAAATAAAATTAATGAAATATTCAAACCTTAGGGAGAATTGAAATAATTGAAATAGTTACAATTTGATCAAGAAGTTTGATTCGAATATGTTGCAAAGCATTAATTCAGGGATTGATTTTTGATAATTGAATAAATGGGGCCCAAAGTCTAGGCGACCATTTTAGGGTGCATACAGTATGACACCTTGTGATCATGTGATACCAAATAAATGCTCAGTGATGATAATTATCTAATGGGTCCAGCAACCAAGTCCTAGGGATTGCGTCTAGCTTAGGCTTTCATTTTAATTCTAGGCTTGCATTGCGATAGTACTTTACGGTTCTCTTTGTTGTATTCTCCTAGATTTGTATGAGGGTTCTCATTTCACGTCCTAGGTTCACCTTGACTACACAAGTGTCCGATCCTCGCTCTCGATCTTCACGAACCTTCTTTTGGTTAGTATCTGTCATGTATTGTGATATCCTGCATGAGATGATTAGTACCACATACATTGCATTACATCCATCAAAGTGCATTCTCATCATCCATATACATACATTTACATCTACATATTCATATACACGTGCATTCATTAAATACATAAAATTAAATCATACATTTATTCATCATTGCATTTCACATTACATACATACATAACAATAAAAACATGTGCATATTCATATTCATCCATGCCATACATCTCATATCTACTCATGTAATCATTTAGGATACATCTCATAAAGCATAAACAAATCCAAAGCAATATACACAAATACGATGATACCAAAAGATGAGCTCATATATATCTCAAGAGTGTCAGTACAAAAATGGTGCTACTCAAGCACGGTCTATATCAAAAATAGGGCTACAATACATCATGATATCCTAATCTAGCCCTAGCCATCACCACCTGGAGGATGTGGAGGAGGTGGCACGTCCTGCTACAGCGGTGCCTAGGGGGGAGGTCCCTGTGGAACTGTTGGTGCTCTAGCATACTCTGAAAATTATAGAACTTGATCTGATGTCTCTGGAACTACACCTACATATGTTGTGTAATAGTAGGCTGACTGGGTGGCCTCATATCGAGTCTCTATTTGAGCCCTCGCCAACGCCTCTCGTAGCTCTCTGATCTCTCGATCTCTCTCAGCTATCTGGGTATCTCGGAGCACCGCCTATATTTGGAGATCACCTAGCTCCCTCTATGACTGTCGCACCCTCTCTTAGCTCCTTCGTAGTGCATCATGCAGTTGTGTGACTACATCTCCCAGAGGAGGACCCTGTGCAACCTAATCCTACATAACCTCATCCCATGTCTCCTTCTCAGGAACCTGTTGTGATGTCTCATCTGTCCTCTGTTGCAAGGATCTCTCCTACGATCTAATACCTCTGATACGTGGGTCTATCATCATCTGTTGTGTGAGAATGGTCACCTGTGTCACCCTCTGATGTAGTATCTGTTGCTGATCTTGTTGCTATTGTGGCAGTGGCTGACATACCTGCTTTTGTGGTGGTGGCTGTGCCACCTGCTGACCCATCCCAACTAGATCTGTAAATTAGGGAAATGGATGTGCTAACATATGATCCCTGTATGCTGGTGTCATCCCCCCATCAGCTACCACTACCATAAAATCCCATTGGGCTGGCGCTACCCGTGCATCTATCATAGCCTGGCCTTGATCCAACCTCGGTGACCAAGCCTTCTTCACCTCATCGATGAAGCGAGCATATGCACAGTACTCCTCGAGATATCCTGTGGCCTGTCAAACTATCACAGGACCCATGACAGCGGAAATCACTCAATAATGGTAATGGTACGACCGATCAAAGGCTACAAACATAACATATAAGGAAGCTCATATCTGGCATCATCCTAGACCTTAGTACCTACCCATGGTCGCCATACCACCACCACCATGTCATCTAGCTGAGCTCTCCACTTCTCAGTCTTACCCAACGCTAGCTGAGTCATCAGACCACCATATCTATATATATATATGGCTCTAGTGGTTGTCTGGTATCCTCGAACACTGGTATGCACATGGGAAGATGCTCCCAAGCCCATATCTGCAATATCACAACACTTGCTTCCATGCTCCGCACACCCAGATACACAATGTCATGCATCTCATGATACATCTACACTAGTATGCACTGACCCCACCCAAATCATGTGGCTAGTCGCTCAAGCATCCTCTGCAGCATCCTACCCTAGCCACACTCTAGTCTGTGCTACCCTCTATCTAGCATCAAGTAGTAGCCTAGGAATGTTGCTAACACAACCGCTAATCAGTGTCCGGCTGCATAGTCCCTAATCATATCCTCCTAGGGGATCGCTCGGCCCATCACCAGCTCATCTCTAAATATCTCTCTGAGCACCAAGGTGCCTGCTCTCGGCTGTGTGTCATACTCCATGCATGGGTCGTGGAATGGCACTCTCAAGATCTTGTAGATGTCCTTAGGGATCACTGTCATCTCCCCCTATGGAAAATGAAAGGTGTTCATCTCCAAATGGAAACGCTCAACAAGTGCACCCAACAGTCTATGATTTACCCAAATATTGGGTATATCACGCAAATAAGACAATCCTAGTCTATCCATATGTGACGACTCTGCGTCATTGCACTAACGCCCCGATTGCAAGATGGTGTGATCCGAACACAATGTCTAGGAATTCAACTTGCAATGCAAATGACAACACACGATCAATATCCTCAATCATGATGGTTTTCAAAGAAAAAATTGACTTTAAAGCTATGCACCTATCCTAAGCATACTTCTCAGACGCTCTACTTGGTAAAACTTACGAAAATTTGGGCAACTTCTAATTTTTCTACAGCAGTTTCCTACGTAGGGAAGTAGGAGCCTCGCGTGAGATTTCATTGTCGTGCGAGACTTTGTATCAGCTCACACGAGAGATCTTCCCTAAGGAGGGTTTCTCATGTGGCTTCCACCGCCTCTTCGCACGAGCCTGCGGAAAGACCCCATGTGAGGAAGCCCTCTTTGGGTCTTTCCTCGCGTGAAATGCCTCCCTAGCCCACGCGAGGAAACTGTTTCCTCATGCGAAGTCCGGTGCAAAAATTCTAAAATATCCCCAACATGCCCTAAAATCTACTGAAATGCATTAAAATTTGAAATACAAGCTAGGTATTCGACTACTCATAGGTGGGTCATATGCTGTCGACCGGTTGTGACATCAGGAGCGCTCAAATCTGTGCAATCTCACTGGAACACCTTGCATCTTACCTCAGAGCTCTTTTTCTCACAAAGTCAACAGGTTCAAATGAATTGAAAATGACCCTTTTTGGGCCTCATATAGGTTTTGACCTAATTTTCAAAAGTGCTCCATTTTGTGTGCAAACTTTACCCTTGCCTAAATTGACTGCTCTGAATCCATTTTCGGGATCAAAATCAAAATCTGACAACTCTAAATAGCTCAAAATCATGTTTTAAAATTTTTGGGTCTGACGTGATCATACGCTTATGCAGTCGACCTTCTGATGTCGTATTCTTGACAGAAACACATCTCATCATCATTTTCTTGACTTCTTCACCTTTTTTCATCAAAAGTCAACCTTGGTCAACTAGACCTCCGAATGACTCTAGATCATTTTTGCATCTTCTCGATTCTTTCACAATTTGTTCTAAGTTCTTCTAGATCTCTGATTTTATCTCTATCTGCAACCTTTTGCTGTCAAATCGCCTTTATGACATATCATCTTTTGATTTCACTCCCGATGGGGCAGGATGATTGCATCATTGAATCTTGAATCAATCTGATCTAAATCAAAATGTCCTCATTGCTTGGGGCATCTTATCACTAGGGGCATCTTTGTGCCTTGCATCTTGTCATCTTATTGTTAGGTATCTGAGAAATCTAACTTAGATCCCTGAGGATCAAGCTTCATTCTAGAGATGATTCTCAAAATCTCTATTAGGTATTGAGACAATCTAACCCTAATTCCTGAAAGTCAAGCTTCATTCTGGAGATGGATCTCAAAAGCTCTTTTACCAATATCGGGGCAATCTAACCCGGGTCTCGGAGGACTAAGCTTCATTCTGGAGATAGTCCTAAAAATCTGCAATTATCATTTAATCAATGGGTATTGGGGTTATCTAACCCTGACTCCTAAAGATTGAGCCTCGCTCTGGGGACAGCCTGACTAAAAAATGGTAATCTGACCGATGTCTTCGCAATCTAACTTAAACTTCGGAGAACCAAGCTTCATTCTAGAGGTGGTTCTACAACTTGATCTGATCAGTGTCTTGGCAATCTAACCTTGACTTCCAAGGATTAAGCTTCATTCTGGAGATAATCCTGAAAACCTCATCAATCGTCACATCAGACTATTCTTTGAATCAATGCGCTGCTCGCACATCAATTCAAAGAGGGGCAAAATGTAATACCCCAAAATTGGCATCTTGATATTCTAACCAATTTTGTTGCATTTAGTCTCATTCTATCAAATTTCTGAATCATCGAAGTCCTATTGTACTAGGCAATTCTGTCTTCTATTTGACTTTACTCGATTTAGTGTCAAATGCAGAAAACCCTAAATCTATATCAATCACATAACATATTTAATTCCTAAATATCAAATACAAATTAGCTAAATAAACCCTATGATCAATTAATTTAATTATAAATTCCTAGCACTTTAATTAAATTAAATCCACCCTCTTTAGCTAAAATACATGAAAAAGGAATTAAATAAATATTTGGTTTTAAATAAATATCCTCGTCTTAAAAATTGAATTTAATTATTCAAATAATTGAGAAAATCCACTTATGAGGCAATATTGTATTTATTTAAATTAAACATTCTCTCCAAATCTTCTCTTCAGTTCAGAAAAGGAAACTTTGATTTAATTGAAAATAAAAAAGAGGAATAAAACAATTGATAGCTTTAAAACAAACAAAAACAGGCAATTGATTGCCTCTCTACAGGAAACTTTCTATTTTGAACTGAACTCTCATTCAATCTTCACCATTCGTCTGATTCAATCTCAACCGTTGATTGAACCTGGGATTCTATAAAAGAAACCTCAATTCTCATTCAAAGGATCCACAGTTTTCGAGCAACGAAGTGTTGTCGCATTGTCTCCAGAACTCATTGCATTCAAGCTTTCATTTCTTAGCATAATCTTCATTTCTAGATTAATATATCATGTTTAGCTTAATGATGCACTTCATTTCTTAATCTAGTTTGCTTTCATTGTTCTTAGCTTAATTTCATCATCTCTAGATTAATTGCATATTCATTCTAGATTAAAATTGCATTTTCTTTGAATCAAATCCTTCATTCTAGTGTCAATCTATGGTTGCAAGACTCTCGATTCTAAGAGAAAATTGCAAACCCTACCTAGATAGAAGGGAACAGGTCGAATCATCCAGACATGAGAGATGAATAATGTGATATTCATTCTTGGCTGTAGCTAGTGAACAATGACTATGTTGAAGTGTGGAGCTAAATTAGAGGCCCATATTTAGTTCATACAGTAAGAACTTCATATGATTCAAGACAACATTCGTAAGATACAAGAATTTTCATACGACTTAAGATGTTTGTTCATACAATTCAAGAATTCATATGAGTTAATAAAGTCACCATAGGAGTTAAGATCTGTGTCGTACGAACTTCTACTAGACAGAGACCTACAAAAATGAATTTTGTCAGATTTTATGGGGGGATTTTGGAATCCAACCCCACAGTGGGCACTAAAAATGTGTGTGTAAATTGTGGTAACCTATAATCCTAAAAACACAACACTCAATAGGTCATTAATTCACTTGTTATTATATAAAATCAATCAAAATTGAACATAAACCAAGCAAGAGCAACCTTTTGCTTCCTAGTCAAGGTGAGTATGTAAATATTGCTCTCAGAATATGCATAAGATTAGTGACAAGGCACCATGAAATGGAAAATTCATAAAAGTGCATCTAAATGAATGCAAAACTAGAATATCGTGATGATGAAACTATGCAATTGATCCTAGAAGGGATGCAATTAAGCAAGCTACAAGCTAAAATGACTTGAATTGTGAATCTACATGACTGATTAAGCAATGAAATGATATGAATTCTGATCTAAGATGATGAATTCTCACTAAAATACTCTCAATATGCAATGGAAATGGTTTAGAATCAATTTGGCATGATCTCCTTACAAAAATCCTAGATATCAAATAAGCTTGGTTGATGTTGTTTTTTAATAGATTTTTCCTTGGAGGGAAGAGGCTTGAATTCAAATCTATGGCTAGGATGAAGCCATGATGGATGGTGGATATTGAGCCTTAAGTGATCCATGTGTATTTGATCTCATTAGCTTGAGCCAAGTCATTTGTCCTTTTGTGAGTTGAGTTGAATAATATGATAATTTATTCACTTAATTAATATTCCTAGCCATGGTATTTTTTATCTTGATTTAATTAAATTTCTAGGATTAATTAATTAATTAATGTTCTTTGATTATTGTTCATTGATGCTCGATCATTGATGAATCATGTAATTAAATTGATCTAATTCAATTACACAATTAGTTACTTGATTTGATGTTCTTGATTAGGGTTTGATCACTTGAATTTTGGGCAATTGATTGAGGTTTAGGGCTTTTGATTAAGCTAGACCAATTTTAGGTGATTATAATATGACTTCTAAATGCACTAGATATGGATAAACTTGATTGGACTAATGATGCAGAGCTCGAGAGGGAAATAAAATTCTTTGACATGTATGTATGCGCTTGGAACCCACACAATGTAGCTCATAGAAATAACACAATGTTTAGATCCCCATTGGATGATCCACGTTTGTTGACCACAACTGAGATATTTGCTACGGATCTTAAGAATGACTATGAAGAAATTTTTAACCATGTATAGAGGCACACAAAATGTTGAGAGGGCACATGCTTGCAAAAGAAAGGGAAAAAAGTAGAATGTCGATACAAAGCTCCATGGAAAGAAAAAAAAATGTATCTACCTTATCATGTGACAGTGATGGGATTAAAAAAAATGAACCTGCAAGAAATGATGACAGGATGAACATACACAATCGAGACATGCTATAAATATGGGAGCTAATATAGATTGTCAGCCCATAATCTCATGAGAACTTTTTCTAAAGTATATTGCAAAGTATGCATCGAAGGAAAAGAAACAATCTGAGACTTGCACTAATATTAGAAAGAATATCAATAATCCAATAAGAAGACAAGCCAAGCCTCGCAACATATCAAAAATTCATGACAAAAAATGTTGGAGAATGTGATATAAGGGCACAAGAGACATGTCACATGCTTCAAAAACTACCCCTTGTCATTTGCAATCATCCTTTTACATCTTTAAACATTGGGTGAAAAGTGTTCCAATAGATACCCAAGGTAATAGGTGAAAGACAAATGTAGTCTTCCTACTTACAAATGTACACTAGACGTTCTCCAGAGATCAAGACAATGACACTACGCGAATATATAAGATCATACACTTATTTTGCAAATCAAAGATAATGCAAATGGAAGGAGAGGTAGGTAAAATCTATTGTCAATATCTATCCAAAGTTTTACAACATCCCAAATGAGGACTGAGACCAATTTGAGTTGTTGATCTGTTGGGTTGAATTACTTTTATATAAGCATTTATGTAATACAGAGATTGAAATCAGACTTAGTAGGCATTCAATAATTGCAAACTAGAAGAAAATGGCTATAAGTGGATATGAATTATGACACGTCAATCATATTACCCAAAAGGAAGCAACCTTAGAAGATGAGAGAGAGACTGATATAGACATAGGGGAAATAATGGAGCTAAATGAATGGAAACTATTTTTGCATATGGGGCTCTCAAATAAAATCAGCCTAGAGATTAACTTGATATGCTTGGCAGGAATGAGTTTGATAAGAACAATGGATGGGATCAAATTTCAATACCCCGACACTTATATGCTACTGCAACCCAATTTATAAATGTGAAAGAATAATTTGGGAATGATGGGAGCAGTTTACCTACCTTTGAAACTCCACAATATGCAATGTCACCAGAACAAGAAGAAGCACTCACAAAAATTACAAACCACAATAAATGCCCCTTTACCTTACCATTATACATGATCATCCAAGGAACAAAAAGTATGGTAAATTCTTACTTGATAGCTCACATATGAAATGCACTCAATAATGAGATGTTAGGGGGGAAAATACAAATGCTCACACTGGCCCCTACAAGTATTCCCACATTTAACATACAAGCATCAACTATACATTCAGTCCTCATAATTCCTATTAAAGAAATGCAAGCATTGCAAGGAAAACTATTGACAACATTTAAGGAAGAATTAAAGGACATAAGATACATTCTAATTGATGAACTAAGATTCATATGGGAAAAACTATTATTGAAAATTGATAGTAGATTGAGGCAAGCATTTCCTCGCAATCAACACATATACTTTGGGGGACTATCCATAATCCTTGTCGGTGACCTAGCATAATTATCACATGTACTAGACAATCCTATTTACACATCACATTCAACTGCAAGAACATTATGGGAACAATTTGAAAGAAAGGTGAAAGTTCAGAACATGCACAATTTTGGCAGTTGTTAAAGAACATACAAGAAGTTGAACCAAGGCAAGAATATTGGCAACTCTTGATGACACACTCAAATAAAAAAATGACATCAAATGAAAAAGAAGAAATCAACAACTCAATGCACCTATTTGATACCAATGATTTGGTCAAGCTACATAATAGAAAGATGTTGAAATTGTTAAACTATCCAGTTGCAATAAGCATTGCGAGAAGCATCAGGAGCACAATAGAAATTGTAACCAGCAATGAACAACTTGAGAAGCATATCCTACTTTGTAAAGGCCAACACATCATGCTGACAACAAACATATGGACACAAGAAGGAATGGTAATGGAGCTCTTGGAGAAATAGTTCATATTGTTTACAACCCTGAATCTAGCCACCACATGTTCTAGCATACGTTGTAGCTAGGATTGATAATTACCATGAGCCACTATGGAACGAGGATGACCCCAAGATTGTACCAATAATTCATGTTTCACTAGGCAGTCAAAGGAAAATACCACTCACGATGGTGTGGGCTATAATAATCCATAAATTCCAAGGTGTAACATTACATAAAGCAATAATCAATGTTGGTAGAACAGAGAGGGAAGGCTTGACATTCACAACTATGTCAAGAGTCAAATCAATAAACAACCTTCACATTCAACCAATGGTCTCCTTCACGAGATACTCCAAAATAAAAAATAGGCCATACACAACTCTAAGAAAAAAAGAGGAAGATCACTTGCCAAAACTTTACTTGTAATAAATCAAAGACTGAAAATTCAAATTGAACCCCTCTCCATCACATTGGTTGAATTTATTTCAATCATAGTGTGAAAAACTTTTTTTTAATTGCATATAATAAGTTAAACAATAACAATAGTTGAACTAGTTCAATTACAACGTGTTTTAACTTTTTATTGTCTTGTTTGAATAAATTGTTGTTTTCTTTTCTCTATAAAATTTCCTTAAGCTTGATGTTTTAATGCTTTTTTTTTAATCATTTTAGTTTTTTTCTCAATGGTAGCATTGCTTAATGTTTTGTGCAATAATACCTAAAAGGGTGCCTTTAAATATTTCTTCTTTTTTCCACCTGAAATGTGTTACAATGCCAAAAGAATTTCTTGTTTAAAAATAATGTTGTATTTATAACTTATAATGGGCTAATAGTCATAAAAGATAATTATTTTTACATTTTTATTAATTTTTTAATTTTTGGGATCAAGCTGAGTTCCTAGGCTACCAATTAAATTTTTTTTAAATTGGCAAAGAAAATAAGGGAAATATTGGTAAATGTGATCATGCCAGATGAACTTTTAATATAGAAAGTGGCAAAAATTTGCCAAAGGGGCAATTAAACACATGAAATCTTTTGTGTCACCATGTAGTGACATTGAACATAAGAAATTTAGTAGGGAGTTAACATTAAAGATGCTAACATTTGTGCTCTTGAATAGGAGGGAATCCTTACAAGGGTTAATGCAAACATTTTTTCACTGTTGTACCAAGATGAGAGTTGAGAAGGCCAAGATGAATAGATTATGTGATAGGGACATTAATGTATCATCTGTTGCTTCCACTAGGGTTTCTAGATAGATAGTTGCATCTTGTTGTTCTCATTTTAGAATGAGTGGAGTAGAATCAAGGGGTAACAATAATATTGCATGTTCATCGTCACACCTAATTACATATATGTTCAAAGTTCAGGCTAGAGAGAATGTATAGGCCATTGGTAAATTCTATTTTTCTAATGGAATTCCCTTCCACGTTGCTCAATATCCTTATTACAAGGATCTTATGGCCAAGCTAGCCAAAGTTGGCAGATCTTATGTGCCTCTTGGTGAGACCAAATAGAGGACCACAATCTTAGAAAAATATTATTCTAAGGTTAAATTTTATTTATTAGAAATGGGCCACATAGATTTCACATGGTTGTAGTGTAATCAAGGATGTGTGGATGGACATTATCATTGCCTTTTTGGCAATATCATATTTACATGTAAGGAAGGCCTTTTCTTCCTTAGAATCCTTGACTATTCTGCAAAGCACAAAGATGTGGAGTTAAATTTTTAGATTTTTGGAGATGCCATCAAGGAGGTTGGTAGTTTCAATGATGTGTAGATGGTTACTAATATTGCAAGGAATGTATGTGTAGTGGAATAGTTAAATTAATAGAGTCCACTAACATGAACATTTGTGTTGGAAATATTCAAGACTATCCAGGTTACTGAGAGGGGAGGGGTGAATCAGTAACTTCAAAACTTTTAACAGATTCAGATCTTAATAATATTAGATTGATAATATGACTGCATGCATGAGTAACAGAAAGAACAAAACATTCATAACACTTTGAACACAGAGATTTGGTGACCCAGAAACCTTCCAAGTAGAAAGTAAAACTGGGGTGGGGATGATACCCACAAAACTTCAATACTGCAGTATAAAGTTTGTCGGTTAAGGCTTACAATGATCACTTCTGATGATCTGCCCTGTTAGGAGCAATAAGGACTACTAGGTCCACCTTGTTAGAGGATTTACAAACATACAATGAAGTATGCACTCGGTTAAGAGATTTTACAAAGACTGTTAAGTCTACCCGGTTAAAGGATTTCAAGTTGATTCGCCTGTTAGGATGAAATAGTAGATCTCTTACTTGCAACTGTACTTGCTTATTGAGATACTCTGATGTACTGATCACCTTCTATGATGGATAGATCTTTGTTGCTTCTTATACTGCTGTAGCCCTTTGTAATTTGCTTATCTCTGCCTTTCTCTCCTTTTCATACTTCGCTATTTTTACACCTTGGATATGATATAAAACATTGTTTATATATCAATCCAAAACAATTACAACATAATTACAAAGTCGGCTCTTAAACAAGCTAACACAAATATTACTGAGTCGGCCCAAATATAGTGACTCGGTGACTTTCTGATACTCGGCATCCACTACGTTACTCGGCATCGTCATGCACTCGGTAGAAGTGGAGGCACGGTCCATACTAACCACTCAGTTGTAGTTTCAAACACGGTATATACTGGAGACTCGTTAGATATAGTGTCACTCGGTAAACACTGTTCTACTCGGTAAGCATTGTCCTGCTCGGTAAGCACTGTTCTGCTCGGTAAGCACTATTCTGCTCGGTAAGCACGCAGAGTCTGAATAAGTGTTGTCACTGATGACAATCATACTTAATGCCAACAGATTTGTTGGACCTCTTGTTGTGTGCATGAATGAATAATGCACTTAGACATTAGAAAATTTTAGTGGGTCAAAATCTGATGGTGGATTCAAGGGAGGTGTAAGTGTTACAGTAACCACAACACTTTATCATCACTATTCTAGTTATTTTTTACATAAAGAATTCCTCAAACTAGAAAAGACAAATTTGCATCCTAATCCATTTTACTTTGGAGTATGCTTGGGTTGTAGAAGCTTTTGCAACCTACGAGTGTGACACAAGATTAGACTAGGTAGTAGGATTTGAAGACAAGATAGGGGAAGAGGGTCAAGAGGTGGCTAGTGACACTTTTTGGTTAGAGAAATTACATTTTCATATCTCCTATTTTCAACATCATCAAATTTAGGGACCTTGACATTCCTATTCTAGTAGTTATATATGGTTGCATAGGTAACATGCTTGGCTAGATGAAGGCCACCACTCCTAAGGTAGATTCCACCCTACAGTGCTACCATAAGCATCTTCAACCCATCATTCGACAAAGGTGGGAGAAATTGAACACCCTCAACGTATTTATGCATTTAATTAAATTTAAAATGGTATGTGGAGAAGCCTAGTAGAGTTGTTTCCCTTCATGATGACAAGGTAAAGATTGAAGCTTTATGAAAATGTGCAGTGAGAAGGAAGTTTCATTAGTTGAGAACTCGATGGATGCAATAGTTGGTCACAAATATGTGGGTATATAGTATTATTTTTGAAATTAGTCATTTGCCTCTACTTGTACGTCTATAGTCTCTCTGTCGTTGAGAGAAATTGGTTCACATATTGCCCATTGTTAAGAAAAATCAAATTTACCTCTAGGAAATAGAAAAGCTTCTTATTATACAATGTTTCTTGTGTCTTATTTATTATAAAAACTTGAGTACTAGGAGGACCCAACAACATGGAGGAATGTAGACCTTGAGAATTTGTAGCAAATTGATGAGAGCTAGAATAGTCTTCACGATTGGTTGTGGTCTTGTGGCAAGAGCCACTCAAGTCCATAAGTTTCACTAATGAGGAGATAGATGTTTTTGAGATTTCCTTCAATTATGACTTTGAATTATGAGTTTGTTGCTCACTCTCGCTACACATATCTTGGTTTTTGCATCTGCATCATTTTGATATTTTTCACTTGTGATTTTTAGCTCATTTGTATATTTTAATTTCAATTTATAGAAATAAAATTCAAAACTTCCTTAGTTTACTTTGAAGTCATTTTTTGTATTTATTTAATTAGTCATCCCTAAAAACTTTGGTGTGTCCTTTCACTAAACGTATTTCATTCTCTTCAATGTTATCGTGCAATTTTTGTTCTAGAAATTCATTGTTTGCCTTTAACAAAAATGGTAAACCTTCTAGTTCAACATGATCATAATTTTGATGATCTTCCTGAACCTTTTTTGTGTTTTGCAGAGAAGTATGTCTCTTTACATTCTGCAAATCAAAGAAATCTTTTATTAGAACAACAATGATGGAACATACATGCTATTTTAATTAGAAAGTGTTGGCTATTTTAATAAATATAAGATGTCATTGCCTATTTAGGATCAACCATTTTCTGCATTAAATTTAACTTTTATTTTTAAGGGATTATGTAAATTTATATGCAAATTGTCCGACACAATCATTTTTTGTAATTCCGGCTTTATACGAAATTGGGAGAGAAGATGAGTGCCAAGGAAGCAGATAAGAACCATTGCAAGCAAAGACACGGGTTTGCCTTTGATTCATTTTTATTATCCAAAAATGATTACGAGTTGTGTTATAAATATTTCAATTATATTATGAATTTACAAAGCTCTAAACCAAAGGGTTTGGGAGATGCCAATCCCTGCTCATCCAATGTGTTGAAAAAAAACTAGCTAGTAACTAGAGTAATTGTGCAACTTTATTGATACTTAATAACTAGAGGAATTGTACAACTTAATTGGTACAAATAACACAAGATTAAGAAACATTTGTACATAAATATTGTTTGTACAAATTTTGTGGTAGTAAAAACTAATAATTAAGACTTGATGATATTGAATGTCAACTCAATATAACCACTAATAGACTTTTCCATATATACTTCAAATCAAAATTCAATAGACTTACCCTTCTCCCATAATAACATTGTTCATCCAAAATATATAAAATCCAAATACAAATTTGAAAGCAAATCCCAACTTCTCCCTGTTTCATTTTTCATATATTCTAGACCAATAAATCCATCTCAAACATGTCCTTGTATAACCAAAACTGTGATATGGATTGATGCGGCCTTTCCCTTTAAAGGGAGAGTCTGGCCATGTGGGTTACACATTATGGACCAATCCTATCATGACTCTGAGCGAGCAGGCGTTTTCAATGGACACAAAATCTTAGGTAGGAGAGGATGGATATACAACATACCACTTTTTGGGTACACTTTTCCTGATTCCAAAGGGAAGGCAGTAGTAAAAGCAACATAAAAAGAAGTTGAAAAGGAATCCAATGCAGGGGTTTGTTCTGTGGTTTGTGGTGGAGGAGTCAGGACTGAGGACTGAGGACTCAGAGGCGGAGATGGTAGCGAGGAGTCAGGGAGGGTGAATCTTTTTATTAATGGGTAGACACTTGTTAAAAGGAGAGATTGTGGATTTTCACGTACGTGGCAGTTTCCCCAATGAGCCTCGCTGTCCACAAAAGCTCATCACAACGTGTCAAACAAGTTCATTCCCTATTTTCACATTGACAGAGTATTTACATACACAAATACCTCCCAATTTACAATCCAACAACAGTAAACAGGTCATAAATCCGCTATGTACTCAAATCCAATTAAGCCCACAAATCTGTTGGACAACAAATCCAAACCCTTTTCCTCCTGCCCAAATCCAACAGTCTCAGAGTTTTTTGGGTTCCTTCTTTTCTTTAAAGGAAGGAAAGAAGGAATTGCTGTGGCAAATGGCTCGTTCAACAGAGCCTCTGGTAGTAGGGGGAGTCATAGGGGATGTTATAGACTTGTTTGTGCCCTCGGTAGATTTGGCTGTGTACTATGGAACAAAGCAGGTCACCAATGGCTGTGAGATCAAACCCTCTCTTACTGTGAACCGCCCAAATGTTCAAATTGCAGGAAGATACTATGATGATAGTGTATACACTCTGGTACAGCATTGTGTAGTTTTGTTTATGATTTGGGTGAATTGGTGTGTGGGATTTGTGTTCAAGTGTTTTGCAAAATGAAGTTCTTCATGTTTGATTGATTCAAGATTTTACTGTGTTAAACATTGTTATTTTTAAGTAAAAATTGTGAATGGGTTGCTTAGTGGTTTGGTGTGGATGCATGCATTGATCAGGTGATGACTGACCCAGATGCTCCTAGCCCAAGTGAGCCCAATTTGCGAGAGTGGATCCAGTGGTATACATCATCAACCCATTGTTCATAAGATTTAATGGCTTCTACCATCAGTTTAAGCAAATTGCTCTGCAGGACCTAATTTTAAGTGCTTATGCTTGCATTTAGGCCAATTTAGTCTTTTGGACCTGCTATATGAATACCCTTTTAAGATCATTGCTGTCAATGTTGTGGGCTTAAAACAAATTTGTAAGGTAGGCTATTTTTGTTTTACCAGTTTATACAATTTCTTGAAGCATTTCTCTCTTAAGATGATATACACATAGAAGTCTTTTAGAGTTGAAACAGATTTGTAAAGGAGGCTAATTTTGCTTACCAGTTTATACAATTTTTTGAAGCAATCTCTCTTGTAAGATGATGTAGCTGTCTTTTAGAGTTGAAGTAAAGTTTCCGAGTTCTCTGATTTTAATATTCAATGGGTTTGTGTGTTGGAATGGAAAACAAAATTTCAACATACCATCTTAAGGTTTTGTCTAAATGATTATTGTTTTCTAAATGTTCTAAATGCAAATATCTGTTCAATTCCCTCTTAAAAAGTAGCATTTGACTACATTATGGCAGAATAATTTATATGTAAGTCTGATAGAATTCTTTTGCTGAGCACCCATCTGTTTCGGAGTCCTTTTAGGCCAGGACTATCCATCCATTCCAGAGTCTTCTAGGCCAGGACTAACCATCCATTCCAGAGTCTTCTAGGTTGGCACTATCTGTTTCACTGTTTTTTGGATGACATTGCTTGCTATATCTAGAGTGTTTTTATTTTCTGAGGATTTGTTTGTTGCCTAAAATGACTCTTTGTTCTACTTTGCTCTTGAGAGAAGAACATATGCAGCCCACCAATGGCCAATTAGCTTGCGGCTTGCCTTTCCCAACAAAACTACTTCTATGTTCTCATTTGTTCTAGATCACCTTTTAGGAACTTTCCATGTAGTTTGCTTCAAGGTGGTTCTTCAGAGTTTTTGAGGTCAGTCTACTTTTTGGGAATAAAATAAAGTTGGTATTGAAAAATACTTGTTCAGAGAACGAAAAGTTTGGGAATGTTGAGATAAAGCCACTTGTTCTTACATGGAACTACATGTGTCAAAAGTGTGCCATGCTGTTGAATCTATGCGAACTCCAATAGCTTTTTAAGCTATAAATAAAGTATTCTAATTAGGGTTTTGAAATTTAATTCTTAATTTAGCAATTAGGCAACTGATCAAGCTAATCTGAATATTGTATCAGGCTGGTGACTGATATCCCTGGAGGCACAGATCCAAGTCAAGGTCCTTGACATTTCATTTTGTTGGCACTCCCAAATGAGGATTCTTGTATTAGGGTCATCTTTTGATTTACTATTAAGATTATGAATGATATGCATATGTGTGGCAAGAAAAGAGAAATGAGCTCAATCTTTATGGTTGCAGGCACAGAAATGCTGGCCTACATGGGACCTAGACCTCCAATAGGCATCCACAGGTATGTGTTTGCACTGTATAAGCAGCAGGGTCCTATGGTGATGGTCATGCCCCCACAACAGCGCAACAATTTCAGCACCAGGGCATTTGCTGCACATTATGGCCTTGGCCTTCCTGTTGCTGCAGTTTACTTCAATGCCCAGAAAGAGCCTGGAACCAGAAAGCGTTAGCCTTGCCTTTTCACATATACTAGTGGCCATGAAAACTATAGATCTGTGAGTGTTGATGATGTTGATACATGTATTATGTACAGGGTGTGACTCAGGCTGGCAGTTAATGCTTCTGAAATTTTATCATGCTTTGGAGAATCGGCAGGGCTGTGAGCTTTTTTTTCTTAAGTTTTTTTTCTTTGAAATGCATATTGCCCCTCTACAGTTTTTCTGTCATGAGGTGAAGCATGATCATGAGCCCCTTAGCCATAGAATACGTAGTAGTGTGTGTTTTTATCTAGAGGAAATAAAAAAGTTCTTGCATGAGGTGATCATCCCAGAGAAGGTAAAATATTGAAAGAAGTTGTTGGCTTTGAGTCAATTGTCTCCCATTTAATGCACTTGATGTTGTTTTTTTGTTTGTTTCCTCGTACCATTTTGTTCTTTCTGTGGGTAAACTCTTCAAGACTGGAACTTTTTGAAGATCAATAGCTGAATCTATAATTGAGAATCTTCTTCTCATACAACGGTGGAAGGGCAATAGTTTATGAAGAAGATTACAAGTGCTTAATTAATTTCTGTAGAATAAGAGTGAAGGAAATGTATATTATAAAAATCAAGGAGATGTCCAATTGAATTGTAAGTTGGTGGATTACTCTATAACATTCAGACGATGGATCACTCGGTGGTAATTACACAGTCAAATCTAAAAGCAACTAAATAAATGTTACACCAATGGACTAAATAAATGATAGATTGCGAATAATCTGATAAAATTAAGTTTATAATACACTAATGAATTGCGAAAATCTGATAAAATTAATCTTGATACACTAATGGATTGAGGAAATCTGAAAGCCATTAAATGCAATTATTGACTTTCATGATATACTAATGGATTGAGGAAATCTAAATGCAATTAAATGATACACTAATGGATTGTGAAACTTTATGATACACTAATGAATTGAGAAAATCAATGATAAAATTAATTTTTTTATAAAATTAAACTTTCATTACACTCGTGGATTGGGGAAATCTAACTAAAAGCAACTATAAATGATTGTGAAACATAAAAATTAACTTTAAGATACACTAATGAATTGTGAAAATCTAAATTTAATCTTCTTATGAAATTAACTTTCATTGCACCAATCGATTGGGAAAATCTAAATGCAACGAAGCGATACACTAATGGATTGTGGAAAATCTGATGATAAAATTAACATAATGAATTGTGAAAATATGATAATCTTCTCATAAAAATAACTCTAATGAATTGCCAAGATCTAATAAAATTATTACTCTAATGAATTGCCAAAATCTCATAAAATTAATGACACTAGTGAATTGCGAAAATCTGATAAAATTGATCTTCTCATAAAAATAACACTAATGTGTATGTATGTGTATGTGTTTGTTTGTTCTAAGCTCTTTTCTTATTGTTCTTACTCTTGCCTTTGCCATTCTATTTTATTTGTCAATAGTGTGCATATATCACACTTTAGTTGACATTTTTCTTTTCTTATTGTTCTTATTGTTCTTACTCTTGCCTTTGCCATTCTATTTTATTTGTCAATAGTGTGCATATATAACACTTTAGTTGACATTTTTCTTAACATCAGAACATATTTGTCAATAGTGTGCATATATCACACACTTAAGTTGTCATTTTTCTTAACAACTGGTACCAAGTAGAAGGTACCAAGTAGAAGGTTGGGTCAGATTAAAGGAGATTGAAAGTATTTGGGTGAACCAATCGTGTTCCTACCCTATAGGGACAAGAGGTGAACCAAGAGGTGAACCAATCGTGTTCTTACCTTACAAAGACAAAAGGTGAACCAGTCATGTTCTTACCCTGCAAAGACATAAAGTGAACCAGTCATGTTTAACCTACAGAGACATAAGCTACTACAACAAAAACATCCCAGTCCCAGTGTAGGTGAACCAATCATGTATTTGGGTGAACCAGTCGTGTTCCTACCCTATAGGGACAAGAGGTGAACCAGTCGTGTTCTTACCCTACAAAGACAGAAGGTGAACCAATCGTGTTCTTACTTTGCAAAGACATAAGGTGAACCAGTCATGTTTAACCTACAGAGACATAAGCTACTACAACAAAAACATCCCAGTCCCAGTGCAGGTGAACCAATCGTGTTCTTACCTTGCAAAGACATAAGGTGAACTAGTCATGTTTAACCTACAAAGACATAAGCTACTACAACAAAAACATCCTAGTCCCAGTGCAGATCAAGAGCAGCAGGTTGAAGATCCTGGAAAGTTGAAAGAACTTGGTGAAGAGTGTGGCAGAAAACTATTTTCAGTAGTGAGTTGTCTTTCAAGTGAGGACAAGGGCAAACAAATGTGGAGTGCTACTAGAGTGTGGTTCAAGTAATAGGTACCTAGAAGTTGGTGAAGATTTTGTTGAATGGTTTTGTTGAGTGGAATGGAGACAACAACAATTTGTGATATGGAGAAGTTAAACGGGGCTAATTTTTCCCTATGGAAATCCCAAATGGAGGATATACTGATTCTGAAGGATGTATTTTCCAATTGAGGGAATATCAAGGAAACCCACAACCATGTCGGATGAAGATTGGAAAAGGCTGGATAGGAAGGCTATTGTAACCATTCATCAATACCTAGCCAAAAATGTGTATTTTAATGTTGCTAGAGAGAAGACGGTTGAAGAATTATGGAAAAAATTTCATGATTTGTATGAAAAAAATACAAAGTTTCAAATAAGGTTTTCTTAATGAAGAAATTATACAACCTCAAGGTGAAGGAGGGTGCTTCAGTAGACAAGCACTCAAATGAGTTCAACATAATGATGAGATTAGAATCATCCTACTAATGTGTTCCATGTTAGACAGCTGGGAGAACATGATTGTAGCCATAAGCACTTATGCACCAACAAGAACCCTGAAGTTTGATGATGCTAGTAGTGGCTTAATGAATGAGGAGCTGTGACAAAAAGAAATCATGAAAAACTAGGGAGGAGAAGCCTTAACTACAACCAATCGTGGTAGAAAAATTGATTGAAACCATCAAGGGCATTCAAGGTCAAGAGGAAGGATGACTTGGTATCATTGTGGAAAGCCAAGGCACTTGAAAAAGGAATGTTGAATCTTGAAGAAAGAGAAAAAGGATAAAAAATTGGCCAATACAAATAAGAAATTAGCCAACACAAATGAAGGTGAGACCACAACTGTAGCATTGATTGGATCCTTGACTCTAGGGCATCTCACCATGTAACCCCAATTAAAGATAACTTTATTATGTATAATCATGGTAACTATGGTAGAGTGCATTTGGAAGACAATCATTTTTCTTAACATAATGGATTGCAAAAATCTAATAAAATTAATCTTTTGTTTGGTCCACTAGTCTTGTGAAGTCCAAACAAGTTCAGTTGGATTTCACTATTGGGTCCTTCACGATTCACCAATTTTGGGAAAGTCCTAGAAATTTACCACTCGAAAAAAGCCCGAGCCAATTAAGGTCTTCACCATTGGACCTGGTCCTGAACAATTCGAAACTTAGAAATGATACTAATGGATTGTGAAAATTAACTTTCATGATGCACTAATGGATAGCAGAGATCTGATAATTAATCTTCTATTTAGTCAACAATCCTATGAAGTTCAAATAGGCTTCACAATTCACTAATGGATTGCAGAAATATGATAAAATTAATAATACGCTAATGGATTGTGGAAATCTGATAAAATTAATCTTTTGTTTTGTCAACCAATCCAGTGAAGTTTAAACAAGTTCAGCTAGATTTCACCCTAGGCCTTGGGTGAACCCACAATAGTGGGTTAAACATTTTTGCTTGGACGGATACTAAACTCTACATTTTGAAAAAAAAATCAAATTCAGATGCATATTGTCATTAAATCGTTTGAAATCAAAAGATGAAGTAAATTAGAGTCTTTTAGGATTTTCTGTCTAGATTCTAAATCTATTTTTTATTTTTATTTTTTAATTGATTTCAATGGGTTTTTCTTTCTCCCACAAAAATTGGTATGTTGTTGAAAACATCATTTTCAAAGAGTTACATTGTTTTCATAAAGCATAATTTTTTTTCTACAATAGATATCAATGTGATTATTTTGAATTTAGTTTTGTAACATCCATATAGAGCGCATGCAATTGGTTTGACAATATTATCATGATTATTGCATAATTTATTAACATTTGAGGTTGACTAAACTATAATTTTAACATACCTTGACTACATAGCTTATAACTTATCGTGTATTTGTCCAATTTCATTTTATTTATTTTTTGTAGAAAGATAACTTCAATACCTAGGGCATAGATATTTTTTTAAAAAAATTCTCTCATTTACTATTTTTCCATAAGCGTCAAACATAGAGGTAGACATACAGTGAAATATCTATGTTTAGTAAAACTAAAAATACAAAGTCATAATAAACTTAATATATATTAACATTATAATCAATAGAAATATTTTTCTTAGTAGTACCTTACTACATAGATAGGTTTTTCAAATGGATTCATTTGATCTACCAAAAGATAAAGTCGAAGTGATTTTTTGTCAGCATTTTAATAGGTGTGAAGGAGACTCCATTGTAGGTATGAATGAAGAGTATAGATGTTATATCAATATTTTTTTTATCTAAAAGGCTTTGAGCTAACCATTTGTAATTAATTCCTTCAAATGGAACCTTTGAAGGCTTAATTCATCAAATTTTATTAAAAATGTGTTATTTCAACAAAAATCAACATGTCTAAAAAAGTGTAACCCACTATTGTAGGGTCACCCCCCTTCACGGTCGAAACCAATTCTAGGGAAGTCCTAGAACTTTACCATTGTACCTGAACCATTTCGGGGCTGAATTATCTCCAGGTCTGAGATGGTTCAGGATAATTTTTTTGGGAAGGAATTCACTAGTCCTTTATGCTCCTCTTTCTTGGTAGATTTGGATTCCAAACAAGATTCGGGACTTTACCATTGCGCCCTTCATGCTCCTCTATTTGGATGACCTGTCGAAGCAGACTGACCAATTGAATCCCAACTTGATAGTGGGAAGGACTTTACCTCTCATCCTTCATGCTCCTGTATTTGGACTAGTTGAAATCAAAACTTTTTTTAGGACTTCACTAGGGGAAAGGCACCAGTATAGCTAACTTCATGCACGCATATCTCTCAAACGGTATATTGAATTTTGACAATTTTTTAAGTTGTCTCTATATGTGTCTTAATTGCTTAAAGCTAAGGTTTTGGCTTCTAGGTATTAACAATACACACTATAAGAGTTGTTATGTGTGAAAAGGTGAAAAAATGGTCATTTCAAAGTGTCAACCGATACATGACCCCATTGTGCCAATAATCATTCACTGAAAGTCACCATTACTTGTGGACAAATATCCCAATAGTGGAGTACACAATATTCTAGTAGTGGTTCACAAATCTCCAGTAGAGGTGCACAAATGGGCCAATCATAATTAAAAAAAGTTTAAAAATGATCATTTAGCAATACAATAATAATTGACTATTGGTATGTGTGAGATTATTTAAATGAATGGTTATTGTGGGTACAATAAGTGAGAAGATATTGGACCCTGAGCCACTATTGGTGCCTTTCCCCTACTACATTGAATTGGTTGAGGGCTAAAGTTCAAAGGACTTAACCACTTTTCCCTACATGCTTCTCTTGCTTGGTCAACTGACATAGATGAAGTTCAAATTGGTTCTATGAAAATATCGAGAAAAAGTTTCAAAACTTTACCCCAGGATCCAGACCACAGGACCAAAACCTAGATCAGTTCAGGGTTGAGCTCTTGGAAAAGTTCCAAGACTTTACCACTAGGCTTAGACTATAGACCCTATATCTATTTTATGAGTATTATTACTAAATGTTTGAGTATCATCCCAATATCTATTTTATGAGTATTATTACTAAATGTTTGAGTATCGTCCCCAATATCTATTTTATGAGTATTCTAAATGTGTGAATATCATCCCAATATCTAATTTAATAATACTATATATGTGTTCATGAAAAAGGAAACTATATAATATCTTACCTTAATGTATTAGGAGTGTCAAATATATTTGGAGTTGTGGTTGTGGTTTAAATCTTGTTAAAGTAAAGCTTGCGTTCTAGACAACTTTGGAACTATGTTATAAACAATTACACCAAAATTTTGTGTTTGATGTATATCTACTAATATAATGGTGAATTAATCATTGTTACAAATACATATTTATAGTTTCAATTTACTATTTTATGCATGTTTACAGGTCCCCATGTCAACTATGAATGTCTTCGTTTGTATCTATTTTATATTATGATGTGGGAAATCATTATTCAACTGTTCACAATAGAAGAAGGAATATTCTGATAAAACATTCCATATTGTTGTCTTCTTATGGATTTGACATGAGAAAAGGCATTTGAATTCAAAATTTGGTGCAAACATGGGATCACAACAACGTAGAAAGTGGCAAAGGAAGGTTTTGACAACTCAAGAGGTTGTAGAAAATAGGGAGGAGACAACAAAACAAAGAGAAAGAGGAGAAAGAGTTTGAGAACTAAATAATGTTGGAGCATCGAGTTCAACAATTGTTTTAGAAGAGAACATTGAGACCACCATGATGGATGAAGAGGTCGAAGAATAAAATACAATAGAAAAAAATTCAGGTGCATCTTCTAATCTAGTTTTGGATATAGGTATGTCTTCACATCTACATGTTTATTGCGATAAAGAAATTGGTGATTTTCTACAAGCAGGATACTCTTTGAATTATTTAGATTTTCTTCTTGAAAATAGAGTAACTGAAATTGCATATCAAATACCAAATATTAGTAATGCTAATCATAATAATAAATAAATTGAAATTAAAAATCAAACCCCAATTGAAATTGAAAATTAAATGCCAATTGAAATTGAAAATCAATTGCCAATTGAAATCAATAATGTGCATGTAGACATAGAAACACCAATTGAGAAAGAAACCCCTTTGAATGATAATGAAATGAATGAACATTTTTAAATTAAAAGTGATGTACTAGACAATCTTTACAATCTCATTTCATGGAGACAGATTAGGGCACATGCGAGTAGATTGTTCAAACAATATTTTTATAATAAAAATTTTGGGTTTCAATGTTAACTAATGTTACAACTAATTAAAATGACTAAAATGAAAAAAGTGATGAAGAGGTTAGGCACTTATGTCAAACCTAAGAAGAAGGATGATTCTTTAAAAAAAGTCATATTGAGTGTTGCTAGCCCCTTTAATTTGATACAATAAAAAAGAAAAGTCATTATAAAGACAAGAATGCAGCACGACGAGCAATAACAACACCTTTAGTAAACAAAAAAACTTATGATAAATAATTATGAGTAACATAAGTGGACATCTTAATATTCATCATAAAACTTTGGCAAGATCTATAAAGGGAAGAGTTAACTTCGAAAGTGATCCGACAAACCAACTGTGGGGTTTTAGTGGAAAACTCCTGAGGCCTGACATGAAACTTAATTATGAAGTCAAAACTTTGATTGAAAATTTTTGGCATGATAATACAAGAGTATCACCTAATGCCAAATATGTTCTCAAATTAAGAGTCGGCTTGAAAATTCGTGATCCGCATCCAAAACACCTTTTGGACATGACTCAAATTGAATTGTACCAAAAAAACTTGGATGATAAGGTGTTAACTATTAGCAATAGTCAAAGATCTTTTGAAAACTGTAAACCCTGGTATGTAAGAATTAACAAAGAAAGAGTCACGTGTTGTTGCAAAACTCATGTTCAATTTTATTACCATTATGGTGTATTTTGATGTATATGTTCTACCATGCATACTAATAAGATATTGTATGAATATGGTATAAATATACCACCTAAAACTGTAAAGGAGTTTATAATGAAGGTTTGTTTTGTAAACCACTTAATGAGAAATTATTTCTTTTGAATGCATGTATTTTTGGTGTATGTGATATATGTGATAATCTTGCATTGTTAAATGAATGTTTGCATGAAAATCTTTCAATTGATTTTGAAGAGAAATTAGTTAATGTTATAAGATTTAAAACTATTGAGTATCCATTAAAGGATGGAAAGGTCGGAAGATGATGCAATCTAATTACTAAAAAAATTAGTGTACATGAATTTATGGATGAATTCAAGAGTAAGATCATACCTAAATATGTGAAACACTCTCAAAATATTAGAAGGTTTGATGGACAGTTTCACATATGTAAGAATACATTTCCACTCAGTAGTATATTTTTGGTCATTGACTTTGCAAAGAACTACATGCTTGCACCACAAGATGAGATCCAAGCGCAATATTATAATTCAGTGCAAGTAGCAATTTTTGTTCATATTATTTATAGGCATGCACCTAATAGTACAAAAGAGGATCATTTTTTTTTTAGAAAGTACCATTTCTATATGAGTGATAATAAATTACACTTATCAGAGTTTGTTTAATATTGCATTAAGACCTTTTATGAGAATTTAAGGGATAGAGAAATTCAAATGGTCAGCGACATCTAATATGGTCAGATAATTGCACATGGAAATTCAAGAATGCTAGAGTGTTTTATTGGTTGAGTAGGGCACATAAACAAACTAATATTCAACATATGTAGAATTTTTTTTAGGCTGGACATGAGAATGGAGAACACAATGGTGTTGATGCATGTGTTAAGAGAGCCCTTTGTAGGGAGCAACTCAAATTCAAGGAAAAAAGCCAAATTTAAAGATGCACATACAATTGTGGAATGGTGTAATATAGTTTGTCTGTGGGATCAAGTCAGAACTCTAGTATCAGACATTTTTCCAACTAGTTGAAGAGAAGAATATCCTTTCAAGATATGATGGTGATACAATCAGCGGGTCAACTAAATGGCATTCATTTAAGAGTTCTAATTCTAACACTTGGACTATATGGACTAGGGAGCTTGCATGTTTTTGTCAATTTTGTGTTGTGGGTGATTAGGAGGCATGCAAGAATACAAAATAGTTTGAGGAATGGTAACAGAAATCTTTAACACCTAGTGAGACACAAGATCAAGATGATACAACAAATGAAGACCTAGATTATGTAGTTTTTTTAGAAGATTATGATCATGTTTCAGACCTCATACAACCTGGTAATTTAATTCAATTTATTGTAAATTTATTTAAATTAAATTATTTATGTATGTCATATAATTTATGATTGTATTTGAGTTAAAAATATAACAATTTTTATGTGCATGTGCTTAATTTTTTTTGCAGGACATGTGTATGTTGTTGCACCTAAGGATAATGAAGAGCATACTGAGTATTGACTAGATTGATGTGTAGAACCTAAAAAAAATTGATATGTCATCGAGTACATGATGATGGTTTTGAGCATCCAATTGGGTCTATTGTGGTAGTTGGTACATGGCTACGCAAATACCTAACAAGAAGGAATTGCTTACTAGCTTTTGAAGACTACCAATCATAAAAGAATATTATAATACACTATTCCCATTTGGTGGTGACAACAAATATCAAATTAGAAAGATACAAAGGGAGACATGCTAATAAAATATTATGGACACTCTCAATGGATGAGGATGAGACAATCGTAGATGCATTGAAGAAGAGAGAGGATGTAGATGGTACATTAGACTGAATCCAATTTATACATGTAAATTTTTGGTAATTGTCTTCTTTCTATATGTAGATGTCTTCTTTCTTCTTATATGGAGCTAATTATTTTGGTATTCAGGTGTCAAGTACAACTTGACAACATGGATGACACTCAAATTGTGTATTTTACAACTTTTGGCTAATCAAATTTGTAATACTAGGTGAGTACAGTTCTTTTATTTAAGTTTTGGGTCTTAGATTTAAATTTGATTTTGATAATTGTCTGCATCCCTTTTACGTATATATTATTGTCATATACATAGGTAATTAAATTTTTGTATTGATATGTCAAGTACAACTTGATGACATGGATAGAGAGAGGGGGGGTGGATCATTTGATTTCTACCTAGGGTTTTGTGTTTTTTCTAATTTTATAAGCTTTTAGAGTTTACGTATTTAAGGGATTTTTTAGAGTTTACGTACTTAGGGTATTTTTTAGAGTTTATATATTTAAGGTTTCAATTTACATATTTAAGGTAGTTTTTAGGTATACCTAGGGTTTTAAGTTTCTTGACGAATTTTTGTTTTTCATGTTTTCTAACATTTTGTGAACTAGATGAAAACTTAAAAAATCATTATTTTACGTACAACTAAAAAAAATTCTACACTATCAAAAGAAAAAAAAAATCTTTACAGATAATTATATGTTCTACAATTAAAAAATGTAATTAACTACTCTTTTTTTACAAAAACAAATAAACAAAAATAAGTAAATGTGTAAAAAACAAATGTACATACCTAGATAGTGAAAAAATGCAAGTGAAGAGGTTGTTAGGGTTGCTAAAATTGGGCACCCATCCTCTCCAAATCGTTATCCCATTTATTGCAAGTGAAAATGAATAGAAATTTAGTTTAAATAAATAAATAAATACTTCAACGAAATAGGCACCTGTTTCTTAAAAATCGGGTGCCCATTTAGCTTCTGGTGCCCATTTCACTTTTCATGGGTCGGGCGCTTGAAGCTAATTGGGCACTTGATTCTTAAAAAATGGGTGCTCATTTCTAGCGGCAAGTTTTTGAGACCAAAAGACTTCCGTCATCGACCCCAATTTCTTGCACCTGCCCCATACATTGAGGTTACACATGAGACAAAATAAAAAAACATACAATATAACATCTAAGTTGATTATTTCCTAATATTATACATCACATTTAGTATCTCAAAATTGTACTTTTCTCATAGGGATCATCATAGCTGCATGGATACTTCCATGGGAAGCATTGATTTTGGTTATACATTTATTTATTATAATATAGACATGTCATATAAAGATGTATTAATTGGTTAGATATTGTCACCTATATCTCTTCTTACATGTCATAATTTATCATTTTCCTTTCCTTTCTTGATTTTCTATTTATGGCATATTATCTTCATGCTCCTAGTTAGCATGTGGATGACATAAAGGCACCTTCAATGGTACATGTTGACACATGTAACTTTGAACATGGTTTTCCCATTCATATTATTGTGTCCAAGTTGCATTTTAGATTTTTTCTTATACATGTATGTTGTGGTCCTTCTTGATTATTCTTTCATTTACCTTCTTGTTCTTATACTTTATCGTATTATCTAGGGGAAGTGTATGAGAATCCATTATAGATAACTTCATGCACCTACAAATATGAAATGTTTTGATTACGTAAAAACAAGTTTTGAAAGGACCCGAAACCTTTCACAAGAGCATTTAAAAGATATTACAATAGAAGGCCAAAACAACTGTGGTGCCCCACCAAACAAACCAAAGGAACAAACCAAAGTTCCTACCTAATGGACAAAAGCCCAAACCTGAAACAAAAAAGGGCAATCAAGATTTACATTTTTGCCCATTCTTATGTGAACATAAGTTCATATCAAAAGGAGTGGAAGGTTTAAATTTTTTTCCCTTGACTGTTGTCCATCCATCCTCCACCTTTTCAGCAGCCTTCTGCCAGTCCAAAGAAGAGTTAGACAAGCCCACAATAGATCTCGAAACTCCAGCACCCAAGACACCATCTGGACCAAAGACAACATCACCCACATTGGAACTAGAGACAGTAGTAAGAACAGAAAAACCTGTAGCATCCACAAACAGAGCCGCTGAACTAGAGACGACACCAGCAATCTGGACATGGGTAACAGAAGCAGCGCCAGAAGGGACAGCAGTGACATCTTGGGCCAGAGCCACAGTAGAGCCAGCACCAGGAACATCAGGGACAACATCAGAATCAACCAAAGCATCAACAGAGGCTCCAGCCAAAGCATGATCATTCTGAATAGGGCTCGAGTTTGAGGCCCCTTCCTTTGAAACTTTCATAACCATATAATGATGGTCAGATGCCCCCAACCACCAAGAAGGTGATTTCTTTGATTTAACCTTGTTTGAAGAACACCGCGCAGCAAGATGCCCTGTCATGTGACAAGTCCGACATCTGAATGGAATACCCTCGTAATCTAGCTTCTATGTCCAAGAGCCCAAAGGAGAAATCAACATTATCTGCTCAGGGAGACCCTTAGAAACATCAACCTCCACAAGGATACGGGCATAAGTAGTCTTAAAAATTTTAGAGGAATTTGAATCCACCATTTGGAAATCCCCAATAGCCTCATCTACAGTCTCCAAAACCGAATCCAGCCAAAGATGAAGGGAAAGATTCAGCAATCTCACCCATAAGGGTATTTTATTAAATGACTCTGAAAGAGGATCAAACCCCTGATACCATGGTTTGGCCATCAGGGGAAAATGCCCCTCCCAAGTGAAACAACTGTCACACAAAATCATTTTCCTATCATCTGCATTTTCAAACTTAACAATAAAAAAACCCCTTGCCACAGGGTATATCTAAATTGCATCAGATAGAATGGGTTCCCAATGCTTGGAGATCCAAGCATGCAATTTAGAAAGCGAGGGCCAAAACCCCCTAAACCGAAAGATAGCAGCATTGGAAGAGAAATCATCCGCAGTTTTAAAAATCTCATCCACTATTTCAGAATCCAGCTTAACCATAATGGGTTTACATACTGTAACAAGTTGCATAGGAGGAGCTCGGGAACCCCCTACCGGTAGGGGAAAAACCATGGATTCTCACTTCAAAAGCCGCCACATCGGCGTAGGAAACCGCAGCACCAACACCAACAGACGCAGGAACAGCCACTCCCAAACCCGCAGCAGCAGCATCTAAAACCATCTGAGAGGAAGACCCAGACAAAGAGCCAACAGACGTAGGAGAAGGAACTCCCAAACCAGCAGCATCAGCTCCCAAAAACAAAGAGCTAGCAGAAACTAGCGGAGGAAGCTAGACACCAGCCCTCGCGTCAGATCCAGCCACATAGCTCGGTCGTTCAAAAAAAATTTGAGCAGAAGCCCGCGCAGCAGAAGGAACGACAGTCATCACAAGATCATGTTACATTAGATTTCAACGATCTTTTTGTTGTCTTTATATGTGACTTAATTTCTTCTAGCTATTGTGTTAGTTTCTAAGTAGTAAAGACAAACATTGAGGGATCCATTATGCATGCAAGGGTCAAAATGTGGTCATTTCAAAGTGCCCCCCAAAATATATTCTATCTTTCCATTACCTATTTTCTTTGACAACAAAAAATATTGCACAAATGCACTAGTACCAATAAAGTTGCACAATTGATCTAATTACTAGCTATTTTTCGAAACAATGATAGCTATTGACTCATAGATGATTTTCTAGTAGACTTTTAACTTGGAAAATCTAATATGTAATAATTAGCATATGAACGATAACTGATACTCTTCCCCTATGTAATGTATGTTGTACATACTTATTCTCATTTCACTTTCTATTACTTATTTTTCCCTCATAATTTGATAACATTTTTAACTCTTTTCTTAGTGATTATCACTTATATTTTCTTATATCATATATTCCATATTTAAAATTTACATTATCACTTATATTTGCAAATTATTTATACTGCACAATGGAAAGATTAAAATAATAACAGTTGAAAATGACAATATAGAAGAAACCTCCAAACTACCATCTAAAAAATACTAGCAACTACAAACTACAATTTCAGACTGTAATAATTACAACTGAGTACAGAATTCGATAAAAAGACAAACAATTACAAACTGTAGTCGAAATCAAAAGCAAACCCAAAAAAATAACTACAGTCTACAAATGAACAGAAAATAAAATAGTATCAGAATTTAATAAGCTATGCAGAAAAGACAAACGTCAAAGTGAATATGACGTCCTTCCAACCATTGGTTTTGGTATAGTAATATTTTTTAATAAATAACTGACAATCTTGTAGCCTCTGGGATGGTAATGTTGTTAATGCAATATTCTTAGTCATGTTAGTACTCAAATTTAATTGATTAATAATTGAGGTGTTGTGGCAGCATGTATATGTCCTTAACTACATTTGTTGTTGGGTTAATTATTTTTAAGCTTAATTTAATATCAAAACTCTCATTTCCCATTCAAATAATTTATTATTAATTTTATTGATAAATACATTTTTGTTATATACAACTCTCCTTTTTTTTTAATATGAATATTTTGTAATAGTTATCATTTTAACAATGACATCATAAATCTTATTTACCAAACTAATCTATATTAAAAAAATGAATTGCCAAAAATAAAATGATTTTCTTTCATTTCAAAAGTAAATAGATATTTGGTTTGTGATATTTTTAAATTCTATTTCATTATCATTTGTTTTTAGAAAGTCATTTTGAATTCAATCTTTAATCATGTTTAGAGGTACAAAATTAACCTAAGTTACTTTTACACTTGTAAATATGAATCTTAAACTTTTAAAATTCAAAATTTAAATCCTTGCTTACCTTTCTATTAGCTATTGTGAGCTAACCTAGCACATGTTTATGTTGATTTTTGTGACATATTCTTTTTTATAAGTAAGAGGTCGAAGCTAAGAGAGTTTTGAGTAATATTAAAATATGAAAAAATATACAATATCTTAAATCTATCAATTGCCCTTAAAGAAGATAAAATCATCCCATAGTGAAGAACTAGGGCATCTAAAAGCAGTCTCAAACCATATTGTTTGACATGAAAAGTAGGAGGAAAAGCAACAACCTAAGCTAAACTCTAAAGCCTACAACTTTATTAATGTTG